>JBBGZY010001140.1:0-1200000 GCA_037952925.1 Lithobates clamitans
CTTCCTCTCTTCCTCTCTCTCTCCTCTCTTCCTCTCTCCCTCTCTTCCTCTCTCCCTCTCTTCCTCTCTCTCTTCCTCTCTCTCTTCCTCTCTTCCTCTCTCCCTCTCTTCCTCTCTTCCTCTCTCCCTCTCTTCCTCTCTCCCTCTCTTCCTCTCTTCCTCTCTCCCTCTCTTCCTCTCTCCTCTCTTCCTCTCTCCCTCTCTTCCTCTCTCCCTCTCTTCTCTCTCCCTCTCTTCCTCTCTCCCTCTCTTCCTCTCTCCCTCTCTCTCTCTTCCTCTCTCTCTTCCTCTCTCTCTTCCTCTCTCCCTCTCTCTCTCTTCCTCTCTCTCTCTCTTCCTCTCTCTCTCTCTTCCTCTCTCTCTCTCTCTCTTCCTCTCTCTCTCTCTCTTCCTCTCTCTCTCTCTTCCTCTCTCTCTCTCTTCCTCTCTCTCTCTCTTCCTCTCTCTCTCTCTCTCTCTCTTCCTCTCTCCCTCTCTTCCTCTCTCCCTCTCTTCCTCTCTCCCTCTCTTCCTCTCTCTCTCTTCCTCTCCCTCTCTTCCTCTCTCCCTCTCTTCCTCTCTCTCTCTTCCTCTCTCTCTCTTCCTCTCTCTCTCTTCCTCTCTCTCTCTCTCTTTCTCTCCCTCTTTCTCTCCCTCTTTCTCTCCCTCTTTCTCTCCCTCTTTCTCTCTCTCTCTTTCTCTCTCTCTCTCTCTCTCTCTCTCTCTCTTCCTCTCTCTCTCTTCCTCTCTCTCTCTTCCCCTCTCTCTCTCTCTCTCTCTTCCTCTCTCTCTCTCTCTCTCTCTCTCTCTTCCTCTCTCTCTCTCTCTCTCTTCCTCTCTCTCTCCCTTTTTCTCTCTCCTGTGTCTGCCTTTGGAAATGCTGCCTGAAGCTCACCTGCTGATGCTTTAAAGTTAGTGTATGAAGGTAGATGGGTCTTAAAGAGACAGTGATCCATGTTTTTGGTGAGAGGTAAGATGCTTTTCTCCATATATTTTGTACAAATATGAGCTTGCCACACCTCTTAGTGGCACAGAAGATTAGCAAAGGTAGGAGGGGGCGATGTGGGACATGTTTCTTAAAAGAGTACCCAAGGAAAATATGCAAATTAAGGTGTTTTGCATTATTTGAGGAGCAGAAACCCTGAACGCAAACGCTCCAAAAAACATAAGACCTGCCAACGATTGCAGGATGACGACACCTAGCAGGTTGTCACATTCATTAAGCATGTGGCCAATACACTCTAAAGGAGTTGTTTCCACTTACCCTGTGAAGGGACAGGATCCAGGAGATTGGCACATGCATTTATACCAGCATGATTGAAGATGCCCTGCCAAGATCAGGGTGCTTTTTGGGGCCTGCATGCCGTCTGCAGTGGCAGAGAAATTAAATTGCACAGGTTGCACAGGTGGTTCTGCAAAATTCTAAGCCCTATTAAGGCGGCTATAGCAGAAAGTATGCTGCAAATATCCACGCCACAAGGAACACCCATAACGATAGAGCATAAATTGCTCCTTCATGAAGGATGGTCTTTTTCCCACAATGGCAGAGCGTAAATCGCTCATGAGATAAGGAAATCCTGGACTGCCGCACTCCGTGAAAAAGGCATCTTTATTGAAAAAAATTATATAAAATCCAACATGATAGTCAAGTGAGAGGTGGACAAAAACAGGGACAAATGGCTAACGCGTTTCACATCGTTTGCTTACTCATAGCTAAATTAGTCAAGGGCCAATGGTGCAAATAAAAAGGGAATAAAAAATCGAAACACCAATGAGAATAGAGGATTTGATAAGAATATCTTTTGCACAATTGGAGCTTGAAATCCCAAGAAATAAGGAACACCTGTGGGCAGAGGCGTTGCTAGGGGGTGGCTATTGGGGCTATAGCCCCGAATCTGGGGCCCATAGCCCCGAGTCTCTCACTGGGGGAAGCGATGCCATCAGTGGCGGATGTGGGCGCCGTGTAGATAACTAACATCTCAGCCATTTTACTTTGTTCTGCCACTGCACTGGTTGCTAGAGCCGCCCAGGGTCTAGCAACCAGTGATGTCACGTAACCTGAGTGACACAGTGGGAGCCCGAGGCAGTAGTGTCGCTGGGGGGGGGTGGGGGCCGCCTTTCCCTCCTCTCTGTTTACATCCACACAGGAGGAGGAGGATCACGAGGGACACCACTGTGTACAGTATATCCATCAACGCTGTTCTGAGGTCTGTACATTTTTACTATACAGTATATAGGTGGACATGTGCAGGGGGCTATGGGAGGGGAGAGGGGTGCCTATACTGATGGGGGGGTCTGCACTGAAGGGGGGTGTCTATACTGATGGGGGGGTCTGCACTGAGGGGGGGGTTGTCTATACTAATGGGGGGTCTGCACGGAGGGGGGTGTATATACTGATTGGGGGGTCTGCACTGAGGAGAGGTGTCTACTGATGGGGGTCTGCACTGAGGAGGGTCTATACTGATGGGGGGTCTGCACTGAGGGGCGGTGGCTGCACTGAGGGGGTGTCTATACTGATGGGGGGAGGTCTATACTAAGGGAGGGGTGGTCTGTACTGAGGGCGGTCTGTACTGATGGAGGGGGTGGTCTGTACCATGCCCGCAGCCTCTGACATCTCTTGTACCATGCCCGCGGCCTCTGCATCACCTCTTGTATAGATAGATAGATAGATAGATAGATAAACAAATGCACACACACACACACACATTTTTATTATATACATGTGTATGCCAGCCCAAGCGTATGTCTTTCTTTACTTCGCTGCTATGGGCTCTAGCCCCAGATGTTTAGTAGGTCTAGCAACGCCCCTGCCTGTGGGGCTGGAAACAGACACTGGTACGAAAATACTAAAATACTAAAAGCATTTGGAAATTAGTGTCATGAATAGAAATACAAAGTGTAAACATAGCCCAACATGATGCACATATATAAATGAGATTAAACTGAAACAACAACAAATAAAAGCACAAAAGCTCTGAAACATATAAAGTAGAAACATAAGGCTGAATAGAAAGAACCAAGAAAAAACAGGAATCTAATTAGGTATGAGGGATTCCTCTGTGACAGGCACACATGATAATATGTAGTAATATAGGACTGGAAAGAATGGCCATTCAGGGTAGTATGAAATATCGGCCAAACAACAATGTGAAGCCCATCACAGAGACCTCCGCATAAACAATACCAATAACAAAAGTGTCTTCGTCTCTCAATCACCATAAAATGCTGGTATTATAGTAAAATCGTCCACTTAAGAAAATGTGTTGTTGTGGTACAAAAATACACTGTAGCTAAAAAACTTTCGTGACCAAAAAGCATGTTGTATTGAAAAAACAAAAAATAGAAGAATATTAAAGTCCAAAATCTTGGACTATAAATATAATGTGAATCAAATGTCAAGCCATCAGTGTACAGAAAAGAATTCTTTGACTGGAAGACAAAATTTTGATTCCAAACAAAAGGAATTAGATCGGGTACAAAGCGAAATGGCCCTCATTCAAAAGGACCTCATGGAACAACAGAATATGCCTGGTTATACCGAATTGGATGGTCAGCTCAACAAAAAGCGTGATAAACTTGAAAGAGGTGTGTGTCTACTAAAAAAGATAAATGCACCAGAGACCAATTGGATTACGATACTAATAATGTCTACATATAGAAGAAGCCCGTCTTTCTTCCACATAATCCCCGAAAAGTGACCACTAAGAAACGGGTCAGCTTCTCGGATACCGAAGGTGAGCTGGTCTATGATACACTAGCAGCCACGGGATCCGATTCCTCTTCAGATAATAGCCCCATTATTGATCATACACCCAATATCAACACAACGGCTTTAAACCAAGGTGGACGTGGCCGCAACAAGAAAGGGAGAAAAAAAAAGAGGAAAACGAGGAGAGAAGGAACAAGACATAAAAGAATCAAACGTCAATCGTTATCAATTACGAGGATGGAAACAACTGTGAGTTTAAATGTTGTGAATTTATCAGCTCATACTCTATCCAGCACAGATATCTCTCTCCTGTCTAGAGGCTTAAATTTTTGTCCCTCTAATCACTTTTATCTATTCGGGACTATCCTGGATGTCAACAGATTGGCACGTACCCTGACACTACAAAAGCATTGTTTTTCTGATTGTGAGGATGCCCAACTTACTTCACCCCCGGATCTATCGTCAGTTGGTGAGTCAATCCTTTCTCCAAAACTTTTTATTGATGTCTGGGCACTGATCTATCTGATCTAGCAGCCGAATCACATCGTAATACAGCTGATGACAATGCTAACCATAATCCAGTGTCATTTAAGATCAGACTTTTATCCAATTAGCTCAAGAGGAAAGGATATTGACTTGTATCAAAAAATGGTTGAGAGAGATTTGTCACACTTAGCGAAGAATATTTCTAACAGCACAAATGACAATCTCTCAGCTGGTAAGAGATCCTCTCTTGACATTTTACAGAAAGATTTGTCTATAGTTATAAAGAATGCAGACAAGGGTGGAGCGGTGGTGGTATTGGATGCCTCCTCATACAAGGAGGAAGCTTTGCGACAACTATCAGATCAGACAACTTATCATAGACTCAGGGGTGACCCCACTGACTCATTTAAAGGGGAGCTATTGGCCCTTTTGGGCAGAGCTGTCTCCATGGGTATTTTCACAACTAAAGACAAAGAAATGCTTATTCCCGCTTTCCCTGTAATGCCCATTTTCCACCATCTTCCCAAACTACACAAGGGGCTTACACCTTTAACAGGTAGATTCATTGTAGCGGGCATCAATTCGCTCAATGAGCGCTTGGGACAATGGGTGGATCAGCAGTTGCAACAGCTGGTCACTGAGTTACCAGGATACCTTCGTGACACTAAGCAACTTCTATGGGATTAGCCTTTTGTTGGATCACTTGTGATGTCTGTAATTTATATTCTTCAATCCCACATGCTTTAGATTTTCAGGCTGTATAGTTTTTCCTTAATAAGTCGGGACAATTTTCTTTGATTCTACAGGAATTTATCATCATGCATCTAGAGTACCTATTGACTCACAATTTTTTCATGTTCGACGGGGACTATTACCTCCAAGAATGCGGAGCCTCCATGGGCGCTAAATTCTCACCCTCTTTGGCTAATTTATACATAGGATGGTGGGAGAGGCTCCGCATTTTTGGGACTGATAGTCCCCGTCGAATGGACACCGTATTCTACTGCAGATATATAGATGACCTTCTGTTCATCGTTTCTGATCCAAATATTGATATGAAACTGTGGTTAGAATACATGAACGACAATACACTCAATCTGAGATTCACAGAGAAACATGATACCAAATTCATAGAGTTTTTAGACGTTTTGCTGACAGGGGATAACTATGAAATGATTTAAAATTTATATAGGAAGCCCAGTGCAGGCAACACGTTCTTATGGGCTGATTCCAGCCATCCAGGGCACACTATTAACAGTATCCCTGTGGGCCAATTTCTTAGACTTAGGAGACTTTGCAGCAAACAAACGGACTTTGATCGTGAAGCTGCACTTATGTCTTCTAGGTTTGAGGAAAGAGGCTATCCTAAATCCATTGTTAATAGAGGGTTGTCTATCACTAAAGCAGTACCACACCATAAATTACTTACGGAAAAACCTGCCAAATATTGGAGCACCAATTATTCTAATTTTATTCCCACCTTTTGTACCCCTTACAGCTCTGAATTCCACAAAATAAAAAAGATTGTAATCGAGTATCTTCCAGTATTGTCCCATGATCCAGTGTACTCCCAGATTTTGGCGAAAGGTATCCGTACTGTGTCTAGAAAAGCCCCGTCCCTCGGTAGTCTCTTGTCACCTAGTCTTTTTTCAAGTCGTCACACTTCAGCCAATTGGTTGTCCTTTCAGGGAACCTTCAAATGTGGTGGGCGAGGTTGTGCCTACTGCCCTTTCATAAAGGGAGGTGATACCATCATGTCCACATCGACGGGCAAGTCTCACAAGATACGCTCTCACTCACTAATTGTAACACACGTTACATTATATACGCCATCACTTGCACTACTTGCTCTATACAATACGTAGATAGAACAACCCGTAGACTTAAAGATCGCCTCTGTGATATAGAGAAAGATCATGCCACGAATGTTGCACGACATTGGAACACAGTCCATCAGAAGGATACCTCTAGTCTTGTTATCCAAGGCATTGACAAAATAGTGAAACCACCTAGAGGTGGGGACAAGTTTAATATCCTATACAAATGGGAAGTTTGGTGGATCTTTATTTCAAATACCAGATGTCCCTTGGGACTCAATTTTGAATGGGATGTTTCCCGTTTCTATCAATAAATAATCCCCGACTATTTTTGTCCCACCACTATCTTTATAGCGGTAGTAGTATCACACTATCTTTTAGAATCAAATTTCTCTACATATGTTTTTTATATTCCTAATTGCTGTTTTATAGTGGTAATAGTATCACACTATCCTTAGTATCAAGTTTCTCTACATATGTTTTTCATATTCCTAATCGCTGTCTCACCAAACATTCATAAGCATCTGATGGCCTGTGTATACGTGTTGCAATATTCGTCGCATGACACGAGAATTAAATTATACTGGAAAATACTCATAAATTCACTATGATATTCATCATATGACGCTCTTCAAATACCTATATTGTTTTTGTTTTTTTCTTTCTTTCCCCAAATGCAGTCAAGAGTTTGTTTGTAGTGGACAGGGGAGACGTTTGGTCTCAACTATCGTCCGCTCAAAATCTCTACATTGCCTCTTCGGGCATTATTAAATCCTCTTTTCGTGGCTATGTTCATTTTCCCTGTATTCTTTCTGTATTCAATCATAATCTTGGTTGCAGCGAGGGGGGTGAGACTTTGAGTCTCACTACATACTCGCTCACAACTTTCATATCGCTCTTTTGAATTCAACCCAGTTATAAAATTTCCTCTTTTGTCTTCTAGTCAAAGAATTCTTTCCATGTTGCCCCAATCTTTAAAATATATTCTAAACCGAGGAAATAAGGGTCCGATAACAACAATTTTTTTCTGTACAATCAATGGTACCAGAGTGTAAACAAACATCAAAGCCCTAGAAAATAGGAAAGATATCATAATCTGCCCAGCAGACAAAGGATCTGGTGGTGGTGGTTATGGATAAGACCTACTACCACTCACAACTCCTTAATATGCTACAAGATGAAAACACCTACCAACTACTGGATAAGGACCCCACCACCAAGTACAGAGAGGACCTATTCAACCTAATTGATTATGGCTTCTATAAGCGAATTATAACAAAAAAAGAAAAACTATATCTGTGCCCCAGCTACAATAGAATAACCACAATATATACAGTCCCCAAAATCCACAAGGATCCAGAGAAGCCTCCGGCTAGGCCTATAGTCAACGGCATAAATTCAGTTACAGCACGAGTAGGTGAATGTTTTGATTTTTTTTTACAATCTAGTGTTAGCTCTACGAAGGCGTAAATAAAAGATACCACAACCTTTATACAGAAAATAAAGGAAGTCGCATTTAAGCAAGATGCACAAATATTCCTGGTAACAGCGGATGTAGCGTCCTTATATACAATAATCCAGCAGGGGAAGGGGGACACCAACTACACACAAAAGCATATTTCAAGAGTATGGATCGAAACAGCTATATTCCGGTACAAAGTGGACATCACCCACGATGGATACAGAATATCTCTAAGGGACAATTCACCCGTATACGTCGCAATTGCACCTTCGATAGCGACTATGCTACCCAAGCCGAATTACTAAAAATGCGATTTGTGGAAAAAGGGTATAAACCGCATCAGCTGACAAAAATGATTGAAGAAGTGAGTAGATCCACACAAGATTCTTACTTAGCCCCAGTAGCTAAACCACAAGATGAGAGGCATGAATGGGGCTTTATAAGCAATTACCATGAACAATACCGCGAAATTGAAATTTTTTTTTCAAAAAAATTTGGAACATCTTATGCATGGATAAAGTATTGGGAAATATTCTGGCAACCAACCCACCTTTTTATATATAGGAAAACTAGCTCCTTCGGGGATCAGGTGGTCAAAAAAGCGCTTGATCCACCCAGTAAAATTAAAATGTTCTGGGATCAGGCGGGTTTTTACGCCTGCAGAAAATGCAAGGCATGTCAACAAGTTAGTACTCATTTGAGGGGTCTCACTTCATTCACATCAACTGCGAATGGTAAACAATTCCAAATAAAAGAATTTATCACATGCATGTCAATGCATGTTGTATACGCCCTAGAATGTCCGTGCGGCTTGATGTATATAGGACGCACAAAGAGAAGGTTGGGCAAAAGAGTCCCAGAACACATCTATAACATCCTTTATAGGCTATAAAGAACATAGTGTATCTCTACACTTCAGACAGAAGCATAATAGAAACCCAATAGGCCTGAAATTTTGGGGCATTGATAAGATCCATCCCAATTGGAGGGGTGTGAATATGGTGAGGGAAATTTCCCAACGAGAATCTTTATGGATATACTCTACTAATACGCTCCGCCCTCATGGCCTGAACATTGAACTTGACCTAAACTGCCTCATTAGCAATTACTAATGGCAAGTTAGGCTATTGCATTCCATTCGGGCTTTTCCATCATTCAATTCCCAGAGGTTCTAACCCCTATAAGTGGATTAACATTCCTGTTTAATAGGTACTCTAGCTAGGTACTCTAGCTACAGTATTTATTACCTTTTACAGTTTACATAAGAAACTTTAAGTGTCAGTATATCCTAATATGAATAGTCACTGTGAGAGAACATAGGAGGGAAGCCTAATGTCCCCTCCCCCATAAAAACAGTGACCAGTAATGGAATTCGTGTAAAAATGTGGCAGTAATTAGGAAATGGCACGTTATTTTATTTAATTTTATATATATATAATCACATAGTTTTTATTCTTTCTTACTCTCATAGCATATATCGATCACTATGATGCTAGTGTCGAGACCTAACTAAGGTTATATACCTATGATTCCTGAGATATTTGTTAATATTGCCAGTAAGAAGGCCACTTTTTCACATATATTTTTCATATGTTGTGAATAACGGTGGTATATGTTAACATTGCCAGCAAGAAGGCAAATTTTATTTCACTTTTTAACTTGGTATGAATTACGGACAAATACTTTTAACCTAACTGCCGCAAATGTCTCTTAATGTTGTACCATTCTTTGCCATTGTTCGCTTACGCCACATACTGGGGAGTGAATTCTATAAGCATGATTGTTTACTCTTGGATTAATGTGACAAAAATTACCATGGATGGATGGGACGCTGAGCTTTAGCCTCCGTCTGTCAAAAAATAGGCGGTACCCCAGCTGATGACGCTCAAGATGACGTCTCTGATGGAGTCCGCCTAGTGTCTTATTTAAGACGTAGAGTCGTGTTGCGTGGCCATGCCCTCTGAAGACGTAATGACGAAACACGTCAGAGCGTGACAACGCGACCCTACAGCCTTACACACCATAGCCTCATCCCGGGACTCATCGACGTGGGCGGGACGCAACATTCCGACCAGCGGTGAGCACACGCAAATGGATGTGACAGGCTTTATTTTCTTTTAAACACTGTAAGCATATCTCTTGATGGGGGGAACTTTTGTTTATTGTTTTTATTGGTTAAATAAACAATGTTATACTATGGAAAGTCTCCCCTACTGTTTTCCATGATACCCTGATGCTTATTGAATCTCTGGGAGTTAAACCGAATACGACCAGTAGCAGTTCCAGAGTGCAGTGCCAGACTTAAGGAGATGACAGGCTCTTTTTATCCAGATTTCTGGTAAGCCTTTATACCAAAGGGATAAATCACGAGGTGATACGGTGGAGGTTCATAACTTTCAAGGTCCACTATTGGAGTCAGTTTCAAAGCCCTTGTCACCACTGTTTACAACACACTCAAGCTCCAGTTTTTTCCCCTGGGACATGCATCCTTTATGCTGCACATGAGCTGGACATTGCATATGATATAGTTGTATTTCAGACTATCAGAACTTTCATTTAACTTTTGTATTTGTTATTTTACCTGTACATGATTTTATGACATTCTCAGTGCAAGTCTTTTGCATTCCATTTTTAATTGCATTGTGTAATAGCACTTAGTTCACTCGAGGATTCAGTACCCCCAGTGCTGTATGCTGCAGTCTCCAGGAGGTTAGGCGCACTGCACTGGTATAACAGCAAGGGAAATCCATAGCACTTAAATGATTAACAATCAGCAGGAATGAATGTTTAATGCAAGCGCCGTTAATACTATTCTATTTTTAGAAAGTATAATTTAAATTTTTTCTGTACACTGATGGCTTGACATTCGATTCCCCTTTACATGTTGTAGTTTTGATTCGCATTATACTGTATTTATAGTCCAAGATTTTGGACTGTAATATTTTTCTTTTTTTTGTTTTTTCAATACAACATGCTTTTTGGTCATGAAAGTTTTTTAGCTACGGTGTATTTTTGTACCACAATAACAAATTTTCTTAAGTGGACGATTTTACTATAATACCATAGTTTTATAGTGATTGAGGGACAAAGACACTTTTGTTATTGGTATTGTTTATGCGGAGGTCTCTGTGACGGGCTTCACATTGTTGTTTGGCCGATATTTCATATTACCCTCAATGGCCATTCTTTCCATTCCTATATTACAGCTTGAATACCCATTGTTCAAACGAGGGCTGCAAGACGCTAGGCATTACCTTTTAGGTGGCTGCACCACATGTCTAGTTAATGGACACCTGAGCGCAGGAGAGATTTGTATTGCATTCCTATATTACTACATATTTTCGTGTGTGCTTGTCACAGAGGGATCCCTCATACCTAATTAGATTGCTGCTTTTTCTTCGTTCTTTCTATTTAGCCTTATGTTTCTACTTTATATGTTTCAGAACTTTTGTGCTTTTATTTGTTGTTTCAGTTTAATCTCATTTATATATGTGCATCATGTTGGGCTATGTTTACACTTTGTATTTCTATTCATGACACTAATTTCCAAATGCTTTTAATAGTTTAGTATTTTCGTACCAGTGTCTGTTTCCCGCCCCACAGGTGTTCCTTATTTTTTGGGATTTCAAGCTCCAATTGTGCAAAAGATATTCTTATCAAATCATCTATTCTCATTGGTGGTTCGATTTTCTTATTTCCTTCTTATTTGCACTATTGGCCCTTGACTAATTTAGCTATGAGTAAGCGTCAAACGATGTGAAATGCGTTAGCCATTTGTCCCTGTTTTTGTCCACCTCTCACTTGACTGTCGGATTTTATATCATTTTTTCAATAAAGATGCCTTTTTCACGGAGCGTGGCAGTCCAGGATTTCCTTATCTCTACAGACTTGTGCAGAGCCAGCACCTGAAAATTCACAGCAGGGCGGGAGTAACAATTAGGGACTGGAGGCTTGGTGAGCAGCATTCCTTTTTCTCGTAAATCACTCATGATGAAAGATGGTCTTTTCCCATAATGGAAGAGCCTAAATCACTTGTTGATGAAGGATGACCGCGACCTCGTCAGAAGACCAATTTACAGTAACAGGTTCTCTGAACTTTATCCAAATAGGATGGCTGATGTAGGTTTATGCCCTGCACTCCCAGGGGTGGATGCTGCCCTCTAGTGTCTGGAACGGCAAGTGTGTCTGCCTTTTTATAACTCGGTTATCTTCAGGGATCCTATGGATGAGAAAATAGACTTGTTCACACCAGATGCAGTCCAATGCGTTTTTATTCTGCATCAAGAACGCATGGACAGTGTCTAACTTTGATTCCAATTACTTCACACCAGTACAGCGCATTCTAGTGCAGTCAACAAAAGTAGAATGTTGCATTGTTTGTATGGAACACATCTGGAAAGTGGCAAAACGCATTGAGAATGCATCAAAAACACTCATGCAGAAACACATCTGGAACATAGTAATTGTGGCAATCTGGCCATCAGACTTACACAGAATCTAAACAGTGACAGATTTTGCCTGCCAATCAGCAACAGAGTTAAATTCGCTATATAAACTTCAGAAATGGTATTGCATTCAACACAGGAAACTACAAGACTTGGCATGGTTTCCAGAAAGAGTTAAATCTAGCAACTGACTTTTGGTTGATGCTTTTGGTAGACCTATTGCAAGCGCTAGCGCACTCAGTCACTGCTATGAGAGCATTATGGTTATGCCACTGGAGGGCAGGCGGAATTTCTACACAAGCCTTTGACATTTCCTATAATGGGAGGTTATTGTTTGGCCAAACACTGAACAATGCAATAAAGCGAAGGACAGGAGGAAATATCTCTGGACGGTGGCCACAGACTAGTAAGATCATCCTTCACTCAAGCCTACTGAACTTCAGAAGGTGCAGGGAGCCAAACCTTATAGGACAGGATGCAGAGTTAACAGATCACAGTGGAGGTGTCTCAAAGTTACTTTTAACATGAAATCTAGTCCAGAGCAAGCTGCTAAGATGGCTGGAAAGTCTTTTGCATCCAACCAGTGTTTTCCAGTTGGGACCAGGGGGCCTGAGTGAAATTGATGGTTGCAGCTTCCTTCTGGAGGGTCCAGAGGACAGGTGGGAGTACAATGGAGAATTCCAAAGTTGACCACTTAATTCATTTCGTTTATGTTCAACAGATCTCAGAAGAGAAAAAATGTTTGCAAGATTTTCATACTGCTACAAGGCCATCATGCCAGTGATGCCGGAAACATAGAATCATTTGTGGGCCTTTCTCCCCAATTTTTCTAGTACTTAAGGCAGGAGCCTTCTGGCCTGTTTCAGTTTGAAGGAATCAGATGTGTTTATATACACCAAGAGAATGTGCAAGGTCATTGGAACGCTTTTAAAACGCAGACTCCCCAGGTATCTTGAATGGAAGGAAGTCTTTTCTAGCATTGCAAGCCTTTCAGGATCTTCCAGGGGGCTGAGTAAGGTTGACAACAAGACTGAAGTAGCCTACATTGCCTGACAAGAGGACACCAAAAGTCTTTTCTTGTTACATCTTGCAAATAACCACTTGGTTAAGGTTGGCCTCCTTGCCAGGGCAGCAAAATCTAATTATTGGTTTGGTTAGGTAGAATATTTTTTCTACAAGTGCCTCATACCAATATTGGCCCTATGGGGCATCCTGGCATTAGTTCTCAGGGAGACTTCACTGAACATGCAGCTTTTGATATTTGCAACAGGATACCTATGCAAAGACTCTGATATACAAGATACGTTCACAGTGCCATGGAATTTTCTGTCTGATCTTTGTCTTTGGTCGAATGAAATCTTTCATGGCAAGGTTAGTAACAGCACCCAATCCAATGAGACTACTTGTAATAGCCTGGCTATGGAATAGGCTACACTAGAGGTGTAGGGATTCTCATCTGAGGTTGTTCAGACCTTGGTGACCAGAAGATCCTCTATGAACAATACATAGGAGAGGATATGAAAGAGGTTTGTTTTGTTTGCTCAGCGAAAGCTTTCTCTCCTGCGTTTCCTGCTCTAGCCAACATCCTTGACATTTTACAGTCAGCGCTAGAGGTTGGTCTGGGATACAACTCCAGTTGAGGTACAGATCTCTACTTTATCTTTTCACAGGCTGCAAATGGATGCAAAAGCCAGTGACCAGATGCTTCTTCCAGATGACAATCTATACATGACCTTGAGGGAAATCCTTGTTCCCTCTGTGGGACTTGGACTTGAATCTGAGAGCACCTGTTGCTCCAATAGGTTTCATTTCCATTGAAGTACCTCACGGTAAAACTAGTTCTCCTGACAGCAACTACTTCAGACAGAAGGATGCTAAAGATTGCAACACTTTCCTGTAAGGGCCCTTTGGTTACTATTTTTCTGTTCCTTTCACCAGAGATAGGGATACAACGTCTATCTCCAAAGTTCAATTTTAAAGTGGTATCCAGTTTCCAGAAAAACTTGGAAGTAGTCCCTCCAAGTTTCTCACGGGAGTCACTTGGTGCACAGCAGGAAGACTTCAGTTTTCTTACACATGGTCGACTTATTAACAGTGTTCTTGGTCAAAAGAGGAAAGTGTACAATCTTTTCACTTAGCCATCAGGCCCTCAAGAGTCATCCACTCTTGGGTTACCAGCATAGCTCCCAACTGTCCCTGATTTCGAGGGACTGTCCCTGATTTGGAACAATGACCCTCATTCCTCCTTCATTTTGATCTGCTCTATATAGATGTTTGTAAAATGCACTTTTTATCTATCAAAAAGTGTTTTCCAGCACTGACCTTCTTATCCAGTTTCTAAATTGCTGCATTTGTAAATTCCAAAAGCCAATATAAAGGAATAGTAGTGGTGTAAAAATCTCCTTTTAAGGGGGAGGGGCGAAGAGTGTGTCCTATGCCTGCATACTTCTGCTGATAGGTGTCCCTCATTCCCATCTCAAAGTTGGGAGGTATGGCTACCAGGGTGATTGGCATGCAGAAAGTATGCTTTCTGCAACAATTGCAAGCCTATTTGATGAGAGGGGTGGCAGCCTTTGAGGCAGTTATGCCAGGATTGCTTGCAAGATATAGGTAAGGGCTAGCTTGAAGGTCTGGTGCCTTCATTAAACCTTACAAGCTAATATGTGACCAGCAAGTTTCGGACAAGAGAGATCAAATTCTTTCTGTCTTTAGCAGCTTTCTTTGTCAGTGTCTCTTTTTGTTTGTTCTCTCCTGCCCTATATCAGCTTTGATATATCCCATTGTGTGCTGATGGGAGGTGGGCCAGGAAAAGGGAAAATTTTTATGAAATACTTACTGTAATTTTCCTTTCCTGGCCCATCCTCACGTCAGCACACAACTCCCTCCCTAGTGGCCTGTCGCAGGCTAAGTTATCAAACATCCTAGTTGGTTGAGGGACTGTCTTTATATTTAGCTAGATACAGGTGGTCATGTGGGGCTCCGGAGGAGGTGTTAACCCGTTGTGTGCTGACGTGAGGATGGGTCAGGAAAGAAAATTACAGTAAGTATTTGATAACAATTTTCAATTTTTGTGAGACATTGAAGATTACATTGCGACACTGACTAACCAAATATTTCACAGATGGATGGTTTCTATTTTGATGTAAGTACTGTACATTCTTGTTATACAACTTCAGGCCAGTAACAGATACCTGATACCAACAACAATTGTCTTTATTCTGCCTCTAGGTATTGGCTAAATATGAAGGCTTGTGGAACCTGTTCCTTCCATCTGTAAGTGGTCTTAGCCATATTGACAATGCATTTATTCCAGAGAAAAAGGAAATTGTTTCTTTGCTCCAGAAGTTGTTAAAGAGTTACAATAAGCGTGTTCAGAAGAGGACTTTACCTTAAACTTAGTTGAGGAGTGAGATGGCGGAGCTGGAGGTTGACACCAGTGAAGTGAGAGATAAACACAGCTTTGATGAGCAGAGATTGGATGAATACCTGAGTACCCACCTGCCAGGCTTCAGCTCCAGACCAGGGGAAGCCCTCACCATCAGGCAGTACAGGTAAGGAAGAGGGGGGGTGTAAGAACCTGCTCCTTGTACCCCAGGACTGACCAGTCTATCATAGAATGGGGCAAATTCTGCACATAAGTGTGTCAGTTTATTAATAGAGAAGCTTGAGGTCACCAGAATACAGCATTTCACCCCCCCTCCCGACAATGAAGTCCTTCAAGAACTAGGGCCGGTTCACGCCACAAAAACGCACTCCAGATGCGTTTCTGCATGCATATTTTTGATGCATTTCTGGATGCATTCCAGGTGCTTTATTTCTTCCTTTCCTGTTTTTTTTTTTTCCTCACTATACAAGGGTCCAGTGCTTTTTTATACATTTTTGATGCATTTCAGTGCATTTTTGATGTGTTTTACCATGTTCAGTGCAGGAAAAATGCAGCATGTTCTACTTTTTTTTTTTTTTTTTTTTTTTTTTTCTGGAACTGAAAAGCTGGAACTGACTGCACTGGTGTGAACTATGCCATTGGAAACCATATGACCTGCTTTTCATGCATTTTTGATGCAGAACAAAAACACACTGGACTTCATGTGGTGTGAACTGGCCCTGAATCATACATACCCTGTGTCTTCCAACAATTCTTTATGTTCACATTCTGCCCCCCAGCAGTTCTTCTTCATCCCCCTCATTCTGTCCTCCAGCAATTTTTTATTCCCACATTCAGTCCTCCAGCAATTCTTCACCCCCCTCATTCTGCCTTCCAGCAATTCTTCACCCCCCTCATTCCGCCTTCCAGCAATTCTTCACCCCCCTCATTCTGCCTTCCAGCAATTCTTCGCCCCCCTCATTCTGCCTTCCAGCAACTCTTCATCCTCCTCATTCTGCCTTCCAGCAACTCTTCATTCCCCTCATTCTGTCCTCCAGCAATTCTGTATCCTCCACATTCTGTCCTCCAGGAAATCTTTATCCCTCTCATTCGAGTGTTAATTTAGTTGACGAAAATATATTTGTCATAGCTTTCTTTTCAGTTGCACGTTTTCAGTGACAAAAAGGAAAGGAACAGAAAATCCAAATTAAAGTGATATTAAAACTTTTTTTTTTTTTTTTTTTTCTCGTTTCAATAGTTTTTTATTGAAAATTTTCACAACATTGTAGTGTGTACACTGTATATCAATGACAATAAGTGAAATCAAAAATGTATGCATTGATTACTCAGCAGTTATTCATCAATAACACAAACAGAACAGAACAGAGATTTGGATCTGTCATATGCGAGTTAGATACTATCTGATGTTTTATAGTTGCTTAGAGCGTCGCCCTCGGGGACCCCATTGGGAACTGTTTGTCGCCCGAGGGGGAACTGCTCCTGTGGACAGGATCCAATAAAAGCACATTTAATAGCATAAATCAGCAGTAAGTATGAATGTTGATGACTACCATAACTCTAGGTGATTGTTGTATGTCAAGATAGAATAACAGGTTTCCGTTACTTTAGAGGAATGCCTCGGCCCCAGTCCAGGACTCCCACGGCCTCCACTTTGTCCATTCTTTATTCAAGCGGCCTACACTGGAGGCCATCACTATTTCGAAATTGTAGTGAAGGTTCACCGTGTCAAGAGCATGTTCTATTGTTGGGGGTTTGTCAGATTTCCACGACCTCGCTATGCACAGTCTCGCTGCGAGTAAGATATGTGTCAGGACGTGTCTGTATTGTGGAAGAACAGAGTCAATATTGAGGTTTAGTAGTGCCAGGTCAGGGGAGGGGAGTAGGGTTTGGTTTGTAATGTCTGTCAGTATGAGAAATATTTTTTGCCAGTATTTCTTTAGCCGAGGACAGGACCAAAAAATGTGGAACAAATCTCCCTTGGCTGAGTTGCAACATTGGTCGCTCGTAGGAGAGCTGAACTTAGCTAGCTTCGAGGGTGTGAGATACCATCTGAGGGACAGTTTTTGGGTTATCTCCCAAAGTGAGGAGCATTTTGTGACCGCGTAGGTGGACCTAAGTGCTCTTTGCCATTGGTGATCAGTGTATGAATGTCCTAGGTCACTTTCCCAGTGTACGTGGGGGGCTTTTTTAGTAAATTGTAGTTTGTGGTTTAGGATATTGTAAAAGATAGAAATGCCTTTTAGTTTTGTGGAGGGTTTCGTGAGATAATCCCAGGCACTGGAATGTAATGTGTAGTGAGGAAATTGGATGGCTTTAAGGCAGTGGGTGACGCGCATGTAGGTGAATAACTCTGAAGGAGGCAGGTTGAATTCGCTTTGAAGACGGGAGAAGTGTTTCGGGCTGTCATTTTGAAGGATATCCTGTATGGTATTGATGCCTTTTTTGGACCACTGACCTAGGTGTAGATCAGGTGATATATGTTATAGAGTTTCTATCGGGATAGGTATGGAAAGGGTGTCAGAGACAGCGCGACCGTTGTGTATTATTTTTTTCCAAGCTGTGATTGTTGCTAACATTGTAGGCGGTAAAGCCGACGATAATTTTGGGCAGCAGGGTGTGCTCATCGCCCAAAATTTTAAATTTGGATGGATCAAGGTTGAGTTCTCGATGGAACTCCAGAGCTTGCTAGGGCTGGACTGGAACCACTCGTCCATTTGGGCCAAGATTGCCGCTGTGTGATAGTCCTCAAATTCGATTGTGCCCGAGCCCCCGGCCGATCTATGGTGTCTGAGTATAGCGTGTGCACATCTGGGCTTAGTTCCGTTCCAAATAACTTTGTTAAACATAGTTTGTAGGGATTTGAAATATTGTTTAGGAATGGGGATGGGGATAGTTCTGAATAGATATAGTATTTGTGGTAAGTGGATCATCTTGAACGCTGCCAGTCTCCCGGACCAGGAGAGGTTGTGTTTAGTTAGGTTTAGTGTGTCACTTTTTAAATTGGCTAGGAGAGGTTTGAAATTTGCTGTAAAGAGTTGTTTGGTTGATTTAGTTAAATTAATTCCCAAGTAGGATATACTGTTGTCTGCCCAGGCAAAGGGGAATTGCGCCTGTAAAAGGTGTCTGGAGGTGGCGTCTATTTTAAGATCTAGAATGTGTGATTTAGTTACGTTTAGTTTGTAGTACGAGACTCGTCCAAACCACTCTAGCAGTTTTTGGGCTGCAGGGAGGGCGGAGTTAGGGTTGGTGAGTATCAGTATGACGTCGTCCGCGAAAAGACTAATCTTGTGTTGGATTTTGCCTATCGTTAGACCCGTAATGAGGGGGTTTGAGTGGACGTGTTCTGCTAAGGGTTCTATTAACATATTGAAAATCAGTGGGGATAATGGGCAGCCTTAACAAGTGCCATTCGTTATGTGAAAAGGTCGTGATAGCATGTCTGCAGAGTAGACCTGTGCTGATGGGGTAGTATAAAGTGCCATTATAGCGTCATATATGAAATCTCTAAACCCAAACTTGGTCAATACTTCTCGTAGGTAGGACCAGTGGACCCTATCGAACGCCTTCTCTGCGTCCAAAGATAGGAGCAGAGAAGGCGTTCCACTAGACTCAATATGGTGTATCAGATTTATCATCCGTCTTGTGGCGTCAGGAGCCTGTCTATCTCTGATGAACCCTGATTGGTCTTTGTGGATGAGATCCGGCATTACTGTCATCAGGCGTCTGGCAATTGTTTTGGCATATATTTTAACATCAAGATTCAACAGAGATATTGGACGAAAATTTGGAGGGGAGGTTGGATCTTTTCCCGGTTTCGGGATGGTAATAATAATAGCATTGAGAGACTCATTTGCGAGCTTGGAAGAGGAGGCAGCAATATTGAAGTATTCTGTCATATGAGGAATTAGGTGGCTGGAAAAGTGCTTGTAATATTCTCCCGTGAACCCATCAGGTCCGGGAGCTTTGTTCGAAGGCAGAGAAGAAATTGTGTTTAGGATTTCCTGGTCTGTGAACGGTTTGCTTAGAGAAGCCAATTGGTAGTCTGTCAGGGTTGGGAGCTTAATTTGGTGGAGAAAGTCAATAATGTCAGCAGAGGACGGTTGGTAGGTGTCGGGGTCATGTTTGATGTTGTATAAGTTACTATAATATTCGCTAAATGCATTCGCTATGTCTTGGGGGTTAGTCAGTTTAACCTTAGAGCGGGGGTGAAATAAGTGGGTTATTCTGGACTTGATTTTAAGTCCCTTGAGGCGCTGGGCCAATCTCTTGCCCGCTTTGTTGGACGTGGAGTAATTGTTGGCTTTGAGTTTGCGTTGGAGTTGTTCGTAGGAATATAGAAGTAGGGAGCGTAGGTCGCGTCTGAGGGTCAGTAGCTGGGCTAGAAGTTTCGGGTTTGGTTTGGTCTTGTGTTGGGATTCAAGAGTTGCAATTTGGGATGTAAGGGTGTCTATTTGCTGCGTCCTCTTTCTCTTGCATATTGCACTTAATTTCATAATCGTACCTCTTAGAACCGCTTTATGTGCGTTCCACACCGTGACGGGGTCCCCCACTGATCCCTTGTTTAAATCAAAATATTCCTGCAGTTGTTTTTTGATATCTTGGGAGTAGGTTGGGTGTTGCAGAATGTAATTGTTCGCACGCCATAGGAACGTATTCCGCTGGGGTGCAGTGTCGTTGATGGAGATGGTGATTGGAGCATGGTCTGACCACGTCACGGTGTGGATTACAGATGCACCTATGTTTTGTAGTAGCCACTTGTCCGTGAGGAACATATCAATCCTGGAATACGATTTGTGATGTGGAGAAAAATAAGTATAGTCCTTTTCAGACCCATGGTGGCACCTCCACACGTCAAAGACATCCTGTGACGTGAGGAATTGCCCCAGGGGCGACTCCCTTCTTTTTGCAGCTGAAGTAGAGTCCATGTGTATGTCTGCGACTAAGTTAAAGTCTCCACAAATGATCAAGTGCCCTTGTCGTGCTTCTCGTGCTTTGAGGAAAGCTTTTCTAAGGAAACACATCTGGCGGGTGTTGGGGGCATATATATTCATCAAGGTGTAGGTGATCTTGTTGAGGGTGAATATTAAAATTAGATAACGGCCATTGGGGTCAGCGATTTCCTGTAGCAGATGGAAGTCTAGACCATTTTTTATGGCAATGAGGACTCCCCGTTTCTTGGAGTTGTATGTGGCGTGAAAGATTTGGGGATATTTACTATTGGAGCAGAGATCCGTAGCTGTGGGAAGCAAATGTGTTTCTTGGACACATATGATGTCGCTGTTCAATTTGACTGCTGTGTGCCATAGCGAGTGGCGCTTTGCCGGATGGTTGAGGCCCTTGGCATTGAGGGACAAGATGTTGCATGGCATGGTATTTTGTGGAGAGTGGTGGAGATGCAGAGAAATGAATAGCACTTACAGTTAGTTGATTCAAGGATGTAAACGTAGGTGTTTCCGCTACGGGAGAGGGAGAGATCCTGTTGTGCGTCGTCGTGGAGTAGGTGTCCTGGAATTGAGGCCGTGGAGGATGGCTGGGGGGAAACAACAAGTCAGCAGGTCAAACGATAAAAATGTGAGGTTGCTACCTCAAGACAACAATCAAAAAAGAAACTGAGAGAAAAAAAGAAAAAAAACTGTAGCAGAACTTCTGTTATGCTATAAATGAGTGGTACAAAAATTGTGGCGGCGTGGGTAACAAGAAGCTACGTATAGCTATGCCGCAGGTGGGGGAAACCAGTTTGTAGGTAATGGAACCGAAGAGAAAGATTCATACAAGGTAGCAAGGGAGAAGTGTGGTGGTGGTTGTGACCCGACAGGTTCAGGCGTTAATTTGGGGTTGGTGCGCTCTTGAAGCCTGGTTGGTGCGCCTGTGAGGGGTTGTGCGTTGTGGCAGAGGTGATATTCCTTCTACTGGGGGTTCAAGAATGATACCTTAATCATGGAGTAGACGCAGTCCTTTCATGAGGTCGCTGACGACGTGAGTGGTACCATTTTTTGCGATAAGCAAAGTCGTGGGATATCGCCATTTGTACTGAATTTTGTGGTTAAACAGGCCTTTGGTGATGGGGTTCAACTTTCTTCTCTGTTGTAGCGTGTATTTGGACAGGTCAGGGAAGATCTGGATTCCGTCATACGGTCTGGGTAATGGACCTTTGGATCTGGCTTCTGACATCATCTTTTCCTTGATATGAAAAAAATGGATTCTCATGAGAACATCTCTTGGAACTGATGCTGCTAGGTGTGAAGGCTTTGCAATCCTATGGATTCTGTCAATGATGATATCTCTGGGAGCTGCAT
This sequence comes from Lithobates clamitans, assembly GCA_037952925.1. Classification (NCBI taxonomy): domain Eukaryota; kingdom Metazoa; phylum Chordata; class Amphibia; order Anura; family Ranidae; genus Lithobates; species Lithobates clamitans. The sequence goes on from JBBGZY010001140.1 coordinate 21,580, forward strand.
CTGGTATGATAGTATGTATGAGATCTTTGGCGTATTTCGGAAGATCTCCCGGGGGAACTGTTTCAGGGACCCCCCTCAACTTGACGTTATTACGTCGCGAACGGTCTTCCAAATCGGCCAGTTTGGCCCGGACCCAGTCTTGTTCCCCTTTAATTTCATCCACTGCGTCAATTATGTCATTAACTGTGGTGGAGCAGTCTGTCATGCCCTGCTCTATGGTAGATATTCTATTGCCCATAGAATGCATGTCTGTGGAGATTTTTGTGAACATGGATGTCAGATCTGTCATCAGAGAGGTTTGTAGGGACATGAGCATCTCTTTGAGAGTGGTGTCAATAACTGGGAGGCCAGATGTGGGGAAGGATGCCATTGAATTATGCAGGGCCTGATTGGATATGAATGGAGTGAAGGCCTGGGCCTGTGTTGTCATCACAGCAGGAGGAGGCTGCTGGTGCGGTGCATCCATCCGCATCCGAGCTTTGGCTGGGCTGGAGGTAAGGGGGTCAGAGCCTGGGTCTTGTGTGGGGGATAAGGGCAGAGGAGCAGTGCCCATTTCTGTGAGGATGGCGTCTGGGAGGTCAGTGTATGCCTCCCTTTGCTCCGTCAGGCCGCCGGCGCCATCTTGGATCACACTGACCTTGTCCTGAGGGAACATGAAGGTGGTGAGCTTTCTGATGCCGTGATCGCCCATCCGCTTGCGGGACATCGTCGGTCGGCACCCGGGGGAGCTGTGTGGCGTGTTTGGGGTGATTTCTTGGCGTCTGTCGGGTCCTATGCGCTCCGGTGTTCTCCCTTGCTGAGGAGCTGTGTATTCAGGCGGCCATCTTCAGCGCCGGCTAGCCACGCCCCTCCAAAACTTTTTTTTTTTAATAACAAAAATTTTATACTTACCTGCTCTGTGTAGGGGTTTTGCACAGAGCAGCCCTGATTCTGCTCTTCTCGAGTCCCATGCTGGCGCTCCTGGCTCCTCCCTCCTGCCAGGTGCCCCCAAGCAGGCATGCTCCCGAGCCACGGCTCTGTGTCCATTCACACACAGTGTCGTGGCTTGGCCCCACCCCTCCTGATTGACTCACTAGCTGTTACTGACAGCAGTGGGAGCCAATGGCTCCCACTGCTGCCAAAAGCCAATCAACAGTGCGAGTCCCTGTAGAGGCAAGGCTCTCGTAGACATCGCTGGATCCAGAGGGGGTTCAGGTAAGTATTAGAGGGGGCTGCTGCACACAAGTTCTCTTTTAAAATGCATGAAGGTAAAAAAACCTTGTGCCTTTACAGCCACTTTAAGTCAATTAGTCAAAAATTTGACAAAAATTAATTCCACTTTTCATCAACAAACGAAAACTAAATGAAAATGTGAGGAAGGGACGTTTTCCCACCTAAACTTTTGCTTTCCTTGGAGCTCCGCCGGTCTGTTAAAGTCCAAGCCCCTGACTCTATCGGGCAGCTGTAATGGCTGAGAGATGCAAGCTTCTATCAATCCTTTCCCTTTCCTTTACTCTATTTTTATTTTTAAATGTATTTTTACTCTATTTAATATTCAATATATATAAATCTAGAAAGATAGATAGAAATATTACAGGCTATATAGGATGATAATATCATGGCTCAATGTTAGAATATGAATATAGGGATATATGGCAATGATCCACAACAAAATGGTGACATTTAAGCTAAAAGAGTATGGTGGAGCCGCAGATGTAAACAAACCAAGGGAAAATGGTGACCGCATCTATAATGGGCTATGAGAAAATGGTGGATTCTGGGACTATATATATGATTGGAATAGCGTCAGCCTATCATATCTCCCTGAGGAAGTCACGAGGTGTGACGAAACATGTAGAAGGGTCCAGAGAGGCTGACGCAGACAAGATTACAAGAGTTGTAGGACAGTGTATTGTCGCTACTGCAGAACAGGCAGCACTAACCATCCTGACCATAGCTCCCAACTGTCCCTGATTTGGAGGGATTGTCCCTGATTTGGAACAAAGTCCCTCTGTCCCTCTTTCTTCCTCCACTTGTCCCTCATTTTGGTCTGATCTATATAGTTGTATATAAAATGCACTTTTTATCTTTTAAAAAGTGTTTCCCAGTGCTAAACCTTTCATCCACTTTCTAAATTGCTGCATTTATAAGTTTCAGAAGCCAATATAAAGGAATAGTAGTGGTAGAAAAAGAACTTGTGGGTTTAACTAATACTTTTTTGTATAATTCTCCTTTAAGGGGGCATGTCCTATTCTAACATACTTTTGCTAATAAGTGTCCCTCATTCCCATCTCAAAAAGTTGGGAGGTGTGATCCTGACCACTGTTACGCTGTACATTCAGGATGTTAATGTGAGTGTTCATTTGGCACATGTTTTATTAATAAAAAGGTTTTATAACGGTAAAGCACTAGTGCATATCCTTATTATTTTGCATGACCTTATTGAGCTATTAAGCCAGGGATCGGTGTATACAGATTGAGAAGTGTGGGGCATGCTGACAAGTAATCCAGCAAGGATCGATATATAAGGCTAAGGAAAAGTCTTAAAGGCTTATAATCTACTGTATTAGGGTGAGGGTACATATTGAACGGTGGATGTGGCACATTGTGAGTGAAAAGGACTATGCACGGTGAAATTAAATGAAGTTTAAGGATTATTTTGTATCACGATATTGCGGATCTGCACAGTATATTCTTTACAGAGGAACATTTTTGCACAGAGGAAATTGTTTTTTGCACAAGGTTTTAAAGAGCCGTTTATCTGTTTTTGGATGTTTGAATTTATGTTTTTTGGATTATATTGGTGGTATAGATATATTTGCACATTATTTAGTCTGCGCAATTTGTCATTCAAAGTGTGACAGTGCTAAAAGCTGAAAATTGGCATGAGCAGGAAGGGGGTAAAAATGGCTAGTAGGCAAGTGGTTGAAGAGTAACGCCACATTTGTTGAGAAAAGCACATTCCCCTCTGGGTGATCTATGTGCATTGCAAGAATTTTTAATGCACTTTGTTGCAGATTTCTACCTTTTTGTTAATCTGAAGAAATAGAAGTTTGTCTGTATCCATGTGCTCAGCAGTGGTGGCTGGTGGAGTCAGGTGGTCATCCAGCGACCGGTCAGTCGGTCATCCAGCCCCACACTTACCTCATCTAGGTTGCGGGCAGCGCTCCTACGGGCAGCATCTCCTTCTCCTCTGCATCACGGCGGCTTCCGCAATGCGTCTCCTCCCTCCTCCTCTTAGGCATCCTAGAGGATCGCCTGTCCTTTCAGCCAATCGATCCACTTCCTGATTGGCTGGGAGGAGGATCAGTGTGACAATAGCGAATATTCATTTGCTATTGTCACACAACTGGGTGGGCTTGGAGCGTAGTGCTCTGCACCCCAAGCCCACCCTTTTTTGAAGTCTATTAGAGCCTCTGGCTCTAATCACATGCTGACGGGCTGCCACTAGTGCTCAGTGAATCTGCATGGGAGTGTCTTTACAATTATCAGTCACCTTCAAGGCTCCAATGAGGGAAGTTGCAGGGTCTGTATCCCTTTTAGATGCAACAATTTTGTTGCAGGGGATGCCAAAAATCTGACTTGTATCTTAGTGCAGACTTATGGGAATATCCATGAGCCAATCACATAAGCAGGAAATTACATATCTGGTAGCTGTTCTGTACAGCATCTGTGTACAGAATGCCTCCAGGTAGCCATATTGCATTGCATTATACAGAGAATTACAGCGCTGCAGATTGAGAAGGAAGGGTAATTTTTAATAACATTCATTTACAATGGGCGTGGCTACGCATTGCAAGCCATCACACTGTTCGCCCCATGACCTGCACGGGTGTTCGCTTATTTTATATGCCGGCTTATTTTTATGATTCTTACGAGTGTTTTTACGGAGTGTGTTTTCTCCGCTTTCATTGCATTTTTACAATAAACCCAATAATACATACTACACCATTGGAGCTCCTTTTGTCTTTTCATCCACCACCTTGGGAGCAAGCGAGTGCTTCTCCCCCCTCCAGGTACAGGACTTGGATCAGTCCAGATTGGAGACGCTGGACGTGTCAGCCGCTGTGGACGCTATCATCGCGCGGTCCCTGCAGAGGGCGAAATTTGCGTGCTCGTAAGACCTCGCTAATGGGGGGGGTCCACCATCGAGGGTAAGGGTCCACCTTTATCAATTTTTCTTTGGATTCACTGCAATTGGAAGTCGCATCTATTTATCCTTCTTTTCTTTCTTCATTCACACGGATGACAGTCTGATGGAAAGTGGATGGGTTTCCCTATGCTCATGAACTTTTTCCTTGTTGTTTTACTTTATGGACTATGCTCACAATCTTTGGATTATATTATTATAATATTCTATTATTTACAGATATTTTTATCAGTGTCACACTTATTCTTGATTGATGTCTAACTTTTGTGATCATTATTTATCATTATTAGTGCACACTCCACATACCATTCAATATAGGATTTTTTATTTTTATTTTGATTTCATTTTTTAACTTTTTAAACTTTGTTTCATGCAAGTTTAATTTATTTCTTACACATTTTTTTCACTCAATTACATCATTTGTGCATACAGATTGTAAGCGCACCTTTCACAAATTATTGGAGTATTTTTACACGGATATTGGTGTTTTATTGGTGCAGCTATCATCCTGTTTTTTTTATCCAGGTTCCCTAGCGCGTTTTTTCCAAATTAGTATTCATTTACAATGTGAATAGTGTCACAATAGTATATGCTATATTATAGGTGTAGAACCATATCAAGGATGATCAGAAGAAATGGACAGCAACTGAGTTAAATATGAGTGTCACAGCAAAGGGTCTGAATACTTAGGACCATGTGATATTTAAGTTTTTCTTTTTTAATAAATCTGCAAAAATGTCAACAATTCTGTGTTTTTCTGTCAGTATGGGGTGCTGTGTGTACATTAATGAGGAAAAAAATGAACTTAAATGATTTTAGCAAATGGCTGCAATATAACAGAGTGAAAAATTTAAGGGAGTCTGAATACTTTCCGTCCCCACTGTATATGTATGTATATATGTGTATATATATATATATATATATATATATATATATATATATATATATATATATATATATATATAATTATTTTTGTTATCACTTTCATTCCTATTACAAGGTATGCAAACATCCCTTGTAATAGAAATAGGCATGACAGGTCCTCTTCATTGAGGGATCTGGGGTTTAAAAAGACCCCAGATCTCTCATTTTACCTTTTTAAAAGCAAGAAGAAAAATTACACTCTGCCTTTTTAAGGAAACAAAAAAAATCTCTTTAAGCCCTAGAGGCAGAAGTGACGTCAGATATTGCTCCGGTACTCCAAGGGCATAGAGCCCAGTGGGGGCTATCTTGCTGCCTGGCCATCGGCCGCACGGATCAGTTCCCAGATTACCGATGGCTCCGGTAAACTCAGGAAACGGCGGGAGGGGGGGACACCTCTCTCATGGCCTACTGTAAATACACAGGGGTTATGGCAGCTAGCTGCCATAACCCCTGCTATTCATTGTCAAAGTAATGAGGTATATTTATAGTTAGACGCTCGCCAAGTGGTTAATATTTAATGTTGGTAATATATTCAGGTAATAGTTTACATTTTTTTTTTTATATATTTTAAAGTTGCATTTCTGTTTATCAAAAAGCAATATTTTTGTTTGTTTATGAAACTTGTGTAGCACACCCCCTTAGAAGCTACAAGTAGAATGGGATTCCCCAAGTTGCACAGCCAGCCACCGAATTTCCACAGGTACTCGGAGTCACAAAACAGGCCGTGATTTTTTTTTTTTTTTTAATTGAGGAATATACAGTACCTTGGATAGGGATGGGAGGTTATGGGATGCCCACTTGACTTCAGAACAACTTCAGGGACAACTTTTCCTATATACAGCTCCTCTTCTTCCTCCCATCAAACACTTGCTTACAGGACCCAGCTGTGTCACCCTGTAGTCATTTTGTAGCAAAGGCCCATTACAGGCAGGGGCTCGCAGCCCCATACTTGAAGATAGGGTGACGCAGCTCACACTTTCCCAGCACTTTCTTTCTGGGTTCACTGATTCCAGCACCACCTCTTCAGGGACTACCAACCTGCCTGGCTGCAGCTGCCCCTCTCACTAGCCCTTCAGGCTAACTCTCCACATACTGACACTCACCAGCCCATCTATTTAACTCTAAGGAGATTCCCAGACGTGCTGACCTGCTCCCACTGTCCTCTTTCCTTGCTCCCGTGCCTCCAGGAAGCGTTTCCCCTGTGTGTTGTAGGGGGACTCTTCCAGCACCAGAGCCCCAGGCCCGAGGTCACCCCCCAGACTAGGGCCACCGAAAGCCTCCTCAGCACTCTATCCTTCACCCCACTGCCCTTGCTGGCGTAACTCATTTCTTTTTATAAGGTGGCCTGCCCCCTTACAACCCCTTTTTTAAAGTTTCCAGAAAACAGGGAGAGGCACCAGAAGAGCTGTCTGAATGAGTCATCCAGCCTCCCTAAACCATTAATCCCTGACCCAGATTCAACACAGGCCTGGCTCTCAGCCAAGCCAATTCGCCTACTTAGTCAGCAGATGTGCTTTAAGTGCTCTTCTGGAGGGAGATCCGTGCTGCTAGCCGTTCCTGGATGGGATTGTTCCTCTGGGGGAATCTGTGGATTCTGGATGCCTCCTAAATCCTCTGGGCGCCAAAAGAAGGCCAAGAAGCTGAGGTTCCCCCCATGCGAGTCTCTAGAAACTAGCCCCTTATCCTGTGCCTCGGGGCCTTTGGCGCGTCATTGCAATATGGTCTCGCAGACAGACCACGAGGAGGTTGCTGACTCCACACTGCCCGGCATCCCAGAGCTGATGGCGGTGATTAACACCTGCCAGACGGCTTTAACCTCCAAGATTGAGGCGGTTCAGCTGGATGTGGGACTGATTCACCAAGATCTTGATAAAATCCGTACCTGGCTAGCGACCGCAGAGAAACGTGTCAGGGATATGGAGGATAAGGTGACTGACCACTCTTTCTATCCAGGCCCTGCAGTCCAGGGTCAGAGCCCTAGAATAAAGGGCCGAGGATGTGGAAAATCGCATCCCACGGAAATATCTCTGGATCGTGGTGCTCCCCGAGGGAGTGGAGGGCCGGAGTCCTGCTACCTTCACAGAGGAACTGTTACGCACCCTTCTCCCTGCGGCCCAGCTATCCCCATATTTCACAGTGGAGAGAGCTCACCAGGTGCGGCCTAGACCTGCCACCCCGCACCTTCATTCTCCAGCTGCTTAATTTTCGTGACCGGGATGAATTGCTCAGAACCGTTTGGGTGGTGAGGGAGCTGCCCTATCATAATGCTAAGCTCCTGCTGTTCTCGGATTACACTATGGAGACCCAGAGGCAGCGCGGCTCCTTTGATGCTGCTATGTGGGCAAAGGGTATTAAATACAGCATCTTGTTTCCAGAAAACCTACAGGTGGTGGACGGTGAAACTATGAGATTCTTCACAAATCCCAAGGATACTACCGCATGGATGGAGGCACTGCCTCCATAGAGAGGATGGTAACCATAAGCTCTCAGCATTTCGGACGTTTTCCCGCATAGAACTGTTTTTTGCCTCCCAAACTCTCCTGCGGGGGGTAGTCTCTGCTGAGATTCTTTCCAGGGGTGTCTCGGACCATGTTCCAGTATCTTTTGTAGTTCAGATGTCCCTGGTGGTGCGCCAGAGGGTTTGGCGATTTGTCCAAGTATTTGATCGCAGACCCCAAGATTCAGGACTCTTTCCCGGAGGCACTTGGTAATTATTTGTAACAGAATACAGACTCGGCCAGCCCCCTAGTAGTGTGGGACACTTTTAAATCTTGGGCTAGAGGGGAGTACACTGCAAGACAATGGAGGTCTGTGCAGTCTGAGGCAACTGCAATGGCGATGCAAGGGTAGGCTGCCTATGTACAGTCTAACTATATCTCCTGGCAGCATACCCTACCCGAGTTATCCATACTTACAGTTGAGATAACTAAGAAGTCTATGCTGGATAGTGCCCACAGGATTTTTTAGTTTGGTGATAAAAATGGCAGGCTTCTGGCCTGGTTTGTCAAGGGACAATATGCAATAACTGACATTGGCAGGATTAGGTGCCCTGACGGACAGTTGCTGACTAACCCTGAGCTAATTAATGCTAGGTTCCTGCAGTTCCATAGGGAGTTGTACTCTTTCAAGTTGGCCTATGATACCACCGAGCTGACCCATTATTTGGACCAGATTCCCTTTCCCACACTTGACCTGGATAGGCAGCATGAGTTAGACAGGGACATCTCTCTTGAGGAAGTACAGGAGGCGCTGGGGTGTATGTAGTCGGGTAAAGCTCCCGGTCTGGATGGAATCCCAATTGATTTCTATTCTACCTAACAAGAACTACTGGCTCCCAGGCTTACATCCCTTTTGGCTAAGTTTGCTTCTCTAGACTCTCTTCCGGGATCTATGTCAGAAGCGATTGTGGTATTGGTCCCCAAGCCGGGTAAAGATCCAGAGGAATGTGCTTCCTACAGGCCAATCTCATTAACGCTGATGCCAAATTGTTGGCCAAGATATTGGCCCCTCGCCTTGCCAAGGTGATGGACAAACGTATTCACGTGGACCAGACAGGGTTCGTGCCCAGCAAGGGAACTGAGTGGAGTGGGAGTATCTCTGGGGGTTTGGCTTTGGCCCTAAATTTCTGCAATGACCGGGTATGTTATATATGTCCCCTAGGGCGAGAATCCACACAAATGATACTTTCTCTAATTATTTGCTCCTTCAGTAGGGAACCCATCAGGGATACCCTTTATCACCTAGTTTATTCACACTAGCACTGGAACCATTGGCAATCTTGGTTCGGCAGTCCCGGCGCAATGTGGGACTTTGGGTCCGCCCCTCTGGAGTAGGGATGAGCCGAACACCCCCCCTCCGTTCGGTTCGCACCAGAACCTGTGAACGGACCGAAAATTTGCACGTTAGAACCCCATTGACGTCTATGGGACTCGAACGTTCGAAATCAAAAGTGCTCATTTTAAAGGCTAATTTGCATGGTATTGTCCTAAAAAGGGTTTGGGGGCCCGGGTCCTGCCCCAGGGGACATGTATCAATGCAAAAAAAGTTTTAAAAACGTCCTTTTTTTCGGGAGCAGTGATTTTAATGATGCTTAAGGTAAAAAAAAAAAAAAGTTAAATATTCCTTTAAATATTGTACCTGGGGGGTGTCTATAGTATGCCTGTAAAGTGGCGCATGTTTCCCGTGCTTAGAACAGTCCCTGCACAAAATGTCATTTTTAAAGGGAAAAAAAGTCATTTAAAACTGCTTGCGGCTTTAATGTAATGTCGGGTCCTGGCAATATGGATGAAAATCAGTGAGACAAACGGCATAGGTACCCCCAAGTCCATTACCAGGCCCTTTAGGTCTTGTATGGGTATTAAGGGGAACCCCGCACCCAAATTAAAAAAGGAAAGGTGTGGGGCCCCCAGGCTCTATGTACTCTGAACAGCAGTATACAGGCGGTTCAAACAAGACAGGGACTGTAGGTTTGTTGTTAAGTAGAATCTGTTTGTAATTTTGAACTGGTACATTTTTAACGTGTTTAGCTACAGCCAAAAAATCTATTTTAAGCTTTTTGGAAAACCTAGGGAAGGAATTACACCCCCTGTGACATTTGTTTTGCTGTCTGTGCTCCTCTTCAGAAGATTTCACCTCACTTTTTGTCCCAATGACAAATGTTTTTTGAAAATTTGGTGTTTTTTGTGAAACAAGGATTGGTGATAAAGCATCAGTGGAAAGGAGAAGAGTTTTAACCATATTAACTCTTACAGGAGAGAATTTCCCTTCCTACGGGTAGATTTCATCTCACTTCCTGTTGTCTCCTTCCGTTTGCAAGTAGGAGTTGTGTGTAAGTTGGATGTTTGAAAGTAGGGGCCTGCCCTATATACTTAGCAGGAATTTTGGCATTAGGTGGTGTTGTGGCCACAGGGCCCTGCTGTGAAATATTAGATCAAGAATTGTAATTACATGCCCCTGTTGAACAGGGGCAGAAAATTGGGCCTTTGGTGGTGGTGCTGGTGCCACAACACTGTAAGTCCTCACAGATACTCTTGGTGGGCGCAGAAACGGGCCCTGCTGTGAAATATTAGATCAAGAATTGTAATTACATGCCCCTGTTGAACAGGGGCTGAAAAATTGGGCCTTAGGCACTGGTGCTGGTGCCACAACACTGGAACCCCTCACAGATGCTCTAGTTGGAGCGCAGGAACTAGCCCTGCTGCAAAGAATTGCATCAAAAATTGTAATTACACGCCCCTGTTAAACAGGGGCTGAAAAATTGGGCCTTAGGCACTGGTGGCGGGACTGGGAACCAAAAATGTTCTTACAAGCTATCATCATGATCATTGAGGAGGAAGAGGATAATTACTCAGTATAATAGGATAGTCACTCAGCATCAACATAGGCAGTCTTTGAAGGGATCTGACATTTCAAAAAAATGTAATCGGTTACATCAGCATCAGGTGCTTGGTAGCTGGTGGTGATCCAAGATTCATTTTTATGAAGGTCAGTCGATCGACCGAGTCGGTGGACAGACGCACTCTGTGATCGGTTACAAAGCCTCCAGCAGCACTGAATGTGCGTTCCGAGAGAACGCTGGATGCAGGACAGGCCAGTAGCTCAATTGCATACTGTGCAAGCTCTGGCCAGTGATACATCCTCAAGACCCAGTAACCCAGAGGATTTTCGGTGGGAAAGGTGTCCAAGTCAGATCTTGCCCCTAGGTATTCCTGCACCATGTAAAACAGACGCTGGTGATGGTTGCTGGAACCGATCATACCTTGGGGCTGCGGACTAAAAAATTGTCCGAACGCATAGGTCAGACGGCCACCTTCTCCACCACTCCTTCTTTGACTAACAGAAACCTCAGCAACACATTGTCCAGAAACAGGAGTTTGTAACCTCCCAGTCTCTGGGAACGCGTTGCACAGACCTTTCTGCAAGGCCTCCCGAAGATGTTTCATCCTCTGCTCCCTCTGCGACGGCAAGATAAGGTTCGCAACCTTACCCTTGTAACGTGGATCAAGGAGGGTTGCCAGCCAGTATTGTTCCTTCTCCTGCCTCAGGACATCCTGTTAGCCCAGGTACCTGCCCAAGAACCGCTGCACCACCAAGTTAAGGACGTGAGCCAAACAGGGCACATGGGTCAGTTGTCCCTGTCGGAGGGCGGAGAGGAGGTTGGTGCCATTGTCGCAAACCACCATTCCTGCCTTAAGTTGGCGTGGCGTCAACCACCTCTGAACCTGCCCCTGCAGAGCTGACAGAACCTCTGCCCCAGTGTGGCTCCTGTCCCCCAAGCACACCAGCTCAAGCACCGCATGGCATCTTTTGGCCTGCATACTTGCGTAGCCCCTTGAACGCCTACGGACCACCGCTGGTTCCGAGGACAAAGCACAGGAAGAGGCAATGGAGGAAGAAGAAGAGGAGGGGTGGAGGAGAGAGGTGTGTCAGAATCATTAGTAGTGGCATTTTGGAGGCGTGGTGGCGGAACAACCTCCAACACTACTGCACCTTGTCCTGCATCCTTCCCAGCTGCCAGCAGAGTCACCCAATGCGCGGTAAAACTTAGGTAACGTCCCTGTCCATGCCTGCTGGACCATGATTCAGAGGTAAATTGCAGCTTACCACTGACCACCCTGTCCAGCGAGGCATGGACATTGCCTTAGACATGCCAGTAGAGAGCCGGAATCGCCTTCCTTGAGAAAAAGTGGCGTTTGGGTACCTGCCACTGAGGAACCGCACATTCCACAAACTCAGGGAAGGGAGCAGAGTCTACCAACTGAAAAGGTAGCAGTTGAAGTACTAGCAATTTTGCCAAGCTAGCATTCAACCGCTGGGCACGTGGATGGCTGGGAGCGAACTTCTTTTGGTGGTGCAGCAGCTGGGGCAGGGAAATTTGCCTGGTACAATCTGACGTCAGTGTACCGAAAGCAGATTGCCCACAAGTACTTGGCTGTGACACACCTAATTCTACACCTTCATTCCTCTCAGTGCAGGTCTCAGAGAGGACTGAAGGTATAGTGGGGTTAGAGATCTCAGCTGATGAGGAGCAAGGAGAGGTCCTCTTTGTTCTTTGGTGTGGGTCTTTTAGATACGCTTGCTAACGAACTGCATGGCAGGTCAACATATGTCTGGTCAAGCATGTGGTTCCCAAGCGTGAGATGTTTTGGCCATGCGAGATACGCTTGAGACATATGTTGCAATTAGCAGCAGTGCGATCTGATGCACTCGTCTCAAAAAAGGCCCACACCAAAGAACTTTTGGAATAACGTGCAGAGACAGCAGCGCCCTGCACATGCGGAGCTTTCGGGGTGATGTAGTCAGTGTGCTGCCCTTAGGCTGGCCCCTGGAGGGCATCCTGCCTCGTTGGTGATGTGCCTCCTCCTCCTCCTCTCTCCTATCAGGCACCCACATTGAGTCAGTGACCTCAGCATCCCCTCCACCCTCATCACTGGAGCAAACCTGGCAGTATGCTGCAGCAGGGGGAGCATGACTGCCAGATTGCTGTCCTTCTTGGGCACCCCCTCTGTCCGAGCTCACGTTACTGCCTTCATCTAGCTCAGTATCATCATCAGAGCCTTCTAAACGCTGGGCATCCTCCTGGAGCATGTACCCAACACTGTGGTCAAACAGTTCGAGGGACTCCTCAGGAGGACATGGTGGGGCTAGGGAAGGAGTCACTGATGCCATTGAGCCGAGGGAAGAGGCCGCGTTGGCAGCTGCTTTGCCAGACAAAGTACCCTGAGCATGGGTGAGAGGAGGATGAGGACGGCTTGGTCATCCACTCGACCAAGTCTTCCGCATGTTGCGGCTCAACACGGCCAGCTGGTCCCACGGCCACGTGCTGATGAGGATGCACCGTCTCCACGACCAGCACTGTTGCCTCTAGACCCAGAGCCTGCTGCCCTCTTTTATTGGCTTGTGACTTTCTGCCTCGCCTTGTTGGCCTTCCAGACATACTAATGGCCTGCAGTGAGATGTAGCTACACTAAGCTGGGATATATATATATATATATATATATATATATATATATATATATATATATATATATATATATATATATATATATATATATATATATATATATATATATATATATATATATATATATATATATATATACTGCAGCTAGCAAAATTGCCTGCCTGTAGTATGAGAACACCACCAATCTACAGGTAGCTTTAGATTCAGAGGACGCACTACACTAACTTGTAGCTTTAGCTGAACACTGTGAGGAGGACGCATTACACTAACTTGAAGCTTTAGCTGAACACTGTGAGGAGGACGCACTACACTAACTTTTAGCTTTAGCTGAACACTGTGAGGAGGACACACTACACTAACTGTAAATAGTCTAGCTGCCTGACTGTGGTACTAATAGGATCAGAAGAACACCAGCAATTTTCTTCAGGTAGCTGTAAATACTGTAACAACACAAGCCTGCCTGTCAGTAGGAAGATAACAGGAACGGATCAAGCTAAACTGAATACAGTGTGTGTGTGTGTATGTATGTGTGTGTGTATATGTATGTATATATATATATATATATATATATATATATATATATATATATATATATATATATATATATATATATATACACACCTGGGATGCATATATATACACAATACACTGTAAGTGCAGCTAACTCACTGACTGTCCTGCCTAATCTATGTAACTTAAATCAAATGACACTGTCTCTCAACGCCGGAACACACACTACACAGGGCCGGCGTGCAGGCGGCCTTATATAGTGTGGGACGTGTACTAAACCCCCTGAGCCATAATTGGCCAAAGCCACCTTGGCTTTGGCCAATTACAGCTCTCTACAGAGGGCGCTATGATTGGCCAAGCATGCGGGTCATAGTGCATGCTTGGCCAATCATCAGCCAGCTATGCACTGCGATGCCACAGTGAATTATGGGCTGTGACGCGCCACACGAATTTGGCGTGAACGGCCCATATCGTTCACAATTCGGCGAACGGGTGACCAGACAATGTTTGAGTCGAACATGGGTTCGACTCGAACGCGAAGCTCATCCCTACTCTGGAGGAGCAAATTTCACTTCTACCTGCATGATGCGGATAAATCCTTGGTTAAATGGACCTCTTCCTTCCTCCCACAGTGGGATGATGGGTAGGGATGAGCACGTGGTTAGATTCGAATGTAAGTTCGACTCGAACATCGGGTGTTCGTCCGTTCACCGAATTCCAAACACTATGGGGCATTGGCGGGAAATTCGAGCGCCCGCGGAATGCCCCATAATGCACTGAGAGATCGCAGTGCATTGACGGCTGCTGATTGGCCAAAGCATGCACCTGACCTGCATGCTTTGGCCAATTACAGCACACTCTGCTGTGAGAGCCTTGATTGGCCAAAGGCAGGGTGCCTTTGGCCAATCTTGGCTCAGGGGGCTAGGTCCACGCCCCACACTATATACAAGGCTGCTTACATAGCGGCCGTACATAGTGTAATGAATGAGAGCAGCAAATTTACATTTCTAAAGGAAAAAATGTAATTTAAAACTGCTCACGGCTGTAATGTATTGTTGGCTGCTGGCAATATAGTTAAAAATCATTGGAAAAAAGTGTGAATCCCCCCCCAGTCCATTACCAGGCCCTTTAAGGGGAATATTAAGGGGAATTCCACACCAAGATAAAAAAAGATGGCATGCGGGTCCCCCCCAAAATCCATACCAGACCCTTATCCGAGCACGCAACCTGGCAGGTCGCAGGAAAATGGGGGGAGGATGGGACCCCCCCTCCTGAACCATACCAGGCCACATGCTCTCAACATGGGGAGGGTGCTTTGGGGTCACCCCAAAACACCTTGTCCCCATGTTGATAGGGACAAGGGCCTCATCCCAACAACCCTTGCCCAGTGATTGTTGCGGGCGGGAGGCTTATCGGAATCTGGAAGCCCCCTTTAACAAGGGGGCCCCCAGATCCCGCCCCTATGTGAATGGGTATTGGGAACATTGTACCCCTACTTATTCACCAAAAAGAGTGTCAAAAAAGTAAAAATGACAGGAGACAGTGTTGGACAATTCCTTTATTAAAAAAAAAAAAAAAAAAAAAAAGTATTCTGCGATGTAAATCCATCTTTAACTACAGCGTCGACAGTCCCAAGAGAAAAAAAATGGAAAAACTCCACCTCCATGGGAGGCGTCCCGCCAACTGCACCCTTTTTGCAATGACTGCTCTTATATATCCAAGGGCAGGGCCACCCGGTGACATAAACGGTTGACCCCACCCCCCTGATGGCACGTGACGTCACATGCTGTCAGAGGGGGTGAGGTTGACCGGTTATGTCGCCCCGCCCTTGGTTATATAAGAGCTGTGATCACAAAAAGGCTGCAGTCGGCAGGACACCTCTCATCGAGGCAGAGTTTTTCCTTTTTTTTAATAAAGTAGATGTCAAAAACTGTCTCCTGTAATTTTTTACTTTTTTGACACTTTTTTTTTTTTGGTAAATGAGTAGGGGTACAATGTACAGATTCCAATAAGCCACCCACCCACAGACACCCACAACCACCGGGCAAGGGTTGTGGGGATGAGGCCCTTGTCCCCATCATAAGTTGACACACTGGGGGATGCCCTCAGAAATTTGACCAAATTTGGCAGCCCTGGACCAAACAAACTTGATATTTTGTTTATCTTGGCTGACTACTCCTGTCCTCTGCTTCGCTATGGGATGTTATGCTGCTGTCCCCCCCCCCCCTTCTCTCCCGGCCATTCCCCCCGGCGCCCCCATCCCTTCCCATCTCCCCACTCTTCCTCAGGTGGCTGTTAATATTGATTAGGTCCATTCTCTCATAACGTTCTTCTCTGACAACAAAGTGCTTACCTATATATTATGTCTGTGACTGAGTGATTATGTATTGTATGAACTGCTTTGTACTTCCTTACTTTCATCATATGGATTGTACCATACCATATTTTCTCAATAAAGGCCAACCTTGTTTGTTAAAAAAAAAAATTGCCTCCAGCAAGCCTTCATCCCCCTCCTTCGGTCCTCCAGCAATCCTTCATCCCGCTCCTTCGGTCCTCCAGCAATCCTTCATTCCCCTCCTTCGGTCCACCAGTAATGCTTCATCCCGCTCCTTCGGTCCTCCAGCAATCCTTCATCCCTCTCCTTCTGTCCTCCAGCAATCCTTCATCCCCCTGCTTTTGTCCTCCAGCAATCCTTCATCCCCCTCCTTTTGTCCTCCAGCAATCCTTCATCCCCCTCCTTCTGTTCTCCAGCAATCCTTCATCCCTCTTATTCTGTACTCCAGCAATCCTTCATCCCCCTCCTTCTGTCTTCCAGCAATTCTTTATGCCCCCTCCTTCTGTCCTCCAGCAATTCTTTATGCCCCCCTCCTTCTGTCCTCCAGCAATTCTTTATCCCCCGCATTCTGACCTCCAGCAATTCTTTATCCCCCTTATTCTGTCCTTCAGCAATTCTTTATCCCCCTCATTCTGACCTTCAGCAATTCTTTATCCCCCTCATTCTGTCCTCCAGCAATCCTTCACCCCCCTCATCATTCTGTCCTCCAGCAATCCTTCACCCCCCTCATCATTCTGTCCTCCAGCAATCCTTCACCCCCCTCATCATTCTGTCCTCCAGCAATCCTTCACCCCCCTCATCATTCTGTCCTCCAGCAATCCTTCATCCCCCTCATCATTCTGTCCTCCAGAAATTTTTTCTCCCCCACATTATGCTCTCTAGCAACTCTTCATCCTCCAACTTCTGTCCTTTAGCAATTCTTCACCCCCACCATTCTGTCCTCCCCAAAAAAAACTTCATGCCCCACTTTTTTTTCCTCTAGCAATTATCCCCCCCCCCCAATTCTGTCCTTCAGTATTCAAAAGACCATGACTAAAACTGAAACAAAATTTGATATCCAAATTAACACTGTCTCTTTCTGCCCTCCAGCATATTTTTATCCCCCTAGTTCTGCCCTCCAATATATCTTTATCCCTTTCTTTCTTCTCTCCAGCAGCTCTTCATCCCCTTCATTCTGTCCATCTAGCAATCCTTCATCCCCTTTATTTTGTCCTCTAGCAATCCTTCATCCCCTCATAAAAGCTTTAACATGTTAAAAATTTCTTCAATCTTTTGAATTCTGTGCCTTTAATTAAAATAATTTAGAATTATCCTTGCATTAAAGGAGAAGCACCTTTTCATTAGGCAGGGGCACCAGGCAGGGGTGTCCCCTTTCTCCGGGGCTGTTCGCCCAGGAGGTGGAGCTCCTGGCATCAGGGATCGGGTCTGAACCCACAATTAAGGGGATCCGGGTGGGAGTGATGGAGGAGAAAGTATCCTTGTATGCAGGTGATACTATCCTGTATTTGAGTGATGTCTCCTCCTCCCTCCCGGTTGCTCTACAGCTGATAGACATGTTTGGGTCATATTCCGGAATTAGAATAAATTGGGACAAATCCCTCATATATCCCTTGGATCACTCTAGGCCTAACGGATTGGGCTGGGCGGATCTTGGCCTGTGAGTTGTCGGGGCATCGCCCCCTCCCATCCCCTCCCGTCCCCCCCCCATACAATGCTTCAGTTCCCTTTCCCCTCTTTCCCCCTTCCTTGCCCCCCCTTTTTCCCTAAATTTATCCAGGACTCACAGGTACAGGTGAGAGTATACTCCTTCCGATATATTTCAATCAAAAAGGGATATATGTTGCAGGATGTTTACTATACAGATGTATGTATATAATACATTTTACTTTTATTTGTACTTCCTTTGATTACTATGCAATGGGTTGTAAACTGACATGTGAATATTGATCTTAAATAAAGTTCACCTTTGTAAAAAAAAAAAAAAAAAAAGAGAAGCACAGTCAAAGCTTGCAGCACGCAGTCTGTTCTACACTCCTGTAACCAATTTTCAGCAGACAGAGGACTGAAGCCCCCTGTTGGCTGACATCACAGGGCCGGTCCAGGCTAAGGAAAGATTGTGACAATGTGGTCGGGATCCTCCCATAACCCTTGTCTGACACCTGGCTCAGCCTCTCAGTGAGTTGCTGAGAAGCTGAGCCAGCCACTCCTGCCTCTTCCACAGCCCAGCGCTCCAGTGAGCACGGGGGGGGGGGGAGCAGACAGCGGTGACTGACAGTCACGAAGCTCTGAGAACCAAGCAATCATGGGCGGACAGGACGCACTGACGTACCGCGTGTGGTTCCCGGAGTGTACGGGTGCTCGCAAGCCGGCCTGGCTACTTATGATCATTTTCTACCTATGCTTGTAAGTGTGACTCTTTTGGTTACTAATAAATTATTCATACGGTATTATACCATGGGAAGTCCCTTTTCTTTTATGTTTTGGTGATACGTTACCTGAGGGTCCCTTCCATTTATCTGAGCGGTGTGCCGATCCTGGATCAGTGTTCTCTGGGTGTGTGTCTCTGATTCTCCAAGGAAAGGCCCTGGCTGGGTTTATAGCCGCAAGCTTACTCTTGCTTGCCTCTGGTAAGCGTGCATTTTTTCTGGTGATTCACACTCAATGGTGATGGAAGACTGCACTTTTTTGTTTTGAATACAGCATTTGGCTGATTGTTTGGACTTTTATGTCAAGCTTACCTTCACTACATAACACTTTATTTGGCCCCTTTTTTTTCTTTTTGCTTTCTGTGAATGTCATACCCACAATCCTATTCACTTTTCATTATATTGTTATTGATTTGATGATTTTTTCATATATTGTGTTTATCATTTAGCGCAGCTATTGTTTTATCATTTTATGGTGAATATGGTTGTATTTCATATGTTAGTTGCTGCTTCACTTTCTGTTTTTTATTAGAGTGCGGTATTCATTCTTTTTATTTACATGTTTTTAATCGCTCAGACCAATGCTGCACCCAACTAGGTAAGTATGATTTTGAAAAAAACAAACTTCTTGTAGCCTCCCTGGCAGTTTTCCCGAGTGTGGCTCGGGGTTAAAATTCAGGACCATTACCGGTAACCCCGAGCCACACTCGGGATTACATCGCAGGATCCTGGTGCCTCTTTACTTACCTTGTCCCCGGGATCCTGCGATGTCCCTCGCAGTGTCCGAGGGCTCCGTCCTCCTCCGAAGCCTCTCCGTGCCAGGCTCCGTTCCCTGCGAGCGTCGCGATTTCACATCCCTTTTGTCCCCAGTGCTTTGGCCCATGCCCTGCATGCAGTTTTACATGATATACACTGTTCTTTCTGCCTGGAAACTGGAGATTGTCCATAGCAACCAAAAAGTGTCCCTTTACGTCAAAAGTGGCTTTAGACCAGCTAGAAAACAGCGATAGTAAATTAGAACACTTGCAGAATTGAGCGATAGTGAATCGTGGGTAAATTTATTTTATTACTATTTATTTTTATTTTTTTTTAATTATTTATTTTTATTTATTATATTATAATTTGTTTTTGTGTTTCAAACTTGATCATACCTGGGATATCTACTAGACTCCGGTTTGGACAGATTTAAGTGTGTTATTGTTAAGATTTACAGACCTACAATATAAAACGCCAAATTTCCATGCAAAATAATTGTACCGCTTTCAGCACCTAAAATCCGAAATAATCATACCGCCAGGGAGGTTAAGATCTTTGTTTGGACACTTCTGTTATGAGGTAACAACTGCCTTCCATATATCTTCCTGTGTTGTCACCCTGTCACATGTGCTCCTGGTGAAGACTGCAAGCTGCCATGCCAACACAATATGCCCAGACATGGTCCTTCATTCTCTGTATCTGTAAACTGGTCAAGAGCATTGATGTGCAGGTGACACTGGGGCAAGTGCTTGAAGATGTTGAGGTGGGAGAAAATGTGGGTTCTAACGATCACCAATGTCTTCCCTTTTTTTTTATATCCGACAAAAAGATTTTTATTAAAGATTGGTAAGCAAAAGTTGTTAGCTTTACAATACAGTACATTGCAATCATACAACAAAAATTAATATTAAGAAGAAAATCAAGATACCGCAACCAAGAAGTTACAATAACATCTGCAGAGTAGCTTTCTAGCATTAAACTCGAGCAGTCTATCCGTGATTAGATCCACCGGGCTAGCCCCGGGAAATCCAACCATGGCGCCCATAATCACTCATATTTATGTGTTCTTCCCCTATGTTGGTAGATAAACTTCTCCATTCTTAACACCTCTTCAATACTGTTAATCCATTTGGATCCTCCGATTTCCAATGAATCATAATCAATTTCCAGGCCTTGAATAGAACTCTATGTATGGCCTCTCAAGTGTGTACCTCCCATTCATATTCTTCCAATACACCCAACAGGCAAGCTCTCAGGTTCAGAGGTAGAGAAACTTTAAATCAAGTTAACAGTAGTCATCACTACGGCCCAGTATGAATGCAATTTGGGGCAGCGCCATAAGAGGTGAATGAGGTCTCCATGATCATGTTTGCAACGTGTTCATGTGGACTCAGGTTGCAAATTCATCAACTGAATTTTATGAGAGTTATAGTATACCCGCAATAATATGTATAACGGAGTAAGTCTCTGTGATACGTTTAATGAGCAGGTACCTACCACCTGAAATATCTCGTCCCATTGCTCCCTGTCTAACTGACCAACATCTCTCTCCCACTTTTCCCATACTCTCAAGGCTTGCTGCTTCAAATAGGATTGTAATAGCATGGCATAACATTGTGAAATAAAACCACTAGGCTCGGTTCACACTAGAACCGTCTGCGGATTGCACAGGAACGCTGTGCGGCCCCATTCCCCGGTTCAGGGAAAATCAGGGACAAATCTTTGCCTGAATTCGGCCCTGTGACAGAACTAAAGACGCACATTGTTTCTGTGCAGTGCGCTCCGCAGCCGCCCGGGAGATATGTGAACCGGCTCCATAGAGTCGGTCACATTCTCCTGCTATGCAAATTGGATGCAGAGAAACCCGCATCCAATTCGCATAGGTGTGAACCCAGCCTAAGATGAGTCAGCATCCTTAATGAGACTGAACACTGGGGTCGGGGATAGATGCAACTCCGAGGACTTACTCTGTGCTGTAACCACATGTTGGAGTTAAGTAGTAGAAATGCATTGAGGACAGCAAATTGTATGTGGCCTGTAAGGCAGTAAATGTCCGGAGCACCCCAATATGAAATATTTGTTTAAGGTCTGTAACCCCATATTCTTTCCAATTAGCTCCGGATTTTGGCCAATTCAGTATAGGTGTCATTCATCCAAATAGGACTGTATTCAGTATATCCATCTGCCTTTTGGAGGTATTTAGTTTTGTTCCACACCTTTTGAATGAGGATATAGGTTGGGTATTTTTTTATGCAGTTTTGCAAAGGCCTGATCCTCCAGAGCCATTGGAATAGGGCCTCTACAAATAGTGTGTAGCATCACTGCCTGTGAAGAACTATATGTCTTGCTCACTGATTCCCTGTCAACACATAAAGTGCCAATAAGGTGTTGCAGCTCTGCTGCCAGGTAATACAAATATTGGTTAGGCAAGGCCAACCCACCATCATCTTTCCTTTGTAGATGTACTAGTTTGATTCTTGAGGGGGGGGGGGGTGTTTATCTTTCCAGATCTTTAAGGGAATAACCACTGGGGCATTATGAAGAAAGTAGAGAAGTTGCGGCATGAGTATCATCTTGATTTAAGTTTACCTTCCTTGCCACCGATAAGCGGAGGACATTCCATGTTTAGTAAGCTAAATCCCCAAAAATTTAAAAGGGGTAGTAATGGGTAGAGGCTACAGGTTGTGTGGTATTTCCATCCAGCAGCAGTAGGGCAAATTTTGTCCAATTTATGTGCAGTCCAGAAAAGCCACCAAATTTGGTAATGGTTGGCATAGCCTCCTGCAAGGAAGTATCAGTATCATCCAACATAAGCAGGGTATCAACAGCGTACAACATCACCTTTAGCCCATAATATTCGAGATAGACCTGATCCCTATTGCCAATGGCTCAATAGCCAATGCAAAAAGGAGAGGGGACAACAGGCATCCCTGCCTAGTCCCTCTCTTTAATGCAAAAGTATGGGACAAAATACTAAACGCCCTAATAGCGGCCCACGGTTGACTATAGAGAAGGGGCACTCAATATATATATATATAGTGAGGACCAAACCCAAACTTTAACAGTGCCCATAAATAGTTCCAGTCCATGCTATCAAACGATTTTGTGGCATCTAACGATAACAATGCCGTACATCCTACATTATCAGCCGAGGACTGTATATTTAGGAACAGCCGTTGTAAGTTAATGGCAGTGGATTTATCTGGCATGAAGCCAGCTTGGTCAGAATGCATAATAGACATAATAACTCCATTCAGCCGGAATGCTAACACCTTTGCCAAGATCGTTACATCACTCTGCAGCAAATGAGATGGGTCGATATAAGCCCGGGTCCACAGGGTCCTTTCCCAGCTTAAGAAGTAGAATGATATTTGCATTTAACATAGAGGGGGGAAGCCACCCCGCTCCAGGGACATATTGAAAACTTTCAGCAAATGTTGTAGCAATACTTCAGAATATTGTTCATATATTTCCATGGGGATTCCATAATCCACAGGTGCCTTACAGTTTGGGAAGGAGCCAACTGCCTCCTGAAATTCTTCTATGGTGAGTGGAGCCTCCAACCCCCTCCGTTGGCTCGCCGTGAGTTCAGGGAAAGCTATATTTTGTAGGTAAATTTCAAGTTCTTCTGGGGTGTAGGAGGTTCCAGGACAGTAGAGAAACTCATAGAAACTAGCTAATTCCTGCATAATCAATTCAGGTGAGTGTACTAAGGGACCAGCCTGGGACTTTATTGCTCCTATAACAGGGGATCTTTTGTAAGAGTTTGCAATCCTTGCCAAAAGGCGACCAGTTTTCTCGCCCTCCTCCAAAAATGCCTGTTTAGAAAAGAATCTCTTCTTCTCTGCCAAAGAAGAGAGCAAATGCTCGTAGGCAGAGTGGGCAGACTGCCATGCCTCCTTAGCAGGGTCAGAGGGATTCTGCAATGTATTGTTCCATTACCTGAGATTCCACCTCGGCCTTTAGAGCAGAGGAAACATGTTTAACCTTATTCATTTCTGCTATCAATAAGCCCCTCAGATAAGCCTTAAATGCCTGCCATTGTTGTAAGCAAGAATCGGTGGGATCCTGAAATGTGAAAAACTCGCCCATGCTTCGCTCCAATCCATCATGAGAATGAAATAACTTCAGCCGAATGCATTACATTTCCACGGAGCTCTAGGTAGTGTAACCGGTAGGGATACTGTGAGGTGTGCCACAAAAGGAGACTGATCAGACAGACTATGGGGTCTATATACCAAATTTGGGACAAACGTAAGCATGCTCGAGTTTCCCACCTAAAGGTCAATTCTAGACAAGCTACCGTGTGTTTTAGAAAAACATGTAAATTGTTTGACTTTAGGGTTATGGTGTTGCCAGATATTCACCCAGCCCTCCTCTTGCAACAACTGCGCCAAGGGAGTACCCCTGGAGAGGGCAGAGGACCTAGGAGCTGGATGTCTATCCAAGCCTGGATTCAAACAGCAGTTACAATGACCAAAATCACCAATTAGGAGCAACGGTATATCCAGCCTGCAATCCAAATAGGACACTCATAGGACTCATAGGACATCCAATAGATACATAAAAATCATAGTATGTTTTTAAGAGCAGAATGAATTGCCCTAACATTCCAGGACACTATAAGGATCTTTGTCATGGAGAAAGGTATGTCAGTAATATAAGCAACATTATTGAGGAGCCCCGAGCTAAGGGGCCCCCAGGCCACTGGGTACTTAGGGCATCAGTCATGCAGAACACAAGGCAGGCAATAGTTGATAGTAGGGATGAGCCAAACACCCCCCTGGTTCGGTTCGCACCAGAACATGCGAACGGACCAAAAGACTTTAGAACCCCATTAAAGTCTATGGGACTCGAAAGTTTGAAATCAAAAGTGCTAATGTTAAAGGCTAATATGCATGGTATTGTCCTAAGAAGGGTTTGGGGACCCGGGTCCTGCCCCAGGGAACATGTATCAATGCAAAAAAAAGTTTTAAAAACGGTCGTTTTTTCGGGAGCAGTGATTTTAATGATGCTTAAAATGAAAAAAAAAGTGAAATATTCCTTCAAATATCCTACCTGGGGGGTGTCTATAGTATGCCATTAAAGTGGCGTGTGTTTCCCGTGCTTAGAACAGTCCCTGCACAAAATTACATTTTTAAAGGAAAAAAAGTCATTTAAAACTGCTTGCGGCTTTAATGTAATGTCAGGTCCCGGCAATATGGATGAAAATCGGTTCGACAAATGGCATGGGTACCCCCCCCAGTCCATTACCAGGCCCTTTGGGTCTTGTATGCATATTAAGGGGAACCCCGCACCCAAATTAAAAAAAGGAAAGGCGTGGGGCCCCCAGGCCCTATATACTCTGAACAGCAGTATACAGGCAGTGCAAACAAGACAGGGACTGTAGGTTTGTTGTTAAGTAGAATTTGTTTGTAATTTTGAACTGGTACATTTTTAAAGTGTAGCTCCAGCCAAAAAATCTATTTTTAAGCTTTTTGGAAAACATAGGGAAGGGTTATCACCCCTGTAACATTTGTTTTGCTGTCTGTGCACCTCTTCAGAAGATTTCACCTCACTTTCTGTCCCAATGACAAATGTTTTTTGAAAATTTGGGGCTTTTAGTGAAACAAGGATGGGTGATAAAGCATCAGTGGAGAGGAGACAGGTTTTCCCATATTAACTAGGGATGAGTTCGGTCGTTCGCCAAATTACGAACGATATGGGCCGTTCGCGCCAAATTCGAGTGGCGCGTCACGGCCCATAATTCACTGCGGCATTGCAGTGCATTGCTGGTTGATGATTGGCCAAGCATGCACTATGACCCGCATGCTTGGCCAATCACAGCGCTGTGTGTACAGAGAGCCGTAATTGGCAAAAGCAAAGGAGGATTTGGCCAATTATGGCTCAGGGGGGTACACGCCCCACACTATATAAGGCCGCCTCCGTGGCGGCCTTGTGTAGTGTGTTGCGGTGGAGACTGGAGAGAGAGAGATAGACAGAGTGTCATTTGATTTAAGTTCGATAGAGTAGGCAGGTCGAGTCAGTTAGCTGCACTGACAGTGTATTGTTATATATATATATATATATATATATATATATATATATATATATATATATATATATATATATATATATATATATATATATATATATATATATATATATTCAGTTTAGCTAGATCCTGTTCTTCTCTTCCTAATATACTGAAAGGCAGGCAGGTGTTTTTTTTACAGTATTTCCAGTTACTGTACTGTGTACCCTGCACAGTTGCACCTACAGTATAGCTACCTGAAGCCAGGTGCTTGTGTAGGCTCTTGACATATTTTCAGTTACTGTACTGTGTACCATGCACAGTTGCACCTACAATATAGCTACCTGAAGCCAGGTGCTTGTGTAGGCTCTTGATGTATTTCCAGTTACTGTACTGTGTACCCTGCACAGTTGCACCTACAGTATAGCTACCTGAAGACAAGTGCAGGTGTTCTCATACTACTAATACTACTGGCAGGCAGTTGATTCTGCTAGCTGCAGTATAATCGGTATATATATACATCCCAGTTTTGTGCAGCTACATCTCACTGCAGGCCAATAGTATGTCTGGAAGGCCAACAAGGAGAGGCAGACAGTCACAAGCCAATAAAAGAGGGCAAGCAGGCTCTGTGTCTAGAGGCAACAGTGCTGGTCGTGGACACGGTGCATCCTCATCAGCACGTGGCCGTGGGACACGCTTGGCCTTTTTTTGGCAGCTGGCCATGTTGAGCCACAACATACGGAAGACTTGGTCAAGTGGATGACCAAGCCGTCCTCATCCCCTCTCACCCAGGCTCAGGATACGTTGTCTGGCAAAGCAGCTGCCAACGCAGCCTCTTCCCTCGGCTCAATGGCATCAGTGACTCCTTCCCTAGCCCCACCATGTCCTCCTGAGGAGTCTCCCAAACTGTTTGATCACAGTGTTGGGTACATGCTCCAGGAGGATGCCCAGCGTTTTGAAGGCTCCGATGATGGTACTCAGCTAGAGAAAGGCAGTAACATGAGCCCAGACAGAGGGGGTGCACAAGAAGGACAGCAATCTGGCAGTCATGTTCCCCCTGCTGCAGCATACTGCCAGCTTTGCTCCAGTGATGAGGAGGGAGGGGATGATGAGGTCACTGACTTCACGTGGGTGCCTGATAGGCGAGAGGAGGAGGCACATCACCAACGAGGCAGGATGCCCTCCAGGGGCCAGCCTAAGGGCAGCAGACTAACTGCATCATACCGCATAGCTCCGCATGTGCAGGGCGCTGCTGTCTATGCGCGTTATTCCAAAAGTTCTTTTGGTGTGGGCCTTTTTTGAGACGAGTGCATCAGATCGCACCGCTGCTATTTGCAACATATGTCTCAAGCGTATCTCGCGTGGCCAAAACATATCCTGCTTGGGCATCACATGCTTGACCAGACATATGTTGATCTGCCATGCAGTTCGTTGGCAAGCGTACCTAAAAGACCCACACCAAAGAACAAAGAGGACCTCAGCTGGGATCTCCATCCCCACTATACCTTCAGTCCTCTCTGAGACCTGCACTGAGAGGAATGAAGGTGTAGAATTAGGTGTGCCACAGCCCAGTACTTGGGGGCAATCTGCTATTGGTACACAGACGTCAGATTGTACCAGGCAAATTTCCCTGCCCCAGCTGCTGCACCACAGAAAGAAGTTCGCTCCCAGCCATCCACATGCGGTTGAATGCTAGCTTGGCAAAATTGCTAGCACTTCAACTGCTACCTTTTCAGTTGGTAGACTCTGCCCCCTCCTGTGAGTTTGTGGAATGTGCGGTTCCTCAGTGGCAGATTCCCAAACGCCAATTTTTCTCATGGAAGGCGATTCCGGCTCTCTAAGGGCATGTGGAAGGCAATGTCTTGGCCTCACTGGACAAGGCGGTCAGCAGTAAGTTGCATATTACCACTGACTCATGGTCCAGCAGGCATGGACAGGGACATTACCTAAGTTTCACGGCGCATTGGGTGACTCTGCTGGCAGCTGGGAAGGATGCAGGACAAGGTGCAGTAGTGTTGGAGGTTGTTCCACCACCATGCCTCCAAAATGCCACTACTGGTGATTCTGACACACCTCTCTCCTCCACCCCCTCCTCTTCTTCTTCCTCCATGGCCTCTTCCTGTGCTTTCTCCTCGGAACCAGCGGTTGTCATAAACCAGATGTGACCAGAACTGTGTGACTGCGATGGAGTGAACCAGACATAAATAGGTGAAAGTAAGTTTATTTAAGGAAAATGCATATGTGAACACACCACAAATACAAGTGAACAACCAAACAATCAGTGATATAAAACCAACCAGCATATGTAGCAAGAGGGAGTACCAGAATCGTAGTCAAGCCAGGCCGGGGTCATAAACACTGAATCAGTAGCTGGGAAGGGAGATAAACAGGGAAAGAGAGGATGGATGGATGACAGGAGGGACGGGTCAGGTACAAGGCTCAGAGTCCAGGGTTCAGGTAACGGACAGGAAACAGGATCAACAGGTTCCAGGTTCCAGGAATCAGGCTTCAGGTACAGGTACAGGTACAGGATCAGGGTAACAGGGTAACAGGATGCAGATCAGGGCTCAAGGACAATACCAGGGCAACATAAGTGTGCAATTGCCGGGTATTTATACTGCAGCTCTGCTAATTAACGTCAGGTGACACCTGTCTGCAGAGGGGAATACCTGCTCCATACTGCCAGGATCCATCCGCTGGTGGATGCCAGTACTGCGGACCAAAGATGACATAACATTAACAGGGAAAAGCTCTCCTGACAGTTCCAAACTGCCAGGAGACACCTGCTGGTGGACCTCAGTACTGCATGCCAAATAACAGATATTACCAGCGGATGGAACATTTCCTGACAGTACCCCCCCCTCAAAGGAGCGGCCTCCGGACGCTCCAACTGGTTGTAATTGTCCATAGTCTATGGCATTAAGCAGAATACCAAATGGGGGTATGTCAGGCTGGGCCACAGGCACTTCAGGCTGGGCATCAGGTACCTCAGGGCAGACAGCAGGCTCCGGGTCCTCGATCTGGGCAGCAGGCTCATCGGACTGGACAGCTGGCACCGAAACATCAGACCAGGCAGCAGGTACTGGACCTTAAGACTGGACAGCGGACACAGGCATTGGTACAACAGGCTGGGCAGCAAACGGTGGCACCTCAGGCTGGGCAGCAGATGGTGGCACCTCAGGCTGTTCAGCAGACGGTGGCACCTCAGGCTGGGCAGCAGGCGTGGACACCTCAAGCTCGGCAGCAGGCGTGGGCACCTCAAGCTCGGCAGCAGGCATGGGCACTTCAAGCTGGGCGGCAGGCATGGGCACTTCAAGCTGGGCGGCAGGCATGGGCACTTCAAGCTGGGCGGCAGACACCCGGACATCAGGCTGGAGGGCAGACACCCGGACATCAGGCTGGAGGGCAGACACCCGGACATCAGGCTGGAGGGCAGACACCCGGACATCAGGCTGGAGGGCTGGCACCCGGACATCAGGCTGGAACAGATCAGCTGGCGGGGAGGCAGGACTGGACACTGGCATGATGGTATGGGTTGGATAAGTGGTGCGGAGGCAGGTTGGGTTACTGGCAGGATCGTCTTGGTTGGAAAAAACTTTTGTTTTTTCTTTGGCTTTGCCACTGAAGATCTGTAGGTGAGGGGTGCAGCAGACTGGAGAGGAGGATTGGGATATGGCAGAGAAGAAGTAACAGTAGCTGGAGGAAGTTCCTGTGGGTTTGCAGGCAGCAGGGAAGAGACAGGTGGGTTGAATGCAGGATAGGTACAGGGAGCAGAGACTGGATATGAGTATTTGGTTGGAAGCAGCGTATACTGAGCTGTAACTGCGGTTGACATGGGTGATGGGGAAACATACATTTGGGTAGGCTGATGTTTGGTGGCAGAGGTGGTTTGTTTGGCTGGAGCTGCTTGCATCATGTCAGACCATGCTGAAAGTATAGGTTGTACAAACTGTGCCTTTAACTCTCCCTGTCTAACAAAAGACTGAGCAGACACAATGCACTCCACAATCACCTGTGGGGAACAGGCTGAATAGTGCTCACAAAAATTGGCTGGATCATCTTCAAAAAGCTACACTAGGGATACAACCTGATTCAAATCAAAAGGAGGAGTGAAATCATCACGGCCCTCTGGAATACAGGGCAGGGCCAGCTCAGTACATAGCTTGATCAAAGGCTGCAGCTCCCCAAACAATATATAACCCTGATCGACCAGGGAGTGAGCCAATCGTATAGTGGCAAACAACTGGTCACTAGACCATCCTTTCAAAGCCTGGCGGCAATAATCACCACTTTCAGATGCCAGCAGAGAAAAATAAATAACCTCAGCGGCATTCATGTTTACAACCAACTGAATCAAAATGGTTCCCCTGTGCAGCCACTTCTGGTCAGGGATGGCCCTGGTATTCTGTCATAAACCAGATGTGACCAGAACTGTGTGACTGCGACGGAGTGAACCAGACATAAATAGGTGAAAGTAAGTTTATTTAAGGAAAATGCATATGTGAACACACCACAAATACAAGTGAACAACCAAACAATCAGTGATATAAAACCAACCAGCATATGTAGCAAGAGGGAGTACCAGAATCGTAGTCAAGCCAGGCCGGGGTCATAAACACGGAATCAGTAGCTGGGAAGGGAGATAAACAGGGAAAGAGAGGATGGATGGATGACAGGAGGGACGGGTCAGGTACAAGGCTCAGAGTCCAGGGTTCAGGGTTCAGGTAACGGACAGGAAACAGGATCAACAGGTTCCAGGAATCAGGCTTCAGGTACAGGTACAGGATCAGGGTAACAGGGTAACAGGATGCAGATCAGGGCTCAAGGACAATACCAGGGCAACATAAGTGTGCAATTGCCGGGTATTTATACTGCAGCTCTGCTAATTAACGTCAGGTGACACCTGTCTGCAGAGGGGAATACCTGCTCCATACTGCCAGGATCCATCCGCTGGTGGATGCCAGTACTGCGGCCCAAAGATGACATAACATTAACAGGGAAAAGCTCTCCTGACAGTTCCAAACTGCCAGGAGACACCTGCTGGTGGACCTCAGTACTGCATGCCAAATAACAGAAATTTCCAGCGGATGGAACATTTCCTGACAGCGGTGCTCCATAGGCATTCAAGGGGCTACGCAAGTACGCAGGCCAAAAGATGCCATGCGGTGCTTGAGCTGGTGTGCTTGGGGGACAGGAGCCACACTGGGGCAGAGATTCTGTCAGCTCTGCAGGGGCAGGTTCAGAGGTGGTTGACGTCACGCCAACTTAAGCCAGGAATGGTGGTTTGCGACAATAGCACCAACCTCCTCTCCGCCCTCTGACAGGGACAACTGACCCATGCGCACTGTTTGGCTCACGTCCTTAACTTAGTGGTGCAGTGGTTCTTGGGCAGGTACCCGGGCTTACAGGATGTCCTGAGGCAGGCCAGGAAAGTCTGTGTGCATTTCCGCAGCTCATATAATGCCAGTGCTCAGCTGGCTGACCTCCAAAAGGAATTTAACCTGCCCAAGAACTGCCTAATCTGTGACATGCCCAAGAGGTGGAACTCAACGTTGGCCATGCTGCAGCGGCTGCACACGCAGCAGAGGGCCATCAATGAGTACCTATGCGACTATGGCACCAGGACAGGGTCAGGGGACCTTGTTTTTTTTCCCCCACGCCAATGTGCTATGATCAGGGATGCATGCACTGTCCTGTCACTATTTGAGTAGGCCACGAGGATCGTGAGCAGTGACAGTGCATGCATCAGTGACACTGTACCTCTAGTCCACCTGTTGGAGCATTCGCTGCGTGGAATAATGGACAGGGCACTTGAGGCATAACAGAGGGAGGAAGAGGAGGACTTCCTTACCTCTCAAGGCCCCCTTTATACAGACAGTGTTCCTGCGTGCCTGCCAATCTCACAGGAAGAGGACGAGGAGGAGGAGGATTGTGTCAGCATGGAGGTGGAGCCTGGCACTCAGCATCAGCAGCAGTCTTTAGGGGATCATTTACAGTCTCAAGAAACCCATGGACTTGTATGTGGCTGGGGAGGAGGTGGCTGCGGATCATGTCGTCCTTAGTGACCCAGAGGACTCCGGACCAAATGCCTCAGCAAACCTACGCTGCATGGCCTCCCTGATCCTGCAAAGCCTGCGGAAGGATCCTTGTATTCGTGGTATCAAGGAGAGGGATCGTTACTGGCTGGCAACCCTCCTTGATCCACGTTACAAGAGTAAGGTTTCAGACCTTATCTTGCCGTCGCAGAGGGAGCAGAGGATGAAACATCTTCGGTGAGTCTTGCAGAAAGGTCTGTGCAACGTGTTCCCAGAGACTGGGAGGTTACAAACTCCTGTTTCTGGACAACGTGTTGCGGAGGCTTCGGTCAGTCAAAGAAGGAGCGATGGAGAAGGTGGCCGTCTGACCGATGCGTTCAGACAGTTTTTTAGTCCGCAGCCCCAAGGTATGATCGGTTCCAGCAACCATCACCAGTGTCTGTTTTACATGGTGCAGGAATACCTAGGTGCAAGATCTGACTTGTACACCTTTCCCACTGAAAATCCACTGGGTTACTGGGTCTTGAGGATGGATCACTGGCCAGAGCTTGCACAGTATGCAATTGAGCTTGTAAAAGAAGCACCGTATGGCATCTTTTTGCCTGCGTGCTTGCGAAGCCCCCAGAATGCCTACGGAGCACCGCCAGTTCCGAGGACAAATCAGCACAGGAAGAGGCCATGGAGGAAGAAGAAAAGGAGGGGGTGGAGGAGAGAGGTGTGACAGAATCACCACTAGTAGCATTTTGGAGGTGTGGTGGCGGAACAACCTCCAACACTACTACACCCTGTCCTGCATCCTTCCCAGCTGCCAGAAGTCACCCAGTGCACTGTGAAAGATAGGTAACGTCCCTGCCTGCTGGACCATGAGTCAGCGGTAATATTCACCCTACCGCTGACCGCCCTGTCCAGCGAGGCCAAGACATTGCCTTCCACATGCTGGTAGAGAGCTGGAATCACCTTCCTTGCGAAAAAGTGGCGTTTGGGAATCTGCCACTGAGGAACCGCACATTCCACAAACTCACGGAAGGGGGCAGAGTCTACCAACTGAAAAGGCAGCAGTTGAAGAGCTAGCAATTTAGCCAAGCTAGCATTCAACCGCTGGGCATGTGGATGGCTGGGAGCGAACTTCTTTCGGCGGTGCAGCAGCCGAGGAAGGGAAATTTGCCTGGTATAATCTGACATCGGTGTACCGATAGCAGATTGCCCCCAGTACTTGGCTGTGACACACCTAATTCTACACCTTCATCCCTCTCAGTGTAGGTCTCAGAGAGGACTGAAGGTATGGTGGGGTTGGCGATCCCAGCTGATGAGGAGCAAGGAGAGGTCCTATTTATTCTTTGGTGTGGGTCTTTTAGGTATGCTTGCCAATGAACTGCATGGCAGGTTGACATATGTCCGGTCAAGCATGTGATGCCCAAGTGGGTGATGTTTTGGCCACGCGAGAAACGCTTGAGACATATGTTGCAAATAGCAGCAGTGGGATCTGATGCACTCGTCTCAAAAAAGGCCCACACCAAAGAACTTTTGGAATAATGTGCAGAGACAGCAGCGCCCTGCACATGCGGAGCTCTGCGGTGTGATGTAGTCGGTGTGTTGCCCTTAAGCTGGCCCCTGGAGGGCATCCTGTCTTGTTGGGGATGTTAATTTGTAGTCCTGTGAGCCTCCAGGTAATTGACCAAATCTGGTCTCCAAAATAGTATATCTTTGCAAATGATCAGCTGCTAACGTTACGCATGTCTCATAACCATGCAAAATAGTTAAACCAAATTGTACACACGCTGCGCTTATCAAAATAAAAAATAAGAAATTTCCACCAAAATATTAATAAAGTGATATTGTGCCTGACATATACAAAATCTATTAACAACTATGCTTTAGGTGCACACTGTGCAGAGGACGCACTACAATAACTGTAAATACTGTAGCTAATAGGACTAATAGGATCAGAAGAACACCACCAATTTTCTTCAGGTAGCTGGAAATACTGTAAAAACACCTGCCTACCTGTCAGTAGGAAGAGAATAACAGGAACGGATCTAGCTAAACTGAATACAATGTGTATATATATATATATTATTTTAAAATTGGTCTCCACTCACATCGCTCACATGCATACCTCACAATCGTCGGTCTCTGCAGGAAAAGATTGCAATGGTTTCCCGGCATCCCACAGAAATGGGCTTTGTCCTGCGCTCTAATATCACATCAGCGGCAGCTGCAAGTCCAGTGCAATGAGTGTATACTGCTCCCTCCTTGACTGCAACTGCCCCATGTAAACAAAAGTTCACTGCCTGGGAAGCTTCCAATCAGGGCTAGTAGTACGCTGCAGCCAATCAGCTCTTCGTACCAGACCTGGTGTCCTCAGTGTGTTCTTCGGGAAGTTGCAGCTGGACAGGCCCTCGATGTCAGGAATATGAATAGACTGTCACTGTGGGTGATTTACAGCTTTCTGAATGTGAGAATCCCCAGTGCTGAGCCCAGTGGAGAAAGCACTCTGCTGGTGTCCTGTCGAGAAATGTCCCTCATCGGATAGTTTCCCCCCTTTACTGCGCAGGTGCAGCGCTTGCGCAGTACGGAGGACAAAGGAGACGCAGAAAGTTTCCGAACTGTTCATGAGCTCTACACGGCGCCTGCGCAATTAATAGTACATTCTGTCACACGCTCCAGCACGCTCCCGATGCACGTACAACTCTGCGAAGGGCGGTGTTCCTACAGAATGGGCAGAGCTGCTTACACAACTGAAGGAATTTTACAATGATGGCCAGAGCTGATAAGAGTGGGTAGTTCAATGTTACACACCAAACCCGCCCATCAACATTGCTAAACCCACCCTTCAGTTGTATAAACACGCCCCACAAAGATCCGCTGATTTGAGAAATCCAACCCCATGAGCATCAGAAGCGTGTGACAGAATGTACTATTAATTGCGCAGGTGCCGTGTAGAGCTCATGAACAGCTGTTCATATTCGGAGACTTTCGGCGTCTCCTTTGTCCTCCGTACTGAGCAATCGCTGCGCCTGCGCAGTACAGGGTGGAGACTATCCAATGGGGGGACCTTTCTCATCGGAACACCGGCATCAGCTTTAACCCTTGCCAGGCTGAGAAATAATTAGCTCAGTGTATCAGCAAGGTGGGGACATTGTGTACAGAAGGAGTGTAACGTGGAGGGCAATGGCAGCCAAAGTGTATGGATAATGTATGTGTATAGGAGGGGGCTGTGTCTATAAGGAGGGGGGTATTGTGTACAGGAGGGGGCTGTGTGTATAGGGAGGAGGGTAATGTGTGCAGGAAGGGGCTGTGTATAGGAGGGACATACCTCCCAACTGTCTAGAATTTTTTTTTATAATAACCATTTTATGGAAAACTTTTACATGAGTTACTAACAAGGGTAACAATAATGGTTCCAAATACATCACGTCAGGAAGACTTTTCTTGAGGCATACCATATCAAATATTCAGAATGTGAGAATTTATAGCAGCCTCTTAGGGAGGTCCTGACAACTAAACCATTTTCATTAACAACATCCTACTTGTCTGGAATTGTTGTCGGGGTAACCAAATAGAAACTAGTCTTAATAAGTAATAACTGCAAAAGAACTCGAACACAGATAAGTCAGCAGCTCTTGCTAGACATGAGATCGGGGGCCAATTGACTGACTGATTGATCAGCCCTCAGCCCCATAATCCCCATCATCTAAAGTGTAATTGGTGGGGGACAAACATGACAGGGGGAAAAATGGGGGGGGGGAACACTAAATAGGGGGGGGATAGGGAATGGGGGGAGGGAAAGATATTCACAAAATATGAAACGAGAACACCAACAACCCTCTCCGGCTAAAAACCGTAGAAAAAAATCAGATTTTCAGCCGGGAATTGTGTGATGACAGGCTGCCTAAAATCCGACCATTAGTACGCTCCATCAGACAATTGTCCAACTTTCGGCCAACAAATGTTGGTTAGCAGGCTTATAAATTTTCGGCAGACAGTGGTCTGTTGTCAGATTTTCGTATTGTGTGTACACAAGTCCGTCACACAAAAGTCCAAAGTACAAACACACATGCTCAGAATCAATGCTCACCAAATACGACATTAGCAGAAGGTGCCCAAACTGTGGCGATCAAGAGCTGAAATTCCACATAGTACGTCACTACGTTTGTGTTTATTGGCCGACAATTGTGTGCCATTAGTATACAAGACAAGTTTCTGACACACACCATTCGGAAAAAAGTCTGAAGCTCTGTTGGCCAACAAT
This sequence comes from Lithobates clamitans, assembly GCA_037952925.1. Classification (NCBI taxonomy): domain Eukaryota; kingdom Metazoa; phylum Chordata; class Amphibia; order Anura; family Ranidae; genus Lithobates; species Lithobates clamitans. Next base: position 56,923 of record JBBGZY010001140.1, read on the forward strand.
CGGATCGTGTGTATGAACCTTTAGTCTGGCAGCAATATGTTTAAAGTTGGGGCTGAGTGCCCTCTGGTTGCATCATGATAGCTAAAGAACAATTCACGTGTTGTCCTGTATTAGAACTTGGTAGGACTGAGATTTTCGAAAAGTGATCCAAGGTTCCCATATGTCCGAAAAGCTAGATATTTTGTCCCGTGCAGAATAGATCAGCTCCTCCATCGCTGCTATATGATTTATACGAGAAGCCCACTCCTTCATTGAAGGTGAGGATCTAGACCTTCAGTGTACTGGTACACAAAGCCTAGCAGCGTTTATCATATGCATGGCTACCGACTGCATGTTTTTCTGGATATTTTAGAGAAATGAAGTAGGTATTGTGCTGGTGAAAACTCGATCGGAAGTGCAGCGATCTTCACTATCGTGTCGTGCACCTTGCGCCAATATGACTGGATCATCCGGCATGTCCACCATATGTGAAGAGAGGTACACTTCTCTTTTTCACACCTCCAGCAGCAGTCTGAAACTGACGGCATACATTTATGAAGCAAATCAGGTGTTTTATACCATTGTGTTTTAAGTTTAAATCCATTTTCTTGGGTATTCACATTCAGTGATCCTTTGTGGATGTATAAGTGAATACGGTCCCAACTGGCATCATCTATCTCTGTATTTAGAGCGAGCTCCCAGAATGTATGCTCAGAGCACAGAGAAGCATATGGTTTCCCAAACATTGAGGCGTATAGCGCTGAGATCACATGGTTCTGGGGAGCCGAGGCAGAACACAGAGATTCAAAACTGTGGGGGCCTTAGCATAGCCCTCTCTGCTAACCGTGTTGTCCAAGTAATGCTTCAATTGTATTTAAGTCCAGAAAGGAAATGAGTCCATATTGGACAATTCTGCAAGCTCCCTCTGACGCATGAACCTACCTCTGCGAAAGAAACGTCTCGCCTACATCTCCGCATAGGGCCATTCTGCTGTCAAGTAGGCCTTAGCCATACTCGGAGGGAAGTCTGGGTTACCTTTCACAGGGGTAAATAGATATGTCCTATTAGAGAGCTCATGAACTTTGCACGCTCTGTCAAAGGCGGAAAGGGTGGCCCCAATAAGGGGATGCGAGTCAAGAGCAGGCGGTGCATGTTCTTTAGAGAACCAGGGCACTGAGCCCAATTCAGAACCTGATATTAAGCGTTCAAGGTCTACCCAACCTTTGTATCGCACATGTATGCTCCAATCCACCACCCACAATTAATGGACTGCCCAAAAATAGTGTTGCAGGTCAGGGAGACCAATTCCACCACTTGACTTTGGCAAAACCAACTTCGCCCATCGATTCGCACTGACTTGCTCCCCCATATAAACAGCCTACACAACCTTTTGTAGGTTGCAAAGAAAGAAGGCGGTAAGAGAATTGGAAGAGTCTGCATTTTATACAATAAGCGTGGAAGGACCGTCATCTTCAGGATGGAGGCCCGCCCAAACCAGGAAATGTGCGCATCCCATCGTTTAAGATTTTGTTGTATATTTTTCAGTTCCGACAAGAAATTTATATCATAAAGATCTGCCAGCTTACCCGGGAGTTGTATGCCTAAATAGGTGATGGCCTCTGTTTTCCATTTAAAGGGAAAATTGATCTGCCATTGCTTCACAAGTTCTGTTGGTAAGGAAACATTCAATGCAAGCCAGGAAAAATATTGCAATGCAGTGGAAAAAACCCAACCCCCCATCAATTACACATTGGAAACATCTAGTTAATGGGAACCTCCCGCTATACAAAGACACATATGCTAACAGAGGTTGTCCTTTGAAATTTGACAAAGTCTGGCGTAAATGGATGGAAAAAATGAATATCTCACAATAAACACAGATTTACAGTAATTTTCAGGTCAAAATACTGATTAGAATAGCGCGCTTCTAGGCCCAACTGTCTGCAACTTCAGGCTTGTATATGTAACTGTATTTAATTGACTATTTCCCTCTGAGGAGGACCATTTGTATACTTATATCACTGCTATGTAACCTGGCAACTCACGCTGTCAAACGCTTTGTTTAACCAGATGTGGTGTTGATGTACTGTAGCAACCAAGTGTTACTGTTTTGTTTGTCTCAAAAAATCTCAATAAAAATATTAAAAAAAAAAAAAAAAAAACATTCAATGCAAAGGATTTTAAATAATTAATTTTCAAATTTGAGATACGCTTAAACTGTCCCAGGACTGGCAGAAGATTAGGCAGGGATGTCAGCGGTGATGAAAGGAAAAGTAATACATCATCTGCGAAGGCAGCAATCCTAAATTCCTTATTGTGTACCTCGATTCCCTTTATATCCGAGTTAGCCCGAATACAGCAAGGGAGAGGCTCTAGTGTAAGAATATAGAGCAGGGGGGATGGAGAGCATCCCTGTCTGGTCCCATTGTGGATAGAGAAGGCGCATGATAAGTGCCCGTCAACCTTTACTTTGGCCATCGAATTGGCATATAAAGATTGAATATAAGCTCGCATACATGCTCCAATCCCCAGGGCACCCAAGACGGCGTCCATATAGTCCCAGGCCACTCGATCGAACCCCTTCTCTGCATCCATTGCAAAAAAGAAACCCTCCCATTACTTGGAGGTAAGTCAGTGATGGAGATTTAATAGTATTATCCCTGGATTCCCTACCAGGGACAAATCCTACCTGATCTAGACCAACCCAAGCCGGGTCATGGTAGTGTAGCGGTGTAGTTGCCACTAGTAACAGACAATCCACCAATTCACCCTGCTGCCAGACTTCATACATCACTTTCAGAGACAATGAACAGTCTTTTGCTGGTTTGGTTTTTTTGTTGTTTTATTGGGGGGTACAACTTGGATGGGAAAAGGCTAAATGGGATGCCCAAAGAATCGTTTAATTGCCATCATATTTTAAAGATTACATTCACTAGCACAAGTTAGAGCCAGAAGAAATGATGTGCATCTGTAATGAGTATAATTCTCCTCCTGCATCTCCATGCAGACTGTTACTCCTCCTCTGCTCAATTCCCGCAGACTATTCCTTCCAAGAATTCTTCATCCATTACCGTGTAAAGGGTGAGGACATCACTCTTGAGCGTGTAAGAGTGATGGTCCCAGAACTTCTTCTCCTCCTGCACAAACTTATTAATCCTGAAGTAAAAATAATGTCACATCTTCTATGTGCAAGAAGGACCCACTCTGAATGAGTCCTTAAGCAGGCTCTGGTTGCTCGCTGCTACTAGGCCTGAGGCCTGCAGTACCTCTCCCAGAGGCCTAGTAGTTTAAAAGCATTGGTATGGATGGTGGACTACTGTTCCCAGCCAGCCCAGCTTGCAAATCCTATGCCCTCAGGCCACATCGGTTTGACTCAGATCCCCACAGTCTCTCCTCTGATCCAGGACTCCTCATCATTCACCATGTAAATGATGAAGACTTTGCTAATGACTGTGTAGAAGCAAAGTTCCCTCACAGACTTCCTGGCACATCCAGCCCTCCACTGTGGTAACACTCACCGACCTTACACTGCCCTGAGTCCTTGATGAGGAACTTGACCGGACCATACGTTCCAACAGCTTCACCTGCCCCTCTGCTCCAGGAGTTCTCTATCACCGACCGTGTGATGATAAAAGACATTGCCAATGACTGTGTAGAGGCAAAGTTCCCTCACAGCTCTCCCTGGGCCTCCTCCTGCGATCAGTACAACCCCCCCCCCCCAGATGGGGGTGCCCTCCTGCTGCTGCCTAGAATTCCATTCCCCACTTCACTCAGCCGACATCTCCCCCCATTGGCATGTTACCTCAGCTTATATAGGAGGCCCGCCCCCTGCCAATTCCAGTTGGGGATTGGTCAGGGCTCCTACACAAGTTACCTGCCACTCTAGTTCTAGGCCCTGCCCCTCTTTCAGAACATTCTCCCTGGAAGCAGGGGAGGTGCCTCAGAACTAGAGCACAGGTGGTCACACCCACTGCTACTCTGGCCACTCCAAAAACAAAGACAGGCCTAGCTTGCAGCATAGGCCTGCCTAAATTCACCTGTGCTGACAGTTCCTAGTAAAAACCTATTACTAGCACCTACCTATTGGTAGAGGGTGCTACAGTAGGATAATCGGGTTGCCAGAATTTTAGAAAATAGTTTTACATCCACATTTAAAAGGGATATTGGCCTATAGTTAACGACATTCGCAGGGTCTTTATTCTCTTTGGGAATCACTGAGATGTAAGAATTTAATGGGACTGTCCCAATATTTTAACTAAATCTAGTGTTAACTCTGTCTAACTTCAGTACGCACAAAATCATCTGTAAAAGGAGCATTTTTATTTTTTTTAAATGATTGTGCTGGGGTTGGTATGTGTCTGTGAGACTCTTACTTGTGGTACAGCCACCAATGCATATTTTATAGGTACAAGAAAGCTCAGGTGTTTAACCTTACCTATTAAACCCCTCCCACCATTCAGTTTGGCCACACCCATTTTTGCAGCAGCTCACTGCGCGCTACCACAAGTCACCACCCTCCTCAAGTCTCCCTCATTCTCAAGTTCTAAAGTTGGGAGGTATGCACATGCAAGGTAACAAAGCTTACAATAGTGCTTTACCATTTTTAAAAGGATTTATTCATATAAAGCATAAAACAAGTTTCACTGACATTTTTCCGATTAAAACAAGCCTTAATGTGTGTATCCACAATAGCTGGGACAAAGGTATCACCTCATAGCCGACTCTGCAGCCCCGGTTATCAGCGCTCCCCCGTCCGTTACACAGACTCTGTTTTCCTTTGTTAATTCCTGTGGAAAGCTTTATGCATTAAGGTGAAAAAACACCTGGCAGTGACCAACCCCCCAGCCCCCCCGTTTTACTTACCTGAGCCCTGGAATTTCCCCCGCTGGAGACACGCTCTGCCTCTGCCCGGGGTTCTCGGCTCTTGATTTAATAGATTGATAGCAGTGCAGCCATTGGCTCCCGCTGCTGTCAATCAAATCCAATGACGCGGGTGTCAGGGGAGGGGCCAAATTCTACATTCAGCGTCTATGGACGCCGAATGATGGACTTGGGAGCGCGCCCACAAGGTAATCCCCCCTGGGAGAGCGCTTCTCCTAGGGAGTTATAAGATACGGGGAGGAGCCGCGAGAGCCACAGAGGGACCCCAAAATTCGATCTGGGCCATTCTGTGCAAAATGAACTGCACAGTGGAGGTAAGTATGAAATGTTTGTTATTTAAAAAAAAAAAATTGAAGCTTTACAATCACTTTAATAAAGCAATGGACCCTGATGGTAATCATCCCAGAGTTGTAAGAGAACGTTGAGGTATAATTGTTGGCCCGTTAACAGATTTTTTTCTAACAGGAGAAGTTCCCAATGACTGGCAGACAGCTAATATTGTACTTATTACACAAGAGCAGCAAGGTTGAAGCTGACAATTACAGGCCAGTGAGTTTACCATCAATTGTAGTCACGTTAATGGAATCACTCCTGAAAAAAAAGATCATTGATTGCTTAAAAACACACAATTTACTGGACCCAAAGCAACATGGCTTTACTGAGAGCAGATCATGTCTGATCTGATTTTTTGCCTATATTAATGTTTTGAACCAGGGTGGTGCTGTGGACATAGAATATCTTGATTTCAGCAATGCATTTGATAGAGTTCATCCTAATGATCTAATATAAAAGTTTTACAAGCTAGGACTTAACTCTGGGGTGGTTCAGTGGATATGCAGTTGGCTAAAGGGTTGATAACAGAGTGTGGTTATAAATGGATTTCATTCACAATAGAGGCCTGTCAATAGTTGTGTACCACAAGGCTCTGTACTTGGTCCTGTTCTATTTAATCTATATGTAGCAAAGTCCCAGGCCTCTTTAGGCCTAATGGTAACCTCCAGAGTTGGGGAGAGCTGACATCCTTCATGCCGGGTTCACACTATTGCAAATTGGATGCGGGATCCCTGCATCCAATTCGCAATAGCAGGAGAATGTGACCGGCTCTCTATGGAGCTGGTTCACATATCTCCGATGCGGCTCCGGTGAGAATTTGCACAGGAGCCCTGTACATCTTTTTGGTCCATTTCAGGTGCGAATTCTGCCCAAAATTCGGGCTGAATTCAGACCTAAAACAGTGAACCAGGACACACAGGACCCCTGCTGGGAGCCGCATCGGCATTCAGTGTGAACCGAGCCTTAATGTAGAGTGGGTTACAAAGCATGGTGGGTATAAAGCAAGATGAACAAGTGGGCCTCAGAACCTTTTGAATGCAAAGAGATTTTTTTGTCTCTTAAACAGAACTGTAGGAGAGAGGGTTAGGGCCAGGACACCCTTAATTAGATGCAATGTTCATTGGCAGACTCTGAGACTTCTATAGTCAGACACCCATGCAGGGAAAGGCATTCAGCTAGACACCACGTCTGCATGAGTAGGACCGCCATGAGTAGGACCGCTGTCTCCTATGGCAGCAATCTTGAAACAGTTTCTAACAAAGGTTGTAATGAACTCCCTTAAGTAGATGCAAAGATAATTAGCAGACCCTGAGACTTCTATAGGTAGACAGCTATACAGGTCAAGGCCTCCATCCGGATACCACAGTTGTGTATAGGTAGGGCCGCTGTCTCCTATGGTAACAATCTTGTAGCTGTTACAAACGACAATTGTATTCAACTATTTGCAACACAAACAGTTCTCAGCTTTCCCCACACTCACTCACTGTGGGTCTTCACTCAATGAGCTCCCAGTCTTTCACTAGACTTCAGATCCACTAGCCACTGGATCCCCCGAGCTCTTCCACTTTAGCACTCAGTATCTTCCTCACGCGTCACCCCCACTTTCCTGCTGGGTCCTTGGCTTGGCACTCACAGATACTCCTCATGCTTCACCCATGCTGACACTTTAGGTCCCTGGCTTGGCACTCACTGATGCTCCACAAGCGTCACCTCTGCTGTCCCGCTGGGTCCCTAACTTGGCACTTGCTGAAATATTCACACTTCTTCACCGTCCCCGGCTGGCGAGAAATCTGCTCTGGTACTGGCCTCAGCCTACTCACAGTGGTCTCTGGTAGCAAGGTGAATGGTCCCTTAGTGGGGACAGGTTCCCCTCTACCTCCGACCACAACTGGTTCCCCGGCCGGCGGAACCGTTACTTCTGGTTGGACAAGCCCGCAATCCCAACCCTACGCTGCTTTACCTGCTTCTGGATAGGCCCTCAGAAAGCCTAGCAGCCAGATGTCCCCAGGATAGGCCTTAGGTTTCTGGCCTAGCAGCCCGGGGCACTACAACACATGTCCACCCAGACAGCCATCCAGGTGGCACAGACCCCCAATCACCTGACTCCACCCAAATAAATAGGCTCTGCCAGCAGGCCAAGGGACCCAAGAAAACCCTGCCCATTGGCTGAGACACCCCATTCATTCCTAATCTGTCCTTGCAATGCCCTTGTCTTATCTAATGTCACCAGCTACAATGCCACCTGGTGACAAAAGAAAAGTGCAGCAATTCCAGAATTGGGGGGGAAATCAATTGGCCAAGGCAACTATCGCCTGGCAACTAAATTTGATAGCAGCCCTGCTTTAACATCAGGGTGCTACATCTATGTAAGCGATATCACTAGAGACTTGTTGGGCAAGGTACAGTATGTCTTGTTGATACAAAGGTGTGTGATAGGGTTGATATCCCTGGAGGTGTGTCAGGGAAGAAACCGGAGAAGAACTGGCAGATATGCCAATATCCATTATGACCATGAATCGCATTAGCTATTGACGCGTAACGGCGAACGCACGTTAGTACGTGCTAATTACCAGTCTTTTGCTGGCCTCCAGTTTCTTTCATAAATTGCTGGATTATCATCAGCTCTGTATCCTGTGTTCCTGTGTTTCTTGCTTGATTACCTGTTACCGACCCGGCTTACCCTGACCTGCTCTGGCTTCTCTCCTGGCTCTGAACCCGGCTTGTTTCATGGACCTGCTCTTGTCTGTTCCAGATTGATTTCCTCTTTCTCTCGCTCTTTTTTCTCTCTGTCTCCTTTTTTCTCTCCCTCTGTCTCTTTCTCTCTCTTTTTCTCTTTCTTTTTCTCTTTCTCTCTCTCTCTTTCTCTCTCTCTCTCTCTCTCTCTCTCGTTCTTTCTTTCTCTCTCTCTTTCTTTCTCTCTCTCTCTCTTTCTTTCTCTCTCTCTCTCTTTCTTTCTCTCTCTCTTTCTTTCTCTCTCTCTCTCTTTCTTTCTCTCTCTCTCTCTCTCTCTCTCTCTCTCTCTCTCTCTCTCTCTCTCTCTCTCTCTCCTCGCGCTCTCTTTCTTTTTTTTCTTTCTTTCTTTTTTTCCTTTTTTCTTTTCCATTTAGATCCATATGTCATGGTAATGCACATACCACGTGTTCCAGTGCCGTTTATCTTGAATGGCATGCTAGCGTAGCAGCATGGTAGTGCTCTGCATTACAAAAATCAGGTCACCTTCAATTTTTGTTGCATTGACAGCCTGTCCATTTCAATAGGCAGCCTTAAATTGGATGAAAACCCTCACATATACCCAGTGAAGTGAACAGCCTCAGATGATACACAGGGATGAAACAAATCTCCCTACATAAGTTTTACATGCATATCTGCTGTCTTCAGCTTGCTGGCCTATATAAGGACTCCAGTTTCTCTCCATAAATCGCCGGATTATCATCAGCTATGTATCCTGTGTTCCTGTGTTTCTTGCTTGATTACCTCTTACCGACCCGACTTACCCTGACCTGCTCTGGCTTCTCTCCTGGCTCTGAACCTGGCTTGTTTCACGGACCTGCTCTTGTCTGTTCCAGATTGACTTCCTGTGTTTGACCCCGGCTTGATTGCTCTTTCTCTCGCTCTCTCTTTCTCTCTCTTTCTTTCTCTCTCTTTTTTTCTCTCCTTCTGTCTTTTTCTCTCTCTTTTTTTCTCTCTTTTTTTCTCTCTTTTTTTCTCTCTTTTTTTCTCTCTTTTTTTCTCTCTTTTCTCTCTCTTTTTTTCTCTCCCTCTGTCTTTTTCTCTCTCTCTCTCTCTCTTCTCTCTCTCTTTTCTCTCTCTCTTTTCTCTGTCTCTTTTTTGCTCTGTCTCTTTTTTGCTCTCTCTCTCTCTCTCTCTTTCTCTCTCTCTCTCTCTCTCTCTCTCTCTGTGTCTCTGTCTCTCTCTGTCTCTGTGTCTCTGTGTCTCTGTCTCTGTCTCTCTTTCTCTCTCTCTGTCTCTTTCTCTCTCTCTGTCTCTCTTTCTTTCTCTCTGTCTCTCTTTCTTTCTCTCTGTCTCTCTTTCTTTCTCTCTCTTACTCTCTATCTCTTTCTTTTTCTTTCTCTTTCTTTTTCTCTCTCCTTTTCTCTCTCTCTTTCTTTCTTTTTTTTCCTCCTTTCTTTCTTTTTTTTCCTTCTTTCTTTCCCATTTAGATCCATATGTCATGGTAATGCACATACCATGTATTCCAGTGCCGTTTACCTTGAATGGCATGCTAGCATAGCAGCATGGTAGTGCTCCGCATTACGAAAATCAGGTCACGTTCAATTTTTGTTGCATTGACAGCCTGTCCATTTCAATAGGCAGCCTTAAATTGGATGAAAACCCTCACATATACCCAGTGAAGTGAACAGCCTCAGATGATACACAGGGATGAAACAAATCTCCCTACATAAGTTTTACATGCATATCTGCTGTCTTCAGCTTGCTGGCCTATATAAGGACTCCAGTTTCTCTCCATAAATCGCCGGATTATCATCAGCTATGTATCCTGTGTTCCTGTGTTTCTTGCTTGATTACCTGTTACCGACCCGACTTACCCTGACCTGCTCTGGCTTCTCTCCTGGCTCTGAACCTGGCTTGTTTCACGGACCTGCTCTTGTCTGTTCCAGATTGACTTCCTGTGTTTGACCCCGGCTTGATTGCTCTTTCTCTCGCTCTCTCTTTCTCTCTCTTTCTTTCTCTCTCTTTTTTTCTCTCCTTCTGTCTTTTTCTCTCTCTTTTTTTCTCTTTTCTCTCTCTTTTTTTCTCTCCCTCTGTCTTTTTCTCTCTCTCTCTTCTCTCTCTCTTTTCTCTCTCTCTTTTCTCTGTCTCTTTTTTGCTCTCTCTCTTTTTCGCTCTTTCTTTCTTTCTTTCTTTCTTTCTCTCTCTCTTTCTTTCTCTCTCTCTTACTCTCTCTCTTACTCTCTATCTCTTTCTTTTTCTTTCTCTTTCTTTTTCTCTCTCCTTTTCTCTCTCTCTTTCTTTCTTTTTTTTCCTTCTTTCTTTCTTTTTTTTCCTTCTTTCTTTCCCATTTAGATCCATATGTCATGGTAATGCACATACCATGTATTCCAGTGCCGTTTATCTTGAATGGCATGCTAGCATAGCAGCATGGTAGTGCTCCGCATTACGAAAATCAGGTCACGTTCAATTTTTGGTGCATTGACAGCCTATCCATTTCAATAGGCAGCCTTAAAGTTGATGTAAACCCTCACATATACCCAGTGAAGTGAACAGCCTCAGATGATACACAGGGATGCAACAAATCTCCCTACATAAGTTTTACATGCATATCTGCTGTCTTCAGCTTGCTATATTCTTTGGAAAGTGCAGATTGTGTTAGGAGATTTTCTCTTCTTGTTCAGTACTGGAAGTGAAGTCTGGTCATACAGCCAAGACAGCTGATTGGAGGAAAGGTGCACACACTCCCACTCCACATAGGCAGAGACTTGCAGAGCTGTTTTGTGAATAGTTCAGTTCTCTGCTAATCCATATATAGCAACCTCCCTTGACACAAAATTCAGGCTGGCTTTATCTCAGTTGACTGAGAACTTGTCAGTAGTTATCAATGCTGATAACAGAGCAGGAGAAAGCAATGGGACTTGTAAGTGCTTTAAAGAGAGATAAGAAAACACTGCAGATATGCGTCCAGCTCAAATTTTATAAATCCGGTTTACATCCACCTTAACACAACTTGAAAAAAATTTTTAGGGACACCTTTTTTCTGTGTGTCCAGAAAGCCACTGTAGGTGGAGCATGTACTTTGGGGCAGGGCATACATTTAATATAGGTGGGGTTCACAAGAATATACAAAAACAGAGGGTCAAGAGTGGGCACTCAAGAAGAAGGTATTATTGAACCAACTGTGGTGATTAGGAAAGTACAAAAAAACCTTTATTATAGATAACAAATTTATACAGAAATAATGTCTGCCGTTATTGACCGATAACCCTCCAGGGCACCAAATTTAAAATATGAGACAACGTCACAAATTTAAAGCACTCAGCTGAGCTCAGTACCTCATACAAACTCGCCAGCCAACATTCACACAGCTAATTCAGCAGAATCAGCAGCACCATGAACAAGCGCTGGTGTTATTGCATCACATAATAAAATATTGAACACTGTCCATCAATGCAGACAGGCCTCACTCCACCACTTCCCAGTGTGTATACTACAGCATTGATGCTTCTCAGCGTGTTCACTGCAGCGTTAATGCTCAGGCGCCAAATCACTGTAGGATTGCAACTGATTCACTGTAATGTAGAATGCCAAATATAGGACAGAGGTTAAATACTTCTGGTTCCTACAGAGATCCCGCAGGTGTGTATAGTTAGATGGTTAGGGCAAACGGCCTGCCTATTGGCCAACACACAGTCTATAGGATCGGTGTAGTCTCTTAGTATGAGACAGTGGAGTATGATAGTATAGCGCACTACAGGCACTTTGTTCACATAGTTGCCATGCCACCTACTTAGGTATTGGTACTATATAATGGGCTGCCTGAGGGTTCTCACCACTGCCTTGTACTCCTATTCGCTGTAATCCGCTTGTCCGGAACTGACATAGTGGACGTGATGTAGGGTATCTAAGGATCGTAACAGTCTTTGGTCCGCATCCACGGGCTCACTAACCAGTGATCAATGACACGCTCCAACTGGGCCTTCCTCTCAGTGCTGTGTGTTATCTCCTATGTCCCACTTAGGCTTCACGGAGAAGCATATCATTACAATATTTATTGCAGGCATATACTGTATATAGCGCCTACAATTTTTGCTGGGCTTTACATACTAGGATTTGGTTTTTGAGTATCCCAGTTCATAAATGACGTACTGTCCAGAATTCAGGGACTCAATTCAATCTGCAATTCATTTTTCCTCCACTGAAGCATGCACACCTTTACCCTTAAATTAAGTCTAGGAAACCTCAGTGTCTCCACCACCATGAAATGGTCAGAATTACTCCTCCACTGAAGTATACTGCATGCTTCAGTGAAAGAGGAATAATGTGTGACCATTGTATGGTGATGGAGATGCTGAGGTTCCCCGGATTTCAGCTAAGGGTGGAGGTATGCATACATTTATCTGGGGTAAAGGCAGATCAGCATGCATTTGTGTCTTAGTTTGAACTTTCTTTTCTATCCATATTTCTGCCTTGTTTACATATTCCTTTGTGAAATACACATGCAGCAGCACTCTAATTCACTTGTTCCCATACACCTTTTGTTCTGCTAAATCCATTCTGCTATTGTCAGCTTCCACCTTTCTATTGCTGCTTTTGTAAAAATCCTTGCCTTTCCCTGGATTGGGCTGCTTGAGAAAGGGGGCGGAGCCCCATTAACATGTAGAGGCACGCCCTGTCCCCATCCCATTGGCTGATGTTTGACAGCAGCTCCGGTCCCGCCCACCCCTGACATCACCGCTCAGTTTTGACAGCTGGCATTCACCCCATGCAAGCCCTTACTCTGCCGGCCAGTTACACACTGAGTGGTTCTTGCAAGCCTCACCATCTGCTGTGGAACTGTTTCATCTAGCAGTGCTGTTCTCACTCCTGAGTGAGACCTAGAGTGCCTTGATCAGTTACTGGGGGAGGATCTCTGTCCCCGCCATGTGTGCCCTGATGTGAAACACAGTGCCATTCTGCACCTGTGGCATTGAGTGATTCCCTGAGCTCTGCCTTATCAGCTGCTGGGGGAGGAGGTAGGGGTAGGGTTCTCTGACCTGCATGTGTAACAGGATGTTAAACACATTGTCTATCTGTCATCTGCAGGCACCGGCTGTCACTGTCTGTGATTGGCCTTGATTTCTGGGATGTAGCCCAGGACAAGGTGTTTGAAAATCGGTGATTGTCCCGGCCAAATCAGGACACTTAGCAACTATGTAATGTGTGTTAAAGGCCCCCAATGAGAACATTGTGGTGACAACTGTCTAAGATTTTGGAGAGATTTCCTTTCACTTCCTGGTGTTTCTATGGGACAGGAAGTAAAGGCAAATCCTCCCAATGGGAAATTACCCTATGGCAGAAATTACCTAAAAGGAGTCTTAACCCTTCCATACGCCATCCAAAACTTAAAAAAAAAAAATAAAGTTTTGGGTGTACTTAAAAAAAAAAAAAAAGCCACTTTTAAAGCCCATCTTTATATTTTGCTGCTGGTAATACTTGATGCAAATGTACCTTGCTTGAACTGTTCTGTTGTGTTTTTTTCATTTCTGTTCTTCTTTCTTTGAGAACTATTTTTATCATTGTGACTTACAGTATATTCAAATTGAACCTTATTGGTGTTTACGTGGGCTGCGTCCACTATGCTGTTTGTGACTTGGTTCCTCTACTTTTATTGGTTTCAAAATCAATAAAAACAATTGCAATAAAACAAAAAAACAAAAAAAAAAAAAAGCTTCTCTTGTGCTACTTTCCCAAGAGGCAGTCTTGCCTATAAATCTGAGTCTCACATATAGTCTTCAGAACCCACATGCACGGGTCCGCCAGCAAGTTTTCATCTATAATGGCCCAGTCTCCTGTGGCATTCCCCTTCTCTAGCCTCATGTATACAAGTGACATATTTCTGACAGGGTTGGTCACGTAAGTTTGGAAGAGCATCCAAACACACCCAAGCTCGTCTTTAATAATGAATACCAGCAGTGGCTCACATCTTGTTCTTTGGAAAACACTGCCATATACTATGAATAATAAATAATAAACTTTTCATTTATTTTATAGATCAGGCCAGTCCAGAGCTATATTTTTTCTACAGAAGGGTCCAAATAAATTTGTTCTTCGAAAGAAACCTGATCACCCAGTTATACCAGGAGATAATCTGGTAAGTTAGAGTTTGTAGATGTTTGCACCTTTTTTTATTATAGCCTGTTTTCTCAAACTCATAGTAGACTTGTCTTTATCTCCAATCAAACTAAGCATAGACTTAAAGTGGAACTTCACACAAATGGGGAAGTTCTGCTCTTCTTCCTCCTCCTACCTCCCTCTTCTGCCATATTTGAAATACATTATTTATGGGAGGGGGGTACCTGGTTTTGACAGGCAACCACTTCCACTTCTGGTCGGATTGCCGTGGCAGATCCACTAGAAGTTCTACCTCCCATGCCTGCAAAATTCTGGGACATGTCACAGGTCCCAGAAGGCTGTGGGACCATTCACAAAGTGCAGCACAGCTTGCATAAGCACAGTGGGCAGCTGGCTGTGAAGCCACAAGGAGTTATAACCGGCTTCCCAAAATTAACAGGCTGGCGCTGGGGACCGAAGACTGATGAGGAACCAGCTCAGTTGAGGACAGCGCTGGATCCCTGGACAGATGAGTGTCTGTTTATTAAAAGTCAGAAGAAAGTCAGAAGCTACAGTTTTTGTAGCTGCTCTTTTTTCATTTTTCCAGAACTGACTGAAGCTCCTCTTTAACCACTTCAATACCAGGCACTCCCCCCCCCTTCCTGTCCAAGCCAATTTTTAGCTTTCAGCACTGTCACTTTTTAAATGAGAACTGCGCGATCATGCTACACTGTACCCAAACAAAATTGTTATCATTTTGTTCCCACAAATGAAGCTTCCTCTTGGTGGTATTTGATCACCTCTGCGTCTTTTGTTTTTTTGCTAAACAAATAAAAAAAGACCGAAAATTTTGAAAAAAACATTTTTATTTGTTTGTTTCTGTTTATTGCTGATGGGCACTGATTGGCATCTGTCTGGGCTCTGACCTACATCCCTGGTGGTCTAGGGTAGCATCCCTGGTGGTCCAGTGTGGGCATCCTTGGGGGGGGCTGCGCTGATAATCAATCAGCGCACACACACACCCCCCCGTCAGAGCCGCCGATCGGCTCTCCTCTACTCGTGTCTGTCAGATGTGAGTGAGGAAAAGCCAATAAACAGCTCTCCCTGTTTACACTGTGATCAGCCATGATTGGACACGGCTGATCATGTGGTAAAGAGTCTCCGTCAGAGACTATTTACCAAGATTGGTGTTGCTGTGTGTCAGACTGACACGCCGCATAACCGATCGCCGTGCTGCGTGCCCCCACGGGCACGCCGGCTGTTATTCTGAAAGGCGTCCTATGACGGGAAGTGGTTAAAGGAGAAGTACAGCCAAAGTTGTCAGGATCTGCCCACATGCCTGGACTGGCACCCAGCTCGCTCTCAGCGAGCCGCTGAGAGCCTGACCCAGACACTCCTGCCCCCTCCACAGCTCAGCGCTCCAGTGAGTGCTGGAAGGTCAGAGCAGACAGTGGTGACTGACAGTAACCAGCTCTCTGCTCAAAGAGTTTTGAGAACCGAGTGACCGGGGTTGTTTGATCGCTCGGTTCTCGGTCTTAGATCATCGGACCGATGCTGCATCCACCTAGGTAAGTATGATTCCAAAATTAAAAAAAATTCCCTTTCTTCTCTTTTAAGGTCTTTTTTGCACAATTGCTTACAGTTTAATATTAGAGGCAGGCATTTTAAAGCGCCGACAATTTACACAACACTTTAAATACTGTATTTTCACATTAGTCCCTGCCCTCAAAAGCTTACAGTAGAAAGTGCCTATCCCACAGGCATGCATACACATACTAGGACCAATTTAGATAGGAGCCAATAGATTAATTCATATGATCTTCAGCTGCATCTAGTGGCCAAAATGCAGTATGGTTTTCTGAACTATCTCAATGGGAAAACGTATCCCATTTTGGCCACTAGATGGAGCTGACGATCATAGGAATTAATCGATTACAGAAAAATA
Source organism: Lithobates clamitans (assembly GCA_037952925.1). Taxonomy (NCBI): domain Eukaryota; kingdom Metazoa; phylum Chordata; class Amphibia; order Anura; family Ranidae; genus Lithobates; species Lithobates clamitans. Next base: position 72,827 of record JBBGZY010001140.1, read on the forward strand.
TTATTTTCTATTAGGAAAATTCGTCCACCTTGTATAAATGTTTGACAGTGATCCAACAACTGTTTTATAAGTAAAACCCCCAGAGCGACTGTGCAGTTAAAATGTTTTGCACATGAGGTATACTTGCAATAAACATATGCAGTTTACTATTACAATATTAGTTATTTAGGACTCTGCCAAGGTGCAATTTTTAGGGAAATCACACCTGTAAGAAACAGAAGTCAGTATGTGAAAACTGCATAAAACTCACAACTTTTATTCTTGCATGAGTCCTAATTAGTGATATTGCCAGTCACTTCCTACATGTTGCAGCTAGGAAGCCTAGGAAAACTTCTCCTTCTCCTTCTTGTCTCCAAGAGGGTCATAGAGTGCAATAAAAACGGCTAACCTTTCTACCAAGAAACAGAAAATATACTTCAAATGATCCAGAACAAATTGCTGAAAGTATTTGGTAGTTTTTGAACATTGGGAGATTGGCTAGACATTTGATATTGCTATATAATAGGAAAAAAAATCTAGTTTCATATGCAGTAATGGTAGTTAGGTTAATTCTCCTGATCCGTGGCGGTGTGTCCATAAAAGGCGCAGGAGCGCCGCCTCCTCTCTCTCACCATTGCATGTATCTATCTATAGTCTCCGCTGCCGCCCCTATTCAGGTGTCCGGCCTCTTGTCGGGGGCCGGGCACCTGAATTACAGCGGCGGGGTATTTTTGGAAGCGCCTGATTAGAGCCGTGTGCTCTAATAGGCTTCCAAAATGGTAAACAGCGGGCGCAATGCTGTGTGTTCGCTTTTTACTCAGTGTTGTGTTAGGAAAGCGAATAAATTGCTTTCCTAACACTGACCCGCCTCTCAGCCAATCAGGTGCTCGGGTCTGGTTACCTCTCACCTGATTAGCTGAAACAACAGGCGCTGTGATTGGACGCCTGATAGAGAGGACCGGAGAAATTGAGGAGTGTGGATGTGGAGGATGCCACTGTGACCCGCTGCGAGACAGGTAAGTCCCAACTCCTGGGCGATGCACACTGGAAGCATTTGATGGGGCACAGTAGCGGCAATTGATGGGCACACTGGCAACAATTGATGGGCACACTGGCAGCAATTGATGGGCACAGTGGCAGCAATTGATGGGGAACAGTAGCGGAAATTGATGGGTACACTGGCAGCAATTGATGGGCACAGTGGCAGCAATTGATGGGCACAATGGCAGCAATTGATGAGCACACTGGCAGCAATTGATGGGTACAGAAGCTGCGTTTGATGGCACAGTGGCAGCAATTTATGGGTACAGTGGCTACGTTTGATGGCACAATGGCTGCGTTTGATGGCACAATGGCTGCGCTTGATGGGCACTATGGCTGCGCTTGATAGGCACAGTGGCAGCAACTGATGGGCACACTGGCAGCAATTGATGGGTACAGTAGCTGCGTTTGATGGCACATTGGCAATTTATGAGCACAGTGGCTGCGTTTGATGGGCACAGTGGCTGCGTTTGATGGGCAGAGTGGCTGCGCTTGATGGGTACAATGGCAGCGGCGGGGTATTTTTTGAAAGTGCCTGATTAGAGTCGTGGGCTCTAATAGGCCTCCTAATTAGAGTCGTGGGCTCTAATAGGCGTCCTAATTAGAGCCGTAGGCTCTAATAAACGTCCAAAATGGTAAACAGCGCAATGCTGTGCGTTCTCTGTTTACTAATTGTTGTGTTAGGAAAGCGATTAAATCGCTTTCCTAACACTGACCCGCCTCTCAGCCAGTCAGATGCTCGGGTCTGGTTACCTGTCACCTGATTGGCTGAAACAACAGGCGCTGTGATTGGACGCCTGATAGAGAGGACCGGAGAAATTGAGGAGTGTGGATGTGGAGGATGCCACTGTGACCCGCTGCGAGACAGGTAAGTCCCGACTCCTGGGCGATGCACACTGGAAGCATTTGATGGGGCACAGTAGCGGCAATTGATGGGCACACTGGCAGCAATTGATGGGCACAGTGGCAGCAATTGATGGGGAACAGTAGCGGAAATTGATGGGTACACTGGCAGCAATTTAATGGGGCACAGTAGCAGCAATTAATGGGGCACAGTAGCAGCAATTGATGGGCACAGTGGCAGCAATTGATGGGCACAATGGCAGCAATTGATGGGCACAATGGCAGCAATTGATGAGCACACTGGCAGCAATTGATGGGTACAGAAGCTGTGTTTGATGGCACAGTGGCAGCAATTTATGGGTACAGTGGCTGCGTTTGATGGCACAATGGCTGCGCTTGATGGGCACTATGGCTGCGCTTGATAGACACAGTGGCAGCAATTGATGGGTACAGTAGCTGCGTTTGATGGCACATTGGCAATTTATGAGCACAGTGGCTGCGTTTGATGGGCATAGTGGCTGCGCTTGATGGGTACAGTGGCAGCGGCGGGGTATTTTTTGGAAGTGCCTGATTAGAGTCGTGGGCTCTAATAGGCGTCCTAATTAGAGCCGTAGGCTCTAATAAACGTCCAAAATGGTAAACAGCGCAATGCTGTGCGTTCTCTGTTTACGAATTGTTGTGTTAGGAAAGCGAATAAATCGCTTTCCTAACACTGACCCACCTCTCAGCCAATCAGGTGCTCGGGTCTGGTTACCTGTCACCTGATTGGCTGAAACAACAGGCGCTGTGATTGGACGCCTGATAGAGAGGACCGGAGACATCAAGGAGCGTGGACGTGGATTACGCCACTGTGACCCGCTGCGAGACAGGTAAGTCCCGACTTCCAGGCGATGCACACTGGCAGCATTTGATGGGGCACAGTAGCGGCAATTGATGGGCACACTGGCAGCAATTGAGGGGCACACTGGCAGCAATTGAGGGGCACACTGGCAGCAATTGAGGGGCACACTGGCAGCAATTGAGGGGCACACTGGCAGCAATTGATGGGGCACACTGGCAGCAATTGATGGGGCACAGTGGCAGCAATTGATGGGGCACAGTGGCAGCAATTGATGGGGCACAGTGGCAGCAATTGATGGGGCACAGTGGCAGCAATTGAAGGGGCACAGTGGCAGCAATTGATGGGCACAGTGGCAGCAATTGATGGGCACAGTGGCAGCAATTGATGGGGCACAGTGGCAGCAATTGATGGGGCACAGTGGCAGCAATTGATGGGGCACAGTGGCAGCAATTGATGGGCACAGTGGCAGCAATTGATGGGCACAGTGGCAGCAATTGATGGGTACAGCAGCTGCGTTTGATGGCACAGTGGCAGCAATTTATGGGCACAGTGGCTGCGTTTGATGGCACAGTGGCTGCGCTTGATGGCACAGTGGCTGCGCTTGATGGCACAGTGGCTGCGCTTGATGGCACAGTGGCTGCGCTTGATGGGCACAATGGCTGCGTTTGATGGCACAGTGGCTGCGCTTGATGGGCACAATGGCTGTGCTTGATGGGCACAGTGGCAGCAATTGATGGGTACAGTAGCGGCAATTGATGGGTACAGTAGCGGCAATTGATGGGGCACAGTAGCAGCAATTGATGGGGCACAGTAGCAACAATTGATGGGCACACTGGCAGCAATTGATTTTTTTTTTTTTTCAGTTTGTTTGCGCGCCCCCCCCCCCCCCCCCCCAAAATGTTTGAGCACCAGCCGCCACTGCTCCTTATACTAGTTGAAAATGCAGGGAGGATGATTTACTAAAGGTAAATGTGCTCAGTATGCAAAGTAGAGAGACACTTTGCTTATTGAAAAGGTGAAGCAGTGTTCATGCCAATTATCTAATTGGGTACAGTTTTTTTTTTTTTTTTTTTACCACACAAGAGTACTTTATTAAAGGAATAAAGAAAGTAACACATGGCATGGCAGGAAAAAAACAGTCTCACATGGTTAAACACACAACAAATAGGATAAAAAATAGTGTCCAACAATACGAGCAGCATGAAAAAAAGTAAAAACTTGTAGGTGACATTGAAAAAGTCCAGCCCAGTGAGACCCAGGGAGTAGGGAAAAATGGGATAGAAGAGGGAGAGATGAAGAGGGTGGGAGAGGGAAGGGGAAAAAGAAGGAACAGCAGAAAAGGCAGGACTCACTTAGCAGGGGCGGGACACCAACAAGACAGATTGTCTGCAGAACACAGAGGATAGATCTGGGTCAACTTGGCTCTACCAGCTACTGGGAGGTCCATGGGAACCAGACTTTATCAAATTTTGAAGGGCAGCCACGGCTAATATAAGTGGGTTTGTATAATAACGCTACTCTCACTATTGAAGCCCAGGACTCCATATTAGGAAGAACTGTAGAAGTTCATTTGCACAAAATTTATTTTTTGGCATAGTACAGCAAATAGGAGATCAACAATTTTAGCATGATGAAACCACTGGGCATCCTCTTGGATCTCGAGCAATGCCAATTCCGGCAAGACTGGGAGGATCAGTTGTAACCTAAAATTGATAATCTCAAAGGGCAGTCCCAAAATTTATGAAAGTAGGTGCCTGTGTGAATGCAGCAGCGCAGGAAGACCGGGCTACAAGACAGGTAAATTCTGTGAAGCCTTACAAGAGTGTAGTACACCCTATGGATGAGTTTAGTGCAAACCAGCTTTTCCTTAACCACTTGCCGACCGGCTCACGCTGATATACGACAGCAGATATATACGCTGATATACGACAGCAGAATGCCAAGTACAGGCATATTAACGTACCTGTACATTGCCCTTTTAAGACGTAGCATCGCCGAAAGCTCCGTGAGTGTGATCGCGGGTCCCGCGGACTTGATGTGGGGTAAAAAGGACATCAATTTTGTTTGGGAGCCACGTTGCACGACCGCGTAATTGTCAGTTATAGCGACGCAGTGCTGAATCGCAAATAGTGCTCTGGTCTTTGGCCAGCCAAATGGTCTGGGGCTGAAGTGGTTAAAAGAAATGCTCAATTTAACACAATGCTCAAGACATTCCTTCCAGTCTTCCCTATCCAAAGAAGGCATACTAACCTTCCAGAGATCCCATAAATGTTCCTTTTTAGGGGAGTCCATTCACAGAGAGCAGAAAGCAGCTTACGCAAGTCAAATTGCACCAAGAGATCATCAGTCGGATCAGTCTGGAGAAGAGGACTGTGGGCAAACTGGGCAGAAGCTGCATGTCTTAAATGAAAATATATGAATAGCATCCAACTTTGCAGCCTGAATGTCTGAGAGATTTGGGGAAAAGTCTGCATAGAGCCAATGGGCATGATATCTTTTAGAGTTTTAATGCCATATCGTGCTCACACTTGTGGGTCAGGAATAGCACAAAAATGTGGTAGATTGGGGTACTCTATAGAGGTTGAGCAGGAGACCGCTAATTTTGGCTTTAAAAAACGACGTCTAGCGACCAACCACACCCTAATGCCGCGTACACACGGCCGGACTTTCTAGAAAGCTAGGTCCGACGTACTTGCCGCCAGACTTCCGGCGGACTACCGCCGGACTTTCTGAACGGCCGGACTTGCCTACACACGGCCGGACTTTCCGGAATCCGGTCTTCCCGACGGACTTCTGCCGGACTTTCAGAACGAACGGACTTTCCCACACACGGACAAGTCCGTTCATTTTGAACCTAACTTTGGTACGACGGGACTAGAAAAGGAATTCAATCTCGCCGCTTTTTTTGGCGAGATTGAAACCTTGCGAGCCCCGTCGCAGGCCCTTAGGTCTGGTATGGATTATAAAGGGGAACCCCTACGCCGAAAAAACGGCGTGGGGTCCCCCTAAAATCCATACCAGACCCCGATCCGAGCACGCAGCCTGGCCGGTCAGGAAAGGGGGTGGGGACGAGCGAGCGCCCCCCCCTCCTGAACCGTACCAGGCCGCATGCCCTCAACATGGGGGGTGGGTGCTTTGGGGGAGGGGGTCGACCACGCCCCCTAAAACGTCACAGTCCCAGCATGCCCAGGGACTGTGACATCATATGGGGGCGGGGTCTCCGCCTATATAAGTCACAACGCAGCCCTCAGAGACCAGTCCAGCCGGAGAGAGCGTCGTGTCAACATCTGGGGGAAGAGAAGAGAAGAGAACACAAGAAGCCAAGAAGCCAAGAAGCCCAGAAGTCCGGACCTCCGCTAGCAATAGAGCTACCTGAAGATAGCGGAGGGGCCGGCCGAAGACCTGGGACACCGGGAGAAGAGGCCGGAGAGCGGAGAAGAACCAACCGGACGCCGGGAGAAGATGAACCGGAGGGACCCCCGAAGACGGAAGAAGACCCCCCCGGAGCTGTTTAATAAATTATTTTAAAAACCTGTGTTGTGTTTTATTACTGACACTTTTTACCTAGGTAAATGGGTAGGGGTACCATGTACCCCATACTCATTTACATAGGGTGGGGGGCCGGGATCTGGGGGCCCCCTTATTAAAGGGGGCTCCCAGATTCCGATAAGCCCCCGCCCGCAGACCCCGACAACCAACGGCCAGGGTTGTCGGGAAGAGGCCCTTGTCCTCATCAACATGGGGACAAGGTGCTTTGGGGGGGGGGGCGCAGGGCGCCCCCCTCCCCCAAAGCACCCACCCCCCATGTTGAGGGCATGCGGCCTGGTACGGTTCAGGAGGGGGGGGCGCTCGCTCGTCCCCACCCCCTTTCCTGACCGGCCAGGCTGCGTGCTCGGATCGGGGTCTGGTATGGATTTTAGGGGGACCCCACGCCGTTTTTTCGGCGTAGGGGTTCCCCTTTATAATCCATACCAGACCTAAGGGCCTGGTATGCCCCGCGCTCGCCGCAATAGGAAGATTTGTTTTTCCTATTGCAGCGAGCGCGAGATGCAGTAACCTGCTCCTCCGTCGTATCTGGTCCTTCGGACTAGCATACAGACGAACGGGCTTTCCGTCAGGAACTGAGTCCGGCGGAGGTACGACGTAAAGATTTGAAGCAGGCTTCAAATCTAAAGTACGTCGGATTTCCGCAAAAATCCGACCGAAACGGTCCGTCGGAAGTCCGATGGAGACCACACACGGTCGGACTTTCCGCCGGACTTTGTCCGGCGGCGTCCGTCGGACTTTTGCATGTGAAAAGTTCGATCGTGTGTACGCGGCATTAAGGTAATACGTGTGGGGGTAGGGGGGGGGGGGTTACATTTTTTTTAACAAATAATTGGATAATGAAAAAAGAAACACAGCTTCAGCTTATTTACTAAGCGAAGAGACTTTCTCATTTGCTAAGTGAACAGTGCTAATTTCTTTATTTCTTTAGTAGAACATTTTCTTTTCCAAATGAACAGCCATTATTGGTATAGCAGATTAGTTCCAATGTCTACATCGGGGTAGGCAACCTCTGAACTCAAGCTGTTGTCAAACTACAAGTCCAATGAGGAGTTGCATGACTCCCAGAGGCTACATCATGATGGGATTTGTAATTTCTCAACAGATGGAGTGCCAAGGTTTTCTACTTCTAGTGTAGGTGGATATGTGATGAAATGGATTTGATCTCCGTAGTCATTCAGCATGGTTAATCGTTGTAGTGTCTTGCTACTAAAGGGAGAATCTACAGATCTCTATATGGCTGAGAAAAAAAGAACAGCAAGCAAATAAATGTGTGAAAGTTATATCAATAATTACTTGCCAGTCAGTTTGCAGTGAAAACCCACAGGTTCACTTTAAAGCAGAACTTTAAAGTGAACCTTTAAAGTTGCTGAGTAGCCTCCATTGCTGCTCAGCAACTGCTGTCAGGTTGTTACTCCACGTGGAGAGTACTAGAAAACTGAACATGTTTATTTTTGCGTTGCTTCACTGGCCAAATGTTGCAAAAAAAAAAAAAAAAAAATATATATATATATATATATATATATATATATATATATATATATATATATATGAGAGAGAGAGAGAGAGAATTGTGCCTACACAGTACCCAAAAAATATACCCTTTGCCTGGATTTCCTCCTGAAAAATAGCAGTGTACCTCCTGGTACTGTTTGTGAGGGTACCTAGGCACTCCTGTGACTACCGCCTTATAACTGTATATCTGTAGTGTGAGATCTAAGGTACAGCTGCCTCCGACTACTAGCCTCATGAGATTTGGTGATATTACTACTGTATTGCTCACTGTTCTTCTTTCTGGAGACTCTGACATGAGGAAAAAAAGCCTTTCCGCTACCGAAGTGCCATCCTCTACAAACAGAGATACAGTGCAGAACAAGGCATTGTAGGTCAGTAATGGGGAAAAGATCAGCTGCATGGAGACCACACAAAATACCAGTGACTAGTCTTTTGCCTGCTTTTTGAACACCACTTCCAGAGATCAGTTCCTCTAAGATAATGCCATGCTGCCTGTGTATGTTCTCACTGTCCCTTTGCAGTGAATTAGTGTACTAATGATTCTGCATAAAACCAAGACTGACATTTTGTTTTTTTAGGTTGAACGTGCACATGAAGTTCAAACAGCTTTATTTGCCGCTGGATTCCCGGTACCGAAGACTTTATTATACTGTAATGATGTGACAGTGATTGGAACCGAATTCTTTGTGATGGCACATGTGGAGGTTAGCTAAGTCACGCAAGTATTAGACTATGTTGTTTTACTTGGTTTCACAAAGTGCTGCTATTATTAAGTGCATGTGTTCTATTAGTACATTTTTTGCAACTTCATAAAGCGAGTGTTACTTTCCCTTTTTACAGGGTCGTATTTTCCCAGATGTCTTTCTTGTTAATGTCCGCCCTGCAGAGAGATCAGCGCTGTTTGTTGCTCTCATTGAAACACTCTCCAGGCTCCATTCATATAACATACACAAGCTAAATCTTACAGGGTATGGCAAAGGAAAAGGATACTGTGAGAGAGAGGTGAGGGGAGCTTACATAAATAACTTCTATAAGGACCCCTCACACTTTTGCATGCACTTGTTCATGTGGTATTCTATGTGTTTTTTCTAATTCATTCTAAATGGCAACCTAACACACATATACAGTGTGGAATAAGAAACAGGAAAAAAGAGGTGAATGTATTTGTCAGCCTAAAAAGCTCAGGCTGGACTTCTCCTTTAAGACAGGAGTCATCAACCCTCTTTCCTTTGCAGCGAAGCAGGAGATCCCTTTTGCTTTTCTTTGGGGTCCAGTGGGAACACTCACATAAGGAATAATCGATGGTTCATCAGCAATTCATGCATGTAAGATAAATCAAAGAAACTCCCATAGTGTGAAACCATATAAAGTTTATTAGAGATAAAAGATACCAACTTACATAGAGGCAGTTAAAAACAAGCATATATGCATGGGCCATGTGCCAATGACGTGATCTTTCATGAAAAAATGTCTATGCTTGTGACGTTACCACGCCCACAGATCCCACGAGTCTGTTGGCTTGAATCCTGGGATAGATATACATTGCGCATATGTTCGTTTTTAACTGCCTCTATGTAAGTAGTTGTTATATTTTTATCTTCAATGAATTTTATACAGTTTCACACTATAGGAGTTTCTGTGATTCATCTTACATGCATGATTTGCTGGTGAATCATCGATTATTCCCTATGTGAGTGTTCCCATTGGACACCAAAGAAAAGTCATAGAAGTCTCCCATTTTGCTGCAAAGGAAAGAGGGTTGATGGCTCCTGTCTTAAGGATATTCTATCATACTGCTCTCATGATTCTTATAATCTAGAGTCAATTTCCTCTAGTGAGCAGCCATCTCATATTATATGGTGGAGGCGCACCTGGGGGTTATACCTTTTTAAATGATATTCAATATCAAGGTGTTTTTTTTATATATGTTAAACACTTAATCCTCACATTCTTCTTGGAGTGATCTACTAGTTTCATGATTGGACTATATCACTTCTAATTGGACTGTAACATGTATGGGACTTTATTTCTTTGTCATTTTAGCGTGGCAATTTTCTGTTTGTATATACTGTAAGGTGTAAATGAATGACACGGCTGGGCTGGCGGCCGTGTTTTTGTTAAGATTGTGACAGTTAGCGGGGGGAGAAGATCCTCTGCTAGCTGTCAAAACAGGGGAAGTGGAGGCCAGTTCATCTTTAACATGTTACACCCTGAATATAGGTGTAACATTTTACAAAAGGTAAACTTATTCTTTAAGCTTACAGGTTTTTAAATGGATATTTTTTTCTGGTTTATATAAATGGGTATTTAAAATAAAAAAATAAAAAGCACAGTACCTTTGACACTATATTTCTCTAATTCAGGCTCTATACTGAGATATAAAAAATACAGTAAGGGAGTCATTCCTTTGATTTGTACATTAGTGCTGTGTAGTTTTAGTTTTTGTTTTCTCAGCAAAGCTTGTAAAGTTAGTCAGGTACACAAGTGAAAAGCAGCCCATCTGCTGGCTGGAAATAGTAATTATGAAATATTTATATACATTATTAAATTCTATGAATTAAACAGTTAAACCAACAACATTCATTAGGTTGAGACAAGCTCTCTATGTAAAAACATAACACAAGTAATATTTTTACATTTTTAATTTACTTTACAAAGTGGTAAGTGTACAAAGATTGTACGCTTAATCTAATATTTTTTTTCATGCAATGTCAGTTCAAGGCTATCTTAATTTAAAGCCTTTCTCTAAGCAAATAAAAATAATTAACATTTCCTTCCACCCTCTGACCTATTACTCATGTTTGTAAGGGGATGGGTTACTGCAGAGTATTACTGATGTTACTCCATGGTCCTGAAATCTTCCTCTCTGCTGGTTCTAGTAATGATGACCGTTCACTGAGGTCACCTTTTTATGCTAGTCTCCCACTGGTCTTTTTGCCACCCTTCTCATTGATGTCATTGGGTCTGTAATCAGTGCAGGACAAGTGGCCATATCATCAGGATGAAATTGGCTGCCGGTAAGATGAAATTGAATGTCCGCCCATATTCCAGCGAATGGATCGCCTGCTGTCTAGGGACTGTGAAGTAATGTGATTATTACTGTGTTGCTGAAGTAGTTGATAGCTTATGGGGGAAGAGGGGCCTTTTCACCTTGGGTCCTTGCCCCAGCATTGGTAAAAGTTAGGCTTTAACAGTGGTGGATATACAGTAGGTAGGTGCTTTTCTGGTTGCTTTACTCTTATTGTACTATGCACTATTCCAAGAGCTTGATGTAATGCTATTGTATGTCACACCGGCTTACTTTCTGTAAATTTATTTCAGGTAACCACATGGAAGAAGCAGTATGACCGGGCTGCACACACTGATATCCCTGAAATGAGCCAGTTAGCTGACTGGCTTATGAATAATTTGCCAAGCAATGACAATGAAGAGTGCCTTGTCCATGGTGATTTTAGGATCGACAATATCATATTCCATCCCACTGAGGTAAATTATTTTGTAGTAAATAGAGCCCTGTACCAGGGTATTACAAAGTAGTACATAGTCAGGTTTTAGGGGTTTTTAACACCATACCGCATGTGTTTTTGAATAGTTTTGCAGTGTTTTTTCACCCTTTTTTTTATTTTATTTATGTATATTGTAAGTATAGTATGTATTTCTATGTGCTGCAGTGCTTTGCATTAAACAGTATATTATGCAAAGATTGTGTGTGAAGTGTTGAGCAAACTCAAATATATAACGTGTATCAACAAATCATATACATTTCATATCCTGTGAAATATATCATAACATATAAAGTGCATAAATCAAAAGGTGAAAAACAATGTAGTGTCAAACTACACAATCACAGTAGCGCAAAAAAAAAAAAATGACTAAAATTCAAAAGTGTCCATATTAAAATCAAAAATAGTTCCAAATAAGTCCATCATAAATCTAAACAAAGAATCAGTTGTGAAAATAGTTCAACTCTTCATAAAGTGGGCATTTTTTGTACTCTGTAGATCCTTCACCAAAGTGCACAAGTGCCAGTCCAAACCCTTATAGAATGAGGCTCACCAGATTGTAGATTTCAATCGCATGTGTGATTAAATCACTTTAAGCTTTATGCAGATGATCAACCCAATCTCCACTCTGATCTCCTCAGATTCAAATGGATGACAGCTGTCTCCACATGTGGATAACACTCTCATCGTCACGATTCGGTTGCCGTGTAGCCACGCCCCTACCATGTTTCGTTACTTCCAACTTGGTCACAGGGGATCGAGTAACGAAACATGTTAGGAGCGTGGCTACACAGCAACTGAATCTTGATGCTGAGAGTGTTATCTGTGAGTGCAAGCGAGGAGGGATTGGAGACGCAGCACGCAGGCACCCGGCATGTAACTAACATATACCAAAGGCGATTTGTTTTTATTTGTGAAGTAAGCACATTACTTTTTCATTAAAATTGTTACCCAAGAGGTTTTTACACTATTGAAGGCTTTGTGTTGATTTTATATCTACATGTGGAGAGAGCTGTCATCCATTTAAATCTGAGGAGATGAGAGTGGAGATCGGGTTGATCATCTGTATAAAGCTTAAAGTGTTTCAATCACACATGCGATTGAAATCTACAATCTGGTGAGCCTCATTCTATAAGGGTGTGGATTGGCACTTGTGCACTTTGGTGAAGGATCTACGGTGTTCAAAAATTTCCACTTTATGAAGAGTTGCACTATTTTCACAATTGATTATTTGTTGATATTTATGATGGACAATTATTTTTTATTTTAATATGGACACTTTTGAATAACTTTTATTGTTCTTCTGCGCTACTGTGATTGTGTAGTTTGACACTACATTGTTTTTCACCTTTTTGTTTTATTTGCATTTTAAGTAGCAGCACGTATATTTATATTTATATCTATATTTATAATTATATTTAGTTCAATAGCACAGTGCTTCTATGAGAATATAAAGTGCATAGCTATAGTGCAGTCCATTTCAGAAGGTGCAAATATATATCTCAAAGTGTGTAACAGTTCATTCTTCAGCGATATGACTAACGTAATCACTTATTTCCAAATAAGGTGCTCCTCGTGTGCACATATATAAACCTCCTTGTGACACCTCTGTGCTCCCAGAACTCTCACCTTAGTAAGTAATCAAATTCCCCTTATGATTACAATGCTCAGGGTGATATTCCACCGAACCTAGTAGTGTTCAGGGCAATGTTCCATTGATACTAGCCTGGTTCCAGATCTATCAGCTGTGTTTGTATTAGGATACTCCTTGGTGGTAGTGGTCCCTTTAGGGCTCCATCCACCATGCACCATCCTTATATTGAGGTAAAGCAAAGTGACCTCCCATAGTGTGGTAGGTAAAACCAAAGTATTTATTAAAAAAATAGTAACTCTTACATTAAATTTGGTAAAAAAAATGCTTGGTTATGTGCAAACACAAAGCAGCATACAGGTTTCCGACATCTTTTCAGGTCCGAGATGCCCTGCGCCTTACGCCATGGCACGTGACTTCATCAGGGAAACTGGATTAGTTGTGTTAGATGCCATTTATCTGGTATAGGCCATAAATAGTGTGGCTGCCATTTTGTTGTAGTTTCATTGAAAACATATGGCGCCCATTTTTGATCTCTACCGGTAATACAGCCTATAGAGGTTGGAGATATATCTCCAACAGTGGCATTTTATTGTAGTGCAGTGTATATCGTAACTTAAACAAGACCAGTGACTGAGTTGTTGTAATGAACATATTGAGGAGATTGATGGCTTTATGTGTTTCAATAAGCATTATGCTCATATTCTACTATAACGTTGGTCTGAAATTTGTTATTCGAGTACAAGCCAATCGATGCTGTATAGTGTTATAAATATTCCACATCGGTCACTCCAGAAGCAGTAGTGATGTTTACAATGGGTACCTGTTCAAACGATACGAGAAACATAACTATCATGCTAAAATAATTGTAAACATTTATTCGCATGTATAGATGAGTGTAATAAAAAAACAACAACAGGTTAAATATAAGTACATGGGTTTGTAGGTGGAAAAATGGTTATTATATCATGCAGTCATTAGCCCTTAAAGTGACCATCACATTTTGTTGTTAATATTATTAATCAAATACATTCCAACATGACTAAAATGTGTGCTAATATGAGTACATCCACCTATACATTTTATTGGCATATAAAATTACTTACAAATTACTGATAAAACAGTTCAAATCGAACTCTACATTGAGGCCCCCTGGAATTAAAGTATTGAGGGTATATATCCTTCTGCATTCTTTCTGACTGATGGTTCAAACTTTGACTTCCCCTCCAGGCTTTATTATATTTTTCTATGCCCCAAAATTTTAGGTGGCTAGGGTCTTATGTACTTGTGCGAAGTGTTTAGAGACGTTGTGTTTCGGATATCCCTCCTTTATGTTTTGTATATGTTTTTACTCTGATTCCCAGAGCTCTTTTTGTTCTGCCTACATATTGCACTTGGCAATCACATTCTAGAACATACACCACTTTTTCAGTGTTACAGCTGATGAAGTCCCTGATAGGGTAAGTTAGTCTTATTTTTATACCTGTAAATTCAGTCCGTTTTAGTATTGGGTTTTTCTGAGTTTCTATATGCATAACAATACTTGCACGGATGGAAACCTTTTCCTGTAAAGAATGTGAATGTTTTGTTGGGCGGTGGTTCAATGACGTTTCTCACAATTTTGTCTCGCAGGGTGGGAGCTCATTTATATACGATAATTGGTTTGTTTACTAGTACTTTGTTTAGTTGTTTATCGGCTTTTAATATATGCCAGTGTCTTTCAATCATTTTTTTTTACTTGTTTATGCTGGACAATGTAGTCCAAGATTAATAGTGGACTTCCTTTCATTGGTTCTTCCTTTTATCAATTAATCTTCTTCCTATCATTTCTGCTTAAATCATATAGTCTTCTCATTTTGTGCAGTTTCTCCTCCGTCTCATCAGTTGACCTCTTGGGATGTTGTAAAGCCATGGGTTAAAATCACAGCTATCCGTTGGCAAATAACTGTTCATGTCTACTTTCTTGAAGTAGGTCTTGGTTATCAAGTTGTTCTTATAATTCTAATCTCTAGGTCCAGGAAGTCAATTTTTAATTACTAATATTCCAGTTGTATGTTTTTATCTTTCTTGTTTAATTTAATAAAAAATTCTTCCAATGATTCCTGGTTACCATTCCATAAAAGAATTAGGTCATCTATAAACCTTTTATATAATACAAGTTGTGTGGGTCAATTTTGGTATATCGTTTCTTCCTCCCATTGTGCCATAAATGCATTGGCAACGCTGTGTGCAAACTTAGGGCTATCCCTGTTTTTTGCTTGTAGCAACTTTGTTTATACCAAATAAATGTATATCAAACAGGAATCCAGACATATAATTAGATATTTTTTCAGTTTGCTTATTGATCTGCTACATTCTCTAAGAAGCCACATGCTTGGTGCTGCTGTAAAATAGTATATAATGATGAGACATCCGCAGTTGCTAGTAGGGTTCTGCCTTGGAGGACTGGGACATTTTCTATTTGTTGTAGTATGTGTTTATTATCTTTTATGTAGGCTTTTGTTCCTTGTATTGCCGGTTTGATGAAGTTATCGATGTAATGGCCCATTTTTGCTGTTAGATTGTCTATTGATCTTCCTGGTGGATTTTGGCCATCCTTATGTATTTTTGGTACTATGTAGATCAGGGGTAGGCAACCTTGGCTCTCCAGCTGTGGTGAAACTACAAATCCCATCATATATTTCCAACCTTGTCTGTGGGACGTATTATGGTGTCTTTTCTTTCTGTGAGTTTATTGATTCCCTTTTTCAAATATATTGGTTCTGGTTGAAGTTCAACAAAGGAAGATTGACCAAAAATATCACAGAGATGTGGCGGATTGCAAAGCAGATCAAGTTTTTAAGTGGCAAACTAAGATTGAGGAAAATGAACTACCATTGACATACTCTACACCCAAAAGGACTTTAAGACTACAGGAACCACAGATGACCACACCATATCAACACTTCGATCAGAACAGAAACAATAGACATGAGCAACCCCAGGAACTGGGGAAAATGGTACATCTAGGGATGAAGAAAGAAATATTAAACAAAAAAGAAGCAAAATACTTTATACAGGAAGCATGCAGAATACCCATCATCTACATAGTACCAAAAATACATAGGATGGTCAAAATCCACCAGGAAGACCAATAGTCAAAAGCAAGAATACAACCAGCAATGCAAGGAACAAAAGCCTACATAAAAGATAAAAAACACATACTACAACAAATAAAAAATGTCCCAGTCCTCCAAGGCAAAACCCTACTAGCTACTGCGGATGTCTCCTCATTATTTACATTCCCCCGCAAAAGTATTCATACCCCTTAAAATTTTCCACATTTTATCATTATTACAACTAAAAAATGTAAATATATTTTTGGGGGATTTTATGTGATAGACCAACACAAAAGTGGTACATAATTGTGAAGTAGAAGGAAAATGATAATGGTTTTCACCATTTTTTACAAATAAATATGTGAATAGTGTGGTGTGCATTTGTATTCAGCCCCCCTGAATCAATTCTTTGTAGAACCACCTTTCACTGCAAGTCTTTTTGGGTTATTCGCTACCAGCTTTGCACATCTAGAGTGACATTTTTGCCAATTCTTCTTTGCAAAATAGCTCAAGCTCTGTTAGATTGGATAGAGAGCGTCTAAACAGAAATTTTCAAGTCTTGCCACAGATTCTCAATGGATTCAGGTCTGGACTTTGACTGGCCCATTCTAACACACGAATATGCTTTGATCTAAACCATTCCATTGTAGCTCTGGCTGTATGTTTTGGATCGTTGTCCTGCTGGAAGGTGAACCAGTATCAATTTTTTTGCAGACTCTAACAGGTTTCCTTATAAGATTTCCCTATATTTGGCTTCATCCATCTTCCCATCAACTCTGACCAGCTTCACTGTCGCTGCTGAAGAAAAGCATCCCCACAACATGATGCTGCCACCACCACGTTTCATGGTGGGGATGGTGTGTTCAGGGTGATGTGCAGTGTTAATTTTCCGACACACATAGCGTTTTGCTTTTTAGACCAAAAAGTTAAATTTTGGTCTCATCTGACTAGAGCACCTTCTTCCACATGTTTGCTGTGTCCCCCACATTGCAAACTGCAAACAGGACTTCTTATGGCTATCTTTCAACAATGGCTTCCCTTTTGCCACTCTTCCATGAAAGACAGATTTGTGGAGTGCACGACTAATAGTTGTCCTGTGGACTGATTCTCCCACCTGAGCTGTGGATCTCTGCAGCTCCTCCAGAGTTACCTTGGGCCTCTTGGATGCTTCCCTGATTAATGCTTTCCTTGCCCGACCTGTCAGTTTAGATGGACAGTCATGTCTTGGTAGGTTTGCAGTTGTGCCATACTCTTTCTATTTTCAGATGATGGATGGAACAGTGGTCCGTGAGATGTTCAAAGCTTGGGATATTTTTTTTATAACAACTCTGCTTTAAACTTCTCCACAACTTTATCCCTGACTTGTCTGGTGTGTTCTTTGGCCTTCATGATGCTGTTTGTTCACTAAGGTTCTCTAGCAAACCTCCTGAGGGCTTCACAGAACAGCTAATTTATACTGAGATTAAATTATACACAGGTGGACTCTATTTACTAATTAGTTGACTTCTGAAGGCAGTGGTTCCTCTAGATTTTAGTTAGAGGTATCAGAGTAAAGGGGGCATGCCACACTTTTCAAATATGTGTAAAAAAAATTGAAAACCATTTATAATTTTCCTTCCACTTTACAATTATGTGCCACTTTGTGTTAGTCTATCACATAAAATCCCAATAAAATAAATTTACATTTTTGGTTGTAGCATGACAAAACGTGGAAAATTTCAAGGGTATGAATAATTTTTCAAGGCACTGTATCATTATACAGCACCACCAAGCATGTGCAGCAGTTAAGTGGCTTCTTAGAGAATATAGCAGATTAATATGCAAACAGAGAAAATATCTAATTAAATGTCTGGATTTCAGATTGAAAAATAATTTTTTTTTTTGTTATAACCAAAGTTACTACGAGCAAAAAACATGGACAGCCATGGGAGCTAAGCATGATAAAAACCTACAACTTACGTGGAATGTTAGTAATGAAAAAAAATACTTCCTGGACCTAAAGATTAGGATTGGTAAGAACAACCTGATAACCAAGACCTACTTCAAGAAAGTAGACAGGAACAGCTATTTGCTGACCTCTTGGGATGTTGTAAAGCCATGGGTTACATGGCTTTACAACATCCTAAGAGGTTAACTGATGAGACTGAAGAGAAACTTCTCAAAATTAGACTACATGATTCAAGCAGAAATGATAGCAAGAAGATTCATTGATAAAGGATACACTAACAAATTCATAATTGATCAAATTCAGCTAGTAGGAAGGATGGAAAGCAGTAATATGTTACAATATGTTACAATAAGAAGAAAGAAGAAGGCAATAAGAAGAAAGAAGAACCAATGAAAGGGAGTCCATTAATCTTGGACTACAAAGTCCAGCATAAGTAAAAAAAAAATTGATTGAAAGATACTGGCATATATTAAAAGCTGATAAACATCCAAACAAAGTACTAGCAGACTAACCAACTATCGTATATAAACGAGCTCCCTGTGAGAGAAAATTGTGAGAAATGAACCACCGTACAACAAAATATTCACATTCTTTACAGGAAAAGGTTTCTATCCGTGCAAGTATTATGCATGTAGAAACTCAGAAAAACCAATACTAAACAGACTGAATTTACAGGTACAAAAAAAAAAAGGACTAACTTACCCTATCAGGGACTTCATCAGCTGTAACATCGAAGGAGTGGAGTATGTTCTAGAATGTGATTGCCAAGTGCAATATGTAGGCAGAACAAAAAGTGCTCTGGGAATCTGAGTAAAAGAACATATACAAAACATAAAGGAGGGATATCCGAAACACAACATCTCTAAACACTTCGCACAAGTACATGACAAAGACACTAGCCACCTAAAATTTTGGGGCATAAAAAAATATAATAAAGCCTGGAAGTGAAGTCATGAAGTTAGAACCATCAGTCAGAAAGAATCCAGAATGGATATATAACCTCAATACTTTCATTCCAGGGGGCCTCAGTGTAGAGTTTGATTTGAACTATTTTATCAGTGATTTTTAATTAATTTAATATGCCAATAAAATGTATGGGTGGATGTACTCATATTAGCACTCATATAATTTTAGTCATGTTGGAATGTATTTGATTATTAATATCAACAACAAAATGTGATGGTCACTTTAAGGGCTAACAACTGCATGTTATATCAACCATTATTCCACCTAAGAGTCCATGTACTTACATTTAATCTGTAATAAGTCTTTTATTACACTCATGTATACTAGGGATGGTCCCCGATGTTCCAGTTGAACGTAAGTTTGCATGTTGCGAAGCGAACCGGGGGTTTTTTGGCCCATCCCTAATCTATACATGTGAATAGATGTTTACAGTTATTTTAGCATGATAGTTATGTTTCTCATATCATTAGAATAAGGACCCGTTGTAAACATCACTACTGCTTCTGGAGTGACCGATGTGGAATATTTATAACACTATACAGCATTGATTGGATTGTACTCTAATAACACATTTCAGACCAACATTATAGTAGAATATGAGCATAATGCTTATTGGAACACACAAAGCCATGTAAGAGTTACTATTTTTTTAATAAATACTTTGGTTTTACCTACTACACGATGGGAGGTCACTTTGCTTTACCTTAAAGCGGAGTTCCACCCAAAAATGGAACTTCCGCTTTAAGTGAAGGTGACTCCCTGAGACAGATTATCTCAGCTAAGGGGGGCATGGCCAGATGTGTGAGCGAGCGGTGTGGTGAGAGGAGCAGCAGCATTGAGTAAGAGGAATTGTGTGTTTCCCCTCCACCCTCCCCTACAAGGCAGACTTGTGCATGATGGAGCCCGGGCGTCCCTGATGTGGTGCGGTGCAGTGAGGGAGGAGCGACTGGCACTTGCTTGAGAGAAAACTCAGAGCTGTGCAGTGCACAGAGATATACAACACATGAAGGCTCTGAGCCTCTGGGCTGCTTACTCACCCCGAGTCAACCCGAACCATCCCGAGCCTCCGGGAGCAGCTGGAGGTGACGTCACACGCTAAAGGCTGCAGGCTGTGCTCTGGCTTGCGAGATACCCCGTGGGTGGCGGACGCGGGATACTGGTCGCTTGATGCCAGGTCCATCCGCTGGAGGGCTTTCCAGGGGAGGACGGTGAGAGTCTGTGCCATTCTGCACTACTCTCGGCATACGGTGCGAGTGACGGGGGAGTGTGCAGGATAGAGGAACCTTCCCTGCAAAAGCGGATAAAAAGGTCACGTGAGTAAAAGAGGAGCTGTATGGCTCAAAGATTTTTTTAATGCCTAATGCCATCCTAGAGGCTGGTAAACTATGAACGGACTTTGAATGGACACAGCGGATAGGCTTTGTTATTGGATGATTCCGCAAGCTGCATAATGTCATATAAAACCGTATAAAGGTATACATGATAGAGACTGGGTGCATAAAGCCTAGGCCGTTAATCAAGGAGCTTTAGCAGGGGTACCTTGTGTAGGTAAGTGTGCAGGATAGTGTCAGTGTACACTTTAGAGCTGGGAAAATTACAACAGCATCTTGGATCCATATATTATTTATATATATTACATATTATTTACACACTATACTGCCGCACTGGCCTAGGGCCATCTTGTTATCCCTGCTACATAAGGAGAAAAGAAAGACAATAGAAACAGGATGCAGCACTTACGATCCTCCAAGGATAAAAATCCCCAGCAAGCGGCAGCAGCTGCAGCTTCTGCGACACTGGAGCAAATTGCACATACCCCGGTTCAGACTCCACTTAAGAAGGGGTCACAGTCTAAATCTCAACAAGGGGGGCTAATGGATAGAAAAAGTTTGGGGCAGGGTCAGAGCCAGTCAGCAGCTACAGCAACGCAAGCTCGGCCATTAAAATTACAAAGCAATAAAAGCTTGGGGTTGAGTGAACAAAATGTAAATGTGGACGCACCAGACATGACTGGCTTGCCTCCAGAGAAGGAACCAACTCTGATGGACGTGTTCTTGGCAGTGAGTGCATGTAATGGTTCACTTAAGGATCTCTGTGAGCAAATGAAGGGAGTAAAAGAGAATCTGTCCCTAGTCAGACAGGACCTACAGAAAACAGCGGAGAGAACAACAGCCTTGGAAGGAAGAGTAAGCCAGCTGGAAGATGATACCTCTCTATTAATAAAAGAAATAAAAAGCATGAAAGAACAGTTAGCCAAGCATGCTTTTAAGTTGGAGGAGATGGAGAATAGGAGTCGAAGGGACAATGTGAGACTGGTGGGCCTCCCTTAAAAGAGTGAGGGCCCAAACCCTATAGAATTCCTTGAAAAATGGTTGATTGAACTCTTTGGAAAGGAATCATTTTCCGCAATGTTTTTGATTGTTAGAGTGCCCTTTAGCCCCCCCCCCAACAGGTGGATTTCCTAGACCACTGTTGTTAAAGTTCCTTAATGATAAGGATAAAGTGTCATTACTGCGGAAATCAAGGGAGGCGGGAAATATTTTTTTTAACGGCACAAAAACCTCATTTTACTCTGACTTCTCGCCGGATCTTCAGAGACGCAGGGCAGAGTTCATACAGTCTAAGCGTATATTACAAAAATTTAGGCTGTCTTATGCCCTTCTCTACTCAGCAAGACTGTGGGTAAATGCATTGGGGGAACCCAGTTTTTTGATTCCCCAGCCGGGGTGGAGATGTGGCTGGAAGAAAACAAGGAGAAACTTTAGATATTCTGAAAAGTGGGGGAAGGATGTAAATAGTACAGGTCGCACTGCTTGATGTAAAAACATTTTTCTTCTTCTTCTTTTTTCTTTTTGGGGGGGGGGGGGGGGTAGCTACACACAGTTGTGAATGTATGTGGTGGGATGGTTGATAATGAATATGGGAGTGAAAATGTGAAGCAGGTGGTGTAGGGAAAGGTCACATATAAGCCCCTTGGGGGTTACCTAACTAGGTGGTGGGGGGGGGGCTGGGGGGAGGAGGTGAGGGGAAGGAGGGGAGTGGGGGAGGGATGGTGGGGGGAAAAGATAGGTAAGATAGGTAATGATCGATTATTAGCTTGGGGGAAGGGTGGATTAAACAAGAATCAAAGCACCAAGGGTATATCACTAAAGAACCTTATAGTAAAATATGGTTCCTCGCGTAAATATAATACAAAGTAATGATGTTTGGCACAGGAAAACACTGTTTGAAATCCACGTGTAATATTTTGTAATGTGAATTCACTTATATTAGTAGCACTGTTTAAAAGTACAAAAGGTAATGTAAAAGAGTTGTGTGCACAGGGGTATTACCACAAAATAATCGTTATTAGAGTAGGGACCAGATACGAACTTAATGTAAATTTATTTTTGGCACAGGAATCTACGACAGCTGTTTATATACTATTTACCTCTATATGAACATTAAAACACTCAATATAGGATCCTGGAACGTTAGGGGCCTGGGAACACCGGCCAAAAAAAGCAGCAGTGTTCTCAATGTTGGAGAAATATGGAGTTGAGCTGGTCTGCCTGCAGGAAACACACCTAACTAAACATACGGCCCAGCAACTGCGGAATAGGAAATACCGAGTGCAGTTTCACTCGGTGTATTCCTCTTTCTGCAGGGGGGTAAGTATTATGGTGAAATCTGGGGTGGCCTTTTCCTGCAGTCAGACCAGCATAGATGAGAATGGTTGATATATTTTGTTGTATTGCGCAATTGGAAGCAACAAGTATGTAGTGGCAAACATCTATATTCCCCCACCACTTAAATTTGATGTTATGCACAGATTAAATGAATTTTTGTTAGATAAGAAAGAAGTACCGGTAATAGTAGTGGGGGCACTTTAATGAGGTCTTAGACCAAAAGTTGGATAGGCTTCCCATACGTATACGCTCGGAGTTCACGGGGAGGGGCCGTCTGAGTCAATTCCAGGACGAAGTGGGACTGAGGGATATTTGGAGGGTGCGGAACCCGGGAGTCCAACAGTTTTCCTGCTATTCAACTTCATACTCCACGCTTTCCAGGATAGATATGGCACTGGGTAATGATAGAGCTCTTCAGATTGCAGAGAAGATTGTATATATGCCAAGAGGAATATCAGATCATTCTCCAATAGTTCTTATATTAAAATTAGGGGGGAGAAGTGCCCAGAGAGAGTGGAAAATAAACCCATATTGGTTTGAACTAATTAAAAAAGCAGATGGAGTTCTGCCCCAACTGAGAGAATTTATAGTATGTAATGAAGGTACAGCAGGGGCTGGGATTTTGTGGGACACCCTAAAGGCATACCTTGGGTTTTGATCCAGCAGGTGGCCAAATTTAAAAAGGAGGCTAAGGCTTGGGAAGAAAATATCTGAAGAGAGGTACTAGAAGCCGAAAATAACTATGTAATGGACCAATCTTCTGAAAGGGAAAAAATATGGTTGGATAAACAACAAGACTATAAGATTGCGATTATGCGGAAGGTTGAGACTAGACGACTCTTCTTGCGGCAGTCCTCCTTTGCAGAGGGTGAAAGTGTAGGAAAGATGTTGGCGCAGCTGTTGAAGTCCAATTCCCCACCTTCCACTATCTCTACTATTAGATCCCTAGGAGGAGAGCTCTTATCTGACACCATAAAGATACTGCAGGTATTTAGGGATTACCAGTGGCGGCTGGTGAAGTTTTAGGATGGGGGGGCGCCAGACCCCGCCCTTCCTTTTTGACCCCTCCCACTTGATGGAAGTGGGCGTGGTTTCAGCGAAATAGTGGGCGTGGCTCTAAGGTGGTGTGGTTAGCGTCTGAGATGAACGAGGGATGGAGGGAGAGGGCGAGGGAGAGAGGGACAGCAGGCCTAGATCCTACACAACAAAAGAAATGTGTATTCTACAAAGTTTAACAATCAGCAGATAAAGATACTCCAAACACCTGGTGTTAGCGCTTCAATCATCCCGGCACCATGGTTGTTATGGTGTCAGGATGATTGAAGCTCATTATTACTATTATTACATTGTAATATAAAATGAAATCGTTCAACTCACCATAATGCAGAATCAGTGGGAGCCCCGAGTGTGTCACCAGCCACGTCGCCTGTCACCAGATGCCATCAGGTGTCCCCAGCAGTCCCTTCTTACATGCAGCCTGTGTCACATCAAATGCAGCCTCTGTCACATCAAATTCAGCCTCTGTCCCCCCCCCCAAATGCAGCCTCTGCCCCCCCCCAAAATGCAGCCTCTGTCCCCTTACATCAGAGTTGCCATCAGTGTCCCCCCACAGCATGTGTCCCCATCAGAGCCCCCCACAGCAGGTGTCCCCCACAGCAGGGTGTCTCCATCAGAATCCCCCCACAGCAGGTGTCCCCATCAGAGTCCCCCCACAGCAGGTGTCCCCATCAGAGTCCCCCCACAGCAGGTGTCCCCATCAGAGTCCCCCCACAGCAGGTGTCTCCATCAGAGCCCCCCACCAGAGCCCCCCACAGCAGGTGTCCCATATGAAAGCCCCCCACAGCAGGTGTCCCCTATGAAAGCCCCCCACAGCAGGTGTCCCCTATCAAAGCCCCCCACAGCAGGTGTCCCCTATCAAAGCCCCCCACAGCAGGTGTCCCCCATCAAAGCCCCCCACAGCAGGTGTCCCCCATCAGAGCCCCCCACAGCAGGTGTCCCCTATCAAAGCCCCCCACAGCAGGTGTCCCCCATCAGAGCCCCCCACAGCAGGTGTCCCCCACAGCAGGTGTCTCAATCAGAGTCCCCCCACAGCAGGTGTCCCCATCAGATTCCCCCCAAAACAGGAGTCGCCCATCAGAGCCCCCCACAGCAGGTGTCCCCCATCAGAGCCCCCCACCAGAGCCCCCCACAGCAGGTGTCCCCCATCAGAGCCCCCCACCAGAGCCCCCCACAGCAGGTGTCCCCTATCAAAGCCCCCCACAGCAGGTGTCCCCCCCACAGCAGGTGTCCCCCATTAGAGTCCCCCCACAGCAGGTGTCCCCCATCAAAGTCCCCCCACAGCAGGTGTCCCCCATCAGAGTCCCCCCACAGCAGGTGTCCCCCATCAGAGTCCCCCCACAGCAGGTGTCCCCCATCAGAGTCCCCCCACAGCAGGTGTCCCCCATCAGAGTCCCCCCACAGCAGGTGTCCCCCATCAGAGTCCCCCCACAGCAGGTGTCCCCCATCAGAGTCCCCCCACAGCAGGTGTCCCCCATCAGAGTCCCCCCACAGCAGGTGTCCCCCACAGCAGGTGTCCCCATCAGAGTCCCCCCAAAACAGGAGTCGCCCATCAGAGCCCCCCACCAGAGCCCCCCACAGCAGGTGTCCCCTATCAAATCCCCCCACAGCAGGTGTCCCCTATCAAAGCCCCCCACAGCAGGTGTCCCCCATCAGAGTCCCCCCCACAGCAGGTGTCCCCCATCAGAGTCCCCCCCACAGCAGGTGTCCCCCATCAGAGTCCCCCCCACAGCAGGTGTCCCCCATCAGAGTCCCCCCCACAGCAGGTGTCCCCCATCAGAGTCCCCCAACAGCAGGGTGTCCCCGTCAGAGTCCCCCAACAGCAGGGTGTCCCCATCAGAGTCCCCCAACAGCAGGGTGTCCCCATCAGAGTCCCCCACAGCAGGGTGTCCCCATCAGAATCCCCCACAGCAGGGTGTCCCCATCAGAATCCCCCACAGCAGGGTGTCCCCATCAGAATCCCCCACAGCAGGGTGTCCCCATCAGAATCCCCCACAGCAGTTGTCCCCATCAGAGCCCCCCACAGCAGTTGTCCCCATCAGAGCCCCCCACCAGAGCCCCCCCTCAGCAGGTGTCCCCCCGATTCTCCACACAGCGGTACTTACCTTCAGTCTCCTGCGGTGTCCTCCTCCTCACACTGGCAGCAGCATTCTTCCTGCTTCCTCTCTCGGGCGCAATGAGAGAGAGAACCAGGAAGTGACATCTGCCTCAGGGCAGATGTCAATCAAATCTGAAATGCCAAGTAGCTTCCGCCCGGCGCCTGTAGTATGTATTGCTATGGCCGAGCGGAAGCTACTCGGCGCTTCAGAAAACGCCCCAAGGCGGGCTAAACGCCCGCAAATGCAGCGCCACGTCTGCAATATCGTGATTGCATAGACGTGGCGCTTCCTATAAGTGCACTGTGTCCAGCGTTGCACTGTATCCGGCGTCCGAACACAGTGCACTTAAGGACCTTTTTTTTCCTTTTTTTTTTTTTTTTTTTAAAGGGCCAGTATTAAAAAAAAATTTTTTTTTGTTTGTTTTGTTTTTTTTGCTGCCTGGAGGGGGGGGGCGGCGCCCAGGCGCCCCCTATGGACAGGCCGCCACTGGGGATTACTATAAAAATCTTTATACGGCCCAAAAGGTGGGGGTAGAGGGTGTACTGGAAGACTTCCTAGGTAACCTAGAAATCCCGACCATTACGCAAGAAGAAAGAGAAGAGCTGGAATCACCAATAACTCTGGTAGAACTTCAACAGGCAGTAACTAGCATGGCAAATCAAAAGTCCCCTGGCCCAGTTGGCCTACCGACTGAGGTATATAAGTATTATGGAGAAATATTACTCCCGGAGCTTTTAAAAGCACTGGGGGGAGCACCCAAGTAGGGAAGACTGCCCGCTTCAATGCTAGAAGCAACCATTATACTCATACAAAAAGAAGGGAAGGACCCTCTGGACGTAGTGGCATACAGACTAATTTCTCTTTTATGTTCAGATGCTAAAATCCGAGCCAAGGTCCTGGCAACTAGATTGAACAGACTTATCTCAAAATTGATCCATTCAGACCAGGCGGGATTTATAGCTAATTGATCTACAAGCATGAATATCAGAAGGACATTTTTAAATTTACAGACTCCAACCGAGAATGCAGGCTGAAGAGCCGTGCTGTAACTTGAAGTAACTAAAGCTTTCAACAGCGTGGAGTGGGGATGTATTTGGAAGGTGTTGGGGAAATTTGAATTTGGCCCTTCTTTTATTGGGTGGATAGAGATGCTTTACCACAGACCCAGTGCTAGGCTTAAAATTAATACGGAACTTTCGGATAGGATTGAGCTTGAGAGGGGGACGAGACAGGGGTGCCCTTTGTTGTCCCTGTTCTTTGCCCTAGTAATGGAACCTCTCGCCATTTCTATAAGATCAAGCCCAGAAATAATTGGGTTTCAGAGAAAGACGGGTGAGGAAAGAATCGCACTATACGCAGACGATATCCTTCTCTATTTGGGGGACACGGGCAATCACTGACAAAAGCGATAAGCCTAGTTGAGAAACTTGGAAGCTTCCCAGGGTTAGAGATAAATTGGGAGAAATCTGAACTCCTACCACTGGATCCCTTTACGGATTTTATAATTCCAGAAATGCCCCAATTGAAGGTAGTGGATACACTGAAATATCTGGGGATAGTCCTGACGAAAAATCCAAACCAATTTATATGTAAAAACCTCATACCATTGCTGGCCAAATTTAAACAAAAAATAGGTATTTGGAAACAGTTCCAAATTGTCTGTGGCAGGTAGATGCAGTCTTATAAAGATGATCTGGATGCCCCAATTATTGTGCCTGCTGCATAACTCTCTAGTCTGGATATGTAATAAATGGTTTAACAAAATTGAGTCCCTGTTCAGGGAGCCAATATGGAAGGGGGGACAGACTAGGATCCGACTCGAATGTTACAGCTACCGGCAGGGGAAGGAGTTCTGGCATTACCCCATCCCGAGCGTTACTACCTAGCGTAGAGCGTCACAGCTACAACACCTAATGGGATGTGATGTCCCGAGTGGAGGTACCCCTAATGGGAAAATAATATTAACTGGTGCCCCACACGATTCAATTGTCGAAGCACTTGAGGCGGACTCTTTTGGGTATAGATCTCCAACACTAAAAATGATAATTAAAATATGGAAAACTGTTAAGAAGAAGATGGGATATAGGGGGTTAAATGAATACACTCCCCTTTGGAAGTTGCGGGAAACCCTTCTGATAGGAAAAGCGAGAGAATGGGAAATATGTGGCATCGGAAGGTTGAGTCAACTGTATGTGGGTAATATCTTTAAAAAATTCTTAGATTTGAGACGAGAGTTCAATATATCGCAACGTTCATTTTATACCTACTTGCAGCTGAGGCACGCTCTTGAAGCCCAATTTAGGGAGTAGCCCCTAGTATGGAATAAAATCCCCCTTTTTCATAGTATACTGCAGGTAGGTTCCACTAAGGAACTTATATATGAATTATATGGACAGATAAGCAAAGAAGCCAATGGGGAGGGGATACTCCGTAAAGAGAAAAAAAGATGGGAAGAGGATATAGGGGTAATAACACAGGAACAGTGGAGAAGAATTCTAGAAACGGGCCCGATGGTATCGGTCTCACCCCCGCAGAGGATATCCCACCTGATGTTGATAAATAGAACTTATTACACCCCTAAGAGGTTGTTTAAGTTTGGCAGGAGATCAGATGACAAATGCCCTAGATGTCAGGGAACCGGTGATCTTATACACATGGTGTGGAGATGCCCCAAACTGTATCGTTACTGGGAGGAAGTGCTTAAAACCATAAGTGATACATTTGAAATAACACTGAAGATGGATGTTATGGTATGCATTCTGGGGTACAGGAAGGAACAGGGAGAGAGGAAGAGTACCACAATTGCAATATTAAGGTGCTTGTTTCAAGCCAGAAAAATCATTGCAACTAGATGGCAGTCTAGAATAGACCCTACTGTGAGAGATTGGATTAGGTAAATAAATGAGACTATATGTAAAGAAAGGGAGGTGTATACAAAGAGAGGTAATCTCAAGGAATTCTACGCGATGTGGAGTCGCTGGTTGGGAAAAATGGGTTCCCCCCTATAGAGTGAAAAATGAACAATAAACTCAGAGAATAACAAAAAAACAGACTTATTGACAGGAAAAGGATTTATTAGATATCGCACTTGATTTAAGCATTTTTTGTAAAATACGTGAAATTATGGAAATGATGAGACTCTATTTATGAACCTACTTTGAGATAATTGGAGGGGTAATGCGAGGGGTGGGAGAGAGGGGAGGGATTAAGGGGTGGTGCTGGGTTTGTAGCGCTGGGAACGGGTGAGGAGAGTGGGATGGAGGAGCTCTTTGATCCCTTTATTTCTTGTCACTCGTCTTGCTGTCTCTTAGTACAATATGCCCTCGCTTTTTGATTATTTATTAGCCTTACTGTGAAAGAGAATGTTTGTGTACTTGCTTTTTAATTGACTCATCAACTCTTGGAGAAAGAAAAGGGGAAGGGAAATAATAATTGAATAAATAATAAAAAAAAACAAAAAAAAAAACAAGCAAATGAATTAATAAATAAGGAAATAAAAGGCCAAGCTACTATGATGTGATGATGAGATGGGATAAAAATGAACTATAATGGTGAATTTAACCCCTCAAGTGAATTCCCTGTAGTGGAAAAAAGAAAAAAAAAAAAAAAAAGGTGACTCCCTGACATGCCACATTTGGCATGTCATTTTTTTTTGGGGTGGGTGGAACGGATACCCTCTTTTTAGAGGCATCCAGTTCCCACTTCCCTCCGGGGGCTCTGCAGCACCAGAAGGAAGTTCACCTCTCCCCCCTCCCTCTGTGCAATCTTCTGGAACACGTCACGGGTCCCAGAAGATTGCCTGGCCAATCACAGCACGCAGCATGGCTCGCGCATGAGCAGTGCGTGCCCAGCTGCGAAGCCACAGCTGGGCGCCCACAGTCAGAATGCCGGCGCCACGCAGAGGAGGGGGAGAGGAGCAGGGTTTTCGTTCACCCACATTACTGGACCGTGGGAAAGGTGAGTGTCTGATTATTAAAAGTCAGCAGCTACACTTTTTGAATTCTATATGGGTGGAATTACGCTTTAATATATGGATGGTGCGTGATGGACAGAGCCTTAA
This sequence comes from Lithobates clamitans, assembly GCA_037952925.1. Taxonomy (NCBI): domain Eukaryota; kingdom Metazoa; phylum Chordata; class Amphibia; order Anura; family Ranidae; genus Lithobates; species Lithobates clamitans. The sequence continues at coordinate 102,581 of JBBGZY010001140.1, forward strand.
AGGGACCGCTAGCAAGGAGTATCCTAATACATCCAAAACACATCTGATAGACCTGGAACCAGGCTAGGATCGGTGGAACATCGCCCTGAGCACTTCTAGGTTCAATGGATTAACGCCCTAAGCATTGTAATCAAAAAGTATATTTGATTACTCACTAAGGTGAGAGTTCTGGGAGCACAGAGGTGTCACAAGGAGGTTTATTTATGTTCACACGAGAAGCACCTTATTTGGAAATAAGTCCTTACTTTAGTCACATCACTGCTGGAGAATGAAGTGTTCCACACTTTGAGATATTTATTTGCACCTTCTGAAATGGACTGCACTAAAGCTTTCACTTTATATGTTATGATATATTTCACAGGATATGAAATGTATATGATTTGTTGATACACATTATATATTTGAGTTTGCGCAACACTAATCTTTTCATAATTTATTATTTACTTGTGGGAACACAGTGGGGGCTACAGCAACTCATTGCAACTCAGCAATTTATTTTGATTTAATTTGTACATACCACATTTGGTAGCGCAGAGGTACACACTTGCCTTTTGCATTAAACAGTGTCACAACGCATTGTACAAAATTGCAACTTGTCATATTGCGCTTCAACAAAGCACATGGATAAAGCAATAGGATATAAGGCTATTTGCCTTGCCCTTGCACTGGGACCGCATTGAGAATCTCAGTCTAATGCTGTTGGTGTGAAAGAGCACTTAGTCACTCATGGCACACAAGATTTTATCAAGAATGGTATACTGACTGTGTAGTATTAGTGTAGCAATAGCTCTCAGCGGAGCTGCTGGTTTAAGCGGGCTTGTTACCTTCACTATCCTTCCCTCTGTTTCACCGGCACCGGGTCTAGGGTTCCGTTGAGTTTACCTCCCTTACAAGCACCAACACTTGAGTACGTTTTCAATGCTTTATTGAACTATTACGGAAGGAAGTAGCAGGAAAGAGGCAGAAGGGAAACTGCAGGGAAAGCTCAAATACATTTCTGTAGGATTCTTGACAAATGTCCTTTAGGGTTGAATATTACAGTAGAATGTGCTCCCCTTGTGGGACACACTCTTTGCTTGCCTGGATAGGCCTCTCTCACTTGCCTAGCAGCCAGTACGTAGCACGAACAAAAGTCTCTGCCACAGACTTGCTTGGGATGAACCCGTACGATCCTCTGCCACAGGATGTATTGGTTTCGCGGTGAATGTCAGTCACAGTGCTTGAACCTTTAGGCCAAACCCGGCAACACTATGCTGTAAAGTTACTTCCTCCAACGTCCTCCAACCGAGTCACCAGGCTCCTCTCCAGACCAGCACTCTGCGTGATCCTTCCATGACGGGTCCCCCCAAGGGATCTCCTCAGTTGTTCAGCTTCTTCACTCTGGATAGACAGCTCAGGACCATTCCACGGCTGCTGTGGTAGGCCCCAGACAAGCTTCTGGGCCCACCCATGCGACGCAGGCCTCCGAAGCGGAGGACCATGAGGTAGCTCTCTAACGCATACCTGTCGGCCAGGAGGACCACCTCCACGAGTTGTCTCTGGGACAGAAGAGCATCCATATGCTTTGACATGTTGCCTTTCCAACACTAGCCAATAGTAACAACGACACCCACCGGCCCAGTATGGAAACACATGCAACGTCAGCCAAGCTGGAACAGATAAAAATCTAACTACCCCTAACGAACAATTTACTAAAATTACCTATCAGATGGTAGATCACAAATCTACCAGCGCTACATTAGGGTAAGGGTGATTTTGGCAGAAACATTGTTAAAAATGTAACCTTAATCTCCAGCCCCTGTTGTACATTGTTCCCAGCAGTGGTCAGATGTAGTACCAATTTAATGTATGCCCCGATCAGATCAAATTTGTCCTCCCCTTTGAAATGAAAGTGTTGCATGTACTATAGTAGATAAGCATGTGTATTTTAAATTATGCTTAAGCCTAGTACACAAGGACCGAAAATCAGGCGGCATCAGCCAGTTCTATAGAAGCCGTCTGACATTTGGCCCGTGTGTACTGCAGCCGGTCCAACAGAAACTGAAAAAGGTCTGCCGATTGGCATCTGATCAGCGCTCTCAGACAATGGTTGGATGGTGTTCTGTCAGAAAACAATAGTTCAGCGGGGGGAGATTGCAGTACTAACATCAGATTGATAGTACACAATGGTAACAAATTAAAGGTTGACATCACAAAGATTTTGATAAAGTTTAGCTGTCATCTTAAAGGAAAAGTATACTAGTTAAAAAAAAAAAATTATATATATATGGTGGATTTTTAGATTAAAAACTAGATCGCCTCAGGGGTTAAACCTGAGGTGGGATCTGGATTTGCACTTACATTAAACATGCCTCTCCCCAGAGCCTCCTCTCTCTTTCTCTCTTTTCCTCCTCTGGTGTCTTTTTCACATACCTGAATTATTATTTTTATTTTATTTTTTACTTTTTGTATCTAATGTTTTTTGTATTTCATGGTGTGTTTTAATCATGTATATGTGCATGAGTGTGTGCACACATGCACTTATTATCACTCTAAGGTGTGTGACAAATAGTGGCATACATATGGATCACTCAATATGCGTTATAGCTGATTCCCCTTTTTTGGATAATTGCCTGTAGTCAATTAAGACAATTAATGGGTGGAGCCAGTGATCCTTGGAGCTACTATTTATTTTCAAAGTTTCATGTCTGTAATGTGGTTAGGACTAAGACCTTATAGGCTGAATTGCGTCAACTGTTCTTATTTGCGTTTGGTCACTGTGGCTTGTCAATAAATATTATACTTCTTAAGAGCAATCAACGGAGTGCGGATCATCTTTTCCATATATATATATATATATATATATATATATATATATACACACACACACACCTTTTTTCAGCGGGAGCGCAGTTTCGGCACCTCTTGGACTGACTGCAATGGCAAAGGGTGCTGGGGTGTGCTGCAGAGTATTAATGCTCACTGCTGGGGATCTATTTTTGCAAGGGGGGTCTATTGTTGCTGGGGAGGTCTATTGTTGCTGGTGGGGGACCTATTTTTGCTGGGGGGGGGTCTTATGTTGCCGGGGGGTCAGTTGTTGCTGAAAGAGATCTACTGTTGGGGGAGGGGTTTATTGTTGATGGCAGCCAGACAGACTATTAATGCTGGCTGTGCGGAGATCTGTTGATGCTGCCGGGAGTCTATTGTTGCCAGTGGGGAAATTTTGTTGTGGTTGGTCCATTGTTGTTAGGGGGATCTATTGTTGCTGGCTGCTGTTGCTGGAAGCTTTACTGCTTTTCTTGATATCATTACCAAATTCCATACAAATTACTTAGCATATTAAAATGATACTTGGTTCTATATTGTCTAAAAGCGACGGTACTGGGAGGTGGGTAGGGGCGGAGAAAAGGGGTGACTCGGAAAGGGGGAGTTCCTGCACCTATTGTCTGAGGAAAAAAAAGACATATATATATATATATATATATATATATATACATTACATACACAAACGGCAAGGATTGCTGCACAAGAAAATTTATTTCCGAAGAGTAGGTTACAGGTTATATATACACACACAGTTGTGCTCATAAGTTTACATACCCTGGCAGAATTTATGATTTCTTGGCCATTTTTCAGAGAATATGAATGATGACACAAAAAAAACATTTCTTTCACTCATGATTAGTGTTTGGCTGAAGCCATTTATTATCAATCAACTGTGTTTACTCTTTTCAAAATTATAATGACAACAGAAACTACCCAAATGACCCTGATCAAAAGTTTACATACCCTGGTGATTTTGGCCTGATAACATGCACACAAGTTGACACAAAGGGGTTTGAATGGCTATTAAAGGTAGCCACCCACGCCTGTGATCTGTTTGCTTGTAATTAGTGTGTATAAAAGCTCTGAGTTTCTGAACTCCTGACAGACTCTTGCATCTTTCATTCAGTGCTGCATTGATGTTTCTGGATTCTGAGTCATGGGGAAAGCAAAAAAAATTGTCAAAGGATCTGCGGGAAAAAGTAGTTGAACTGTGTAAAACAAGATAGGGATATAAAAAGATATCCAATTAATTGAGAATGCCAATCAGCAGTGTTCAAACTCTAATCAAGAAGTGGAAAATGAGGGGTTCTGTTGAAACCAAACCATGGTCAGGTAGACCAACTAAAATTTCAGCCACAACTGCCAGGTAAATTGTCCGGGATGCAAAGAAAAATCCACAAATAACTTCAGGTGAAATACAGGACTCTCTGAAAACATGTGGTGTGGCTGTTTCAAGATGCACAATAAGGAGGCACTGAAAGAAGAAAGATGAGCTGCATGGTCGAGTCGCCAGAAGAAAGCCTACTATGCAAATGCCACAAAGTATGCCGCTTACAATATACCAAAAAGCACAGAGACAAGCCTCAAACTTTCTGGCACAAAGTAATTTGGAGTGATGAGACAGAAATTGAGCCTTTTGGCCACAACCATAAATGCAACATTTGGAGAGGAGTAAACAAGGCCTATGATGAAAGGTACACCATTCCTATTGTGAAACATGGAGGTGGATCGCTGATGTTTTGGGGATGTGTGAACTACAAAGGAACAGAAAATTTGGTCAAAATTGATGGCAAGATGAATGCAGTATGTTATCAAAAAATACTGGAGTGACATTTGCATTCATCAGCCAGGAAGCTGCGCATGGGACGTACTTGGATATTCCAACATGACAATGATCCAAAACACAAGGCCAAGTCGACCTGTCATTGGCTACAGCAGAATAAAGTGAATTCTGGAGTGGCCATCTCAGTCTCCTGACCTCAATATCATTGAGCCACTCTCATTCAAGACCGCTCAAGAATTTACAGGAACTGGAGGCTTTTTGCCAAGAGGAATGGGCAGCTTTACCATCTGAAAAGATAAAGAGCTTCATCCACAGATACCACAAAAGACTTCAAGCTGTCATTGATGTTAAAGTGGAAAATACACGGTATTAAGAACTGGAGAATGTAAACTTTTAGACCAGGGTCATTTGGGTAGTTTCTATTGCCATTATGATTTAAAAAGAGTAAACACAGGAGAGAGAGACTTTATTTTTTTCCAAATCATTTTTATTGTAAACAAATTGGGGTACATAAAAAAAAAAGGTTGCATGGTATATAAAGTCCAAAATAACATAATAGTACTAAATATCTGAATTAACAATAGTAAGTTTACAGTATACATAAACAGGGTGTGGCAAAAACAGTTGGACAATATTGTGACTGTGTTCAAATGAAATAGAGTAGTTACATGGAGGTCGTGGGTATTGTGTTTAAACAGCGTGTTGGAGTTTCTCTATGTTTTTACCTCAGGGTACCTACGGTTTTAACCTCCACGTCTTGTGTAAAACATCCATGTTAGTTGTGTAGGTGGGGGTATAGATCATGTAGGATGTTGGGGTTAGGAACAATCGTGTGTGGGCTCATTGTATGGGGTGTTGTCCTGGGCTGATTGTCTAATGTCATTTATTGCTTACACTTTGTTTTCGGTGGTTAGCAGCCTGTTGTCACCATATCTATCTGTGATTTCCTTGTAGTGTTGCGGTCGCCGGACCAGTAGCAAACCATATGGAAAAAGGCAGTTCTAGCAGGCTTAATCAGAGGTCAAATTTCTCAAGTAAGGTGGTGGGGGGATTCTGTTATGTGACTGGGGAGGTAGGTGGATTATCAGAAGAAGAGACTCCTTGTGGGAGAGGGGTATGAAACTGGGAATTATTAGCGGGGGGGCGTTAGTAGTAAGTGTGAAGAGGGGGTGGGTGAAAAATCTCTATAGAGGGGCGAAGTTTAGGACTATAAAATAGGAAATAGATAAGGGGTGAGATGGGAGATGAAAAGGTAAATCTGAGAGGAGAAAAGGGTGGGTCTTACCTTTCCTCCTCCTCCGACCTGACAATGTATATTCTCAGAAATCACTGAGAAAGTTAGCGGGAGTATTCATCAATTGTTTGGAAATGCCAGCAAGACCAAGTTTTCCAGAATTTGGAGGGTGTGTCTTTAGCTTGATGCACCAGGTCTTCCAATTATGCAATTTTATTTATATGTCTGATCCAATTCGCAGTGGTTGGGGGATTGGTCGATTTCCATTGGACTGGAATACACATTTTCTCAGCATTCAAGAGGTGCAGGGCTAGGGAGCGATGATAATCTTTTTTGGGGATGGAGGAATGATGTAAAAGCATTTGGGCCGGGGTAAAGTCTATTGGATAGATGGTAATTTGAGTCATGAAGCGATGGACGTCTTTCCAAAGTTTTGGAGTAAGGGACACAACCAGTATAAATGAAGGAGTGACCCTTCTTCCTCTGAGCATCTCCATCAGTTGAGGGGTATGATGGGAGAAATTTTGTCTTGTACCATCTAGAAATGACCTTAAAGCCATTTTCCTGTGCAGAGACGTTAATTGAGCCTTTGTGGATATAAGAATATATATTTTCCCATTCCTCATCTGAGAGGTTGAGGAGAGTTCCCTTTCCCATCTAGTGCTTGCTATGTTGGATTTTGGGCTGTGGTCAGAGAACAGTATGGAATACATGTCTGAGATCAGGTGCCTCTGTGGTTCTTTTCTGGTACAAAGAACTTTGAAAGGTGTGTGTTGTCTAGAGTATTTGGAGCATGTTTGGGGGTTATTCAGGAAATGCCATTATTGGACATGCGTCCAAAACAGGAAGGAATGTCCTGGGGTCTGTACGGATAGTGTGGTTAGGATTAGGAAAGTGTTCCTGGAGAAGAAGTGTTCAGCTCGCACATCGGTGTGAGGCCAGAATTCCGAGAGGAAGGAATCCAAAAGACCTGGTGGGAAATCCGGGTTGTTGCGGATGGGTGTTGGTAGACCTGGTGAGGAGGAAATTTTGAATTTATGGCATGTTTTCTTAAAGATTTGTAGTGTGTTGCTGATTAAAGGGTGTTGTTTGCAGTCTTGTGGAATGTACAGTGAGGCTGTCCATGGTAGTTGACATATGGGAATAGGGGAGAACGCGTTTTCGATGTTTATGAGACCCTTATACCTTGTACCCTTGATTGGACTTTCCGGCAACAAAACCGTGGAATTTTGTCCGAAGGGTGTTGGCTCAAACTTGTCTTGCATACACACGAATGCTGGCCAACAATTACGAACGTAGTGACGTACTAGACGTACCACATGGTTTTTCAGCTCTTTAGCGCCACCCTTTGGGCTCCTTCTGCTAATTTCGTGTTAGTAGAAGTTTGGTGAGTGTTGCTTTGTGCTTTTCATTTCGTGCTTTTCAGTTCGTTTCTGAACGGCCGTTCGTCAACCAGACATGCTGCGGAATCAGAGGAGATAACGTGTTAGTTATTATTGGCCTTGGAGTTATTCCTTGACATTTTTTTTTGTGGTTGAATAATGATTTGATTTGGTATATTCTCTATATTTTTGGATGCATAGAATGCACTTTTTGGTTAAGTTCTATTGGCAGGTAGCATGTCTAATTTTTTTTTTTTTTTAATGCACAATGAAAAAATTGTGTAGAATAATACTTGGTTATGTGTTTTACTTCAAATGACAGTTTGGACGTAGGCAGTTACATTTTAAAAAATACAATGTAAAATTGACAAGGGACACCAACATAGTTGTATCTTTGATCTTATAAACTAGGGGATAATGGTGTTGTGGTAATAATAATAATATTCTTGATATCACTAGAAAAAAAAAGCCTTTGAAAATTTGTTTGCAATAACTCCATTAGTATCACCAGCAAAGCAGTTTCATTATTATCCAATTAACCACTTCAATACCAGGCACTTAGGCACCTTCCTGCCCATGCCAATTTTCACCTTTCAGTGCTGTCGCATTTTGAATGCTAATTGTGGGGTCATGCTACACTGTACCCAAACAAATTTTTTATCATTTTGTTCCCACAAATAGAGCTTTCTTTTGGTGGTATTTGATCACCTCTGGGATTTTAATTTTTCGCGCAACAAATAAAAAAAGACCAAAAATTTTGAAAAAAACACGTTTTTCTTCGTTTCTGTTAAAAATTTTTGTAAATAAGTAACTTTTCTCATTCAGTGATGGGCACTGATATGGCTGCACTGACGGGCACTGATGGGCACCGATGAGGTGGCACTGGTATGCAGAACTGATGGGCACTCATAGGCGGCACTGATGGGCACTCATAGGCAACACTGATGGGCACTCATAGGCGGCACTGATGGGCACTCATAGGCGGCACTGATGGGCACTTATGGGTGGCACTGATGGGCACTTATGGGTGGCACTGATAGGTGGCACGGATGGGCACTGATAGGTGGGCACTGATGGGCATGGATGGGCACTGACAGGTGGCACTGATGGGTTGCACTGATGTCACTGATGGGTGGCACTGATGATACTGATGGGTGGCATTGCTGGGCATCACTGATGCCTTTTAGTACATACTGGTGCCAATGGGTGCCCATTTGTGGGCACTGATTGGCACATATTGGGCATAATTTGCACATGTGGATGGCCATGGGGTACATAGCTGGCCATCCACATGTTGCCCACTTCCCTGGTGGTCCTAGTGGCGTCCCTGGTGGTCCAGTGTGGTCATCTGAGGGGAGACTGCACTTATAAACAATCAGCGCAGACCCCCCCTGTCAGGACAGCCGCCAAACGACTCTCCTCTACTCGCGTCTGTCAGACGCGAGTGAGGAAAAGCCGATCAACGGCTCTTCCTATTTACATCGTGATCAGCCGTAATTGGACACGGCTGATCACGTAGTAAAGAGCCACCCCTGGAGGCTCTTTTCCGAGATCAGTGTAGCGGTGTGTCAGACTGACACACCGCTCCACCGATCGCCGCGATACGCGCCCCCACGGGCGCATGGCAGCTGTTATCCTGAAAGACGTCATATGACGCCCAGTCAGGATAACTGAACCAGTTGCCCGTCATTTTGCTATAGGCCGGGCGGGAAGTGGTTGAAGAAGAGAATTGTGCGCTGCATTTGGAGATTTCATAATTTGCCACGTCACGAATTCTCCATTACGAATGCTAGTTTACAAGACCGACTGCTTTTGCTTCCGAGCATGCGTGCTTGTACTTTGGACTTTTGTCCGATGAACTTGTGTACACATGATTGGAAAATCCGACAACATTGTTGTCGGGTAATCCGATGGTGTGTACGGGGCTTTACTTTTTAATATATTTAAAAATGAAATAGGTTCTGGAACTAAAAGTACAATTTCAGTGTTTGCAGATGACACCAAGCTATACAGTGGAATAACGTCCTTACAAGAGGTCTCCAACTTACAAGCCAAACTCAATGCACTGCTTAATTCGCTGTGTGGGTGGATCGAGGTGAGGACCTGTCACACCGTGCTTCCAGACTTGCCAGATTCACTGACTGACCGATTCCAGGCCCCGTCAAGCCCCTTGACATACATACTTGGTCGCTAGGGCACCAACCGGCAGGTCTTCGCTCAAGGTCACCTCTTTCTCTCCGCCCATCTCCTTGGCTCCCTCTCGGCAAGAAAGGGGTTCATTTCGGAGGGCCCTATCGGGTTGTCCTTTGGGACCTTTCTTCCCCCCACCCGCTGCCTTGGGACCTGCCACTATGTGGTGATGTTTTGCTCCACCTTACCGGGTCGAGGGCCTTCTGGGCCAACAGATGCAACACATTTTTAACATTTTTTGGATATGAGATAAATCCCAAGAGCCATACAGTCTGTACAACGTTTTTACGTTCTGCGACAAATCGTATATACCCCGATGAAGAAATAGCAACCCAGGCAAATTTTGAAACGCGTTGGGTATTTCTGTTGCATTTACTTCCAATTCAACAGATCTCTGCGGTTATTGTCTGTACAAATTGTACTGTATTGTATGATCATTCAATTCCAGAATACCATTATGATATTGTTTTGTATATTGTATATGTGCTCATTATTTTCAAACATTTTCTATTAAAATGCATATACCTTTTTATACCTTTTTCATACTTCATTTGCCATTTGCCATCTGCCTTATCCAAAGTCCCACTTAGAGGAAATCCTTTCTTTTCAATGTGTTGCTATTAGGGATGTGGGGCAGTTTAGTGCAATTTCTGTGACAAATAGCACTGTTTTCAATTATTCTTTTAGTCCGACAATAAATGTCCAATGGTGCATACACACGGTCCGATATTCCGCCAACAGCCTGACATCCAACATTTCCCGTTGGATAATCAGATCGTGTGTACGGGGCTTTACTTTTTAATATATTTAAAAATGAAATAGGTTCTGGAACTAAAAGTACAATTTCAGTGTTTGCAGCTGACACCAAGCTATACAGTGGAATAATGTCCTTAAAAGAGGTCTCCAACTTACAAGCCAAACTCAATGCACTGCTTAATTGGGCAACTGTGTGGCAAATGAGGTTTAATTTTGATAAATGTAAAGTTATGCACTTGGGGGCTAAGAATATGCATGCATCATACATACTAGGGGGAGACCAACTGGGAGAATCAATGATGGAATAGGATCTGGGTGTTTGGGTAGATCATAAGCTTAATAATAGCATGCAATGCCAAGATGCGGTTTCCAAAGCGAGCAAAGTCCTTTCTTGTATTAAGAGAGATATGGACTTCAGAGAGAGATATCATTTTGCCCCGTACAAATTCTTGGTAAGACCTCATCTGGAACGTGCAGTTCAGTTTTGGGCACCAGTTCACAAATCGGGGAACTGAAGAAGGTGCAGAGAAGAGCAACCAAACTGATTAGAGGCATGGAACAGCTCAGATACGAGGAAAGATTGGAGGAATTGAATTTATTTTCTCTTCAGAAAAGGAGATTAAGGGAGGATATGAGCAACATGTATAAATACATAAGTGGTCCATATAGTGAACTTGGTGTTGAGGTTTTCACTTTAAGGTCATCACAGAGGACAAGGGGGCACTCTTAACGTCTGGAGGAAAAGAGATTTAATCTCCAAATACAGAAAGGTTTCTTCACAGTAAGAGCTGTGAAAATGTGGAAAAACCCTCAAGTGCTATTCTGGTCAGCTCAGTAGATTGCTTTAAAAAAGGACTGGATTATTTCCTAAATTAACATAATAAAACTTGAAGCATGTCTTACTGCATTGAGGCGACCAGGAGAGAACCTTAGCACAGAACCAATCAAAAGAGGGGTTGTGCCTCTGTAACCAAGGATAACCAATAACCAGCGGAAACTTAGGTGAGGAAATAACTTTGAATTGGATTATCTCAAGGTTTGGGCATTCCCTGGATGGGTAGGACAAGACTTCAAAAAGTGACCTGCCTGGCCACAATTAAGGCACAATCTCTCCCTCCTCCTAAGGGTTCTCTCATCTGCAGAGAGACACGTGAAGCCCAAGTGCATGGGTTCCCCTTCACTGACCGACTCGGTATCAGGAGGCATGGGAGGTGAGGGAGGCAAGGGTGGGACTGCAAAGCTCAGAGACACATGTACAGGAGGCTTCAGTCAATGAGGATGGCAAACATGATCAACTTCTCTAGCTCAGTGGGTATATCTCGGGCTGCTATCTCATCCTTGATGGTATCCAAGAGACCATGAGAAAAACCAGCCATGGGGGCCTCATTGTTCCAAGCAACCTCTGCTGCCAGAGTACAGGATTCAATGGCGTAATCGGCAACAGTTCTCGTACTCTGTTTGATGGACATTAGGGCACTTGGCAGCAGAAGCAGAGTGTGCAGGTATGTCAAATACCCTTTTAAAAGAAGCCACAAACTCGGGGTAACTCAAGACAACAGGTTTTTGCATCTCCCAAAGAGGGTTTGCCCAGGTCAAGGCTCTCTCAGAAAGCAAAGATATCACAAAACCTACTTTTCTTCTGTCTGTGGGAAACACCTGGGGCAGCATCTCAAAGTATATCTCAACCTGGTTGCGAAACCCTCTTCATTGGACTAGATCGCCCCCAAATCGCTGGGGAAGCGGAGCAGAACCAGACATACCTCTTATAGAGGTAAAACTCGAGGCGGCTGCCTGCACATAGACTGGAGCAGCAGCAGGGATGGCCTGCAACACAGGTTGTACCGGAACAGCCACAGTGGGAGATTCCAGGTGAGCCATGTGACTCAGAAGCGGTTGTAACACCATGGCAAACTGATCCATGTGGTGATCCTGCTCATCCAAACTGGAAAAAATATTACCAACAAGTGGATTGACTGCATCTTCTGAATTCATGGCCTTTGCCTACTGTTTGAAACCATGAATCAGACTGAGACAGAAGTACAGTTAAATCACACTTGTTTAATAATAAAAGTAAATAGAACAAACGTAGTCAAAAAATAGCCAAAGTTTGGTAACTGGAACGGATAGTCAGACAAGCCAGGGATCAGCGTAGTGGAAGAGCAAGCAGGATCTGGAGCCAGAAGGAATGTCAGCCAAGCAAGTCTTTAACAGGAACGCAGGAGATAGTCTTTGTGATGTTGACCAAGGCGAAGGCAGAGATCATCTGGGCTAGACAGCTTAAGTAGGCAGGACAGACAAGCAGGAAATCATCAACAGGTGAGTCACTGTGGAGAAATTGAAGCTGGCAATTAGCCGACAGCTGAGCGGCCATCTCAGAGAAGGGAGGGATGAGCCCAGCCCTGACACAGTGATTTTGGCAGAAACATTGTTAAAAATCTAATTATTAACCTTCAGCTCCTCTTGTACATTCTCCCCAACAGTGGTCAAATGTAGTACCAATTTAAAGTATGCCCCCACTAGATCAAATTTATGCTCCCCTTTTGAAATGAAAGTTTTGAATATATGATAGTTGTAATGGAAATGTGTAAGTTCTGTATACAATTGTATTCTATTTTGTATGTATTGCACACTGCCCTCACTGTGCACACAGCACTAATAATGTTTTCAGTACATGTTTACATTCTTTCGAGTCCTGATTAGAATTAGCCTGTCTATGTAACGCCCCTTGTTACCATAAACGTACAATATTAATATGTAATATTAATGTGATACCTACGTAATCATGTGCATAAAAACCTTCAATTGCGTCATAATAAAGCAGAACAGTTATTTAGAAAGATGCTGAGCGTATCTTTTGTGTCTGTTCCCTACTGCAGTAGTTATTATTAATTTGGAACCACTAATCAATATGAGGATAGGAGTTGCCTATCATCAATTTTTTTTAAAGGGTAAATTTTATTGAAGTTCACAAAATTTTTACAATACTATAGCACAATTCTTTATCACATCACAACAGCCTATATTGCAAAACATTGTATATTGGTAACATTCATTTAGACCTTATATTTGTTAGCATGAGAATAATGCTCTGTTATTACATAAAATAACCAATGTATTCGTATATTATCTAACTGTTTTCTTATTTTGTTCCTTCCATTTCCTTCATCTTTATATGCTCTGTCATTATTTCTAAAAGTAAATCCGCTTCTCACCTCGCGTCCATCATACCTTCACATATGCATTCTTAATAAACTGATAACTTTTATATTTTAATCTCTCCTGACACATTTGCGATCCATTTTCCCCAAATTTTATCAAACTTTTTGTTACTCCCTCTGGCTTGATAAGTGAGTTTATACATTGGTAGGGCGTTATTAACCAATTTTAACCAGTCCCCAAGAGAGGGGGGGTTCTGCTCTCTCCACTTGAGGGCCAAAGCCTTCTTGGCATAACAGAATAATATACGCAGAAGGGTCTTCCGTGATGTGGATAGGTCCTCCTCCTCCAGGTCTCCAAGCAGGCACCTGGCCGGAGAATATATATTTGGGAGCTCTAGCCTTTCCTCCACATATGCGAGGATCTCCCCCCAGTATGCCATCACCTGGGGGCATTGCCACACCATATGGAAGAAATCTCCTACTTCCGCTTTGCAGCGGGGACACTCCGGGGAATCCCTCCCTCCCATTTTGTGCAGCCTTTTCGGGGTGTAATACATTCTATGTAAATAATTAAATTGAAGCATTTTATCTCTGGCTGAGATCATTGATGACACCGTGGTGTCCAACACCTCCTGCCATGTCTCTTCTGTAAGAGATGGGATATCCATTTTCCATTGTATGGCCACCCTGTCTAACCCAGGAGAAGAGGGTGCTAGCAGAACTGAGTAATATCTGGAAATCAGTTTTGAGTGGTCTTCCTCAGCAATAAGTTTTTCCATTGCAGATGGGGAGAGATTAATCCCAGCCCCCCCATATTGAGCCCTGACGGCATGCCTCAACTGGAGGTATCTGAAAAAAAAGTGTTGGGTATGTTATATTCAGTTTTCAGATCTATGAAGGCTCTGAAACTTCCATTCCTAAACAGCTGATGTGCGTATTTTATCCCATAAATAGCCCAGCAGGCTCCATCCGGAACCTTGGCTATTTCCGGGAGCTGAGGGTTATGCCACAGCGGAGCATTAGGAGACGCCGCCAGACTAGATCCCCCTATTATCCTATTACATATATGAAATATTTTATATGAGAGCTTTAAAATGTTAGACCCCTTGTTTGGATACGGCCCATTTCTAAAAAAAGACATTGATCAGTGCTTCATACGAATGAACCTGGGCAGCCTGAGTGGCCACTGATGCTATGTTCATCTGCGGGAAGCCCCACCAATGTACATGTGTTAATTGGGCAGCTAGGTAATAATATCTTAGGTTCGGTAAAGCCAGCCCACCTGACCTTATGGGTAAATGAAGTGTCTCCATAGATATTCTAGCAGGTTTGGGTCCCCATAGAAAAGTGCAGAGTGTCTTATTTATGTCTATAAACCATTTCTTTGGAATGTATACCGGGGCATGCCAGAGTAAGTACAAGAACCAGGGCAAATAAATCATTTTAAATATATTGATTCGCCCAAAAAGGCCAAGGGGGAGCTTAGTCCAAATCTGTGTACTCTCCTTTAGTCGCTTCCAGACCGGTAACAAGTTAATCGACACATACGAGCTCAGTGGCAACTGTATCTCAACCCCCAAGTATCGAAACCTGGAGACCAAAGATAGTGATATCCCCTGAGAGAGCTTCGGAACATATACGGGGTCAAAAGGGAATATTACGGATTTACTCCAGTTCACTTTGAACCCGGAGTACCTTTCAAAGTCAGATATTCTGTCTAAAGCTGTGGGTAGTGACCCCTCCGCCTCCTCTAAATATAAAAGCATGTCATCGACGTATAAAGATGTTTTTTCTTCTCTATCATTAATCTTAAATCCCTTGATCTGTTCCTCCGCCCTCAACAGTGCCGCCAACGGCTCTATTGCCAGAGCAAACAGCAGGGGCGACAAAGGGCACCCCTGCCGTGTGCCCCTAGCTATGTTGAAGAGCCCCGTAATGGAGTTATTGATACGTAATCTAGCCCGAGGTTCCGCATATAGGAGTCCGACCCATCTTACAAATCTTGGGCCGAAACCCAGCTGCTCAAGGACCGCTATGAGGTATGGCCATTCTATAGAGTCAAACGCCTTATGGGTGTCAAGTGACACCACCACCCGAGTATCGGGAGTAGGGCCCTTCGATTGTAATATAGTAAAGAGGCGTCTCAAATTTATGGCAGTCGATCTCTCAGGAATGAATCCTGTCTGATCAGGATGGATAATAGATGCTATCACCTTATTGAGGCGTTTCGCCAGAATTTTAGCTAGGATTTTTGTGTCCATATTAATAAGGGATATAGGCCTATATGACTCGCATAAATTATGGTCCCTGTGCGGCTTGGGGATCCGCACTATCAGAGCTTCTCTCATGGATTCAGGTAAAATACCTTTGTCAAAAGCATCTTCGTACATCTCAATCAACTTAGGGGTCAAAGTTTCCGCGTACGCTCCGTACCACTCGACTGGAAAACCATCCAGTCCAGGGGTTTTATTAGGTTTCAGGGACTTTATAGCTGATAATACTTCTTCAGTTGTAAACTGAGCGTCCAGTTCCTCCACCCCCTCCTCTGTAAGCCCTATCAGGGGTATTGGGGCAAGATACGTCCGCACCTCCTCCAACCCATAATCCACCCTTGACCTATAAAGATCTTTATAGAATGACAAAAATGCATCTGCAACATCATCCTGCGATGTGCAGAGTTTCCCATTCGTGTCACATATTCTTGGGATAGAAGTTGGGGCCTGCTGAGAATGTGCCAGATAAGCCATTAGTCTACAGTTTTTATCTCCAAATTCAAAGATCCTTTGTGATCAATAAAGTAATTTTTTCTGAGTTTTTTCTATCAATACTAAGTCTAGTTTTCTTATATTATCCCTCCATATTCTCTGAGTATCCGAGTTGGGGTTTTTGATATATTCTACCTCGGATTCCGTGGCCGTTTGTTCCGCTTCTCTGACCTTCCATCCCTTATCAGACTGCAATTGTTTAACTAATCCTGAAATGGATCCCTGGAGTGTGGCTTTAAATGCATCCCATGTGACCCCAATCGGGACCTCTTTCTTGTTTTCTAGCCAAAAATTATTAATGGATGTTGCGGTGGACCTCTCGAAACACTCCTCCTTAAGCCACAAGGGGGTCAGCCTCCAAACCACATATCCCCTTGGTTTCTCCATATCTATGGAGAGAAGCATGGGAGAGTGATCCGAGATGGCCCTTGGGAGATAATGAACATCCAATACCCTTGGGAGCAAGTCCCTGGACACAAAGCATAAATCTATCATAGAGAGTGTATTAAAAGTGGCAGAGAAACAGGAATATTCTTTATCGTCAGGGTGTTTCCACCGCCAAGCCTCTACTAAGTCATAGGGTTTCACGCATGCCTCTAGTGGTGATCCTCCTACCGCAGCCATCTTAAACCTATCCTTATCCGGGGATAACACAGCATTCAAATCCCCAGCCAGAATGATTGGACCCTCCGCCATTTGCAATACCTCAGCCATCATCTCCTCCCATACCTTAATTGCAAATGGGGGTGGTATATATACTGCTACCAAGGTATAAGTTTGGTTATTAATAGTTACTGCGAGGGCCACATATCTACCCATAGGATCCTTTTTAACCGTTTTAACAGTGTACAGAAGCGACTTAGCGAACAATACAGATACACCCCTGGCATAACTGGAGTAAGTAGAGTGAAATGCTCTACCCACAAAAGCCCTATGAAGGGCTAACGTTTTGGACCCTACTAGATGTGTTTCCTGAAGGAATATGATGTGTGGTCTTCGCTTCAGAATGTATTTAAATACTAGGGCTCTCTTTATTTTAGAATTGAGTCCCCTCACATTCCACGAGAGAATATCAAGGGACTGCATCATGGTAGAAATGGATTATAATAGCAGCAGTATATGGGTCCTGGGAGTACAGCAACACCCCCAGTCCACCCTCACAGGAGTGCTCAGCGTACTCATTCTCTAATTCTTGCCCCCTGGAGTAACATGCGCGCATATACTTTCTATCTGTGGGTACAGCTAACTGATACCATAATCCTAAATATAAACATGAACTTTTTTTCTGGTACCATTTTTCCCATAGCTTAAGCATTATTAAACATGTAAGGTACCCTGCAGTTACATGAAAAAACGTCAAAAACAAAAAGAAAAAAAAAGAACAGAAACCAGCTTTGCGATCAATGTAATTGATCTGAACTCCCTTTCCCCCCACCCTGCCTGCAGCCCCGAACAACCCACAGACTTTCACCCCAAACATTGAATCCAAGAAAACGCTTCCTAAAGGGGGGGTATTCTTCCTGCACCAGCCGGCCTGGAAGCTTTAGGAGAAAGTATATGTGAGTTTACAGAGTTCTACCGACACCACGTTGCTTGTAGATCATATACTAGTGTTCCTGTAAGGTTGAATGTTAGCAGGATCTTGTAAACCGGCATCCAACAGGCTTAAAGGTCAACCTTGATACCTCACGGGATATAAAACATTAGGATTGTGTTGATCGTTTCTTCCCAGGAAGCCTCCTGGGTGTCCGCTGCTAATAACGCTAGCTGTTAGGGTCGACATATCTTTATCTCTGTCCCAAGGATTCCAGCCATCTATTCCCCTCTTTGGGTGACAAAAAGAATTGCGTTTGTCCTTTGTGGACCCCTCGAAGTTTGGCCGGGTAAAGCATGCTGTATGGTAAACTGCGGTCCCGCAAGCACTGCTTTACACTTTGAAATGCTGCCCTTTGTTTCTGTGTAGCAGCAGAAAAATCAGGGAAAATGGAGATTCTGTTATTATTAAACATTAGCTCAGGTAGCTTGCGGGCCTTTCTTAGAATAGTCTCCTTGTCCCTGAAGTAAAGAGAGCGCGCTAGCATGGGTCTAGGATATCTCCCAGGAACAGGGGCTCTCAGTGGGTTCCTGTGCGCGCGTTCTATTGTGAACAAGTGAGAGAAGCTATCAGTACCAAATACCTGTTTAAGCCAGGACAACAGGAATTCCCCTGGGTTTTTCCCCTCTGTGCCTTCTGGGAATCCCAAGAACCGAAGGTTGTTCCTTCTCAGCCTGTCTTCTATGTCTCCCATTTTGGCCTCCTGGGATTTGTTGTCCGCCAACAGGTCTCTGACTTGCAGCAGGAGGGGGTTAAGATCATCTTCCACTGCACCGATTCTGTGTTCCGTTTGAGTAACCCTTTGCCTAACCTTCTGCACATCATCTTTGAGCAAAGCAAAGTCCACTCTAATAGTTTCTATTTGCGTGAATAAGGCCGCATGGCAGCCCTTTATAGTGTCCATAATTTGTAACAGCGTCGGCTCACCGCCTTGTGTACCGGAGCCGCTCTCCTCAGATTCCGATCCTGGAGAAGGCAGGGGACGAGCCAGCGGGTCAGTTGGATCCAGCCAGTCTCTGTCCCCCTCGGTCCACTCACGGTCAGGCGGGGCTGCTGTAGCAGGCCTCGTTCTCCCCAGCCGGGTGCCATCTTGGGTGACCTCGTGCGCATATTTCGCCAGCTTCTCTGCGGGCGTAGGATCCACACTCGGACCATATTTCACCATCTTCAGGTGCCCGGGGTGTTCCGCTATCCGATCCGGTGGTTTTGGGGCAGAAAAGTTCAACCTACAGGTCAACAGGATTCGTCAGGATATTAACGTGGTCGGAGCTCTGGAGAGAAATTTCCTCACATACCGGAAGTTGGACACGCCGCGCCTATCATCAATTTAACCGAGTCAGCATGGCAAGCTTTGCCTTAGGAGGGGATTCCAGGTGACCCTGAGTATCCGAAACGAGGAGCTTGAGACGATCCGGGAATTTCTGATAATCAGCCGGCTGAGGTAAACCTTTTGCTTACATTTGAGTTATCAGATTTCCTTGATCGGTAAGACATTTTCGGGACAATGGGTACCTATTTTAGTTCCCTTAATTGAACAGTATTGATTGGTGGTTATATGTTATGTTGTCCATGTCTATTGTCCATCGGAGTGTTATAGATAAGAAAGGGAAGAATAGTGCTGTTCACAGGTATATGTAGTAAATCTGCTAGATAAAGTAGTTTAGAGGCAAGAGGGTATAGGCACACGTAGAGAAGAGAGAATACTGGCCAGTCATTATGGGCATTGAATTAAGTAAGGGAATGAAGGGCAAGAGACCCTAAAAAATGCCCAGCGCAAGAGGAGCGAACCAAAGGTGCGGTTCCGCCTATACTGAGCCCCTAGATTAATGGTTAAAGTGGACAGGGATCCACAATGGGTAACTGGGTTACCAAGGTCCACAGGGACTAAGAATCAAGCAGAGTAAACAGCTAGAGAAACAGTTATCTATGTGAGCAGGATGGATCAAGGGTGACATTAACTCTAGACAGAAAGGGACATTTTCATGTTAAGTTGTGGGATGAATTTGGGGTCAGGCACTACAACTATTAGAGTCAGAAACAGAGAAATGAGAGGTAAATGAGAGGTAATACAGAATACTTTATATGTTGTCAGAGAGGGAAGATGGGATGAGCACTCTGGCTGCCCATCTGATCATAGAAGCTAGATATAAAAGATATCTGAACAAAATAAGGAAAGCAGAATTTAGGCAGGGAAATATTAATGAGAGTTAAAAGAAAGTGAGAGAATGATATGCATGTGTTGTGTACAAATGGGAAAAATGTAAGCGATTTTAGAGAGATATTGGTGTATGTGTGTGCGAATGCTGGGACCTTTAGTTCTATTGCTTGTGTGTGTGTGTCATGTAAGCAGATGTGACCCCCTCCTTTGTGCTCTCATAAAAGAATGTGGCTGAGATGAGAGGTCAGTGATAAGCTGGAAGGACACCATGCCAATTCCAGTTTTTTAGACAAAACATTTATAACAAAATGTGCCTGGTTAACGAATCTAATGATAAACAATGTGATCACAATTATTTTGAATCTGTTTTCCAAACATGGTAAAATGAAGGTTACATTTAACCGTGTATTACACAAATTGAACATCCTTTGATAGTGGAAACAGTGCATTTAAAAAAGGGAAATTAAGTAAAATTAAGTAATAATGAGTATTCATTTCTAATATGAGTTTAACAATTTTATTAATAATATAGATATATTGAAACTGGTTTAGACAACCTTTGGTTGGAAATGAAATCCAGGTTATTGGGGAAAAAATGGGATTAGTTAAGATTAAGATAACAATTTTGTAATTTTACATTTATTCAATAATCCCTTATTGAGAGAAAAAAGATTAAGATGAGGTTGTTATTTGGAATACAGCTGCCATAATATTTAACAAAGTCAAGATGAATGGGATACATAAGAAGTTTTTCTACAAAAATGAAATTTTAAGGTTTTTGATAATAACTTGATGTGAGAGTTATAAAAAATAAAAATGTAAATATAACAGACCCATCACATCAAGTCCACACACCCTGTTAGGATTGATGCCACCTGCAACCAGTTGTTTTTTAGTTTTTGATGTTTTCTGGTCCATCATACAGATTCTTGGTCCTTTTTGTTTTATTTATTTTTATTTTTGAAATCCAAAGCAGAATGTGTGGATTGTGAAATGATGTGCCCCTTTTCCTTGTAAGTACAGTGGTATAAGCAGAAGAATATTTTGGATTTATAGGCATCTCTCCATGACCGCAGGGTATTGTTATCATTTATTATAATATTGCCAGGAAAAAGTTGTCTTTTGAAACATGAAACTGGAGTTCTTACACAAACAGCATGATAGAAAACAAGCCATTGTAATATATTTATCCAAGCTGGACCCAGTAATGAAGGGTTCATCCCGATATATCAGAGCTGCAGCTTTTATGCAAAGGTGCTATTAGACAAAGTTAGATATTGTTTTGGTCAAACATTTAATTTTTAATGGTCCGACATTCTGTGCAGCAAATATACAGCTAACTAAATGTTTGTCTAATGAAAGGTTTAACCACTAGGCGTCCGCGCTATAGCCGAAAGACGGCTACAGCGCGGACTTCAATTGCCGGGAGGGCGTCCCTGGACGTCCTCCTGTTTACTTCCGCATTGCGCGCTCCCGCGAGCGCGCATCGCGGAAGTTTTGTGCTGGCCGTGTCCCTCGGACACAGCCAGTCACAGATCGCCGTAAACGGCCAATGACAGCGGCCGTTTACAGTGCGATCGGCGGTGCCAACGAGAGATGATCTCATATGTAAACATATGAGATCATCTCTCATCGCCGGCTCTCCCTCCTCACACAGAGACAGCGTGTGAGGAGGGAGAGCGGAACCGCTGCGGCGGTGAGTGTAAAAGAGAAAAAAAAAAGTGTCCCGCTGTTAACGGTCCCTGTCATCTGCCCCTGCCATGTGATCTGCCCTGCTATCTGCCCCTGCCATGTGATCTGCCCTGCTATCTGCCCCTGCCATGTGATCTGCCATCTGCCCCTGCCATGTGATCTGCCATCTGCCCTGCTATCTGCCCCTGCCATGTGATCTGCCCTGCCATCTGCCCCTGCCATGTGATCTGCCATCTGCCCTGCCATCTGCCCCTGCCATGTGATCTGCCATCTGCCCTGCTATCTGCCCCTGCCATGTGATCTGCCATCTGCCCTGCTATCTGCCCCTGCCATGTGAGCTGCCCTGCTATCTGCCCTGCTATCTGCCCCTGCCATGTGATCTGCCCTGCCATCTGCCCCGCCATCTGCCCCGCCATCAGCCCCGCCATCTGTCCCGCCATCTGCCCCGCCATCTGTCCCTCCATCTGCCCCGCCATCTGTCCCGCCATCTGCCCTGCCATCTGTCCCGCCATCTGCCCTGCCATCTGTCCCTGCCATCTGCCCCGCCATCTGCCCTGCCATCTGCCCTGCCATCTGTCCCCAGTGCCATCTGTCCCCACTGCCACGTATAAGTGCCATCTGTCATCAGTGCCACCTGTCATTAGTGCCACCTGTCATTAGTGCCACCTGTCATTAGTGCCACCTGTCATTAGTGCCACCTGTCATTAGTGCCACCTGTCATCAGTGCCACCTGTCATCAGTGCCACGTATCAGTGCCACCTGTCATCAGTGTCATCAGTGCCACGTATCAGTGCCATCTGTCATCAGTGCCACGTATTAGTGCCATCTGTCATCAGGGCCACGTATTAGTGCCATCTGTCATCAGTGCCATGTATTAGTGCCATCTTTCATCAGTGCCACGTGTCATCAGTGCCACATAGTGTGCCATTTGTCATCAGCGCCACATGTCATCAGTGCCACATATTAGTGCCATCTGTCATCAGTGTCACGTGTCATCAGTGCCATGTATTAGTGCCATCTGTCAGTGCCACGTATTAGTGCCATCTGTCAGTGCCACGTATTAGTGCCATCTGTCATCAGTGCCACATATTAGTGCCATCTGTCATTAGTGCCACCTGTCATCAGTGCCATGTATTAGTGCCATCTGTCATCAGTGCCACATCAGTGTCAGTGCCACGTATCAGTGCCATCTGTCATCAGTGCCACATCAGTGCCACGTATCAGTGCCATTTGTCATCAGTGCCACGTCAGTGTCACGTGTCATTGTCCTGGTTCTCCAGGGCCTTCAAAAGTGTAATAGGTAGTCAACAAGTTAGATGTGTAATTTATGCTCCTAGAACACTTGATGGTGCTCCCTGCATGTTGGGCCTGTCTATGTGGCCAGGCTGCGAAAAAGTCCCACACATGTGGTATCGTAATACTCAGGAGGAGTAGCAGAATGTATTTTGGGGCGTCATTTGTGGTATATACATGGCATGTGAGAGAAATAACCTATCATAATGACAATTTTGTGGGGGAAAAAAATAAAAATAAATAAATCTTCATTTTGCAAAGAATTGTGGGAAAAAATGACAACATCAAAAACCTCACCATGCATCTTACTAAATACCTTAGAATGTCTACTTTCAAAAAAGGGGTCATTTGGGGGGTATTTGTACTGTCCTGACTTGTTCGGGTCACAAGAAATGAGATAGGCCGTCAGTACATCAGATGTGATCAATTTTTTATGATTTGCACCATAACTTGTAGACTCTATAACTTTCACAAAGACCAAATAATATCCACTAATTTGGGTTATTTTTACCAAAGATATGTAGCAGTATAAATTGTGGCCAAAATTTATGAAGCAAAATTACTAATTTGCAAAATTTTATCACAGAAACTAAGAAAAATGCGTTTTTTTTCAAAATTTGCGGTCTTTTTTCATTTATAGCGCAAAAAATAAAAAACCCAGAGGTGATCAAATACCACCAAAAGAAAGCTCTATTTGTATGAAAAAAAGGACAAAAAATTCATTTGGGTACAGTATTGCATGACTGAGTAATTGTCATTCAAAGTGTGAGAGCGCTGAAAGCTGAAAATTGGTCTGGTCACGAGGGGGGTTTAAGTGCCCAGTTGTCAGGTGGTTAAAATATGAGTTTGTTTATGTACAAATCTAACAATGAAAAATGCGTACATTTGAATCCAGCCACCTTATTGCCTCTATTGGAGGAGGCTAGAGACAAAGGAAGACACATGTGTTAAATTGATGGTGTAGGAATCAGCTGCTGTGAGCTCCGTGTGAGACACACTCCCTGAAGACCCAGATATTACATTTCTGTAGATTTGAGTATGCAGTTTATCATCCAGAAGGATACTCAGTATTCAAAGTCATTGGATCCTTTTTCCCCAGCTCAAGAAGCAGAGCTCCATGTTTTAGCAAAGCCTGTGAGCTATAAAAGAGTGTATATTTATATAGATAGTCGAGATATCGAGAGCTTTTGGTTACATTTGAAGGGCCAGAAGTTTGTTTTTACTTCGGCAGGTAAACCAATAAAGCATGCCAAGTTAAGTTGATTGGCTGTTTTCAGCCTTCCAGGTTCTTGCTGAGGTAGCCATATTAACTTTCACACATGGAAGCAGACCAGGTGACTAAGGATGCTGCATTTACAGCCCCGGACACCTGATGGGTCTGTGCAACTCACAGATTCCACCCTAGTTCTGGCCCAGTATAGCTGGGATTAATAATTCAACTTTAAGGACCCCAGAACGAGAAGAACAAGTGGTCCATAGGGGGCAACTTCTTATGAAACAGGACTTTGGAAAAAGGTGATCATTTATGTCTGCCAACCACTCTTTTCCCTCCAGCTTGACACATGGACCGTGTCATCAGTCACAAGCAGTTATGGCTGCCTTAGTAAATGAGCATGGGATAGAGCCAGGGTTCTCCACAGTTGTTTTTATAACATACCACTTCTTGTTTTACCTGTTACCAAAGGTGTTACCAAAAGCTGAACATCCCTTCCAGAGATTACAAAAAAGATATATCCAGATGCCCAAGTCAGGATCTTACAAGTATGCATTTTGTCTGTATGGACATGTTTTTTGGATGTTCAGTGGCAAATGCTACTGCAAAGGCCACAGTAAAAAGTGTTATCAGATGTAGTTTGTAAGTACAGGGTGCCAGAAAGTACAGAGAGTAACAGAGGAAATCATTTTTTATAGGAGAGTCCTTACTAGAAGTTTTGAGGTTTTATTTTTACACCTTCCTACTGTCTACAATGTAGTGGACAAAGTAGAGTAAGAAACCAGAAAATTTTTGCCTGAATGTTTTCTTATATTTTATGAAGCCCCTAAGGGGGATGTTGGACTCTCTCCCTATGGGATTTGGTTTGGGAGTGTGTTACTCACTTGCTTATATTTTGTCTCAGCAGCTGAAGTCCTCCATTCGGATCTCACAGAGAATGTTGCTGATCTTTTAAGGTTTTTGACATACTCATTTATGTGTTTTCTCTCCAATTCCAGATCCTAAAAGTTTGGAAGGATCTAAAACTAAAGCCAGGTGACTTGTGGATTGTTAAGAGACATTTGTATATAAGGAAATGTTTGGAGACTCAATACAGCATCTATTTCATGTACAGTTTTTGCAAAACTTTTTTTTTTTAATTAAATAATCTTTATTCAGATCTTCAAAACATATAAAATAGATTCTCATTACAAAAATTCTTAAATACATCATATACAAAACATTTTATATATATATATATATTAGCAAAGAAGAAAAATGTTACTATCTGATTTTCTCCCTTTAACCCTTCCCACCCACCCCTATATCCCATATTCACCCTCCCCCATATCCCATATTCACCCTCCCCCCTATCTTAATCGCAATTTACAATATACCTTTATAAATGCACTCAATACCATACCTTCATTACCTTATCTATTTCCTACACACATCTTACGTAGGATAACCCAGTTCCTCTAACCAAGGCTTCCAGATTTTTTTAAATTCCTTAAGTTTCCTCTCCTTGCATATACTACCCTTTCTTTCCATACTGTTTCTGTTACTGTTTTAAACCAGTCAAACCAGTCATCCTTTGAAGGGGGTTTCTCTGCCTGCCATCTCTGTGCTATTAGTTTTCTCGCCTGGAAAAGGCACCTTAGCACCGTTTTAGTTTTAATATTCCCCAGACTCTCCCCTACTCCCAAGATACATAGTTTGGGGTCCATTCTGAGAGTCAGCTTAAAGATCTTATTTATGGTATCTAATATTTCCGTCCAATAGCGGAACAATTTTGGACATTTCCAGATCATATGCATCAGGTCCCCCACATTCTGGCACCTAGGGCATTTGGAGTCCCCCCTCCGCCCCCATTTAAACAGTTTTTTAGGGGTATAATAGGTTCTATGTAAGAGCATTAAATATGACATCTTCTGGGCCGGCGATACTGTAGCTTGGTTCCCTCCTGCCAGTATCTTCTTCCATTGTCCATCCGAAATTCTACCCAGGTCCCTTTCCCACTTACTCCTACACTTGAGCTTCCCTGAACCTATAATGATGTTGCTACATATATATGGATAAAGTTCCGCTATGGATCCACTGGATCCACCAGAACTATTCATTCTTTCAAAAATGGGAGAGCTATTCCACCGCGGGCCTTGTTCCCCAAACTGAGCTTTTAAAGCATGTCTAATTTGTAAATAATTATAATGTGAGTAGTTAGGTATCTCAAACTCATCTTTTAATGAGGCAAACGTTTTAAGGGAACTGCCATTATATAGTTGGTCCAAGCTAACTATGCCCTTTGTTTCCCATATCTTAATTTTCCCTATTGGCCTTAACTCTTGTAAGTTCTTATTGTCCCATAACGGGACACCTTTAACCATACCCCCCATTCCCCTCAGATCCTTTATGGTTTTCCAAACTTTTATTATTAACTTAACTGTAGGGGGTCTGTAGACAAATGAGTTTGCCTCCAAAACCTTCACTAGTGTCTTATGTGGTGCCCCTATAGTCATCAGTCCCCCATTATTTTCTCCTTCAGGGTCAGTTACTGATATCAAATGTTGTAGTTGGGCTGCTAAGAAGTAACCCCGCGGGTGTGGTACTGCCAGGCCCCCCTCTAAAGTTGATAATTGTAGGGTTTGTAAGCTTATCCTAGATTGTCTACCTTTCCATATTAGAGCTCTTAGCAATGTATCTATTTTTTTAAACCATTTCCTATGAATCCATATTGGCGAGTTATGCATTATATATAGTAGCTGAGGTAACCACAGCATTTTAATCAAGTTACATCTTCCAGCAACTGAAAGAGGAAGTCCTCTCCATATATCGATCTTATTTTTAAATTTGGATAACAGAGGGGTTAAATTGTTTTTAATAAAGTCATTGGGGTCTTTAGTTATATATATGCCTAAGTATTTTGTTATCTCTACTATTTCTATTTGGATCTTTTCCAAACAGGAGCTCTTCCTAATTGGGTCTAATGGCAACAATGCTGATTTCTCCCAGTTTAGGGTGAGACCAGAGAGTGCTCCGAATCTTGTAATATAATATTATAGAGAATTTTAACCCAATTAATATAGGAGGGACCAAATCCAAACTCCTTCAATACACGCCAAATATACCCCCATTCAAGACTATCAAATGCTTTAACAACATCTAGCATCATCACCGCCCTTGACCCTACATTTTCAGTTGGAATCTGCAGGTTCAAAAACAGCCTTCTAATATTCTTGCTAGTTGATCTATGGGGTATAAATCCCGTTTGGTCAGAGTGAACCAATTTATGGATTACTTTCTTTAATCTGGCAGCCAGAATCTTTGCTAGGATCTTTACATCCGAGCATAGCAGAGAGATAGGCCTGTAAGACCCCGGCTCTAGAGGGTCTTTCCCTTCCTTATGTAACACTATGATCGTGGCTTCGGTCATTGATACGGGAAGCTTCCCTTCTTTCTTTGCCCACTCAAACACTCTAAGTAGTTCCGGCAGTAATACCGTCCCATAGTTTTTATATGTCTCAGCGGGGAGACCATCAGGACCAGGGGATTTCTGATTTTTCAATTCTGTTACCGCTAGTTTAATTTCCTCCAGAGTTAACGGGGCCTCCAATTCCTCGTTGTCAAGCTCTGTTAGGGAGGGCATTCCAATATTCCCAAAAAATTTATCTAGCTCCCCTCCTCCCATGGTTCCCCGAGATGTATACAGTTCTTCATAAAAGTTCTTGAATGTGTCTGTAATCTCCCCCACCTGAGAAGAGATCTCACCCCTCCTAGTCCTAATAGCAGGTATCATGGAAGGGGAGGAGCCAGACCTGACCAAATGGGCCAGCATCTTCCCGACTCTTTCCCCCTCTCCATATACAATTTGGTTCTGAAATAATCTCTTATTTTCAGATTTCCTAATCATTACGTCCTTGTAGATTTGTTGCTTATTTTCCCATATACTTTGATTTCCTGGTGTTGGCTCCTTCACATACTCCCTTTCTGCTGTTATTAACTCTTTCCTAGTCTTATCCTCCCAGTTCAACGAAGATTTTTTAATTCTAGAAATTTGTTGGATTAATAAACCCCGCAAAAACTTGAAGGAAAAGTCACCTGGATCCACACCAGACACTGCAAAAATGACTTAATTAAAGAAATCTCAGTGTTTGATTTGTTTCCCTCTTGTGATCACAGTCTAGGGTACTTTTTGATTCAATTACTTTAATTGTAAGGGATATATATATTTGAAAAGTAGTTTAGCCATGTTGAAGTCATATTTTGTCTTTTGTACATTTTCCATTTTATGTAGAATTGTCTGTGTTTACATATGCTGATAAGTCAGCATGCTCACAATTAAGCTAGAAGGCCATTCTGGCCACAGGAGTGTACAGCCAGTACTCTGTAAATATGTCTTATCAATCATTTGTTTTTCACAATGAAAAGTCATTTGGTAATGAAAAAATTGCTCAGCTATTATTTTCTCCACAATGGAGTTTTTTTGCCTCTTTGGCCAGGACTACCTCCACCTAAGCGTGTGGAGGTTCCAGGTTAAATGTGATAGCAGGTATGGTTAGTGATCAAAATATTGTTCAAAAGAGGGGAGACTGTAATGGAAATTTGTAAGTTCTGTATATAATTGTATTCTATTTTGTATGTATTGCACACTGCCCTCACTGTGCACACAGCACTAATAATGTTTTCAGTACATGTTTACATTCTTTCAAGTCCTGATTAGAATTAGCCTGTCTATGTAACGCCCCTTGTTACCATAAACGTACAATTGTAATATTAATGTGATACCTACGTAATCATGTGCATAAAAACCTTCAATTGCTTTATAATAAAGCAGAACAGTTATTTAGAAAGATGCTGAGCGTATCTTTTGTGTCTGTTCCCTACTGCAGTAGTTATTATTAATTTGGAACCACTAATCAATATGAGGATAGGAGTTGCCTATCATCAATTTAACCGAGTCAATAGTAGATAAGCATGTGTATTCTAAATTATGATTACAGTTTTCCAAACCTTCAGATCAGCTGTATGACACAATGGTAACAAATCAAGGGATAACATCACAAACATTTTGATAAAGTTTAGCTGTCATTTTAAAGGTAAAGAATACAGGGCTCAGGGGTGCATATTCTGCTGGGCAGAGTACAGGGTTTAGGAGTGTGTATTGATCACGGCTCAGGAGTACGTTGCAATCAGGGTGCAGGACTCAAGAGTGCGCATTGGACAGAGTGTTATCGCATAGGGCATAGACAGCTGTAGACTTTTACTTTAAATAACACTGTGGATTAAAGCAGATAATCTACCTTTCTTCCTACATTATTTTTCACTTGCTGTTTTTTCCATGCTTTATTAGGGGTTCCAGATTAAAGCTCTCATGCATGAATGGTGCTTTATTTTTGTATAGCATCTCTTTCTGTTAAGGAGATTTTAAGATGACCAATATGTATGGTGAGGGATTTTCATTTCTCTCTACTTCCTCTTTCTCCCAGTCTCCCTCCATGGGGGAAAATAGCTCCACAAATAGACAATTCCGAGGACTTTGGAGCTGTCGTGGGGATCATAGGATGGCGCCCTGTCCGAGCCTCCTATGGAACAATTTTTTCCTGATTTATTTCTTGCGGCAGATATATGCGTAAATAAATAAACAGAAATTTTGATATATAGGAAACTAGTTTAATATATAAAAAAAGGTTACACATGTTTAGCTGTGTTTAAACAATACAGGGGGTCCCCTAGTTACAAACATCCGACTTACAAACGACTCCTACTTACAAACAGAGGGAGACAACAGGAAGTGAGAGGAAATCTACCCCTAGGAAGGGAAATTTACTCCTGTAAGAGTATTATGGGGAAAAGGTACCTCCACTGATGCTTTATCACCATCCTTGTTTCCACAACAACCCAAAATTTTCAAAATCCAATTGTCATTGGGACAGAAAGGGCGGTGAAATCTTCTGAACAGGGGCACACACAGCAAAACAAATGTTACAGGGGTGTTAACCCTTCCCTATGCTATCCAAAAAGCTTAAAAATAGTTTTTTTGGCTGGAGCTACACTTAAAAAATGTACCTGTTCCGACTTACAAACAGATTCAACTTAAGAACAAACCTACAATCCCTAACTTGTTTGTAACCCGGGGACCCCCTGTACTTAGTACAAGGCTACAAACATCACATTTGCTGTGTTATGGTTTTCTGGCTTCTTTTGTGATGTTTAAATGTGAACTGTACTGTCTTTTAGGCTCGTGTGATCGCTGTCCTAGACTGGGAACTGTCCACAATTGGAAATCCTGTATCGGACTTGGCTTACTTCCTTATCGTTTATTTTTGGCCTCAAGAAGAACCCATTTATGGTGGTGACAAATCCCTTGGTGATATTGAAGGTAGAAATACAGAAATATGGTAGTTACCATTGCTGACAACCTTTAAAAATGCTAGTTGTCTGGCTGCCTGTGGATCCAATACTTAAAAAAAAAACAGACCAAAAATAAGCACAGATCGATGCATATTTCACCAGCACACCATGGACCTTCATAATAGTGTCCAAATATTTATTGAAGTGATCATATCATAGCAGTAATGTGAAATCATGCACCTAAATGCAATACCTTTTTTCAGCGCAACGCGAGACACTCTACTGCTTTACAGTGCGTGGCCAGTAAGTGAACTTTATGAGATGTCTGTGTGACATCTCAATAAAGTTCCTTTAAAAAAACGAATCATCATTGCTGCACTGATCTTAGCCAGACCACATCGCACTCCAGTTGCTGCTTTACAATGCAGTGTCTGTTGTGAACATACCCTATGACATAAGACATGACATGTTTCAATTTTTAAATATGACTATTTTTTTTTTTTACAAATGTGAGGGGAGTCCTGTTAATATTTAAGGGATAATGCCTGGGTTTATGTTTAGGCATCATGTGATTAATAAGAATAGTAAGTGAAGGTGGCACCCTCTTGGATCTTTAGCCTTCCTAAACACCAGAGCGCCAGTGAACGACATCCCTTGAGATGAAACGCTTCGGCAAGAGCTTAGTGGTGATATCATTATGTCTGCTCAGGTGAGCGGCAGTGGTGGCCGCCCATTAAAAAAAAAAAATACTGGCACTTTAACCACCTCAATACAGGGCACTTAAACCCCCTTCCTGCCCAGACCAATTTTCAGCTTTCGGTGCTCTCACACTTTGAATGACTATTACTCAGTCATGCAACACTGTACCCAAATGAAATTTGTGTCCTTTTTTTCACACAAATAGAGCTTTCTTTTGGTGGTATTTAATCACTAATGGGTTTTTTATTTTTTGTGCTATAAATAAAAAAAGACCGTAAATTTTGTGAAAAATTGCCTTTTTCTTTGTTTTTGTCATAAAATTTAGCAAATTAGTAATTTTTCTTCATAAATTTTGGCCACAATTTATACTGCTATATATCTTTGGTAAAAATAACCCAAATTAGTGTATATTATTTGGTCTTTGTGAAAGTTATAGAGTCTACAAACTATGGTGCCAATCACTGAAAATTGAAAACATCTGATCAGGCCTTCAGTACATCAGGTAAATCTCATTTCTTGAGGTACTAACAAGTCAGAAAAGTACAAATACCCCCCAAATTACCCCTTTTTAGAAAGTAGACATTCCAAGGTATTAAGTAAGTAGCATGGTTAGTTTTTTTAAGGTGTAATTTTTTTCCCACAATTCTTTGCAAAAGGAAGATTTTTTTTTTTTCAAAATTTTCATATTAACTGGTTATTTCTCTCACAGAGCATATGCATACAACAAATTACACCCCAAAATACATTCTGCTACTCTTACCGAGTATGGGGATACCACATGTGTGGGACTTATACACAGCCTGGCCACATACAAAGGCCCAACATTGAAGTCGCACCATCAGGCGATCTACGAGCATAAATTGCACATCTCATTTCTCAACCACCTATTACACTTTTGAAGGCCCTGGAGCACCAGGACAAAGGAATTGCCCACAAAATGACCCCATTTTGGAAAGCAAACACCCCAACGTATAATCTATGAGGCATAAGGAGTCTTTTGAACTGTTATTTTTTTTCCAGAAGTTTTTGGAAAATGTGGAAAAAAAATAAAAATGCATTTTTTTTTACACAAAGTTGTCCATTTATAAGATATTTCCAACACATAGCAAATACATAGCAAAAATGACACCCCAAAATACATTCTGCTACTCCTCCTGAGTATGGTGATACCACATGTGTGGGACTTTTACACAGCCTGGCCACATACAAAGGCCCAACATTGAAGTAGCACCATCAGGCGATCTATGAGCATAAATTGCACATCTCATTTCTCAACCACCTATTACACTTTTGAAGGCCCTGGAGCACCAGGACAAAGGAATTGCCCACAAAATGACCCCATTTTGGAAAGAAAACACCCCAACGTATAATCTATGAGGCATAATGAGTCTTTTGAACGGTTATTTTTTTTCCAGAAGTTTTTGGAAAATGTGGAAAAAAAATAAAAACGCATTTTTTTTACACAAAGTTGTCCATTTATAAGATATTTCCAACACATAGCAAATACAAAGCAAAAATGACACCCCAAAATACATTCTGCTACTCCTCCTGAGTATGGCGATACCACATGTGTGGGACTTTTACACAGCCTGGCCACATACAAAGGCCCAACATTGAAGTAGCACCATCAGGCGATCTACGAGCATAAATTGCACATCTCATTTCTCAACCACCTATTACACTTTTGAAGGCCCTGGAGCACCAGGACAAAGGAATTGCCCACAAAATGACCCCATTTTGGAAAGCAAACACCCCAACGTATAATCTATGAGGCATAATGAGTCTTTTGAATGGTTATTTTTTTTCCAGAAGTTTTTGGAAAATGTGGAAAAAAAATAAAAACGCATTTTTTTTACACAAAGTTGTCCATTTATAAGATATTTCCAACACATAGAAAAAATGACACCCCAAAATACATTCTGCTACTCCCCCTGAGTATGGGGATACCACATGTGTGAGACTTTTACACAGCTTGGCCACATACAGTGGCCCAACATCCAAGTAGCACCATCAGGCGTTCTAGGAGCATACATTACATAGATAATTTCCTGGCAACCTATCATTTTTGAAGCCCTTCATATTTCTAACACATAGCATGTACATACCAAGAATTACAATCCAAAATAAATTCTATTGCGGAAATGATAAAAAAAAAGTATTACCTGTGCTTTTAGTAGTGTCCACAGAAGAGAGCACTGGTCCAGGCAGCAGTCAGGGATGTGCTTAGCGACAGCAATAACTATCCAGGCAGCAGGCAGGAATATTGTCTATAGTCGGCACAGCACAGTCCATAGGAATTGTCCAGGCAGAGACAGCCAGAACAGCCATAATATTGGTCCTGGTACACTGTTACCTGCAGACACACATTATTGTACCGCTCTCCAGCCCTTCATAAACATACTGCCTTTTGCTACAGCGAATTATTTGCATAGTCCAGGTAGCAGGCAGATGTGTGGTCTGTTCATGCGGCAGGCAAAGGCATGATGGCAGTAAGTCAGCAGAAGGCTGAGGGCCGCAATTGGGTAAGACCTGTGCACAGGGGCACAGGGGTAGAGGCTTCGACCCACCCAAATCTCTATGAAGCCTCCGGACTCCAGACCCTAATCCGGAAATTACAAAACCGGGAGAAAACAAAAAAAATTGTTATCTCCATCCGGAAAAACTATTCTGGAGCCCCTCACATATGTGAGACCCCTGTGTACTATAGTAGCAGGGCAACAGATCAGTCCAAGCGGTAGGCAAAAGCATAGTCCATAAAACAAGCCAGGGTCAGTTAACGTGCAAGCAGTCCAAGCGGTAGGCAGAAGAGTAGTCACAAAACAGGCCAGGGTCAGGTCACGAGCAAGCAGTCCAAACGGTGGGCAGAGGCATAGTCAAAACAGGCCAGGGTCAGTTCATGTGGAAGCAGTCCAAACGGTAGGCAGAGGCATAGTCAAAAAGCAGGCCAGGGTCAGTTCACATTGAAGGCAGTGGCATGGTTATTTGGGGAAGCATGGAAAATGATCAGCGAAAATGGGGAAAATATGGGCTAATAACTTGGGGATGTATGATACAGTTCGAAGCATTCACCAATGCAAAGGCCAGGTTGGGAGGGACACTGGGGACAATGGAAGCTGGTATCTTTTCGAAAACCTCTTCTGCTGCACACACGACATTTTTTTTGCTGTCTTCGGCCTGCTTCCGATGGTGGAATGTTGTACGGGAAGTGCCATTCATGAAGTCGGCTAACAGCATCAGAACGAGGTAATTCTGGGAGGGGTCTTTGTGGATAGATGAGGGACGTGACTACTTCTTCTATGAATTTTAGGAAGGAGGCGGGGCTTTCTGTGGATTTTGTGTAGATTATGTAGGAATTGTAAATGGCCAAATGGATTAGATATATTGCTACCTTCTTATACCAGAATCGGGACCTCCTTATTGACAAATAGGGCTGAATCATTTGGTCATTGAAATCCACCCCCCCCATGTAGAGATTATAGTCTTGGACACATATCGGTTTTTCAATGGGACCTCGTCTTCGCTGAACTACAACTGCAGTGTCATCATGAATGGTGGACATCATGTGCCCATCCCTCTTATCCTTCCACCTCAAGGCCAGCACTTCATTACATCTCAGTGTTGCTCTTTCCCCCTTTTTCAGCCTTTTGTTCACAATGGATTGTGGGAAGCCCTTCCTTTTTTTTCTTGAAGTTCCGCAGGCCAGGGTTTTTTCAATATATAGGTGTCTGAAAAGGGGCAGGCTGGTATAAAAGTTGTCCAGGTATATATAATAGCCTTTTTTTAGAAGTGGGTAAGCCAGATCCCATACGATTTTTCCATTTGTGCCCATGTAGGCTGGGCACTCAGGGGGCTGGAGCTGGGAATCTCTTCCCTCATATATGCGGAATGCATATAGATATCCCGTGGCTCTCTCACACAGCTTGTAAAATTTGACTCCATATTTGGCCTTTTTGCTAGGAATATACTGTTTTATTCCTAGCCGGCCTGAAAATGGTACCAGGGACTCATCCACACATATATTCTTCTCGGGGACAT
The DNA here is from genome assembly GCA_037952925.1 of Lithobates clamitans. Taxonomy (NCBI): domain Eukaryota; kingdom Metazoa; phylum Chordata; class Amphibia; order Anura; family Ranidae; genus Lithobates; species Lithobates clamitans. The sequence continues at coordinate 137,665 of JBBGZY010001140.1, forward strand.
AAAGTTCTGCAAATCGTTGGGAAAATGAATTTATTAGTGGGCGAATCTTGTATAGCTTATCAGAATTTGGATGATTGTTGGGAGGGCACTGGGTGTTGTCGTTAAAATGAAAGAATCTCATAATCATCTCATATCGGGACCTGGACATAGCGGCAGAATACATGGGCATATGGTGGATGGGGTGGGTGGACCAATAGGTATGTCCTTCATTTTTTTTTGTAATCCCCATATTTAGGGTGAGGCCCAAAAACAATTTGAACTCCTCCATATTCAAATCTCTCCACTCAAACGGACGGGCATAAGATGATTGGGGGTTGCTGGCAATATACTGCTGGGCATACAAATTTGTCTGGTCCACAATGAACTGCAGCAAAGTGTCGGGCAAAAACAGGTGAAAAAAATTGATCTCTGTAAAATTTTGGGTGTTGGCCTGCACACCTGGCTGTGCTGTGAAAGGGGGAATATTTGGTGATCCCGAGTTGGAAGGCAGCCATGTTGGGTTGGCAAGACCATCTGGCATATAGGTAGCGGCCCTGGCTCTTGGGGGACGTGACACTCCAGTAGTTGGGGGAGTTGAATTTCCTGTGCTGGAACTCGGGTGTGATGTGGCAGCACTGGTACTGGGCATTTGTGCGCGGGGCCCATCTCTGGTGGCAGCACTGGTACTGGGCCTTTGTTCCTGGGGCCTATTGCTGGCGGCAGCACTGGTACTGGGCCTTTCTTCCTGGGGCCTATTTCTGGCGGCAGAGCTGGTACTGGGAATATAATCCCGGTTGCTGGCGGCTTCCTGGGTTCCAGAGTGTCGTGCCCTTTTAGAAGGGACCCATTCTTCATCCGAACCATTGCTACTCTCGATTGGCTCAAATGCCGAACTTGTTTCGGAATCAGAATGGGACTCTGATGAGAGCTCCCCGGTGCTCTCATCAGTCATAGAGAGGATCTGGAACGCCTCCTCACTTGTATATCCTCTTTTGGACATGGCTGTGTGGCGGGTAGCTGTGCGACGGGTGACAGATGGGTGGCAGGTGACGGTCACTGATGGGCTGTGCGATGGGTGGCAGGTGACGTTCACTGAGAGGTGATGGTGTGATGGGCGATGGTCACAGATAGTTGACAGGCGACGGTCACTGATGGGTAACAGGTGCACCGCTGATGGTCACTGATGGGTGACAGGGCACAGTCACTGATGGGTGACGGGTGAGAGGGCCCGGTCACTGATGGGTGACAGGCCACGGACGGTGACAGGTGATAGTCACAGATTGTTGACAGGCGACGGTCACTGATGGGTGACGGGTGCACCGCTAATGGTCACTGGTGGGTGACGGGTGACAGGGCACGGTCACTGGTGGGTGACGGGTGACAGGGCAGGTCACTGATGGGTGACGGGTGACAGGGCAGGTCACTGATGGGTGACGGGTGACAGGGCAGGTCACTGATGGGTGACGGGTGACAGGGCACGGTCACTGGTGGGTGACAGGGCACCGCTGATGGTCACTAATGGCAGTCTCTATGTGACCGGTGCACTTTTTATGGGGTGACTGTTGGGTGACAGATGACAATTGGGGGGGGCGATGGGACAGAAGTGGTGTTGGTGCAGACACTACAAATACAAAGATCTGTAACTCACTGCTCCTGGCTCTTCTCTCCTCACACTGGAAACGGTGTGTGAGGAGAGAAGGGCTAGTAACAGCTAGTGACAGCTCTTTGTTTACACTTAGTGATCGGCTGTGAATGGATCACAGCCGATCACATGGTACACAGTACTGGCCAATGGCTGTAAACTATCGTCGGTGACGAGCAGTGTTCCCGGGGAACACGCCGCCACCGACGTGCACGTGCAGCGCGCTCACGATCGCGCGCATGCGCCGTGCAATGCGGGATGTACCATTAGTGATCAGCCGTGACTTCATCACGGCCGATCACGTGGTAAACAGCCATGCCCAGTGGCTGTTCACCCCTGTCGGTGACGAGCGGTGTCTCGGTGACACGCCGCCACCGACAGTACAGGGCTGCGCGCTCACGATCGCGCGCATGCCCTGTTTAAACGGTGGACGTCATATGACGCCCACTCAGAACAATAGGCTTACCGTCCGGCCGTCATATGACAGTGGGCGGTAGGCTAGTGGTTAAGTGTGTGCAGGATGCCGGACACACAGGTGTATGGGAAGCATGACGTGTTGCAATTACTGAAAACAATAAAAATAAAATAATGGCCTTTTACAGTAAGTGTGTGCAGGGCGCCGGACACAGCTATGGGAAGCATGACGTGTTTGCAATCATGTGATTGCAAACAGGAAGCTCTATTGGCTTCCTTTAGAAAGTCCTCGGGGCGCTAAACTCTGCGCCCTGAACACTCCCTCTATAGTATTGTTCCCTGCTGTGGTGTGTGATTGGCAGGTCCTGTGCCTTCACTTCCGGTTTCTGACTAATCCTGGCTGGTCCAAAAGTGGAAGACAGGCAACTTGCTGTGAAAGCTGTGAGTGCCGGGGGGGGGGGGGGATAGGGGGGGGCTCTAATGAGGACATCTAATTTAAAGGGGGGCTCTGATGGTGACATCTAATGTAAAGTGGGGGGCTCAGATGGCGACATCTAATGTAAAGGAGGACTCTGGTGACATCTAATGTAAAGGAGGGGCTCTGATGATGACATCTGATGTAAAGGAGAACTCTGATGGGGACACCAGATCTAAAGGAGAACTCTGATGGGGACACCTGATGTAAAGAGGGGGACTCTGATGAGGACACCTGATTTATAGGGGGATGCTGATGAGGACACGTGTTGTAAAGGGAGACTCTGATTGCGACACTTGATGTATAGGGGGAATCTGATGAGGACACCAGATGTATAGGGGGATGCTGATAGGGACACCTGTTGTAAAGGGGGACTCTGATTGGGACATCTGATGTAAAAGGGGGCTCTGATGAGGACACCTTTTGTTAAGCGGTTTTATTTTATTTTACTTGAAATGTGGATGTAATTAGCCTACTGTGATGGGCACAGTGAGGCTGAAATTGATGGGTACAGTGAGGCGCAATTGATGGGCACAGTTTTATCTAGCAGTAATGATGCATAATCTCCTGATAAATGGCTATTTACAGTCCTGCATTATGAACAGCTTAATTTTTCAGTTTGTTTGTGCCCCCCCCCCCCCCAAAAAAAATTTGGGCACCAGCCGCCACTGGTGAGCAGTGTAGTTGCAATGTGCTAGAATCTTATCTGTATTTTGTAAGGACATATATTTTTGTGTAAACTACTTCTAAACTACCTGCCTGCACTATAGCTAACAGAGGGCTACAGCATGGGCTTCCAATTCTGGGAGGCCATCCATGGACGGCCTCCCAGAACCCAGCCTCTTGCATGCCCCCCTTGACCTTCAGACACAGCTGATCACAGATTCAATCACAGTTGATCACATGCAAATAGACTTGCCGGTTATCGGCAGTCGTTTCCTCCCATGCTGTGTCTACATGAGGAAAGGAGAGCCGTTAACCTGTCAGCACATTGTTTACACAGATAATCAGTGTCCTGATTATCAGTGCAGCCCCATCAGTGCCAAACAGTGCCCATCACTGCAGCCCATCAGTGCCCATCACTGCAGCCCATCCGTGCAGCTTCATCAGCTTCATCAAAGAAGAAAAATTGCTTACTGTATATACTTGAGTATAAGCCGAGTTTTTCAGCATATTTTTTTGGGCTGAAACGCCCCCCCCCCCCCCGGCTTATACTCGAGTGATTGTCCCACTTAAGAAAAAAAATGGCCTGAAGATGGAGCTGAAAAAGGGGCGGGGCCGTCACGCTGGGTGCCGCACATGTATCCGCCCGGCGCCCCTGTCAGTTTCCCCTCCCTCCCATGTTGTGTGTCAGATCTGAATCGACGTGCAGCCGCTGTAACGATGTCCCGCCTCCTAGATCACCTCTTGTGATAGACAGCACACTGATCCAATGCTGGGAATCATTGTTCTGTGTGTCATAGGAGGCGGGACATCGTTATCACGGCTGCACAGTGATTCAGATCCAGCTCTGACACACAGCATGACATCTCATTACCAATCACTGGTAGGCTGTACCTGATGGACACTGGTAGGCTGTATATCATGGGCACTGATGGGCTGTACATGATGGGCACTGGCAGGCTGCATGTCATGGGCACTTATAGGCTGTACATGATGGGCACTGGCAAGCTGCATTTCATTGGCACTGATAGGTTGTACATGATGGGCATTGTCAGGCTGCATTTCATGGGCACTGATAGGCTGTACATGATGGGCACTGGCAGGTTGCATGTCACGTGCACTGATAGGCTGTACATGATGGGCACTGACAGTCTGCATTTCATGAGCACAGATAGGCTGTACATGATGGGCACTGGCAGGCTGCATTTCCCACACTACGCTTATACTTAGGTCAATAAGTTTTCCCAGTTTTTTGTGGTAAAATTAGGGGCCTCTGCTTATATCTGGGTCAGCCTATACTCGGGTATATACGGTATTTGCAATCTTTTATAACAGAACTTAAGAAAAACCTTTTTTTTTTTTTTTTGGTATTTTTTCATTTGTTTAGAAAAAAACAAAAAACTGGTGATTAAATACTACCAAAAGAAATCTCTGTCTCAAAAAAATTATAAAAACTTAATTTGGGTACAGTGTTGCATGAACGCACGATTGTCATACAAAGTGGGACAGCGCTAAAGCTGAGAATTTTTCATCTGAATACTTTCCAGGGGGCAACACATGGACTGATTGAACTTTTAGGCTCTTTCATATTTACTGCCTCCCCCTGGCTGCCCACCTGAATACTAAAATTACAGCCTGACAGGGCTGTACACATGCTGCGGCCATTGCAATTTTAGAGTGGTAATAAATCCAAAAGCAAACATTTTGTTATGTTACAACTCACCAATTCTTGTAAGGACCGCATTCGTTTTCTTTTTTAGGCTTTCTTCTATTTTTAGCTGGTAATCCAGCCAGTAAGTTTCTTGTTTTTCAAAAGAGGAAGCTCTGCACCTGAATGTTTGTTTCAGTTACAGAGATGAGACAAACCATTTGAAACTAGTAGGGGTGCTTACAATGATCAGCTTTTATTTATTTATTTAAAACTGTTGCTGTAACTGCTTATACAGTAGTAGCTGGAGTTTGGCTTCAATTTGTTAGTGTATTTAAATCTGTTAGTACAGCAAACACCCTCCTGTGCTCATCCATCCAGAGTGGGAGCACTCTAATAGAGGAGGTGTGTTACTGGCCAGATCACCATGTGAAAACGGAGGGGAAATTTATTAAATCTTTTGTATTTGGTTTATTACCACTGCAGAGCTTAACAGGAAGCACTACCTGTCAATATCGCCCATTGAAACCAATGGGACCGCACTGCAAAAACCAAACGCTTGTCTTATCATTGTCCTGAAATGTAAAATTGCCATTTGACAATGGAAAGGAAAAAAAACAAAACAGGTGTCAAAAGGCAGCAATAGTGCCTCATGAATGCCTGTCAGCCTCTGCTATACCAGCCATACCGCCCTCTGAAAAGCGATCTGTGGTAGAACACTTTTTAGAGGACGTGTAAGCATTACCACCAGTATGAAAGGATCCTTAGGTTCAGCATGAAAGCTAAGCAGGTGTCATTTTCATTGTCACATGCACAGACCGCTATCGAGTCGACCTGCCGCCGTATATATACAGTGGCTGGTCCGCAACTGATTAGGCTTTGCCAAAAAAAAAAAAAAACCTGGAAGCTTATTGGTTTCTTTGCAGAGCTGCACCAGATTTTGTACTCTCCAGGTTTAGTAAATCAACCCCATAGTGTCTAAGAAAAAAGTCCTTCGATAGAAGAGAGAGAATTGTAGAAGTTTTACCCAGGGTAACGACTTATACCTAGTATTTATCTTGGCTTAAAGAATCATAGGAGTGTCAAGTGTTTTGCTGCCAAGGATAGGATTAGAAAGACTCTGGAGGTGAGATTCATTGTTTTAAAATGGTGGGAAATTTTACATACTCTGTAATCTGCACATCTTTTACTTTTTGATTGATTTCTTTCAGAAATTGAGCATAGGCTGTACAATCTCCTCCCTAAGAACACATAAAGTGAATAATAAAGACAGAAACTTGTAGCTATGAACATGGCAAAAATAAAGTGATTTTGTAGCCTCGTAGGATTCCGTTACTTGGTGTTCACAGTCAGCTGAAGGACAAAGCTGTCACCTCCTGGGCGGTTGGGAACTTGAGTGCAAAGCTTAAATCTCCATCTAGTGCAAGGGTCTTCAAACTATGGCCCTCCAGTTGTTCAAGAACTACAATTCCCATCATGCCTAGCCATGTCTGTGAATGTCAGAGTTTTACAATGCCTCATGAGATGTGTAGTTCCGCAACAGCTGGAGGGCCGTAGTTTGAGGATCCCTGATCTAGTGGTTGTACAGCCTCAGGAGTACCAAGCAGTAGGCAGTCGGTAGCAAAAGAACATAACACAGTGGCTTAGTGGTCCCTGAATAAAGCAAATAAAGCAGTTCTAAAGGGAAAAAAATATATATAATAGGATTTTTATAACAGCTTGCCTGTAAAATCCTTTTCTTGGAGCACATCACGGGACACAGAGCCACAGTAATTACTGTATGGGTTATATGGCACCTTCAAATGATGGACACTGGCACACCCTAGACAGGAAGTTCAATTCCCCATATAACCCCTCCCCTTACTGGGAGTACCTCAGTTTTTTAGCAAAGCAATACACGTGTAACCAGAAAGAGGGGAGGGACCTGTGTCCCATGATGTATTCAAAGAAAAGGATTTTACAGGTAAGCTGTTATAAAAATCCTATTTTCTTTATCATACATCACAGGACACAGAGCCACAGTAATTACTGTATGGGATGTCCCAGAGCAATGCTATCTGAGGGGAGGGAACATCAAAAAAGTAGGTTGCAATCAGACCTGAGGACCTATACTGCTGCCTGCAGCACACTACGCCCAAAGGCGATATCCTCATGCCTTCTTATATCCACCTGATAGAATCTGGTGAATGTATGGACTGAAGACCAAGTTGCGGCCTTGCAGATCTGAGCCATGGAGGCTTGGTGATGCACTGCCCACGAAGCACTGACAGCCCTGGTGGAGTGCGCTTTGATTTGAAAAGGTGGAACTTCCTCTTTAAACCATAAGCTTGAATAATTACTTGCCGAATCCATTTGGCATTAGTGGATTTCAACGTTGCCTGTCCTTTCTTAGGACCTTCAGGCAACATAAACAAACTATCTGTTTTCCGAATCTGAGCAGTCACCTTCAAATAGATTTTGACTGCTCTTACTACATCCAAAGAATGTAGTGACTTTTCTTCCGTAGAACAGGGTTCTGGAAAAAATTAAGGTAGAACAATATCCTGGTTTAGATGAAAACCTGAAACCACCTTTGGCAGAAAGCTAGGATGAGGACGCAATACTACTCTATCCTTGTAAATGATTAAATATGGCTCTTTACAAGAAAGAGCCGCCAACTCTGATACCATTCTCGCAGAAGAAATGGCTACCAGAAAAACTAGCTTCCTTGTCAAAAGGACCAAGGGAATATGTCGTATTGGCTCAAAAGGCTGTTTCTGTAATGCCAACAGAACTAAATTCAAGTCCCAAGGTTTCAGGGGTGCTCTAACCGGTGGATTAAGCCGCGTTACCCCCTGTATAAAGCTTAAGACCACAGAATGTGAAGCAAGCAGACGTTGAAACAATACCGATAAGGCTGAGACCTGGCCCTTGATAGTACTCAAGGCCAGCTTCATCTCTAACCCCATTTGCAGAAAGGCAAGAATTCTACCTATGCCATACTTTCTGGGATGCCAATCCCTGTATTCACACCAGACTTTATAATAAATGACTTTGGAAGCTGGCTTCCTTGCATTAATCAAGGTAGATATCACTGAGCCTGAAATCCCATGATTCTTCAGAATGTGGGTTTTAATAGCCAAACCGTTAAATTTAGCATTTGTAAAGTAGGATGGAACACTGGTCCCTGCGATAGCAGGTCTGGACGTGGTGGTAGGGTCCATGGGGCCCCTACCATCATCTTTACTATTTCTGCACACCAAGATCTTCTGGGCCACGCTGGGGCCACAAGAACTACCGACTTCCTTTCCCGTTTGATCCTGCGAAGAAGTCGAGGTAGCAGCAGAATAGGAGGGGATGCATAAATCAGTGAGAACTGATCCCACGGGGTCACCAACGCATCTGTTCTGCATGCGAGTGGATCCCTTGTTCTTGACACAAAGACTTAAGCAAATAGTCCAGCAACTGCCGCTGCTATTAATGCTCAGTCTGATGCTAAGTAAACGTGCCCTGGGAATGTCTGTGTCAGCAACACTCACATGCCTCCCGTCTGCTCTGTGTCCCTCCTTTAGCTGTATGCACCAGAAAAAAGTGCACTTTATACAGCCCGCGTTGTGGAGCCCCGTCCCCTTTTTCCGACCTCCCACCATGCCCCCCCATCTTTTTTCAAAAAAGCCTGTTTACCGTGCGAGCGGGCTCCGATCCGGCCGGATCGCATGTGGAGGGGGGCTGGGGTGGAGGAGAGCTGCTAGACGGAGAACCACCGTAGCGGGAGCGGCGCGACATACCGCTGACTGGCCCATGCTCCGTCTGCCTCCTGGAGAGAAGCTGTCCAGGTGGGGGACATTCAAGAGAAAAAAAAAAACCCTTCCTACGTCTTACCTGGGGCTTGGGCTGGAGGAAGCGTGCAGCTTGAATGACAGAGCGAGACTAACAAGCATGGAACAGGTATGTGCTCTTGACAGCCCCCCGGTGGCGGCTTTAGGCATGACAACATTTATGTTAAAGGAGAAAATCCACAAGAATTAGAAAAATTCTTTAAGAATCTCCCTTACCTTATCCAGCGGCAGGGTTCTGTGGTAAACCAGACAGACCCAATCTTCACCACTCACGGTGGGCTCCGTTAAAAAACCTTCAGGGACTGGGGGCCCCTTTTTATCGGGGGATCCACACCCCTGGGCCTGTAAAGCACCCCGCCAGGAATATGGCTGAAAAAACCAAAACACTGGATCCCGGGGTCCAGCTCTCTAAATAGAGAAGCGTTACAGGCAAAACCTTGTTTCTTCCGCCACGAAACATTGCCGAAAAAACTGAGGGACTCCCAGTAAGGGGAGGGGTTATATGGGGAGTTGAACTTGCTGTTTAGGGTGTGCCAGTGTCCATCACCTGAAGGTGCCATATAACCCATACAGTAATTACTGTGGCTCTGTGTCTCATGATGTACGAAAAAAAAAAAAAATATATATATATATATATATATATATATATATATATATATAATATTGTACAGGACGCCGTGGCTGGGTCCTGGAAGGAAACTATATTTCCCCTCTGTTTGGACTGTGGTCCCTTTAAGGGAACAAAAAGGGTTAACTCACCTGTCAGAGGAAGTGGGTTTAAAATAAGACAGGAAGTTGTAGGTGAGTGTGGAGAAGTGTAAAGGAGACGACGGTGGATGGTGGTTTTGTGTGCAGCGACAAAAGTGAATGGCAGTGTCCTGCCTGGAAGCCTCCTAGCAGGGGAAGTTACCTGCATCAAAACCCAAAAAAGTTTAAAATGCGATAGCAGTTTTGGACTCTGCAAGTTGGTGAAACTGAAATCTCTTTCTTTTGTTTTGCTGCTGTGAAGCTATTTAAGTTTAATAAACCTCCTTTTGACTGAAAAGCCTGTGTCCTGCGATCTAGCTGGTTCCCCGAACTTTACAACTGGTGGAGAATGCGGACATGACAAAGTAACAGGCATTTTTCTTGCTGTTTTTGCATTGGACTTAAACTGACATTTAAAGGGACAGTACAGTGGATTTATGTCCTGGGTTAAAGCCGCACAAACGCTGAAAGCTGAAACAATGGAGGAGCTAATTAAATAGCTGTCCCTGGCTAATATGCAAGCGCAGACTCGCCATGAGGAAGCTAATCAGCGCTTAGCAACCCAGCTGGAGGCACAACAAACGCACCACAAACAGGGCGTTGGCTCTGCAGCAAGAAAATACTCACCTGTTGGTGGCCCAGTTGGCAGCCCAGCAAGGGGTTATGCAGGCTCAGATTGCTGCCTTAAAAGAAGCAGTGCAGCAGCTTTCTCAGGGCCGTGAACAAGCGGCTGTTGGCCCTGGCAACCAGGTGACCGCGAGGGCAAGCCATTTTCTGCAGAAGTTGTCCCTGAGTGATGATGTAGAGGCATTTCTTGCTACATTTGAGAGGATGGCAGAGAGAGAAGGGTGGCCCCAGGACCAGTGGGCCGGCCTAATTGCTCCTTTCCTCACCGGAGATCCTCAAAAAGCCTACTTCGAGCTACTACCGGATGACGCTAAAGATTATCAAAAACTAACGGCAGAAATTTGCTTGTTTGGGGGTGATTAAGGCCGTTCAGGCCCAACGAGTGCACCAATGGAAGTATTGTCCAGATTGGCCACCCTGGTCTCAAATGCATGACCTGGTGCAACTGGTAAAAAAATGTCTGCAGCCCGAAGTGTTGTCCGGCCCCCAGGTCGTGCTGGACCGATACCTAAGGTCACTGCCAGACGATCTTCAATGTTGGGTCAGCCATGGAGACCCCAAAACAGTGAACCTCCTTGTTGAGATGGTGGAACGATATACAATGGTGGAGGATCTGCTTGGCCCTACCAAGCGCCCAGTCTGCCACGGCCTATTCGATCGAATGCCACCCTTCAAAAGGACATCCCCCGGAGCCCTGGAACCAACACCCTGGAAGGTCAAGAGTCACTCCCGGTAACTCCTCAGCGATCTGTTCCTGTTCGGAGAGGAGGGGATGTACAATGCTGGCGATGTCATTCCTGGGGCAATACCTGGGCCCACTGCAAGAGGAGCCCATGGAATGCCAGGTTCAACGGAGGGGGTCTTTTTATGCCCATAAAGCATGTACAACACAACTTGACCTTGGAGAAGGGAAATTTGAGTGTGAAGTCCAAGTGAACCACCTCCCTGCCCGGGCTTTGCTGGACTCCGGAAGCATGGTAACCCTGGTTCATTCTAGAGTAATTGGGAAGATCGGTCCGGTAAGCAAAACTTTACGGGTTGTGTGCATTCACGGGGACACTAGAGAGTACCCTCTCATCTCGGTGTCCATCTTCACAGCATGTGGCACTGGTACTCAAGAGGTGGGGGTGGTAAAGAACTTGGTACAAGATGTTATCATAGGACGAGACAGTCCATTATTTGCAAAACTGTGGGGAAAAGGAGAACTACCTGAACGGTCCAGAGACTGGGGAGAAACTAGTCCCTCTGTTCCTACTGTTGAAGGGAATAACCCTGAAATGCCAATGGTTCTTAATGTGGATCCAGATGATGAAAATGCTAATGATTTGGTTAATGGAAATGAAAGTAGTGCTGATACTGTTAGAGATGTCAAGATGTGTGGTTCACAGACCTACCTGAACACTGAGGGGGGGACCTTCCCCACTTCAGGTAATGCTGGGGTGAGAGCATGAGGAAGTGGCCTCTACCCCTGCTATGCCGGATTTGGGTGTTCCCCAGGGGGCATTTGGTACTGCCCAGATGCAGGACCCCAAATTGGCCCATGCATGGGAACAGGTTGTAGTAGTAAATGGGGTTCCCCAAGAGCCAGGTGCGAATGAGCGGTGACCACACTTTGCAATATGCCATGAATTGCTTTATCGGGTTACCAAAGTGAGAGAAAATGTGGTAGAACAATTATTGATACCCCAACAGTATAGACGCAAGGTCCTGGACCTGGCCCATGACGATGTTTTAGGGGGGAACCTGGGAGTTGAAAAGACGGAGGCACAGATCACCGACCGGTTTTACTGGCCAGGTCTGAAAGCAGAGGTAAGAAGATACTGTACCTCTTGTCCCACCTGTCAGTTGACCGCTCTGGTGACCCACTTCAGGAGCCCTTTGGTCCCTCTGCCCATAATTAAGGTCCTATTCGAGAGGATAGCTATGGATATAGTGGGTCCCTTGGTGAAGTCGGGTCGAGGTCACTCCTACATACTGGTGATCCTCGACTATGCCACCTGATATCCTGAAGTGCTACCCCTACTGAATACCGCCTCTAAGGCTATTGCCCAGGATCTATTCCAGTTGTTTACACGGACTGGTTTTCCCAAAGAAATACTCACGTACCAGGGCACCCCATTTATGTCAAGGGTTATGGCTGATGTATGCAAGCTGTTCCGGATTAAACAGCTGCGTACATCGGTCTACCATCCCAGATGGGTTGGTAGAACGTTTTAATAAGACCCTTAAGTCTATGCTCAAGAGAGTGGTACAAAGGGATGGGAAAGACTGGGACTGCCTGTTACCAGCTCTCCTGATTGCTATACGGGAAGTGCCCCAGGCCTCCAGTGGGTTTTCGCCCTTTGAGTTGGTATATGGGTGGGGACCTCGTGGACTCCTGGACTTTGTAAAGAGGAATGGGAAAGAGAACCTATTCAGCATAAAAGTGTTCTTGAATATGTCTCCCAGATGCAGGAGAGGATCCGAACTGTGATGCCACTAGTCCAGGAACATTTGCAAAAAGCCCAGGAGGCTCAATGACGGGTCTATAATAGGGCTGCTTAAATAAGGCACTTCCAAGTGGGGGATCGAGTAGCGGTGTTGATTCCCACTGTGGAAAGTAAATTATTGGCCAGATGGCAAGGCCAAGTTGTAAAAAAAGCGGGAGAGGTAAATTTATAGAGTCCACCAGCCAGGCAAGAAGAAACCATATCAGATTTATCATGTAAACTTGTTAAAGCCCTGAACAGACAGGGAATCGGTGACCTCCCTGGCTAATGCAAGACTTTAGCCTCGGGTTGGGGTGGAGAGTGTCCAAGAAGCAATACCCTATCTAAAATCCAAAGTCAGCAGGCAAAGGAGTTCTTGCAGAGAAATAAAGAGAAATTTTCAGACTTGCCAGGGCTCACTAGTGTCATAGAGCATGACATTATCACGGAACCATGAGTCAAAGTTTTTGTCCGGCCCTACCGCATCCCAGAGGCCCAAAGGAAGGCCGTTTCAGAGGAAGTGAAAAAGATGTTAGACCTGGAGGTTATTCAAGAATCGCAGAGTGAGTGTTAGAGCCCGATTTTGTTGGTACTGAAGCCCAACTGGACTCTGCAATTCTGCAATGATTTCCGGAAACTTAATGTTTCACGGTTTGATGCCTACCCCATGCCCCGGGTAGATGAGCTTATTGAGAGACTAGGTCCAGCCAGGTATATCACTACATTAGACCTTACCAAGGGGTATTGGCAAATCCCGTTGACTAAGGCTGGTAGAGAGAAAACTGCTTTTTCGACCCCAGAGGGGAGTTTTCAGTACAAAAGAATGCCTTTCGGATTGAAAACTGCTCCAGCCACGTTCCAGTGAGCAATGGATAGGATTTTACAACCTCTCCGAGAGTATGCCTCAGTGTACTTGGACAATATAGTCATTTTTAGCAGAGACTGGGAATCACACTTGCCCAAAGTCCAGGCAGTGCTGGACTTTCTTTGGAAGGAGATGTTTACAATAAACCCTGAAAAATTGTCCAGACTGATGCTTCCGATGTAGGATTGGGAGCGGTGTTGTCACAAGTTGTTCATGGCAAGGAGCACCCGGTAGTTTTCCTCAGTAGGGAGTTGACACCAGTGGAGAAAAACTATGCTATAATTGAATGAGAATGTCTGGCCATTAAGTGGGCTCTGGAATCCCTCAGATATTACCTCTTGGTGGAAGAAGTTTAGGCTGATTTCTGACCATGCCCCTTTAACATGGATGAGACAAGGTAAAGGGACTAATTACTCAGTGGTTTCTGGCACTCCAGGAATTTAAATTTGTAGTGGAGCATAGGCCCGGGAGATGGCATCAAAATGCAGGTGCCCTCTCCCGAGTCCATTGTTCTAGCTCCACTGTTGCCTCCACCTCCTTGGCTTTGGGGCACGGGGGGGGGGGGATATGTACAGGACGCTGTGGCTGGGTCCTGGAAGGACGCCATCTCTCCCCTCTGTTTGGACTGTGGTCCCTTTAAGGGAACAAAAAGGGTTAACTCACCTGTCAGAGGAAGTGGGCTTAAAAAAAGACAGGAAGTTGTAGGTGAGTGTAGAGGAGACTGTGGATGGTGGTTTTGTGTGCAGAGACAAAAGTGAACGGCAGTGTCCTGCCTGGAAGCCTCCTGGCAGGGGAAGGTACCTGCAACAAAACCCAAGGACTGTTTAAACTGCGATAGCAGTTCTGGACTCTGCAAGTCGGTGAGACTGAAATCTCTTTCTTTTGTTTTGATGCTGTGAAGCTATTTAAGTTTAATCAACCTCCTTTTGACTGAAAAGCCTGTGTCCTGTGATCTAGCTGGTTCCCCGAACTTTATATATACCGTATTTATCGGCGTATAACACGCACTTTTTTCCCCTTAAAATAAGGGGAAAATCGTGGGTGCGTGTTATACGCCGATCCCCGCTATTTTGTGATCTGTCGGAGCGATCGCCGCTGACATTCACATAGCTTGTATTTTTAAACATGGCGCCACGGAGTTCGGAGGGACCTGTGTTATGTCCATCATAGGGACTGGGCGTGACTGTGAACGGCGCCGAGAAAAGCCGAGAACCCTCGGCTATGTGTATCTCGGCTCCGCCCAGTCACTGTGTCCGCGGTGGCGCTCGTTCAGGTGAACGAGCGCCGCCGAGTCCCTCCGAACTCCGCGGCGCCATGTTTAAAAATACAAACTAATCGTTTGTATGTCGGCGGCGACCAGGGTGCACTGACCACTGGGGCAGGGCTGCACTGGGGCAAGACTGCACTGACAAGGCTGCACTGGGGCAAGGCTGCACTGGGGCAAGGCTGCACTGGGGCAAGGCTGCACTGGGGCAAAGCTGCACTGACAAGGCTGCACTGGGGCAAAGCTGCACTGACAAGGCTGCACTGGGGCAAAGCTGCACTGACAAGGCTGCACTGACAAAAGCTGCACTGGGGCAAAGCTGCACTGACAAGGCTGAACTGACAAGGCTGCACTGGGGCAAAGCTGCACTGACAAGGCGACACTGGGGAAAGGCTGCAGATGAACACTGATGAGGCTGCATTGATGGGCATTTAAATGTAAGTTTTTTTTCCTTAAACTTCCCTCCTAAACTTGGGGTGCGTGTTATACGCCGGCGCGTGTTATACGCCGATAAATACGGTATTTATATATATATATATATATATATATATATATATATATATATTTTTTTTTTTTTTTTAAATAGCAAACATGTTATACTCATTTGTTTTGTGCAATGGTAGGTATAGCACAGAGCAGCCCTGACCCTCCTCTTCTGGAGTCCCCTGCTGGCGCTCTCGGCTCCTCCTCTTCCCAGTACACACCAAAGGAAGCTGCTTCCTATGGTGGCCCACCCAGGGGCTCACTCCCGAGCCACACTGTGTTTGTCTATTGGCACACACAGCGCAGCTCGGCCCTACCCCCCGCTCCCTCCTCGCAGCATTTTATTGGCAGAAGCCAATGGCCCCTGCTGCTGTCTCTGAGCCTGTTAGACGGGGGAGAGAGAACCAGAGCTGCTTCAGATGGGCAGAGCACTGGATCGATACAGGTAAGTATATAGGTGGAGGGATCAACTAATGGAAGGCTTTTTACCTTTAAGCAGGTAAACCATTAAAGTAAAAAAAGAACTCTGGATTTAGAACCACTTTAAGGTTAGGACACTATCTACATGGAGTTTGCACATTCTCCCTGTGCTTGTGTGAATTTCTTCTGTGTATTCCAGTTTCCTCCCACACTCCGAGAACATTCTGGTAGTCCTGGTTGGTCCTAATATGTGAGTGTATGTGTGAATTGGGGATGTTAGATTGTAAGCTCATTGAGGGCAGGGACTGATGTAAATGTACAATATATGTGAAGCGCTGCTGAAATTGTTGGCTCTATATAGATGCCCATAATAAATAATAATAAACCTTCCCTAAGAAAACACCTTAACTTTGTAACTGGACATCAACTACAAAAAAACAATGAGTGTCCCCCAGTGGAGAAAAGAATTTATGGTGAATACAAAAAAATTCCTTACCCCATATCTGCTAACTTCTATGTTGAGCTGCAGATACAGTATGTACTGTATATTGTGCACACAATGGTAAGCATTTTGATTTAATATAAAGGACCTTTTATATTTGTGAACTGTTGTGACTTTTTACCTGAGATTCCTGATGAGCGTGTATAAGGACCTGATAACAGAAGTGTTTAAAGTGATATAAATATTAAAGTCGGCTAAATGATCATTTATATTACAGGCTGGTTACCAATCCCAGACTCCCACTGAAATGCACATCTTTTTCTTCTGTTCTTGTGTGAAAAGTGAGTGAAAAGTTAGCTGTAATCCTAAATGGCTGCATGTGTTCTTTATTTGTTAGGAATACCAACCTGTGAGGATCTGATGAGCATTTATAGCCGGCGTCGAGGTGTGGATTCGCCAGTGCATGACTGGAACTTTTTTCTAGCACTTAACTGCTTTAAGATTGCTGGATCAGTACAGGTAACAGAGTGAACCACTTTATCTCATATGTGTTTAAGCACTTCCCACCCAGTCTGTTGTCAAATGACGACTAGGTGGGGCATTTTTCGTTCCGGGTGGACGTCATATGATGTCCTTCTGGAACGCTCCTCACCCTGGGCCGTGAAGCCACGCTGAAACACAATCTGTCACTGGCTGTGTCTGTGACTGATCACTGTACTATCTTGCTGCCCGTTACCATGTGATCTCTCTCACCAATCACATGACAATTGTAAACATTGGATGACTTCCTTTCATGTCATTTATTGTGTAAAATTGTGTTTGTCACAGTGATCACATGGTACAGACAGGGCCAATCACAGCCCATCTGTAATTAGCTGTAGGTAATCACAACAATACACACCGATTGAATTGATTTCATTAAGTAAAATGGTTGCTTATACTACCCTGTTTCCCCGAAAATAAGACCTAGCGTGATTGTCAGTGATGGCTGCAATATAAGCCCTACCCCCCAAATAAGCCCTACCCTGTTTCCCTGAAAATAAGCCCTACCATGAAAATAAGACCTACAAGGACTTTAACTAGGTCTTATTTTCAGGGAAACAGGGTAGCAAAAATTCATTGGTATAAGCAATAATGTGTTAAAAAAAACAACTATCCTGATCACTTCCCCAGAGTAGTACAGTGTTACTATGGTAACACTTTATTGCTCTGGTCTGTGTGTTTTGTTTTTTTTTCTTTACATACTTTCACCAGTGTCTCTGATCAACCCCACACCTGTTATGATGACGCTGTACTGCACTGGTGACAGTATGTAAAAAAAAAAGAAAAAAAAAGTGAAAAAAAACACTTAAAAAAACTTGCCATGTCTCTTACTAAATACTTTGGACTGTCTACCGTCAGTACATCAGAACTGATACATGAAAATGTATCTATCTATCTATCTATCTATCTATCTATCTATCTATCTATCTATCTATCTATCTATCTATCTATCTATCTATCTATCTATCTATCTATCTATCTATCTATCTATCTACACAGTATCTCACAAAAGTGAGTACACCCCTCATGTGGCAACAATTTTCATGTGGCAACACTGAAGAAATTACACTTTGCTACAATGTAAAGTAGTGAGTGTACAGTTTGTATAACAGTGTAAATTTGCTGTCCCCTCAAAATAACTCAACACACAGTCATTATTGTCTAAACTGCTGGTAACAAAAGATAGTAACCCCTAAGTGAAAATGTCCAAATGGGCCCAAAGTGTTAATATTTTGTGTGGCCACCATTATTTTCCAGCATTGCCTTTACCCTCTTGGGCATGGAGTTCACCAGAGCTTCACAGGTTGCCACTGGAGTCCTCTTCCACTACTCCATGACGACAGCATGGAGATGATGGATGTTAGAGATCTTGCGCTCCTCCACCTTTCATTTGAGGATGCGCCACAGATGCTCAATAGGGTTTAGGTCTGGAGACATGCTTGGCCAGTCAATCACCTTTACCCTCAGCTTGCTTAGCAAGGCAGTGGTCGTCTTGGAGGTGTGTTTGGGGTCGTTATGTTAGAATACTGCCCTGCGGCCCAGTCTCCAAAGAGAGGGGATCATGCTCTGCTTCAGTATATCACAGTACATGTTGGCATTCATGGTTCCCTTATTGAATTGTAGCTCCCCAGTGCTGGAAGCGCTCATGCAGCCCCAGACCATGACACTCCCAACATTATGCTTGACTGTAGGCAAGACACACTTGTCTTTGTACTCCTCACCTGGTTGCCGCCACACTTGCTTGACACCATCTGAACCAAATAAGTTTATCTTGGTCTCATCAGACCACAGGACATGGTTCCAGTAATCCATATCCTTAGTCTGCTTGTCTTCAGCAAACTGCGGGCTTTCTTGTACATCTTATTTAGAAGAGGTTCCTTCTGGGATGACAGCCATGCCGACCAATTTGATGCAGTGTGAGGCGTATGGTCTGAGCCACCTCTGAATATGACGCTGAGCATGTGCACTCAACTTCTTTGGTCGACCCTGGCGAGGCCTGTTCTGAGTGGAACCTATCCTGTTAAATCGCTTGTTATAGCCTAGGCCATCTTTATGTAGAGCAACAATTCTTTTTTTCAGATCCTCAGAGAGTTATTTGCAATGAGGTGCCATGTTGAACTTCCAGTGACCGGTATGAGAGAGTGAGAGCGATGACACCAAATTTAACACACCTGCTCCCCATTCACACCTAAGACCTTGTAACATGAACAAGTCACATGATAGCGGGGAGGGAAAATGGCTAATTGGGCCCAATTTGGACGTTTTCACTTAGGGGTGTACTCACTTTTGTTGCCAGTGGTTTAGACATTAATGGCTGTGTGTTGAGTTATTTTGAGGGGACAGCAAATTTACACTGTTCTACAAGCTGTACACTCACGACTTTACATTGTAGCAAAGTGTAATTTCTTGAGTTTTGTCACATGAAAAGAAATAATAAAATATTTACAAAAATGTGAGGGTTGTACTCCCTTTTGTGAGATACTGTATATATGTATACCATTGTTTGTTGACTCGCTAACTAACTTTCCTACAGACTAAATAATAAACACAGATTTTGGTTATTTTCACCAAAGAAATGTAGCAGAATACAGTTTGGCCTAAATGTATGAAGGAAGATGATTTAAAGATGATTTATTTGCAAATTTTTATGACAGAAATGAAGTTTTTTCAAAGTTTTCGGTCTTTTTTCGTTCATATAGCAAAAAATAAAAAAATCCAGTGGTGATTAAATGCCACCAAAAGAAAGCTCTATTTGTGTGGAAAAAAAATTATAAAAGTTTCATATAAGTACAGTGTTGCATGACCACGCAGTTGAACATTTGGCCTGGGTAGGAAGGATGTGAAAGTGCCCTGTATTGAAGTGGTTAAGTAAAATTTCTAGAAGAGTAAGGGCTCATTCAAACCAGCCCGCACGCATTATGCATCATACAACACAAGGTGTACTGGTGTGGGATATGAAGGGTGGCGCTATGCTTTGTTACCAAGCACCACACTGTTTTCTATTCTTTTTTTGAAATGCCACAAAATGACGCTGCAGTAGGTGACCTGACGTATCTGTAGCCAAGTCCCGGGGGGGACCTTGAGGCCTTATGGTGACCTCCAGGATTAGGGACAGCTGACATCATTCCATGTAGAATGGGTTACAAGGCATGGTGGGTGTAATGCAAAGTAGATTGATGACACTTCTTGAATGCAATGAGATTTATTGTCTCTAAGAGCCCTTTCACAACGGGCCGTCCATAGCGTCGGCGGTAAAACGCCACTATTTATAGCGGCGCATTTCGGCTGCTAGCGGGGCGCTTTTACCCCCCACTAGCGGCCGAGAAAGGGTTAAAACCGCCCGCAATGCGCCGCAATAGCGGCGTTTTGCCGGCAGTATCCTGGCGCTGCCCCATTGATTTCAATGGGGAGCAGCGGTGGAGGAGCGGTAAACACACCGCTCCTTCACCGCTCCAAAGAAGCTGCTGGCAGGACTTTTTTTCCTGTCCTGCCAGCGCAGCGCTCCGGTGTGAATGCCCTCAGGCTTTCACACTGGAGACAATGCTGCAGCTGTTTGAGGGTGGATTGCAGGCGCTATTTTTAACACTATAGCGCCTGCAAAACGCCCTCGGTGTGAAAGGGGGCTTGACATCTGCTGAAGTTTCCGAATTCTTCACTGTCCCCGGTTGATGAGAATACTCCTCTGGTATTTGCTTCAGCTACTCACAGTGGTCCCCGGTAATAAAGTGGATGGTCCCTTAGTGGCAACAGCTTCCCCTCTACTTCCGACCATGACAGGTTCTCCGGCTGGCAGAACAATTACTTCTAGTTGGACTGCAAGCCGCAGTCCCAACCCTACGCTGCTCTCTTGCTTCTGGATAGGCCCTCAGACAGCCTAGCAGCCAGATGTCCCCAGGATAGGCCTCAGGTCTCTGGCCTATCAGCCCGGGGCAACACGACACACATCCATCCAGACAGCCGTCCAGGTGGTACAGAACCTCAATCATCTTACTCCACCCAAATAAATAGGCTCTCCCAGCAGGCCAAGGGACCCAAGAAAATCCCTGCCCATTGGCTGAGACACCCCATTTATTCCTAATCTGTCCTTGCAATGCCCTTGTGGTATCTAATGCCACCAGATACCCGGCCATCTAGTGACAGAAGAGAGAAGTGCAGCAAATCCAGAATTGGGGTGAAATTAATTGACCTATCACTTGGCCAAGGCAGCTATCACTTGGCAAATACATTTACTAGCAACCCTGCCTAAATATCAGGGTGCTACATGTCATTCATTGCACTTCTAAAAAAAATCAGACATGCTGCATTTTTATGCAGTGCACCCCAGCTCAGTGTTATGTTGGGAACTTTCTATGTACCCTCGCATTGAGCCTGCTTTTGTTCTATACAAATCAATGGACATGATGGGAACGAGTCACTCGTAAGCATGCAATTTTTTCTGAATTGCCGTGGTCAGCAGATTACAAATCGGTTTGTGAGAATTATGCCATGTAGGCATGATCAGTGATAAAAAAAAGTTAAAGTATTAATGTACATTGGCCAGTTAAAAAAAAAAGTCTTCATATATTGTCATTTTGCCAGGTAAAGTTTTATCTTCTTGCTGGAATCAGTATATCCAGAGTTATAGTGAGCTGAAAATATATGCGGCTCTTGACTTTTCCTCATAAAAGTTGGCCTAGCTTCTCCCCTCTCCCTTTCTTAGCTTCCTTATTTCTCTACAAGAGACCTCATTGACTGATAGGGAGGTGGGAGGGTCTGGGTCAGGCTGGATTTTTACATAACAGGTCAAGGTTTACTTAATTCTAATAACTTCTTCACAAAGACTGATATTTATATAGCTCGTAACATAATTGTTTTGTTATGTAGGCGATTCATGCAAGGTCTCTTCTTGAGAATTCCAGGGGGGAGGATACCATCTTCTTTGCTAATATGGTTAAACCTCTGGCTGAAAAGGGACTCAGCTTAGCTAAACGGTAAGATTCCTTCTTGCATTACAATATACCAAATTTGTATTTAAAGCGGACCTTCAGTCATTTTTGCAACTTTCCATATATTAAATCTTCTGCCCTTGTTGTTTTAACTATGGATAGTAAAACATTTTTTTCTGCCAGTAAATACCTTTATACAGCTAACTTCCTGTTTCTTGTCTGGTCATTAGCCTAGGCTTATGAGATCATGCACAGCTCTCTCACTCTCTTACTCTTGTGAAAGTTTGCCAGGAAGGGAGGGGGGATGAGTCATAAGAGAGCCAATGAAAGCTGCAGAGCTGGAGGTGTGCCTCTGTGTAAATCCCGGAAGTGAACAGGCAGCAGCATCAGCTGCCCACAGTTAAATTGCTGCAGTCAGACTTCGTGGAGTGAGATTTCTGCAGCATATTTGGCAAGTACAGAATCACAGTATATATAAAAAAATATGCAAAGTGGTTGGAGGGAAGCTTCAGAATGGCAAAGATGTTTTTATTACAAATTTTGTGAGCAGACTGCAGTTCCTCTTTAAAGCGTTTCAAAGGCAAATTATTAAAATGAAAGTAAACATCTTATACTTACCTTCTCTCTGTAATGGTATTGCATAGGGTGGCCCTGAACCTCCTCTTATGGGGTACCTTCTGTGTCTGCCCCATAACAAAAAGCTTGCTATGGAGGCAGATGTGTGGGCTTGGTCCATAGATACACACAGCACATCGTAGCCCCTAGCTCCTTCTTCATAGCATTTTATTGACAGCATCAGCTGCCAATGGCTCCCGCTGCTGCCTAAGTTTCTGTGAGTAGTGTCAAAAACGTCCTGTGTGGGGGGAAGTGTGAATCAATATGCACCCTAAGGAAGTACCATCCCTTGAGAGACAATTATAGAAATCTGAGTAAGGTTTGTGATAATACATGGGGAGGATCCAGCCAGTGGTGGAGGGTGGGATTATTGTGCGGCCTGTGGACAAATCGCTGTCCCTGGGCCGCACCATCATCATGAATATTGTGTTCCATGGCCTGGAAGTATATCATGGAAGCGACGCGTAAAGGAGTCGCGCCACTTTTGATTGCACCATGTGCATTCCAGAAACCGGGATGCACAGGATATGGGATGTGGGTGGTCTGAAAACAACCCCGGGGTGAACCAATAAAAGTGTGCCCTGTCCTATAATAAGTTAGGGAGTCACGGGCCAGGCAGATACCACCTATCAATGAAAAAAGAGTTTAAGATAGCAGCCTGTATACATGTCTTTATATAATTGATCGTATAAATGAAAGAGGATTGGAATGGCATTACACATATATACATATAGAGACAAATACCTATCCAACCAAATAAATTATCGAATGTTACCATACATTGGATTTGGATGAAAGAATATACTTTTTTTTTATATGCCCCCTGTGGTGCACTATAACACTACAGTATATATTTCCAACATCCAGATATATGGTATCGTCCTTGCTCCTATGTGGGTGTTTCCTTTTTGGGGTTTTGGAGATATTGCCCACAGGCTCCCAGGCTACTTGCCACCACTCTCTGATGTAATACTATATAGGTAATTTTGCGATATATACCTTTTAGAATATATTGATTTGTACCATGAAATATCATTTGCTCCACTATGTGGAATGTCGCAATGAATGTAGAAAATATACGTACATTTTTTCTTATAACAAAAGATGATGCTGTGTGTGTAAAGAAATTAATTTGTGATTTTGCTACATGAAACATTGATTGCCATATCTTGTACATCTTGTTACAGTCTTTGACAGGATCTGAGGCCCTGACGAACCAGGTCAGCCCTCGAAAACGCATTGGATAAAAGATATACAAAACCGGATCTTGAATCCAGGATTACATCACCCTGGACAAGCAGTTTTTTTTTTTTAATGGAATAAACCCCTTCTATAGGGGTTAAATAGTTGTTTAATATAATGATAAATAATATTTCAGGCTGTAGAGTGCTACTTAAGTGCCGGTTCACACAGGGGCGTCGCCTGACAAGTCGCCTCCCGTTCTGTACAATGGAACCGTTCTAATCGGAGCGATGCAAGTCGCTCCAACTTAGAAAAAGGTTCCTGTACTTCTTTTGGGGCGACTTGAGGCGACTTGCATAGACTTCTATACAGAAGTCGTTTTGCAAGTCGCCGTGGATGTCGTGTGCAGGTCGCCTCGGTGAACCGAGTGTGTGAACCGAGCCTAAGGGTCTGTTTTGAAGATGTTTGTAAGCACATTTGTTTGTTCTAAGCATATTTGAAAATATGTATTAGTAAAAATGAAACTTAAATAAGGAATTTATAAATTCAAGAATAGCCTATTAGTGAGACAGCTAAAGGAAGCTGTCTGATGGAAAATTTTAGCTTAAGACTATTCTATAAGTCATGAATAATTAATATGTTCTAATATGTGTATCGCTATGATTTGTTAAATGAATAAAGAGGTCTTCTCCCTTATTATAAAGGAAATATGTCATCCATGCATGTACCCCTTATTGGTGGAAAAAAAATTAAAAAACAACCATCTCATCCTCTGTAATTAAGCTCTTGTACAAGCTGAAATAAACAAGTCTCTGCTCTTCATTCCAGTGTGTGTCTGTGTCTGATTTAAGCACAACTTTCAGTGCCCTGAACCAAGGCAAGGCAAGAGGGAGACCGATGGTAGAATTGAACCCCTACAGTTCAGTGGTGTCAGTTAAAGTGAGATAGGTAGAGACCACTTTTTTGGTTGCCCTCCTATTACGGATTTAAATTGGGTTAAGGGATATAAAGAGGTCTGGATGGCAGCTGCCAAAGTGCATATGTCCTCTCCAGTTGCTCAGGAGGAGGACCGGACACTGCAGGCTGCCCAGATGCATACTGTAAGTGCCAGTTGCTTCAGAAGGGCTGGCCGACAAGCTGCCCCTAGATGCATATTGTCCTTGCTGTTTGCTTTAGACACTCCGTCCAAGAGGCAAAAGTGTCAGGATATCAAGAGCTGTGGAGCATGTGGAGAATTTAAAACCTAGCAAGGTAATAGTAACGGGATCCCAGAGGTCTCCCTCTCACCCCCTTGATGAATATAGTTGTATATAGAGTATAAGCGCTTGCAAATAGTAATTTTTAAGTAGATGTATTAATGTGTCTCTTGATGACCGCCTTAAGGGTGAAGGCATGGAATGGTCTCAAGGAGTATTTTTGGGTGTGCAACTTCAAGCCGAAGTTGAAAAGGTTTCACGGCAAAATTTTAGTGCCAGTTTTCCTGCGCATAGAAGAGTTGCACTGTCAAAGATACAAAGGCTTGCTCAAATAATTTGTTTTCTGCTTAAAGGATGCATAAAGAGGAAGTGTTTTGTTTTTTTTTAAAACTAGCTTTCCATTGTATTGTTAGGTAAAATCACTTTGTAGTAAGAAACAAACAGCCAAGAGAAAAAATATTCAGAGATTACAGAGAAAATAAAGTCATTTAGTCATAAAACAGAAGAAGCCTCAACCCTTGGCTGTGAGTTCTAAACAAGGGTTGATAATATTTATTTATGTTTTTAAAGTAAAGTTTATAGAGAGGTTGAGAATTCAGGAAGCATTCAAATACAGAATACTTTTATATACTCAACCCTATCCATTTACAAATGTACCCCATGGAAGTACACCCATGATGGGGATTATTGTAACCCCCCTTATTAAATTTAGATGGCTGTGAGTTAAGGAATTCTGTGTATTTCCCTCTTCAGCTGAGAATGCCAGAAGCTGTTCAAGATAATAGTTATTTAGTTTTTTTTCATCCTATTTTTTTTAGTAGAATGTCGTCCCCAAATGTCAGTGTTCTAGAATATCAGGGGGCAATTAGTGCCACACCTCAAGGTTCTATGTTCCTTGATAAAGTGGCACATCCTGAACCCCAAACCTTAATGGATTTGGGTTACTTACAAGAGGATGTAGACATTTGCCCAGTACCTGGACCCCCTTTACAGATTAAAAAATCCTTTTTAGAGCAAGGCAGCATCTCTTAATTTAAAAAAAATGAAAGGGAAGATGCCATTTTTTTTAATGTGTCCCGTTATTGCCTTGAGGAGGGACACCCACATTAGGATTAGATATATTTTGTTTCCAGACAAGTTGCCTGGAAATCAATGGTTTGTTTTAAATAATAGAGCTCATGGTTATAAAACAGGTTTGTATAAATGGGGAAATTTTGTATATTAGGGAAAAGAAAGAACTTCAATATGGTTAAAGATTTACAGTATCTTTATTTTTTGGTTTGGTTGCTAAGAACTATTGGCAAGTTTATGGAATGTGGTGGGCACATAATAAGCCCATTCCAAATGCACTGTTTAATAGGTATTATATGTGGGAAAACATGACGTCACACTAAATTACTAAATTACATGTATTTAAAGGGTACCAAAATTTCCTCTCCTGAGGAATCTTATCAGATATTCAAGTAGATTTAAAAGGTTAGGAAAATTGCAATTACAAATTTTAAGAGCAACAAAAATAAATAATGTTTTAATTTTAGAGGTGTAGAGTTAGGTTTTTAAAATAATGTCGTTTTGTTTAAAATGTCTTATGAAATTGTAAAAGTTAGTCTAGTTCAGTCGTTTTGAAACCACAAGGGAAGTGAGTAGATTCTGACCTAAAGGTGTCCAGGGCTCACCATGCACATAATTTTTTTTTGCAAAAATGTTTGCAAGATATAAAACAAAAAAAATAATTAAAAAAAGGGATTCTAGGTATACTGGACTGAAATAAGTATACTGTATTGAAATAATACAGTTTTAAGTTATGGTTCGGATATGTCAATATCCTAGGTATATGTCAGGTCTGATCTGAATTTAAGGTCTTACTATAGGTAATATTTTTGTTAGAATTGCCAGTGCTCATATTGTTGAAGGGGTAGTACTTTTATTTTAAAAGGATCTGAGGTGGTGCATAAATGAGTTAAATAGCACTTAATTCTAGCACATATAATATTGCCATGTTTGTAATTTACATCTAGTATTTGGAGTTACATATAAGTGAAGCTAGTCATATAAAAAGGTAATTGTCTCATGTTCTACCCCTGACAGTGCACTTCATTGTACATATATCACTGTAGATTACATATTGGTATATTTGAACTCCCTATTCAACTTGTTTTAGACTTGCTGGAAGGGAAAAGCAAATATTTAGACATTTAACAGAAGCATTGGAAGTATCCATTTGCTGTGGTTACTGGTGTGTGTGTGTCTGTGCTTACTGGTTCACAATCTTTATTTGGTTTGTACTTCTGAAGGAAAAAAAGTGAATGGGGCAGAGTCCTAAGACTCCCTGGCCAATTGGGTCTCAGAACCCGCTTCCTGATTGGCCGGAAGGAGAAGCAGAAAGACATTAGCGAATAGAAGAAAACAAATACTCCTGCGCCTGAGAAGTTTCTGTGTGTCTCCACTAGTTAAAGCCACTACAATGGCTGTGCTGCCCCTTACGACAGGTCAGGGACACCGGAAAGAAACTCTATAAAGAAAAGAAACAGAGGGTGCACCAGCCTAGTGCTTTATCTTTGTGACAAATTATTATATAAAAAGATGCATCAAATATACTCAAAAACAAATAAATTAAGCCAAGCAGAAAATATTCCACCAAATATTCCACCCAACATGATTAAGTGCCCATCGTGGAATGAGTCCAAAAACTGACACGTTTCGAGGGGGACGTCCCTCAAAATGCGTAATTTTTTTTTGGGACTCATTCCACACGCAGCACAGCTGCTAAACAACAATATACGGCAGAGACAATGTCTTACACAGCAGGGGAGCTGACAGAGTTCGGAGAAAAGTTTGCACAGAGACCCAGTGAAAGCTTGCTGACATGATGGAATTCTTTTTTCTAACAGAGGCAGTGGGGTTGGGCAGCATGGCTAAAGACCCTAGAGTAAGACTTTATCTGCACAGAGCTTGAGACACTACTGTTGTATTCTCCCTATACACTCCTACAGAACTTATGGATTTAATTCCTTGGAGTACAAAGGGGGATGGAATTCACAAACTGCAAGAGTATGGGTGTGTAAGTGGATTGATTGTAGATCCTTTAGTAGAAACTCCTACTGTGTATGATAATTGGACAGGACCTGATATGGCTTTGTTCACTGCCCATATGAGGAATAAGTTGCTTGCTGATGCCCCTTCACACTTAAAAGCTCCATTGTTTACAATGTTGAGTGCTATTGATGCGAAGGAAAAGGTTCATGAGGCAGCTGCTTTACTGGGGCAATTAGGAGAATTGGAAAGGGTCGGAGACAAGGTTAAACAAAGGAATGTGGAGAAGAAAAATCCAGTAGCGAGATTGAAGATTACATGAAAGCAGTTATTTTTAGATCTTTTGCAGAGTGGTGTACCAATATCAGATATTAATGGCATCTCAACAGGTAGTCCTTTAAAACGTTGGAAAGAAATAAAATCACAAGGGAAATTAAAATCTAGCTTGCTTAACAGGGTGGCAACCAGTGATGTGGAGGATGTCCCGGTCTTTCCTTCTGCCCCTCCCGTGGAGAGAAAGCCAAACCCTTATGGGGCGGCAGCAGAAGAGTTAATGAAACACTAAATAAAAGAAACTTGGAAGCGGAGGATGAGAAGTGCCCACTCCTCTGGAGTGACAGGAGGGTGGATCCTCTGTGCCACTTGTTCAAGTTAACGTGCTGAAACCAGGGGATCCCCACCCATATGTATCAGTGGCAATATATTGGAAAGGACAACACAGACCACAGATGTGACTGCAACTGAACATGGAATGTCATGGGGTCTGTGGCAGAAAAACCCAAATCCAAGGGATTGGAAGATACCTTTGGGATTCTGGTCCAAGCAGTTTACTGCTGCACAGAGAAAGTACAGCCCTTGGAGAAGCAGTTGCTGGCTGCCTACACCACCTTACAACATGTGGAAGCAAAGCAGCAGTCGGTGACAGTGAGGACTGACCTACCCATTTCTGGGCGGGTGAGACAAGAAGGCTTGCAAGCTCATACAAGTGTGGCACAAAAACAGACGCTATGGAAATGATACTAAAGTGAGAGGGCTAACCTCTCATCTTAGGATCCCAGTCAGATATCACAACAACTGGCTGGACATGTGGACTTTGAATCAAAGGTTTCTGAGTTGCCTCCAATGCAAGTGGGAAAATCACTTTTCAAGGAGGCCCCACCTTTCATTGAGTTGTCTGATGAAGACAAACAAAATGCCTGGTTTACAGATGGAATGGCCAAGATCACCCCTCAGGGTAGAGTATGGTCTGTTGCAACTCTCCAACCAGGTACTGAAACAGTGATTCACCAAAGTGGTCAGGGTGGATCAAGTCAATATGCTGAGCTCCAAGCTGTGTATATGGTGGTGCAAGATATACCAGGAAATTTGATCATCTTTACCGATAGTTGGGCAGTATTTAAAGGATTAACTACTTGGCTCAGAGCATGGAAACATGGAAACTGGCAAGTAAATGGAAAAGAACTGTGGCGTGGGCCTCAAAACTGGGAGTTTTTGTGGCAAGAAAGTCACGATCGAATTATTCAAATTGGACATGTCAACGCCCATAGTGGGGAGCCTAACAATGACATGGTTGATGACCTAGCACAAGTGTCTGTTGCTAACCAAGAGAATGAAACTATTCTGGAAATCTTGGGAAAATGGGCACACAGTCATTCCAGACACAGAGGTTCACATGGCAATGGGCCCAGCACAAAGGCATACCACTAACTCAGAAGAGGTGGTATGAAATAGTGTGCCACGGCTGTGGACACATATAGTGGACTTTTGCAAATTTATGCTACTAAACATGCTGATCAGAAGACAACCTTAAAACGTATGCAATTACTGACACAGCATTACGGAGTGCCTCAAGAAATCAGGTCAGACAATGGCAAACATTTTACAGGGCAAGCCATTAAAGAATGGGCGGAGGACCATGGTGTACACTGGGTGTTTTACATCCCCTATCATCCACAAGCAGCAGGTTTGATTGAGAGAATTAATGGTTTGCTTAAAGAGCAAATATGAAAACTAATGCCTACACACACACACACACACACACACACACACACTCAGGGGATGGGATAAGGTGGTACAAGAAGCAGTGTACATTCTGAACAATAGATTGGTAGGCCCGAACACTCCTATGCAGCGAATGTTGAGAAGTGGTGCTGAAAGTAGAGCTGGGCGATTTTCTCCAAAAAAAAAATCTGCGTTTTTTTTAAAAAAAAATCTGCGGTTTTAAAAAAAAAAAACTCGATTCACGATTCGAATCGAGGTTTTTTTTTTGATGGTCCTAAAGGAGCTGCGGGCAGGAGTTTTTAGGCGAAGCCGCTGCCTCACTTAAAAACTCCTGCCCGCAGCTCCTCAGGACCGGTGCGGTGTCAGCGACGGTCCTGTTGAAAAAAAAAAAATCTAAAAATCGATTTGCTGAAAATTTGAATTGATTTAACCTCTCCACTGGATTCAAGATTCAAATTGATTTATTCCCCAGCCCTAGCTGAAAGTGCAGGAGAATGGGTAGTGACTGTAACTACTAAAGGTCAAAAATTCCCATACAGTAACTCAACCCATATCAGTTACAATGCTCTAGGATGTGGAAATAGGAGGGGGTGAGGGGGAAGTGAATCCTAGCCCTGACTCTCACATATCAGTACCCACTGGCATTCTACAGTTATATCCAACATGTGATTTGCAGTACATTCCAGATTCTCAGTTGACTGGTGTGAGTGGAATACAGAAGTGAAAAACGATGCCTGGGAGAATATTGTGTTACCATATGTCAGGTCACCTGAGACCAGGTGACAGATGCACGCTGTAGGAGTCAGAAGTGCACCGCTAGGTAGTGGACCCTAGGACTGACTGCTGCGGATTGAACCCTGGGAGGTTCAGGAAGCAGATCTTCTGGATCACTAACACAGATCCCACTGGGAGCTGGAGCATAGATTCCCCAGGGCGCGGAGTCTAAGAGCCTGCAGGTGTTCACCAGAGCCTCTAGTGGTGAGGATGGACTAAGCTGCAGTCTGGCTCCAGGTCGCGGCCCCCAGGGTCTCACAGCTCACGGTAGACTACAGGAGAAGAGGAAGGAGGCAGCAGGCTGGAACAACAAGTAAAGTAAGGGATAAGCCAAATGTCAGGGCGACTAGCAGACAAGGATAAAACATAACACGCCAAAGGTCAGGGTCACCAACAGACAGGGAAAGTCGAGAACAGGTCAAAGTCAGTAACCGGAATCAGATGTAGGAAACACAGCAAGTACACACGAAAGCTAACACACAATGGTTGATCAGCACTGCTGGCTTGCAGTGCACAGGTTAATATAGGGTTCCCTGATAGGGCCTGGGGTGGGGCCATGCTTAGAGGAAAGGTTATAAAACCAGCCAGGTGTGAGTGGCTGGCCTCTTAGTCTGAACACATGAGGAGAAGGTAAGCTGACAGGAGAAACATTACTGCATTACCATGACACCATAGTACCTTAATGCCGCGTACATACGGGCGGACTTTGACGAACTAGGTCCGGCGGACTTTCGAATGAACGGACTTGCCTATGCACGATCAACCAAAGTCCGATGAATTCGTACGTGATGAGGTACCAACGGACTAAAATAAGGAAGTTCATAGCCAGTGGCCAATAGCTGCCCTAGCGTCGGTTTTTGTCCATCGGACTAGCATACAGACGAGCGGACTTTTCGACCGGACACGAGTCCGTCGGAACGATTTGAAACATGTTATTTCTAGGTCTGTCGGACTTTTGGGGGAAAAAAAAGTCCGCTGGAGTCCACACACGGTCGAATTGTCTGACGGAGTCCGGTCCGCCGGACCTAGTCCGTCAAAAAGTCCGCTCGTGTGTACGCGGCATTAGAAATTTGATGTCTGAAAAAAGGACAACAAATAGGACAGATGATAATACCAAAACATCTACAGGTACATGGGAAAATGTATTCTGCCCAGTTAGGGACCAAGCTGAGAGGGGAAAAGTTAAAGGAAGGAATGGAGAAATTGTGGTCTGGGGACCTGAGTCCACAGCTTTAGTATTAATTGAACTGGAAGACCAACCTATGTAACCAATTATGTAACTATGTTCCTATCCACAGATGGTTACCGCTGCCATTAGGACCTTACTATGCCTTCAGATGATAGCCAGCCTCGTTTTCAGTGGAAGAGCACAGAAAAGCTTTTTCCACGAGACTGAAAGCAACAGCTCATGTTTTTAACGTTACAAAGTGTCGGGTGTGTGGACAAACACCCTGTGCTGCACCTGAGGGCATACCATTATATAGACTACCAGTTAACATTAGCTGGTTGCCTTTGGATTATCCCTGGAGAATAGCAGTAGTGAATAGGGCTGAATAGGGCTATGGACAGCTTGACTAATCCATCATGTAAAAACATACCAACTAATTTTGGCCCAGACGAATATTCTTTAAAGTAATCCTGCAAAGCCACTGGTGTATTGAGTGTACAAAAACCTAGTACCAATGACTCATATTTAATAGAGTTGGGAAATAGTAACTGTGGTTAAGTAGTAACAGATCACTGGAATAATATCTCTATTGTGCAGGTGGTGGGGAGAGGATAAGTATTTAATTTGGAAGTAGATTGGTAGTGCATAGTTTAGGGTAGGTAATCCGTATGCACTGATATGAAGCACTGTGGTGACCGGGCAGATATACTGCGGCAGAAGGGCACGTACAGGCAGATTAACGTACCTGTACATTGCCCTTTAAGAGGCGGCTCGCGGGCGCACGCCTGTCGGAAGCTCCGTGACCGGGATCGCGGACTATGTCTGCGGGCATACCTGCGATTGTCTCACTGTGAGAAAGAACGGGGAGATGCTAATGTAAAAAAGCACCTCCCCGTTCTGCCTAATGACACTGATCACGCTCCCTGTAATCGGGAGCGGTGATCAGTGATGTGTCACTCACAGCCCCTCCCCTCACAGTTAGAATCACTCCCCAGGACACACTTAACCCCAACAGCGCCACCTAGTGGTTAACCCCTACACTGCCAGTGACATTTTTACAGTAATCAATGCAATTTTATAGCATTTATCGCTGTATTAATGCCAATGGTCCCAAAAATGTGTCAAAATTGTCTGATGTGTCCTCCATAATGTCGCAGACATGATAAAAATCGCAGATCACCGCCATTACTAGTAAAAAAAAAATTAATAAAAATGCCATAAAGCTATCCCCTATTTTGTAGAGGCTATAACTTTTGCGCAAACCAATCAATAAACACTTATTGCGATATTTTTTACCAAAAATATGTAGAAGAATACGTATCAGCCTAAACTGAGGAAAAAATGTTTTTTTTATATATTTTTTGGGGATATTTATTATAGCAAAAAATAATGCTTTTGTTTCAAAATTGTCGCTTTTTTTTGTTTATTGCGCAAAAAATAAAAATCGCAGAGGTGATCAAATACCACCAAAAGAAAGCTCTATTTGTGGGAAAAAAAGGACGTCAATTTTGTTTGGGAGCCACGTCGCACGACCGCGCAATTGTCAGTTAAAGTGACGCAGTGCCGAATCGCAAAAAGTGCTCTGGTCTGGAAGGGGGTAAATTCTTCCGAGGCTGAAGTGGTTAAGGCGATAGATTGGCTATGATTATTCTTTCTCCGTATGGAGTGGCAATGGTACAGTAAATGCTGAGGAAAATGCCTAAAATCTTTGAATATTCATTCAACAAAACATTTGATGGTATTGATGCTCTTACAGAAGAGGTCAGACAAATGAGATTGGTGGGATTACAAAACAGAGCTGCTCTAGATTTTATTCATGCTGCCAAAAGGAGGGGTATGTGCCTTAATTGGGGGATGAGTGTTGCTCCTATATTTCAGATAGTAGTGGAAACATTGAGGTTGATTTACTAAAACTGTAGAGTTCAAAACCTGGTGCAACTGTGCATAGAAACCAATCAGCTTCCATGTTTTATCTCCAAATTTAACAAGCTGAAGTTAGAAGCTGATTGGCTACCATGTACAGCTGCACCAGATTTTGCACTCTCCAGTTTTAGTAAATCAACCCCATTGAGTCAGAATTAACAGAGGCCCAAAAAGCTGTTGGTAAACTTCATTCTATCTCTAATGATGGAATATTTGCTTGGCTTGGTCAATGAGGGCAACAAGTGGTTATGTATATTGCATGGATTATTTTATTAGCAATATAAATTTTTATTAGAGTTAAGATTATTTTTGTCTGTATTAGTAAATGTACAACATCTACTATTGAGGCTTTAACTATACGTAAGGCTGAAGATTATGTCTATGATCGAAGTTCCTTGTAAATCAAGGGGTGGAATGTAGTACAGGCCTATAATCACAATTGCTTTACAAAGAATTTGGTATTAGTTGTTATTAACTGATAGTTTTAAGCTAATCACTTCTGTGTAGGTACTGTATGTTGATCAAGGCGAAGGCATTGAAGAAATGAACCAGGCAGTTTACTTCTGTGTAGGTACTGTATGTTGATCAAGGCGAAGGCATTGAAGAAATGAACTAGGCAGAAGGGCCTGGCTGTGGGCTTGACTGACAAGCAGGAGATGATCAACAGGTGAGCCACTGAGGAACAAAGAGTACTGCACTGGCAATTAACCAACAGCTGAGCAACCTGAGTACAGAGAATGAAGGTCTGAGAGCCCAGCCCTTAGAGCCGGTTCACACGGGGGCGACTTGTCAGGCGACCTAGCCGCCTGACAAGTCGCCTCCCGTTCTGTACAATGGAACCGTTCTAATCGAAGCAGAGGCAAGTCGCTCCGACCTAGAAGAAAGGTTCCTGTACTACTTTGGGGGCGACTTGCATAGACTTCTATACTTGCAAGTCGCCGCGGCAGTCGTGTGCAGGTTGCCTCGGTGAGGCGACCTGCAAGTCGTGCCGCTTCTAATGTGAACGGCTCTAACAGTCTCAATTTTTCATATTTATGGTAATGTAAGAGTTTGGCATGCTCTCTTTAGTTTTATTTGCTTGTGATTCCATTAGAATTGGAAGGTGCAGCATTGGTGTATTTGCTTTAAAATTTCACATAGAGCATTCATTTTAAATTAAGAAAATCACACACAGACAGATTATAAATTGATGTTTCTTTATTACTAGCTTGCTATACACTATTTTTCACATACAGAATATAAATCACAATATCTTCTTCAGACAGACAGACAGATTATAAATTGATGTTTCTTTATTACTAGCTTGCGCTACACTATTTTTCACATACAGAATATAAATCACAATATCTTCTTCATGCTGACACAGGAAACATGCAAAATATGTGACTGTAGATTCAACTTAGAGTCTTTATATTCATTGATGGAAACAATCCTTTCAGAGCCGTCTTTAATATTGAGTGGACCCTGGGCAAACATATTCTTGGGCCCCCTCTTCCATGCAATTTCACTCTCCACATGCTTTGAGATATACAATAAATAGCAGCTAGACTCAAAATCAGTTTACTGAATCAGATCTGCGATTGGTTGCCAGAGGTTACAGTATATCATTACCGCTCACTGACTGGCTGCCAGAGGTTACAGCACACATTATGGCTCACTGTTTATTTTCTAGAGGTTACAGCACATGACTTCTGCTTCTTTGGCAAGTATATAGTGGGGGATTCTACCAATGTAATGGGGAATTTACAATGACCACCAATGTGTGGGGGGATTTACACTGACCATCAATGTGAGGAGGAATTTGCACTGTTTAACATGTAACAGGGGATTTTACACCACCCAATAGAAAAGTGGGATTTCTACACTGACACCAATGTAATTAGAGCATTTACACCAACCACCAGAGAAAGGCCCCTTTCACACTGGGGCGGTGGGGGCGTCGGCAGTAAAACAGCGCTATTTTTAGAGGGGAATATACAATAACCTCCATGTAAGGAGGAATTTGCACTGACAACCATTGTCAAGGAGATGTGTACTGACCACCAATGTAAGGTGACACTTCTACACCGACCACCAATGTTAGGGGGGATTTACAGTTACACTGACCACCAAATTAAAGGATGATTTACACTGACCACCACTGTAAAGGAAATTGTGCACTTACCACCAATGTAAAGGGAAATGTACACTGATCACCAATGTCATGAAGAATTTACACTGACAACCAATGTAATGGGGGATTTTTTTCTGTTTCAATTATTTTAAGTCTTTTATAAAATAAAAATTAACATTATAAAGGAGAGTGGCAATCAGTCGTTGTCACTCTCCGATTGTTCAACAATATAACTACGTAAGACAGCCATAGGAAGGGAGGTGGTGAGGGGGAGTAACAAATGGTCTAGGACAGTGATGGCGAACCTTGGCACCCCAGATGTTTTGAAACTACATTTCCCATGATGCTAATGCACTCTGCAGTGTAGTTGAGCATCATGAGAACTGTAGTACCAAAACATCTGGGGTGCCAAGGTTTGCCATCACTGGTCTAGGAGCACCTAGAAAGATAATCTAAGGTTGGTATTTTCTATAGACTCATACCGATAACAAAAAGGAACAAACATTTAAAAGGTGGTTGTATAATAGAGACCTGTGGATCCGAGAGCCTTCTCAGGGTCAGATCCACTTGTCTGTCTAAGGCACATTTCTAGGCCCTAAGGTTTTATACAGCGATAATATGAAGCCCCTATGGGATATACAGTATCTCACAAAAGTAAGTACACCCCTCACATTTTTGTAAATATTTTATTCTATCTTTTCATGTGACAACACTGAAGAAATGACACTTTGCTACAATGTAAAGTAGTGAGTGTACAGCTTATATAACATTGTAAATTTGCTGTCCCCTCAAAATAACTCAACACACAGCTATTAATGTCTAAACCTCTGGCAACAAAAGCGAGTAAGTGAAAATGTCCAAATTGGGCCTAAAGTGTCAATATTTTGTGTGGCCACAATTAATTTTCCAGCACTGCCTTAACCCTCTTGGGCATGGAGTTCTCCCGAGCTTCACAAGTTGCCACTGGAGTCCTCTTCCACTCCTCCATGACGACATCACGGAGCTGGTGGATGTTAGAGACCTTGCGCTCCTCCATCTTCCATTTGGGAATGTTTTTGGGGTTGTTACCATGTTGGAATACTGCCCTGCGGCCCAGTCTCCGAAGGGAGGGGATCATGCTCTGCTTCAGTATGTCACAGTACATGTTGGCATTCATTGCTCCCTCAATGAACTGTAGCTCCCCAGTGCCGGCAGCATTCATGCGGTCACAGACCATGACACTCCCACCACCATGCTTGACTGTAGGAAAGACACACTTATCTTTGTACTCCTCACCTGGTTGCCGCCACACATGCTTGACACCATTTGAACCAAATAAGTTTAACTAGGTCTCATCAGACCCCAGGACATGGTTCCAGTAATCCATGTCCTTAGTGTGCAGCGTATGGTCTGAGCACTAACAGGCTGACCTTCCACCCCTTCAACCTCTGCAGCAATGCTGGCAGCACTCATACATCTATTTCCCAAAGACAACCTCTGGATATGACGCTGAGCACGTGCACTCAACTTCTTTGGTCGACCATGGCAAGGCCTGTTCTGAGTGGAACCTGTCCTGTTAAACCGCTGTATGGTCTTGCCCACCTGAGACCTTGTAACACTAACGAGTCACATGACATCGGGGGAGGGAAAATGGCTAATTGGGCCAAATTTGGACATTTTTACTTAGGGGTGTACTCACTTTTGTTGCCAGCGGTTTAGACATTAATGGCTGTGTTGAATTATTTTGAGTGGACAGCAAATTTACACTGTTATACAAGCTGTACACTCACTACTTTACATTGTAGCAAAGTGTCATTTCTTCAGTGTTGTCACATGAAAAGATATAATAAAATATTTACAAAAACGTGAAGGGTGTACTCACTTTTGTGAGATACTATATCTCAGTAATAAAGTGCATTGGACTTACATTATAAGCATCAATTACTTTCTCCACTATCCCAGCCCAATGAGGACATTAGTGGGAAACACTACTTGTAATGGGGGATTTTACATCAACAGCCAATAAAGGGGGATTCCTACACTGGTCACCAATGTAAGGGGGATTTACACTGACCACCAATGTAAGGGGGACTGAAGTAATCACACTGGTCACTAGTGTGAATCAAAGGATTGTACACCAAGCCCCAATGTAATGAGAAGATTTACACTGACCACCAATGTAACTGAGACATTTAGCCTGCGTTCACATTTGTGTGTGTCGGGAATAAATGCAAAATCACTTTCCTGGCACCACAGAAACATGCTGCCCTTTAGCAGATAAACAGCAGTGCCATTAATTGTTCAAGTGGAGGTCCACACAATTTTTTAACTTCACCTTATCCCCATCAGCACTATGAACAGATGCTCAAATGAAAAGAAAAAACAATTTTGGTGCTGTTATTTACCGTAAAAAATCTGTCTGTATTGTGGCACTTCCTGCTTCTTCACTCCCACGGGAGTAGGCGTGTATATTTGTTTTCCCTGAGGCGCACTGTCTCCTGGGAGCTAAGTGTCATGCTTCCCATGAGTCAGTGTGGAATGCCGCCGTGAAATCCAGTTGTTCTGACGATATGGGTCCCCCGTCGCATAATGCCCGGGCTGGACTGCGCATGCGCAAACGGAGCACCCGCAAATTGCCGCTGTTTATCATCCTCGGAGATTTTCGGTGGTACTGTTCGCCCATGCGCTGCGCCTGCGCAGTCCAGCCCGGGCATTATCCGACGGGGACCCATATCGACAAGACAGTGAGCATGCGTGGGTGGGCTTCACATGCCCACAAGCATGATGGAACTGGCCATCATAAGATTTTTTTAAGTTCATTTTATAATCGAAAACGGACATCGGGGGAATTAATACACCAAACAAGTGAGTGTTATATAGTGTTTAGCAAAGTGTCAGAATAGCTGGAAAAAAAAAAAAATGGTCGGCGGACTTCCGCTTTAATGACACCCTCATGCATCGGCTGAGATGTACATGCACCAAAATTCAGGGTGCTGTGACACCATGTTATTTTGAAGAAGGGTTCCACCTCCAATTTGTTTACATTTGTAGAACAGGCTGATGTTAGGCTTAATGACCACAGTCGTAGGCAGGTGTTTCAAGCATGCTCCTTTACCTCCCCAGTGGGCAGCATTCAGCAGAAGTGATGGTGGATATAACCTCAGGGGGACATGAAAAATGATAATATAAAAATGAATGCCTCCTTTATTTACATATTAATGCAGCGGTCTGCGACTATTTACATATTAATGCTGCCGCTATTTACATATCAATGCAAGTTATTTACACGTAAACACAGGGTCTGCAGGTGAGTCATCTGTACATGGGAAATAGGCAGAGCTGGGAAGCAGCAATAAAACTTTACACTGAGATATGGGGACACAGCACAGGACTAAAACTTCAGGGGATAAGGTAATTTAAACTGGCATAGTTGGCAAGTATTACCTCACTGGCAGCCGCCTGTTATCCAGGAAATCCGACAAGGCAGAAAGAGGGGAAAGCAATGAGGTGTACCCCGTGCAGGGTGGGGGGCTGCAGCTATGTCTGTCCCTAAAGACAATCAGGAAAGGAAAGCAATGTACACAATCATTGCCCCAGCAGAGCATTCCACTAGTCCTAATAAAGTGATGCATGTAATACAATCAATGATGCTTAATTAAAGTAAATCAACAATGAACAAATAGTTTCAAAGTGCTGCACAACAATCCAATTAGCATCAAAATGCTCCAATTTGTATTAGCCCTGGTTCACACTGATGTGGTTGGGGGATTTCTATCAAGCGTGATTTCAGGAGCAGTTGCGGTGCGATTCTGCAGCGATTTTAAATTGCTGCGTTTTCCGTTCTAGCTAATTTTGGGACATTAGAAATAGGTGTACCGTATCTCAAGCTGAAAATCGCACTGCATTTAAACATCTATGCATTTTCACTGCTATATCCATTCAAATCTAAGGTGTGCAAAAACACACTGCATCGCACCAAACACACACAGCACCCAATTGGAAATCGCATCGTGTGTGGAACACATAGGTGTGAATGACCTCCATAGAAAGCCACGTTATCTCACTTGATATGCAAATCTATGTGTTCTGGAACGCATTAGAATCAAATCAGTGTAAACCAAGGCTTAACGTGCTCCAATGTTCACACTTGTTCCAGAAGAGCTTCAATCCATAAACAAAGTGCTCCACAACACTTTTCCATTGTCCTGTACCTCACCTGCACTCACCAGCCTGAGTGCAGGTGAGGTACAGGACAGGCCGGCAGTTGTACAGGACTTGGTGTGTGTACACCGCGTTCCAGTTCACACCACGTCCGGAGCTGAATCGCACAAGAACACACTGTGCATTCTTATGCAACTCACATGCGCACTCTGTGCGGTGTGATTAGAAGCCCATTCAGTTTGAATAGGCTAAGATCGCACTGTGCCAAAAATAGTGCATGTACTACTTTTTAAAACACACTGCAACTGGATCACATGGTACAAAAGTATCATACAATCTGGTGCGGGCAGGCATGGGCAGATGCAATGCGTTTGGGACCTGCATTTGGGTTTTCCGCTATGGCCCCCTCTGTTTCTCATCTCTTTTCTGGGTATGAGAGCCTAAACGAGGAGTCATTAAAGATATTTGGGTGGTTGTTCTACTGGCGGGGAGGAACGGAGGTCATCACTGCGGGGAGATTAGTTAGGTGTATTAGACCCAAATGAAAAAAAAGGGGTTTAATATCTGGGGGGTTACTCTGCATTAGGGAGAGGTTCCTCCACCAACACGGGTGAGGTACAGGACAAGAGAAGAGTGTTGTGGAGCACTTATTTATGGATTGAAACACTTCCGGAACAAGTCTGAATATTGGAGCACTTTGATACAAGTTGATACACTTTGACACAACTGGATTGTTGTGCAGCACTTTGAAACTATTTAGACATTATTGTAAAAGTGGAACTATACACAAACTTTTGTTTTAATTTGATTTGGATAGAGTAAGGAAGGGTTAGAACCCCTGTCCATTTATTTGTTGCCCTATGTCCCATTGGAGAGATCTACCTTTACTTCCTGTTCCCATAGTCGAAAACAGAAAATGAGATAATCCCTGCAAATTACTTTTACTTTCGGGGATAATGGTAAACAGGACAAATAGTGGGTGAATCTATCAGCAATAAAAACTGACAAGGGTTCTAATCCCTCTCCACTCTGCCAAACTACAAAAAAAAAAGGGGGGGGGGGGGGAGCAGAAGCAGCACTGGAAACATGTTACACGTTCCACCCTAAAATCAGATGGAACATGTAACATGTTCCCAAAGGTGAAATTATCCTTTAACCACTTCAGCCCTGGAAGAATTTACCCCCTTCCTGACCAAGAGCACTTTTTGCGATTTGGCACTGCGCTGCTTTAACTGACAATTGCGCGGTCGTGCGACGTTGTACCCAAACAAAATTGACGTCCTTTTTTTCCCCACAAATAGTTTAGGCCAATATGTATTCTTTTGGTAATAAAAAAAAATCGCAATAAGCGTATATTGATTGGTTTGCGCAAAAGTTATAGCGTCTTGCAAAATAGGGGATAGATTTATAGCATTTTTATTATTATTTTTTTTTTTACTAGTAATGGTGGCAATCTGACTGCGACATTATGGTGGACACATCGGACAATTTTGATACATTTTTGGAACCATTGGAATTAATACAACGATCAGCACAATTAAAAATGCATTGATTACTGTAAAAATGTCACTGGCAGTAAAGGCGTTAACACTAGGGGGCAGTGAAGGGGTTAACTGTGTTCCCTGATAGGTGATTCTAACGGAAGGGGGAGGGACTAACTACAGGAAGTGACAGATCGTGGTTCCTAGCTAAAAGGAACACACGATCTGTCACTCCTGTCAGTACAGAACAGGGAAGTGTGTGTTTACACACACTCGTCCCTGTTCTGTGTCTCCTGGTCACGATCGCTCGTGGCCGGCGGTCATTGCGGCCATTGGCCACAAGCATCGGCACCCCCGCTGTGCAGCTATCTCGATCCCGCGAGCCCACGTACAGTAACGTGGTTTTGTGCAGGGGAGCCAACCTGCCGCGGAAAACTGCGGCGGCTGGTCCGGAAGTGGTCAATTAAAAAAAAACTTTTTTCAACCGCTTGCCGACCAGCCGCCATAGTATGTATAGCATACTAGCTCATTATGAATTACTTACTTGAGATTGAAGCCCCCGCAGCTGTCCTCACTCACCGCGGCGGCCGACATCTCTCCGGGGGGTTACTTTCGCATGCGCACAGGAGCCGCCGGTAACGGAACAGTACAACTGAAGCAACGGCATGTACGTGCCGTTGCTTCAGTTTGCTTAAGTGCGCATGTGCTGATGACGTTGGCACATGCAAATACAAGGATATCTCCTAAACGGTGTAGGTTTAGGAGAGATCCAGTGTAGCTACAGGTAAGCCTAACTAAAGGGCTTGCCTGTAGTATAAAGTGGTTGTAAAGGGTTTACAATCACTTTAAGCAGGATAGCAGGCGAGCGCCTGCTGCACTGCGGAGGTGCTGATGCGCGTGACCGGCGGTTGCAATGACCGCTGACCACGCGTGATCGCGGGCACGAGAGCCAGAACAGGGACTTGTGTGTGTGTAAACACACACATCTCAGTTCTGTGAGGAGAGAAGATGCAGATCGTGAGTTCCTACTAGCTAGGAACAGCGATCTGTCACCTCCTCTAGTTAGTCCCTCCCCCTCCTGTTAGAATCACCTCCCAGGGAACACAGTTAACCCCTTCCCTGCCCCCTAGTGTTAACCCCTTCCCTGCCAGTGACATTCACACAGCAATTAGTGCATTTTTATAGCACTGATCGCTTTATAATTGTCAATGGTCCCAAAAAATGTGTCAAAAGTGTCCGATCTGTCCGCCATAATGTCACAGTCCCGATAAAAAATGCTGATCACCGCCAATTACTAGTAAAAAGAATAATAATAAAAATGTCATAAATCTATCCCCCATTTTGTAGATGCTATAACTTTTGCGCAAACCAATCAATATACGCTTATTGCGATTTTTATTACCAAAAAAATGTAGACAAATACATATCGGCCTAAACTGAGGAAAAAATTTGCTTTTTTTAAAAAAAAAATTGGGGATATTTATTATAGCAAAAAGTACAAAATAGTGTTTTGCAGAGATGATCAAATACCATCAAATGAAAGCTCTATTTGTGGGGAAAAAAAATGACTTTTTTTATTTGGGTACAGCATCGCATTGAGCAGCCAAATCTTCCAGGGCTGAAGTGGTTAAGGCTCGCATACATGGATTATTTGGGATGATATTGCGTGGTTGCAAGGGTCTCAGTGAGTGTGAGGCTGCTGAGACGATATTGCGTGATTGCAAGGGTCTCGATGAGTATGAGGTGTTTTTTTTTTTATGATGAAATTTCGTGGTTGCAAGGGTCTCAACGAGTGAGGGGTTGCTGAGACGATATTGCGTTTTGAAAGGGTCTCAAATGAGTGCCAGGCTGCTGAGATGATTTTGTATGGCTGCAAGGGTCTGAATGGGTGTCAGGTTGCCAAGATGAGATTGAGTGGTCGCAAAGGTCTAGACGAGTGTGAGGTTGCTGAGATGATATTGCATTTTGCTCTCTCCCGCTGTAATGCTGGGACTGTGATGTCATAAGGGGGCGTGGTCACCGGGTGATGTTGACCATGCCCCCTTATGATGTCACAGTCCCAGCATGCCCAGGGACTGTGATGTTAGAAGGGGGCGGGGTCACCACCTATATAAGTCATCACACACCGCTCACACAGCATTACAGCGGGAGAGCACGTGATGTCAACTTTGGAAGAAGACGACGCAGAAATCCGGGCCACCGCTAGCAAAAGAGCGGCAGAAGATAGCGGAGGAGCCGACAGAAGAACCGGACACCGGGAGAAGAGGTCGAACACCCGGAGAAGAGGCCGGAGAGCGGGAGAAGAACCAGACACCGGGAGAAGAGGCCGGAGACAGCGGCGAAGTCGGAAGAAGACGCGAGATGCAGTACCCTGCCCTTGCGTCATATCTGGTCCGTCGGACCAGCATACAGAAGAACGGGCTTTCCGTTAGGAACTGAGTCCGGCGGAGTTATGACGGAAAGATTTGAAGCAGGTTTCAAATCTAAAGTCCGTCGGATTTCCGACCAAAGCGGTCCGTCGGAAGTCCGATGCAGACCACACACTGTCGGATTATCCGCCGGATTCGGTCCGTCGGACCAGTCCGGTCGGAAAGTTTGCCCATGTGTACACGGCATAAGGCTCCATTCACACTTGTGCGACATGTCATACTACTTTGGAGATAAAAGTTGCATAATAAGTCGTACTCCATGTTTTCCAATTATAAACATTTATATATGTGCGACTTAAAGTCACAGCGACTTCAAAGTAGTTCCTGCACTACTTTGGTCTAACTTTTAAGCAACTTGAGGGTCATAGGCTTCAATGTTAATCCTCAAAAGTTGCATGAACGTCATTC
This sequence comes from Lithobates clamitans, assembly GCA_037952925.1. Lineage (NCBI taxonomy): Eukaryota > Metazoa > Chordata > Amphibia > Anura > Ranidae > Lithobates > Lithobates clamitans. The sequence goes on from JBBGZY010001140.1 coordinate 181,551, forward strand.
CTGAATGTTTTTAATGCAACAGTGGGTCTGACTTTGCAGAAGGACAAGTCACATGCAAAATGCATGCATCCAAAAATCGCACGTCTTTGGAGTCGTACGAGTGTGAATGGAGCCTGCGAGAATGCATTTTGTACAATGTTCACAAAGGTGCATACATGTGTCCTGAACTCTATCCCGACCCAGATTCTGTTTTAGATGTTCACAGAATCCAGCCAAGCCATTGGGTGTTGAACAAAGAAGACATCTGAAAGCCGCTGGAACTGGGTGCTGTTGACAACAGCCACCTCCATCAAGTTGGAAGGAAAGCGCACCTGGTTATGAGGTAGCAGAATAATGGTAATGACTGCTGGACAATGAACTTCTGGTATGCGAGGTTTGTTTATTCCATTCTTTTGGCCATTAAGAATGGACACTCCTGACCCGACTCGTGTCTACACGCCAAGAGTGAGCCTTACAGAGAAATACAGTGTACATATATCTTTTCATCATATTGCGTCACAAGCGAACACACTATACATTTCCGTTACAAGACATTCTAACCTTTTAAACAGTTAACCTCCTCTTATTGATGAAAAGCAGTTTAGCAAAGCATATTCTTTCACAAGCATTGCACAAGCCTTGCCCTTTGCGGTTACCTTCTTCATCTGCTGACCAGCTTGACACACCCTGGACACAGGAAAAGTGTGCTAAGCTAAGCACAGATGGCTGTGCTAAGGGGGGGGGGGAAATGGGTGAATTCAGTGTCCCAAACCACAGCCTGTCAGGTTCTACAGACAAAATGTTCTTAGCATAGTAAATAGGAATGGCTTCTTAGCAGAAATTTCCAAATCAGCCCTACTACACACATAACCATGGCCATATAATCTGATCCCCATTCCTACTTCATTCCCCCCTTTGATCATAATCATAGCGATTAATATGAGCGAGATTAAGCATCACTAAATAGCTTACAGGTCTGCTTTCTAATGGATCAGAGCCCAATGTGACTGAGATTTTTTTTTTTTTTATTTAGTCTTGGGGGGTTAATGGCTGGTATTTCCACATAGCCATAATATGGGTCGCAGCCTTTCTTTCTACGGTGGCCTCAATGAAACTCTGGATCATTCTAGTCCCAAGGGGAATCAGACAGGGCAGCAGCAGACATGCTACGAGTATTACTACAGCGATCCCCAATATAGCCTTTAGCCCATATACACTGGGGAAACCCCAATCTCCGAACCAGCTACCAACATTGAGACCATCCCATGTCTGGACTGGCACATGAGCTAACTTTTTCATTCTACCAGTGATTTCCTCAACTACTTTTCCTGTGTTGTCCACTTCTAAGCAACAATTACTCAGATTAAATTTTCCACAGACACCACCCTCAGTAGCTAACAGATAGTCTAAGGCAAGTCTATTCTGATACACATGAGCACGTAAATTAGTTCCTTGTTTAGCAAGCAAATTTAAGGCAGCAGCAGTTTCGTTAGTAATTATTTCTAATACAGCCTGTAACCTTATAATTCGATTAAGCATATAAATTGGTGTTCTATAACCGTAACTACCATCTTCGGCCCATGTGGCTGGACCATAATACTGGACAATACGTTCTGGGGGCCACTCATTATCTTTTTCCCTGGCTTCCCAAGGCCATTGGTCTCCCATGTTAGTTCCTCCACACACATAGCAATCTGTTACTTGTAAATTGTCAGCCACACTTTCTGCCAGTTCAATGAACAGGTTCTTTGTGCTAGGAGGTATTTCCATACCAGTGGCTAGCTCTTCATATAAAGAATGAAATAGCTGATGATTAACACTCTTTGTTAGTTCAGTTTCTAGTGAGACATACACAATTGTACCGGGGTCTGATCCTTTACCATAAATATGAACTCCAAACTTATTTCCCCATTGTGCTAAAAACTGGACAGGGTTATGTATGGTGAAATTCACAGGGGTGCCACTGTGCAGCTGGATGAACCAGCTAAAGATTGTAGAATGGCATCCTGATTTTTCATTCCCCATGTTCCCCAAGCAGCACACCTCCAGTTGGGGCAGTAGTTCCATTCCTCATTTGCACAGCTAGGTCCCAGTTTCCCTGAACAGATGTACCTATCATTTCTCAAATACTCTCTCTCCCATTCCAATCCCCCACACCCTCCCCTGGGGAAGTGGTTGAGGTTGATGGCAGCACACACATCAAAGATTAGGCTTGCTGCAGTGCTGGGGTCAGTGATCAGTGTACGGTTTATCAGCTTACCGGTGGAACTAAAGCTCCGAACGGTTAGCCAGGTTTTATAGGGTGCATAAGTGGGGTCATAACAGGTTATCTGATTTTCAACGGAGCACATTGAATAGGTAGTCCCATTATGTATGCAAGTACCAGTCTCTGTGCCCTTGCATTGATAATGGGAGTGCCACAATAACATCTTGGTAGTTACGGATCCTACTCTGGTAGTCTTTATACAAGGGTCACATGAGATACTCTCCCCCCCTGTTAACCCGGTCAGTATCACTATTATGACTATCAACAGTCTCATTATAACGATTTTAGTAAACATTACACCGATGAATATCCTCAAGCTTCAGCTTGTGCGTAGACCAACCAGCGTCCGGGCTGTGGTTGGAGCAGAGCTTAGTAGATATCCTTTATCTTCCGCCGTGCGTTGAGCCAGCAGCTTCCAGGGGTGTGTTGGCCGCAGGGCTGCAGTCTGTCTATCTTCTGCCGTGCGTAAATTCAGCAGCTTCCAGGGGTGTGCTGAACACAGAGCTGGAGTTCTTCCTTCTGATTTCTCTGGTCAATCTCAGTCTCAAAGGATCTTGGGGGTCTACTGTACTGTGCCAGGAGTCTGTGAGGTCAGCAGCTCGCTTTACCCTGGAGTGGTGTATCCAGGGTGTCACCTCAGCTACCTTAATGGCTGTTGGGGTAGATAGCAGAACAGTGTAAGGACCTCTCCATTTTGGCCCTAGTGGGGTTATGTTCCACTCCTTTACCCACACTGTATCTCCTGGTTTAAAGGGGTGTACTGGGTTCGACAAGCTTATGGGAAGTTTCTCTTGAACCCATTTCCCTATGTCCTGCATACTTTCCCCAAGTTTCTGTATCAGTTCACGGTTAACTACCCCTCCTATCTGATGCAAGTCTCCTCTTATCCCTCTAATGATGGGTGGGGGCCTACCATACAGTACCTCAAAAGGGGACAGATTTGTCCTCCTTGTTGGGGTACTCCGAATTCTCAGTAAAGCAATGGGCAACATCCAGGTCCACTCCATTTGGGTTTCCTGACGGAGCTTGGCCAGTTGTGACTTGAGTGTGCGGTTCATCCGTTCAACTTTTCCAGAGCTTTGGGGCCTATATGCGGTGTGTAATTTCCAAGTAATCTTAGGTGCCGTTGCTAATTCCTGGAGGCACTTGTGGACAAAATCAGGGCCATTGTCTGGGCCTATATCTGGGGATAAACATCTTTTACAAAACTGCTTCCGTCAGTAAAGTACTCAACGTTTGGATTTTTCAAGGGGCTGTCTTTCAAGTCTGGTTGGCTTGCATATCCATTACCCGGAGACTGTCATAAGTTAGGGGTTCTTGTGAGGTGGGGAGCAGAGTGGCTGGGTTTAAAGTGTTTACAGTCTCTAAGTGGATACGAGGATTTTCACACAGCATAGCTTGATATTTAACCATTCGAATGTTAGTAAACCAGTGATTTCCCTTGTAATCCATTAATGCCTGTACTTGTTGTGGGACCCGGACATAAGTCTCCTGACCCAATGACAACTTGTCAGCTTCGACCACAAGGAGGGCTGTTACTGCGATGGCCCGCTGCAGGATGGCCATCCCTGAGCTACAGTGTCCAGTTGTTTTGAAAGGTATGCTACAGGGCGCTGTCAAGACCCAGAGTATTGTGTCCGGACTCCTACTACTATTCCTTGTTTTTCACTGACATACAAATAGAAGACTTTTTGGCTATCTGGCAAGCCTAGCGCAAGAGTCTACATTAGGGAGACCTTAATGTCTTAATGCTCTGTTTTGCTGTTCTCCCCATTGGAAGGGTTCCTTTTCTCCCCCCTTTGTGGATTCATAGAGGGGTCTGGCTTTTATGGCAAAGTCCGGTATCCAGATTCAGCAGAATCCTGCCACCCCCAGGAATTCACGTACTTGCCATCTGGTAGTCAGGGTGGGAATCTGACAAACAACTTCTTTCCTGCCTTCTCCCAATTGTCTCTGTCCTTGTGATACTCTGAATCCCAGGTACTTTACAGTCTCTTGTCAAAATTGCACCTTTCTCCGGGACACCTTATAACCTGCCTCCCACAGTAATTGTAACAGTTCATTAGTGACCGCTGGGTGCATGGTCGTTACAGCCTGATTGACCGCTCTGAGGTCTTGAACAGGATGACAGTGAGCTGTTTCAGGTTTCTGCACTGGGAGTAGAGGTGTATTCCAGGGAGACTGACAGGGTTTTAGAATTCCATAGTGTAGGAATTTGTTTAAGTACTTTTGTTTTCCTACTGGGGCTTTTAGAGGGACTGGGTACTGTTTCAGGCTGACTGGAGTGGCTCCTGATTTTAATTCAATAAGGATTGGGGGAACGTATGTGGTTAATCCTGGTAGGTTGTCTTCTGCCCACAGTCCCGGGATGTCTTGCAGTATGCGGGCTTCAAAGGGATGTGGGGCAAGGGTCCGGCTATTTGCATCAGGATTTCTCGGAGTGGAAGTGGACACTTGATTGGGGAGCCCATTGACTACTACCGAGTTCCCTATTTCTGTCCTGCCTATACCCAGAGTGTTACGGTCAGGAGTATATTTACTGAGATTTGGCATTGACAAACTTGCTGAATCTGATGTAGGTGGACAACAACTTGAGTCCCCTTGTTTACTGGACGGGGCATTTGGACATGGCTCTGACCTGTCTCTATCTGAGGTCCTTTCATCTACGGGGGAGGCTGATCTGTCTCTTCGGGTTGAGAATATATGTGTTTTGTTGTTTTTTTTTTTTGTTTGTTTTTTGGTATTACTCTTGTCATAACTATAATTCTATACTGTTCCTCTTTTTGTGGCTTCTATCCACTGCAGGTCTTTATCTCCCATTTGTCCAAAGGATGCACAATCATCCAGACGGACGTTTTCTCCTAGCTGACTGACTGACTGACTGGCTGAGGATTTATCCGAGAGATGCACAGTCATCTGGACGGATATTCCTCCTGACTGGCTGGCTGAGGATTTATCCGAGAGATGCACAATTATCTGGACGGATATTCCTCCTGACTGGCTGGCTGAGGATTTATCCGAGAGATGCACAATCATCTGGACGGATATTCCTCCTGACTGGCTGAGGATTTATTCGAGGGGTGCACAATCACCCGAACGAACAGTCCTCCTGGAAGGTGCGTCTTGGTCATGTTTCTGTAATTCTGACATAATATTCTCAAATAATCAGTCAATGGTCTCTAAGTCAAGGGTTCCCTGTGGGGGCCACCGCGCTCCATAGCAGGGCCAATCTTTCTCACACAATGTTATCAATTTCTCAGGGCTAAGTTTTAAATTACAGTTCTTAGAAAATCCCTTCTTAAAGTTGGAGATCATGGTTTGTAGGGGAGATTCAACACTATGTTTCCCACCCATTCTTATAACCTAACAGACACCAAGACAGACACAGAGGGTAGGGTAAATGATGAGAATTCAGTAAGGGGTCTGAATCCTCGACACAGGTAGGGACAATAGACAACGCTTCCCTCGGTCAGTGGCCTGGACGTGGTCTCCCAGCCAGGAACCGCACTTAAAAGATGAGCACGGTCACTTCACCACAAAGTGATGTCTCATACTCACATCAATCATACCAGACACTCCCATCCAAAAATTACTGACTGACTGAGGATTCGTCCGAAAGATGCACAATCATCTGAACGGACGTCTCTCTCGGAAGGTGATCAGGCTTCCCTTCTCTCGATCCGTCGAGAGGCTGGCTGGCTGTCTGACTGTTATCCAAAAACAGAAATAAAAAGACTCTCACCTGTTCCCGTTGGAGCTCCAGCTATCTACTTCTCGGATTCCCAGGTCCTTTTGACACTACGAAGGTCGTCCACAGCAGGCCACCAAATGGGACACAGCGCAGTCTCCTAGATAACAGTTCTAGAAGGCGCCTTTTGAGACTACGATATAGCCCACAGGGCTGGCCTCTCGGACCATTCCTTGTAGGTCTGGTGGAAAACAGTGCCACCTGCCTCAACAGGTCACACCGATATTCCCCCCTTACGGCCAATGCACCAAATGAGGTAGCAGAATAATGGTAATGACTGCTGGACAATGAACTTCTGGTATGCGAGGTTTGTTTATTCCATTCTTTTGGCCATTAAGAATGGACACTCCTGACCCGACTCGTGTCTACACGCCAAGAGTGAGCCATACAGAGAAATACAGTGTACATATATCTTTTCATCATATTGCGTCACAAGCGAACACACTATACATTTCCGTTACAAGACATTCTAACCTTTTAAACAGTTAACCTCCTCTTTTTGATGCAAAGCAGTTTAGCAAAGCATATTCTTTCACAAGCATTGCACAAGCCTTGCTTTTGCGGTTACCTTCTTCATCTGCTGACCAGCTTGACACACCCTGGACACAGGAAAAGTGTGCTAAGCTAAGCACAGATGGCTGTGCTAAGGGGGGGGAAATGGGTGAATTCAGTGTCCCAAACCACAGCCTGTCAGGTTCTACAGACAAAATGTTCTTAGCATAGTAAATAGGAATGGCTTCTTAGCTGAAATTCTAAATCAGCCCTACTACACACATAACCATGGCCATATAATCTGATCCCCATTCCTACTTCAGTTACATGCAAGTCACTGCGAGAAATTCTTAAAATGATGACATCCCTAAAAATATAAATGTTTACTTTTCTGGTGTTTGTGAGAATTGAGATATGAGAAAATAATCCTTTTATCTAATTGTTGAAACTCTATGCAACCCATAGCAACACTAGTGACTGCTCAGCACTGAAGTAGAATAATGACATATTGAACCAGGCAGGACCTTCAATGATGCAGGTTTAATAACAGCTGGGAACAGACAAGATCACATTTAAAACATAGGAGCATGCAAGCTTTATTTATACAGTTTCTTACAAGGTAAGCAGGCAAGGTACAATATGATTGGTTGCCAAGATCTTCGTCATTGTAACTAACCATAAATCTGACACCTGTCATACAATCAAATAAACCTATTAATTCCCAAAATTCCTATATGTTTATTAAAAATTATTTGTAACAGTCATTGCCTATACTTTCACACAATTAAAATCCTTCTCTACAGATAGTATGACATGACACCCAGCGTGTTCATCATTAAGGCCTGGTTCACACCTATGTATTTTTTAGTGCATTTTCAGTTTTGTAGAAACACACTACAGTCCATTTAACATGGTTTCCTATGGATGTAGTTCACATCTGTGCATTTTATGGAAAGGGCCAGGGATTTTTTTTTCTGGTTTTTGGTTCCATAGACTTCAATGGATCAAAAACATATATTGAAAAATGCAAAATGCACCTGGAATATGCAAACTGCAACCTGAATAGGTGTGAACCAGGCCTTAATCAAACTCTTTTGCCACGTACACACGATCGGAATTTCGGCCTGCAAAAGACCAATGATTGTTTTTCATCGGAAAATGCGACCATGTGTATGCCCCATCGGACTTTTGCTGGCCGAATTCCAGCCAGCAAAAGATTGGGAGCATGTTCTCAATTTTTCGGTCGGAAAAAGTTCCTATCCAAAAATGCGATCGTCTGTGGCAATTCCGACGCGCAAAATTCCTACGCATGCTCGGAAACAACTTGACGTGTGCTCGTAAGCATTGAACTTTAATTTTCTTGACACGTCGTAGTGTTGTACGTCACCGCGTCCTTGACGGACGAAAGTTCAGGGAACTTTTGTGTGACCGTGTGTATGCAAGGCAAACTTGAGCGGAATCCCGTCGGGAAAGCCATCATATCTTTTTCCGACGAGAAATCTGATCGTGTGTACACGGCATAAGTGTCTTGATAAGGTTTCTCCATCCGATACACAATAACATATTTCCAACTTGAACTTACAAAAAGGAACTCTCTAATTCACCACACTCTATTGCCGCGTACACATGATCTCACATTCCGGCAACTAAATCCATGTTTTTTTTCTGACGGATGTTGGCTCAAATTTGTCTTGCATACACACGGTCACACAAATGTTGTTGGAAATTCCGAACGTCAAGAACGCGGTGACGTACAACACGTACGACGAGCTGAGAAAAATGAAGTTCAATAGCCAGTGCGGCTCTTCTGCTTGATTCCAAGCATGCGTGGAATTTTGTGCGTCGGAATTGTGTACACACCATCTGAATTTCCGATAACTGATTTTGTTATCTGAAAATTTGAGATCCAGATCTCAAATTTTGTTTGTTGGAAATGCCGATGGAAAATGTCCGATTGAGCCTACACACGGCCGGACTTTCTGACAACAAGCTCCCATCGAACATTTGTTGTCGGAAATTCCGACTGTGTGTACGTGGCATAAGTGTTAAATGTCTTATAAGTGTTTAACCATACTATTCAGTCTATATACTGTATGTGTTCAAATATTGGTTACATAAATATACACACACATACACATAATATATATATATATATATATATATATATATATATATATATATATATATATATATATATATACCGTATATATATATAATGTGTATGAAGGCCAGTATGGCCTGTGGTATATATATGAAGGCCAGTATGGCCTGTAGTCTTTGTCGGTTTCCTGTGCGCGATACTATGTCACTAGGCCGACTATTCGAGATTCGTTAGCGTCCGTGAGTTCTGTCTTCGAAGTTCGAGACTTTCGTTACCGTCATGGTTTTGTACAACGTGTCTGGCTCGGCTGTCGCAGGTAGGGTTTTTCGTTTGACCTTTCATTTCATGCATTTCTGTTAGATATCTTGTCAATAGACCTCGATATCGAAATTTACGAGTCATTCGTTAAAACCCTACACGTAGCCGTATCGTTGCCGAGTCGCAGTTGTACAGCTCACCGACTCACACCTTTGTCATGGCAATCATTTTACTGTCACGCATCACGTCCCGGGTCGAATCCAGTCGCATGCTCATGCACCGATTCGTCCTGGCGTGCCCCAGTTGATTTTTTACCTCAATTCAGTACATGCTCCAAAGCCCGTTTTCGTTGTTAGTCGAAATTTGGCTCACCGATTCGAGTCTCTGTCATGGCAGTCGTTTCACAATCACGTATCACGTTCCGATTCTAATACAGTCGCATCCGTGATGCACCGATTCATCCTGGCATGCCCCAGATGTTTTTGGCCTCATTTCAGTACATGTTCATTGTCAGTCGCACCTGTGGCCGACCGCGTCGTGCCTCCGTCATGGCAAATCAATTAATTTCACTGTCACGTATCACGCTCTATTTCGAATCCAGTCGCATCCAAGATGCACCGATTCATTCTGGCGTGCCCCAGTTGTTTTTGGCTTCATTTCAGTATATGCTCCAGAGTCCGGTTCGTTGTCAGTAGCAGGCGTGGCATGACCGATTCGTGCCTCTGTCATGGCAAAACATTTAATTAATTTCACTGTCACATACTGCGCTCCGATTCGAATCCAGTGGCATCCACGATACATCGATTCTTCTCGGCGTGCCCCAGTTGGAATGGCCTCATTTCAGTTCATTTCATTTGCTCCACAGTTCGATTCGTTGCTTGTCGCAGTTGCAGCACTGTTTCATGCCTACATATAGGCATAAACATTTCACTCATTTCATTTCATATTCTTGCTCCATAGTTTGATTACTTGCTTGTCGCAGTACCGACTCGTGCCTACATCCAGACATATACATTTCACTCAATTCAATTCATGCAACAGTCGCATCAAGTCAAAAGACTCAAAACTACGCCAAATCAACAAAGTCACATAAACGCACTGCAAAGTTACACAGGTCAGTCACTTAAGTCACCTTTTCAATTCAGATAGTCAAACCCCTCACCAGTTGTCATATGTCATTTATCTCTCCAGGTCAGTCAAGTTCAGTAGGTCCACCCTGCACCAAACAAACAAAAAAAAACACACCCCCTCTAAAAAAGACAGGAGTTGGGTATGTATGCTGATACAGAAAAAAGAAACAAACAATCTAGACTTTATGTCACCCTCAATAGGTTCCGGTCGACCATCTTGCGACCTCAGAGACAGGACATCACTTCCAGGGCACAAGCCACCTAGAGCCATGTCTCAAGCTGGAAGCGAAGACTTCACTGCCCCTCTGTCACCTTTCCCAATGTCAGAGAGTGGCAGCGTGCAGTCCCTCAAGGGATGAACCATCCCCAAATTAACGGTGGAACGGAAGAGCAGGGGTGTGCCTTTCCCTGCTACAGCCAGGAAGGCAGAGCTTTTCAAGCTCCTCTTCCCCCCCGCCAGCCACAGCTGGGCCCAGTACCCAACAGACTTCCCTCCAAACAATTTCCGCTGCCATATCCCAACTTTACACCATGGTGTCATCTTTGTCAGCTACAGGCATGGATGTCCAAGCCAGAGTAGCACTCTTGGAGGCTCGCCCGGCCACGACCATCCCTGACCTAGCCACAGTGCAGGTTCTGACACACCTTCCTGCAGGTACTACATGGACAAGTCCTACTATCTACCCAGCACATTTGGCTCCAGCCAGCATTAGGAAGGACATCCTCGATGGCTAGGACGTCAACCTCGCCTCCCTCCTCTTTCAGTGCACGACCTGGCAGAGAACAAAGCCTATACCTGGGGAGACATGTCAGTGGTCCTTAAGGCCAAAGATCCTAGGCTCAACCGAAAGTTGATCATCCCAAAGTTTGCTTTGGCTTTCGGCATGGTAAGGTATGTCTTATGCTCAGCCTCTCCCAGCAGAAGAGAAGAGCTGGATTTATATCTCCACACCGTGGTGGACTTGGGCTACAAATACGGAGGTTTTTCGTTCTACGATTACCATCGTTCCTTCTCCGCCAAAGCAGCAGCCAGGCTGGCACAATTTCAGACAGGCATGGATTGGAGCCTTATGGACACTGAATTGTTCTGCCATCACTTTGCTGGCTTGCACTCACCATTGTGCGCTATTTGCCAATCCTCCACCCACACCGCTGCCTGGTGCACCAACGCGGCAGTTACTCGCCCATTCGAGTTCCCCTCCACCTCCAGTGCAGTTCAAGGCCCATTGACCCTGGTACAGATGTCCCAAGTGGACAAGTTCGGATGCTCTGTTCGGACCGTAGGAGGAGCAGCTATCTGTAACAACTACAACTATGGCTCATGTAATTTTAGCCAATGCCGCCTGCTCCATATCTGTAACATATGCCAGAGAGCACATCCTAGAAATTTATGTGAGGTCAAGCAGCAGAAGAAGGCATGACTAGGCTGAGTTAATGTCCTATGGCTGGGGCTCTATCTCACCTCACACCCCACTCCTTCCCTGGCCACCTTCCTTATCCAAGGATTTACAGCAGGGTTCCATACCGGCCTCATCTCTCTGCCCGCTACACAACCTATGAATGCAGGAACCTCCGCTCAACAGCCACAGACGAGCAGGCCATAGACCAGCTATTACAGGTAGAACTGGAGCAAGACTTCATCATAGGTCCCTTCACACAGCCCCCTTTCATCACTTGGAGAGTTAGGCCTTTTGGGCTTGTCAAGAGCAAGTTCTCGAATAAAGCTCACTTGGTGTACGACCTGTCTGCTCCTTATTCTTCTCACGTTCCCAGTCTCAATTCCCTAAATCTCTCTGAGGAGTTCTCCCTGAAGTATGCCTCCGTAGATATGGCAATTCAGGCCATTATCAAAGCAGGCACAGGCGCCTGGCTCTCCAAGGCCGACATCTCAGACGCCTTTAAACTCCTGCCTATCCACCCATCCCTCTGGTGTTGGCACAGCATTAAGTGGAGAGAGGTGTACTACTTTGCTACCAAGCTGACCTTCGGCTCTAAAAGTAGCCCCTGGCTCTTCAACACTTTTGCACAGACCCTCACCTGGATACTTATACATAATGCTCAGTGCCAAGAGGTCATCCATTACCTGGACAACTTCTTGTTAATCGAACAGTCCCCAGGAGACCTCAACAAATTGAGAGTCGTCTTTGGGAATCTCAATGTCCCCATCGCTGAACACAATGTTGACAGACCAGCACACTCTATCACCTTCCTCGGAGTTAATCTAGATACTTGCTCCATGCAGGCCAGCCTCCCCCTTGACAAATGAAACTGCATTAGGTCAGTCCTACAAGAATTCACCCACACAAGAGGGTGTACTAAAAAGCAGCTCCAATCCCTGTTGGGCATGCTCAATTTCGCCATGCAAATCATTCCACAGGGTCGGTCCTTTGTGTCACGCCTCCTAGTCTACCTCTCACAGGCACAGGACCCCGATCAGATCCTCAATTTGGACACTGCAGCAGTAGCAGACTTATCAATGTGGGAGGAGTTCATTTCCACCTGGAATGGTAAATCCATGTTTATACCTTCCAGTCACAGCAGGTAGTAACAGATGCCGCAGCCTCCACAGGCTTCGCTGCAATTTTTGGCCACCATTGGTTTGCAGGACCCTGGCCTCCAGAGATACTTTCAACCCCTGGGTTTACCCTGACTTCCCCTCTCTTCGAGCTTTACCCGATCGTGGCAGCCGCCCAGCTCTGGGGTCATATCTGGACAAGACAAACTTTGTCCTTCACCACGACAACCAGGCCACGGCAGATATCATTACTAAAGGCAGGTCCAAGTCGCTCTTGGTTATGTCCTTCCTACGCAGGCTGGTACAACTTTCCCTTCAGCACCAATTCAACATCCACTGTACATTCATTCTGGGCAAATGCAACCTTGCCTCAGACGCACTGTCACACTTTAATTTCACTTCCTTTTTTTGGCAGGTTCCCGGAGCCGACCCTGTATCAGCCCATATCCCAGCCTGGTCTCAGCTGACTCTGGACTAGAAAAGCATCTCCGCGGAGCGACCCAGCTCATCAACCAGTCTCTGTCCCGTAACACGCTCAAAGCATACCAAATAGCTTGGAGCGCTTTCCACAAATTTCTAGCAACCTGCTTAGCGAGAACTACTACAGACGCCAAGTACATACTGGCCTTTATCTCATATTGCCATAGCAACGTGGCCCTGTCCCACAATACTATCCGGCTATACTTAGCTGGCATCCAACACTTTCTGGCTCTACAAAATCCTGCAAGACCGACCTTGTTCGCAAGACATGCGATCCGAGCCAGCCTATGTGGCATACAGAAACAACAGCCAATAATCAAGGCCAAACGCCTACCTATAACAAGTACCATGTTCATCATAGATTTTTATTGATTTTTGCGAAGAACATATATTAATACAATGTGCACATTGTATAGTAAATACATTACAATCGTTTAGATGTATACAAATAAACAGATTAACTGGTTATCGCTATAACATATAGCAAAGAACTGTCTTGTTTCCAATCTCGATAACGGAAGTTAATTGTTGCATGAGTGGCTCTACCCCAGGTACCCTAATGGGAACACTTTTTCACCTGGGGGAGTGGCACTCTATGTGGACAGTCTCTGACTTAAAGAGACCAGAAGTAAAAGAGGACCCATATTCGAAAGCAGTAGCAATATTCAGAAATCTTATCAAGAAAGAATGTTAACAATATGTTGCTTGTCAAGAAAATAAGAAAGGGTTTATAGATCGTCAGGTGCTCGGCTATTAAAGGAATGATGCAGCTCCAGACCACAACTCCCACGACTCCCACTTATTTCTCACAGTGTGTAAAAGGCCTGTACTATAGGCCATCATCATTTCAAAACTGTAGTGGAGGTTCACCGTATCTAGAGTATGTTCAACGGAGGGGGTTGTATCAGTTTTCCATAGTCTTGCAATACATAATCTTGCAGCCAATAAAATATGAGTCACTATGTATCTGTATGGTGTCGGTACTGTTTCAATAGTGAGGTTCAGAACAGCTAAATCAGGTGTTGGGTGTAAGTCCTGGTGTATAATGTCTGAGAGTATTTGGAAGATCGTGTTCCAGTAGTTACGCAATCTTGGGCATGTCCAAAAGATGTGGAGTAAGTCTCCCCTGGCTGAGCACCAGCATTGATTACTTGTAGAAGGATTAAATTTAGCAATTCTGGAGGGGGTTAGGTACCATCTGAGATGCAGTTTTTGGGTGTTTTCCCAAAGCGTGGCGCATTTTGTGGATTTATAAATTGACTGGAGCGCTTTCTGCCATTGGTGTTCCCTGTAGGTCTGACCTAAGTCATGTTCCCAGTGTATATGGGGGGGTTTCTTGGTAAACTGCAGTTTGTGGTGTAAGATATTATAGAATAGGGATATTCCTTTGTGTTTGGGGATGGAGGACGTTAGATATTCCCATGCTTTAGGATGTACAGTATACATCCGAAGGTGGGAGTCTCTAAGGCATGACTCGCAGGTAGGTGAAGAGGTCTGTTTGAGGTAAGTTGAACTCTTGTTTCAGGAGGGTAAATGATTTCAGTTTGTCGAGTAGTAGAATATTTTGGATGGTGCGGATGCCTTTCTTGGCCCATTGGTTTAAATTCAAGTCCGGAAAGAGATGGTGAAGAGATTCAATAGGGATAGGAATGGGAGGAGTGTCGGGTGTGTCGTTGCTGTTGTGTATTCGTTTTTTCCATGCTGAGATTGACGCCACCATGGTGGAAGGTGTTGCTGCCGACAGTTTTGGACCCCAGGGTGAGCTCATTATCCAAGATTGTAGGTTTGGACGAAGCAGGTGTGAATGCTCTATTGAGCTCCAAAGCTTGTTAGGATTTGTGCAGAACCACTCATTGAGCTGGTCCAGTATCGCCGCTGTGTGATAGTCTTCGAAGTCTATTGTCCCTGAACCCCCCGCCGATCTGTGATTTCTAAGTGTCGAGTGCGCGCATCTAGGTTTGGTTTCATTCCATATGGTTTTGTTAAGCATAGATTGCAACGATTTAAAGTAGTATTTAGGCAAGGGTATGGGGAGGGTTCTGAACAGGTATAGAATTTGGGGTAGGTGGAGCATTTAAATGCTGCCAGTCTGCCTGACCAAGAAAGGTTGTGTTTGGTTATGGCTTGTGTTTCTACCTTTAAATTGGCGAGGAGAGGTTTGAAATTGGCTGCAAATAGGTGTTTAACTGATTTTGTAAGGTGGACTCCTAAGTATGGGATGCTTTGGTCAGCCCAAGCAAAGGGGAATTGTGTTTGTAACAGGTTTCTAGAAGTAGCGTCCAGTTTAAGGTCTAATATAAGAGACTTAGTTACGCTAAGTTTGTAATACGATAAGCGTCCGAACCAGTCTAGTAATTTTTGGGCTTCAAGAAGGGAGGAATTTGGATTGGTGAGCACTAGTATGACATCATCAGCAAAGAGACTGATTTTATGTGATATTTTTCCTATCGTCAGTCCTGTGATTAGGGGGTTCGAGTGAACGTGTTCCGCGAGTGGTTCTATGAGCATGTTGAAAATCAGCGGGGACAATGGACACCCCTGGCGAGTGCCATTCGTGATGTAAAATGTATGTGAAAGCATATCTGCAGAGTACACCTTCGCAGATGGGACAGTATATAAAGCCTAGATAGCGTTGTATATGAGGTCTTTGAATCCAAGTTTAGTTAGTACTGCTCTGAGGTAGGACCAGTGGACCCTATCGAACGCCTTCTCTGCGTCCAAAGAGAGGAGCAGAGAAGGCGTTCCGCTAGATTCGATATGGTGTATTATGTTTACCATTCACCTTGTCTGCCTCTAATGAACCCTGATTGATCCATGTGCATGAGATCAGGCATAACAACCATAAGGCGTCTGGCAATCGTTTTGGCATATATTTTTACGTCAAGATTCAATAGGGAGATAGGGCGGAAGTTTTGGGGGGAGGTAGGAGCTTTGCCTGGTTTCGGAATAGTAATTATAAGAGCGTTTAGTGATTCATCAGGAAACGTTGAAGAGGAGGCAGCAATGTTGAAAAATTCTGTCAGCTGGGGGAGTAAGTGTCTAGAGAGCCTTTTATAGTATTCTCCCGTTAGACCATCTGGTCCTGGGGCTTTGCCCGATGGCAAGGAAGATATCGTGTCGAGAATTTTCCTGTACGAAAATGGTTCGTTGAGGGAGGTCAATTGAGAGTCTGTCAGCTTTGGTAGTTTAATTTGTTGAAGAAAATTATTGATATCTTCATGAGATGGTTGGTAAGTAGTGTGGTCATGTTTGATGTTGTAAAGTTTGCTATAGTAGTCGCTGAAGGTGTTCGCTATGTCCTGGGGGTTAATCAGTGTGTCTGTTGAGTTTGGGTAGGATAAAGTTGGAATTTTGAATTTGATCCTTTGTTCCTTGAGGCGTTGCGCTAGTCTTTTACCTGCTTTATTGGATGTGGAGTATGTGGTAGCTTTGAGCTTGTGCTGGATCAGTTCATATGAATGGAGAAGAAGTGAGCACAGGTCTCGTCTTAAGGTCAATAGTTGGGCTTGGGTGGTCGGGTCTGGGTTAGTCTCATGCTGGGATTCAAGAGTCGCAATTTGGGAAGTAAGGATGTCTATTTGCTGCGTCCTCTTCCTTTTACACAAGGAGCTCAATTGCATGATAATGCCTCTAATAACCGCTTTGTGCGCGTTCCACACCGTCACGGGGTCCCCCACTGACCCTTTATTTAAATCAAAATAATCGCTTATATGTTTTTCTATATCTAGGGAGTAGTTGGGGTGTTGCAAGATATAATTATTCGCTTGCCAGAGGAACGCATTCTGCTGGGGCGGCGTATCATTAATGGAATGGTCTGACCACGTCACGGTGTGGATTACAGATGCGCTGATGTTTTGTAGTAACCATTTGTCTGTAAGGATCAAATCAATTCTGGAATAAGAATTGTGGCGGGGTGAGAAATAGGTAAAGTCTTTTTCGGACCCTTGATGGCATCTCCACACGTCAAAAATTTCATGTGACGTGAGGAGCTGCCTCAGGGGTGACTCTCTTCTTTTCGCAGGAGAAGTAGAGTCCATGTGGATATCAGGAACCATGTTGAAGTCCCCGCAAATTATCAAGCGACCCTTGCAGACTGCTCGAGCCTTGGTGAAGGCTTTCCTCAGAAAACTGATCTGACGAGTGTTGGGGGCGTAGATATTCATTAAGGTATAATTAACTTTGTTGAGGATGAAGGATAGAATGAGATATCTACTGTTGGGGTCAGGGATTTGTTGTAGTAGTTGGAAGTCCAGCCCTTGTTTGATAGCTATGAGAACTCCTCTTTTCTTGGAGCTATAGGTGGCATGGTATATTTGGGGGTATTGACGATTGTGGCATAGGGCTGTTGCCGCGGGGAGCAGGTGAGTTTCCTGCACACAGAAGATGTCACAGTCCAATTTTACAGCAGTGTGCCAGAGGGAGTGGCGTTTTGCCGGGTGATTGAGGCCCTTGGCATTGAGGGACACAATGTTGCAGGGCATGCTCAGAGGTTAGTGGGTGAGGTGTGTTGAGTGTAGAAGTATCACTTACTGTTAGTTGCTTGTATCGTGCGGGATGCTGGTGGTGGTGTCTTTGATGAAGTTGCTGGACGGTCGTTCACTTGTGTGTTGTTGGAGATCCGGATCAGAAGCCGCAGGAGGGAGCTGAAGGGAAGCAACAAGTTAAAAGGCTGGAAGAGCCAACAGTAAGAACAAGAACTTATAGTAGATTTATCTTTCTACTGCAATCTCGCTGTATAAGGAACGTGGCGGCGTAAATATCAGAGAGCTTATATAAAGCTATGCCGCAGGTGGGGGAAAACAGTTAGTGTTCAAAAAGAGAAAAACAGAAAAACTAGGAGCATTGCTCAAGGCAGCGAGGGAGAACTGAGCTGCAGAGGTTGTGACCCAACTTATTCAGGTAGTCGTGTGGGAATGATGGATCTTGGGATTCTGGTTGTGGGTGGTGCCATTTTTCGTGATGAGGATGGTCGCCGGGTACCTCCATTTGTACAGGATTTTATGGTTGGAGAGGCCTTTTGTGATGGGGTTCAGCTTCCTCCTCATTTGTAGGGTGAACTTGGAAAGATCTGGAAAGATCTGTATTGCCTCGTAAGGTCTGGGCAGGGGAGCTTTGGCTCTGGCTTCTGTCATCATTTTTTCTTTAATGTGGAAAAAATGGATTTGCGTGAGGACGTCTCTTGGTACTGATGCAGCTAGGTGAGACGGTTTGGCAATCCTATGGATTCTATCGATAACGATATCTCTGGGGGCGGCGTCGGGTAGAATAGTGTGTATGAGGTCTTTGGCATATTTAGGGAGATCATTCGGGGGTATGGACTCAGGGACCCCTCGCAGTTTGACGTTGTTGCATCATGAGCAATCTTCCAAATCGGCCAGCTTGGCCCGGACCCAGTATTGCTCATCTTTAATGTCATCCACCGCGTCTATAATGTCATTCACTGTGGCTGAGCATTCTGTCATGCCCCTTTCCATATTAGAGATTCTATTGTCCATAGAGTGCATCTCTGTGGAGATTTTACTGAATAGGGATGATAAATCCGTCATCAGAGAGGTTTGCAGGGACATCAGCATCTCTTTTAGGGTTGTGTCTATTACTGGCTGGCCTGAGGTGGGGAAGGATGCCATGGAATTGTGCAGGGCCTGGTTAGACTGGAAGGGGTTGAAGGCCTGGGCCTGGGCTGCAGTGCTGTCATGAGGAGAATGCGGGTGCGGTGTATCCATCCGCATCCGAGCCTTAGCAGGGCTGGAAGTTAGGGGATCAGATCCAGGGTCATGAGTAGGGGATATAGGCAAAGGAGCTGTGCCCATTTCATTGAGGATGTCATCAGGGAGGTCTGTGTAAGCCTCTCTTGTGTCTGTCAGGCCACCGGCGCCATCTTGGAAAGCACTGACCTTGTCCTGTGGAAACATGAACGTGGTGAGTTTTCTGAGGCCGCGTTCTCCTATCCGTTTGCGGGACATTGTCGGTCGGCACTGCGGGCAGATGTGAGGCGATTTTGGGGCGAATCACTCCGGTCTGTCGGGCGTTATTCGATCTGGTGTTCTCCCTCGCTGTGGAGCTGTGAGATCAAGCAGCCATCTTTAGTGCCGGCTAGCCACGCCCCACAAGTACCATGTTCAAAGACATGTCCAATATCCTTGCCAGTTCTCCGTTTGGTATTCTCCCCAGCTTAGTCATACAAGCAGCTATCTATCTGGCCTACTACGGGTTCCTGCGGCCTGGTGAGTTCACCTGCAATAACCCTGCAGGCCACAGTGTCTGCATATGATGGGCACAAGTGGCTGCATTTGACAGGCACAAGTGGCTGAATTTGACAGGCACAAGTGGCTGAATTTGACAGGCACAAGTGGCTGGATTTGATGGGCACAAGTGGCTGCATTTGATGGGCACAAGTGGCTGGATTTGATGGGCACAGTGAGGCTGCAATTGATGGGGGGTTTCGGTATTTTTCCAGTTTGTTTGCGCCCCCCAACATTTTTGAGCACCAGCCGCCACTGACGACGAGTGATATTGGACAATGACCGACAGCGGCTCGGAGGCTTGGATTTACAAATGAATCGTATGTTTGGCAGAAGGAACTAATGGATGTACTACGTCTGTGCCGAATGATGCAGGTTTTTTTTACGAAAGGGATGCAGGATAGGAAGCATAATGAATCACAAGATTGCACATGATACAAAAAGGTTTGAATACTACCTGTGACAGTGAGTGGGAACTGTCGATGAAGACGACGCAATGCACTTGCGATTGAATGCACAGACTCACGAACATGAGGTGAGCTGGGAAGAGTTGGCCCAGTAACGTGTACTATCGCGCACTGAACCAGCAAAGAGCATGGGCAAGTGGGCTGCTTAAATACCCTTTGGGCTCCTCCCACAAATTCAGGCCACCATACTGCCCTTCTTTATATATATTTTTATTAGGGTTGCCACCTCATCCCTTTAAACCCGAACACACATGAAGTACACAGGTTCTGAGGCAAATTTAATGCAGATAAGGCACCAAGTGAGTTTAATTACCACCTTCAGCCACAGAACCTGTGCAATTAATATATTAATATGTGTTTGGTTTTAAAGGGATGAGGTAGCAACCCTAATATATATATATATATATATATATATATATATATATATATATATATACATATACACATACACACACACATACACACAGTGCATCCAGAAAGTATTCTCAGCGCTTCACTTTTTCCACATTTTGGTATGTTACAGCCTCTGAACCTGTATTCGTTACTTTACAGCCTCGTTCCAAAATGGATTAAATTCATTATTTTTCCTAAAATTCTACAAATACCCCATAATGACAACATGAAAGAAGTTTGTTTAAAAACCTTTGCAAACTTATAAAAAAAAAAACACACAACATGTACATAAGTATTCACAGTCTTTACCATGACACTCAAAATTGAGTTCAGGTAAGTCCTGTTTCCACTGATCATCCCTGAGATGAGTCCACCTTTGATAAATTCAGTTGATTTGACATGATTTGGAAAGGCACACTGCTGTCTATATAAGGTCCCACAGTTAACAGTGCATGTCAGAGCAAAAACCAAGCCATGAAGTCCAAGGAATTGTCTGTAGACCTCTGAGACAGGATTGTATCGAGGCATAGATCTGCAAAGGCTTGGTCCAGCCAGAGCCCAGACTTGAACCTGATTGCATATCTCTGGAGAGATCTGAAAATGGCTGTGCACCAATGCTTCCCATCAAACCTGATGGCACTTCAGAGGTCCTGTAAAGAAGACTGAGAGAAACTGCCCAAAAATAGGTGTGCCAAGCTTGTAGCATCATACTCAAAAAGACTTGAGGCTGTAATTGGTGCCAAAGGTGCTTCAACAAAGTATTGAGCAAAGGCTGTGAATACTTATGTACATGTGATATTTTTTTTTTCTTTGAATAAATTTGTAAAGATTTCAAACAAACTTCTTTCACGTTGTCATTATGGGGAAAGGAGTGACTAGGAGAGGAGAAATATTGTTTTACCTACTTAGTAGGAACAAACTATATGTTTTCCCTTCCCTGACAGCACAGGGATTTGTGTGTTTAGACTGGAGGGATGGATGGTGCTCGGCGTGGGTGGGGATGCGTGCATTGTCGAGACTGGAGGAATGGATGGTGGTCGGCCTGGGTGAGGATGCGTGCGTTGTGGAGACTGGGAGGGTTTGTGCAAAAGTTATAGGGTCTACAAACTATGGGAAAGATTTATGGCATTTTGTATTATTATTATTATTATTTTTTTTTTTTAAATAGTATTGGCGGTGATCTGCGATTTTTAGCGGTACTGCAACATTGCGACAGACAGATCGGACACTTTCACTTTTTTGGGACCATTCACAATTACACAGCGATCAGTGCACTGATTACTGTGTAAATGTCACTGGCAGGGAAGGGGTTAACACTAGGGGGGATCAAGGGGTTAAATGTGTGTTCCCTCAGTGTGTTCTAACTGTGTGGGGAAAGGAGTGACTAGGAGAGGAGAAATATCGTTTTACCTACTTAGTAGGAACAAACTATATGTTTTCCCTTCCCTGACAGCACAGGGATTTGTGTGTTTAGACTGAAGGGATGGATGGTGCTCGGCGTGGGTGGGGATGCGTGCGTTGTCGAGACTGGTGGGATGGATGGTGGTCGGCCTGGGTGGGGATGCGTGCGTTGTGGAGACTGGAGGGATGGATGGTGCTCGGCGTGGGTGGGGATGCGTGCGTTGTCGAGACTGGAGGGATGGATGGTGGTCGGCCTGGGTGGGGATGCGTGCGTTGTGGAGACTGGAGGGATGGATGGTGCTTGGTGTGGGTGGGGAAGCATGTGTTGTGGAGACTGGAGGGATGAGTGGTGCTCAGCGTGGGTGGGGATGCGTGCATTGTGTAAACTGGAGGGATGGATGGTGCTCGGTCTGGGTGGGGATGCGTTGTGGAGACTGAAGGGATGGATGGTGCTTTGCGTGAGTGGGGATGCGTTGTGGAGACTGGAGGGATGGATGGTGGTCGGCCTGGGTGGGGATGCATGCATTGTGTAAACTGGAGGGATGGATGGTGCTCTGTCTGGGTGGGGATGCGTTGTGGAGACTGGAGGGATGGATGGTGCTCTGCGTGGGTGGGGATGCGTTGTGGAGACTGGAGGGATGGATGGTGCTCGGTCTGGGTGGGGATGCATTGTGGAGACTGGAGGGGTGGATGGTGCTCGGTCTGGGTGGGGATGCATGTGTTGTGAAGACTGGAGGGATGGATGGTGCTCAGCATGGGTGGGGATGCGTGTGTTGTGGAGACTGGAGGGATGGATGGTGCTCAGTGTGGGTGGGGATGCGTGTGTTGTAAAGACTGGAGGGATGGATGGTGCTCAGCGTGGGTGGGGATGCGTCTGTTGTGAAGACTGGAGGGATGGATGGTGCTCAGCATGGGTGGGGATGCGTGTGTTGTGGAGACTGGAGGGATAGATGGTGCTCGATCTGGGTGGGGATGCGTGTGTTGTGAAGACTGGAGGGATGGATGGTGCTCAGCGTGGGTGGGGATGCGTTGTGGAGACTGGGGGATGGATGGTGCTCGGCGTGGGTGGGGATGCATTGTGGAGACTGGAGGGATGGATGGTGCTCGGCGTGGGTGGGGATGCGTTGTGGAGACTGGAGGGATGGATGGTGCTCGGTCTGGGTGGGGATGCGTTGGAGACTGGAGGGATGGATGGTGCTCAGGATGGGTGGGGATGCGTTGTGGAGACTGGAGGGATGGATGGGGCTCGGTCTGGGTGGGGATGCGTTGTGGAGACTGGAGGGATGGATGGTGCTCGGTCTGGGTGGGGATGCGTGTGTTGTGAAGACTGGAGGGATGGATGGTGCTCAGCATGGGTGGGGATGCGTGTGTTGTGGAGACTGGAGGGATGGATGGTGCTCGGTCTGGGTGGGGATGCGTGTGTTGTGAAGACTGGAGGGATAGATGGTGCTCAGCGTGGGTGGGGATGCGTGTGTTGTGGAGACTGGAGGGATAGATGGTGCTCGGTCTGGGTGGGGATGCGTGTGTTGTGAAGACTGGAGGGATGGATGGTGCTCAGCGTGAGTGGGGATGAGTGTGTTGTGGAGACTGGAGGGATGGATGGTGCTTGGTCTGGGTGGGGATGCGTGTGTTGTGAAGACTGGAGGGATGGATGGTGCTCAGCGTGGGTGGGGATGCGTTGTGGAGACTGGGGGGATGGATGGTGCTCGGCGTGGGTGGGGATGCATTGTGGAGACTGGAGGGATGGATGGTGCTCGGCGTGGGTGGGGATGCGTTGTGGAGACTGGAGGGATGGATGGTGCTCGGTCTGGGTGGGGATGCGTTGGAGACTGGAGGGATGGATGGTGCTCGGCGTGGGTGGGGATGCGTTGTGGAGACTGGGGGGATGGATGGTGCTCGGCATAGGTGGGGATGCATTGTGGAGACTGGAGGGATGGATGGTGCTACTAACGGGCGCCCCACCGCAGCCAGCGCCTGTTCCACGCCCCTCTGGAGACCCAGATTAAAAATGTCCAGCCCGATGTCATTGAGATGAACTCCATCTCTACGCAGCAAATCGCTATTGTGACCCTCAAGGTCTTTGTGGCGGACCACTACACTCCCTATCTGACGCACAAACTTAGCCAATTGAGCATTGACTTTTCTACGAAAGTGTTCCAAACGGGGGCCAGGGACATCACGTGCCCATACTGAGCGAGGCACAATTTCCGACCAAACAATGGTCAAGTTAGTAAAGGAAGCATAACATTGGGCAATGTCACTTTTAACGGCTGAGATGATGTCCACAGATGTCTGCAATAATGCAGGACTACCCGGCGACCCCTGCCAAAACAATCAGTCTTGGATGAACGCAACAAAATCGTGACGCTGCAATCCGATAACGACACGTCCTCCCATTGAATGCCCCCCGGGGACGACTTAGATTTTGACACCAATTCGCCAATGCGAAAGGCACCAAAGAAAGCCCACGAAAAAGCTACCTGGAAAAGGAGGGTCTCAAACCCCGATGAACACACGTTCGGAAGCAGAGACAAGATGCCCAAAAGGATCTGGATAGAAATAGGACGCCTGGTATCCAGTAAATGAGTGACCCGCTTCCAACCCCGAACCACCCGCCGAACTGGGAAGGCTTTTGTGACATCCTCCCACCCCAGGAGCTGAAACCAAAATGACAGAGCCGACAACGCAGATGAAACCGTAGACCCAGAGACACTTTAAAACTAAAAACCGTAGCAACGAAATGACCAGAGGAGAACTGGCTGACTGTTTGTTCACCACCTGCACCACACTCATATTATCCGACCAAAAGACCACCTGGTGATTGCGCAACCGTTCACCCCAGAGCTCAACGGCAACAATAATTGAGCTCCAGCAGGGTGAGGTTGCGCAACAAATCCATGTGGGCCCATGAGGCCGGCCAGCATTCAGCAGCCCATTCCCCTTGAAAGAAAGCGCCGAACCCACAGGAGCCTGCGGCATCGGTATATAACTCCAGCTCTGTGTTCGGCACTTCCTCCCGCAACCAGCACGACTGCCCATTGTAAGTCTGTAAGAAGGATAGCCATATCCCCAAGTCATCCCTCATAGGCTTGGTGATCCTGACATAGTGGTGAGGGGCCGTTACGCCTTTCGTGGCCCACGACAGGCGCCTACAGAAGACCCTCCCCGTTCGAATGACCCTACAGGCGAAAACCAGATGACCCAGCAAAGACTGTAGCTGTTTCAACTGTATTTTTTTTGCCCCTATCGCCAAGCGAACCAAAGAGAGAAGCCTGGACAGCTTGTCACTAGGCAACCGAAAAACCATTGCCACTGTGTCTATCTCAATACCTAAAAATGACAGGACTGTGACGGTGCCCTCAATCTTGTCAGCGGACAGTGGGACGGCGAAAAGCCGGCATGTATCCTGAAAAACAGTGAGTAGGCGTAGACACTGCCCACTGCCCGCTGGACCCACAAAGAGGAAGTCATCGAGATAATGCAGCAGGGACTGAATACCCGCCTCCTGGGTGACCACCCATTCAAGGAAGCTACTAAATAGTTCAAAGAAATAACACGAGATGGCACAACCCATAGGAAGGCAAATGTCAAAAAAATAGATACCTTGGAAATAGCAACCCAGGAGATGGAAACAGTCCGGGCGGACCGGAAAGAGGCGGAACGCGGACTCGATGTCCGCCTTCGCCAGAAGGGCAGACTGCCCCGCTGCCCTAACCAGCTGAAGCGCCCTGTCAAAGGACGCATAGTGTACTCTGGATTCCTCCCTGTCGATGCCGTCGTTCACCGAGGAGCCAGAAGGGTAGGATAAATGATGAATAAGGCAAAATTTTCCCTCCACCTTTTTTAGGACCACACCGAGGGAAGATACCCTCAGGTTGTGGAAAGGGGGAAGATCAAAGGGGCCTGCCATTCGCCCCAGTTCCAATTCCTTCTGAAGCTTCTCGGCCACAACTAACTCGAATTCCACCACTGATTTCAAGTTTGGAGACATGGTAGGGGCGTCTGACGGGGAAAAGGGGATCCAGAAACCACGGTCCAAGCCGTCCCGTAGAATCAGGGCCTCTCTATGAAGGGGGTACCGGTCTAGCCAGGGAAGCATCTCTAAGACGTTCACCGGCGTCCTCCGGCTTAGGAAGGTCAGTCTTGGCTCCGGTTCTGGGAAGCAATTGCTTGCCTTTCCGGAAACACCTACTGGCGGGGTGAGCCCCCCCACAACTGGAGCACTCATGCCTGAAACAACAGGCGGAGTACCACTTACAGTGGCTTTCGTTGAAAAGCCAGCAGATACCCTTTTTTGGAGCGGCCGACGCTCCGGACTGAGGAGCGCCGACCGCGGACTGAAAGGACGAAGGCCTATGAGGGCACATAAGCAGCAACCACAGGCTACCATCCTGACAATCGAAACGAAATTCCCGACGTGCCGCCATTTTTTGCCAAAATTGAGTGTCATAATGGAACCAGCACTGACCCCCGTAAACCTTGTATGCACCCCAAATAAGGTCTAAATAGCAAAATAACGAAGTTGCCAACTCCGGCAACCGCTCACTGAGCACTCCAGCGTTGGCGCAAAACCCCTTCAGCCAATTCCCGAACGTTCTAGGAAGCTGTTTGGGTTTGTCACCCTGAGCCGGTACGTCAACCCGTCGGGATTTGTCAATAGTCTCCCTATCCGGCGGGACGAGGGTAAGAAAATCGACGAATTTGCTTCGCCATATCTTCTCTTTCGTCTCTTCCGTCAAATGGGTGCCAGTCGGCGCCACCGCCCACAACGCACCCCCGTAAGCAGAGGTGGGGCTGGCCGAGCCCGAGACTCCCATACTGGAGAGAACTGACTTTACGACCGACGCTATGCGGTCCTCCGGGCCCAATGCGGAAGCGTCAGCTGATCTACCCCAAATTAACTCGCAGTCATACTCACTTGGTCGAGGAGGCATCACCGGTGATGGACGACCAGCCGCCGGGCGCGGCGGCGAATCTGATTCCGAAACGACTCCAGAAGACTGTAAGTGTAGTCGGCCTGCACTCGGACGACCCGCGAGGCCGCATTCTGCTGGACTGTCTCGACCCAAGGAAAGGTCCAAGGGCGGGGGTCCAACCAAAGGCCCAGTCGAATCCAACTGACCACGGACGGAGGCTGAGCAAAGGCAGGAACACCTGCCGGCTCCCCCTGTCTGACCCGG
Organism: Lithobates clamitans; assembly: GCA_037952925.1. Lineage (NCBI taxonomy): Eukaryota > Metazoa > Chordata > Amphibia > Anura > Ranidae > Lithobates > Lithobates clamitans. Next base: position 208,203 of record JBBGZY010001140.1, read on the forward strand.
GGCATGTGCCGCCAGCCCAGGTCTGGAGCTGGGATCTCCCACCCTGACGGGCGCGGGGGGACGAGGACGGCAACCGATGCGGGCATCCCATCAGGACCACCAGCCCGGACAGGCACGTAGGGGAGCATTTGCCCCACCGACAGGGTGGAGGTCAAAAGCGCACGATCGGCCTCTGCCCTGCGGGGCACGGGAGGCTGCCGGTGGGCACGGGGTGTCAGAGAAGGAGGGGTTAACGGCACGTTGCTCGCCCTGCCGGGCGCAGAGGTGATGTGAAATGTGCTGGCCCCAGCACCTGTCCCCTACCCTTCCGGGTACAGAGTGAGTTCCAGAGGATAGACCCTGCACCCGGGGTGGCCCTAAGTCAGACAGCGTGCCCGCCCAGGCGGGCGCAGGGGGATACTGCTGTAAGCTGTTATGTGCAACTCCACACTCCACACTGCTGTGCTGCCCAGCATCCCCAGTATCCAGCAGCTGTGTGTGGAAATTCGAAACTCCCGCCCAGTCAGGCGCAGGGAGCGTCATGTCCACCAGGGGGAGCCGATCCGGCTCCGAGTCCCCGGCGGAGCCCTCATCTAGGGGGCCAGGACCGACAGCGGCGGAGGAAGCAGCGGTGACAGGGGAACTGATCTGTCTCCTCCTTCCCGTCTTTCCAGAGGATTTCCGGGCGGAGGACCGCAAGGATCGAGCAACCGGGACCCCCCCGCCATCCGCGGGGGTAGGCACAGATACGCTGGAAGATCTAACAGGCGGGGAGCAGCTGGGGAGCGCTACGGCTCCGGCCCGGCCATGCTCCACAATTATGACAGGGGAGAGAGGGGGGCGAGCACTAGCGCGGGGGCTGCGCGAGCGGGGACAGCGTGAGGAGGCCCGAGTAGAGGCCTTAGCCTGCGTAGGGGACCGCCGCCACGCCGGAGGATGTCGGGAGAGGGAAGGGGAAGCACGCTTCCCAGCCGAGGAAGAAGGCAGCATGGGATAAAGGAGGGGATGGGGGAAGAAGGATGTGGGGGGGAACAGTAAGAGGCCCTAGAGGAACTGGGACTAAGGCGGGCGAGCCCGCCTTCCAACCCTGTGGGGGATATCCTGAGGGGGGGTTAGGTGTAGGGATAGGAGAAGGATCCCCAGAAGCCAGGAGGGAGAAAAGCCACCCAGCCTGACCCTGGAGAGCCATCTCTCGGACCCTGGCCAGAAGGAGCTCGGTGTCCATGGTTTGAGGGACAGGGCAGGTGCAGCCAGCTCTTACCACTCTTCTTCACAAAAGGCCCAGAATCCCCTGGGGAAATCACCCTAGTGAGCTCAGGCCCAACCCCATCCCGTCCCCCCACCAATCCACAGTGACCCCTAGTCACCATACTCCGCCCTGGTTATGCCCGTATCAGTCAGGGTTCTCTTTCCCAATGGGTTCAAGAGGCCTGCATGTTTGTTTGTTTGTAGGTGACCAAATACTTATTTTCCACCATAATTTGCAGATAAATTCTTTCAAAAATCAGACAATGTGATTGTCTGGATTTGTTTCCACAGGCCTCTCTCATGTTTTTAAGTGGGAGAACTTGCACAATTGGTGGCTGAGCAAATACTTTTTTGCCCCACTGTGTATATATATATATATATATATATATATATATATATATATATATATATATATATATATATATATTTAGACTCCCTTGATCTTAGGATGAGAGGGATAAAAAAATATGCCTCACTAATCTCCGGGTGAAAGGGGTAAAAAAAAAACAGGGTGACCTCCAGGTTTTAAGGCCCAGCATGGAAAAAAAAACAGGGTAACAACCCTGAATCGAAGAGTGAGAAGGGGAAAAAGAGAGGAGGGGAGTAAAAAACAGAGTGACTCTCTGGATCTTAGGGTGAGAGGGGAAAAAAAAAACACAGATGATCACACCCCAGGATTTCAGGGTACACAGGGTTAAAAACAAAACGAGGGAACCCCTGGAACCCCTTGAAGGGTGAGAGGCGTAGCCATTATCTATCTGTGGTATAAGCCAAGGTGTTAGCTATCGCTACAAGCAGTTCATGTTAGTCTTGAGATTTATTGTTCTAGAGTCATATGTTATGTTGAACGATTATGTCTCTACTCCGGGATATATTAGACATTTCCTTTGTAGTAGAGGGACTACTTTGACGTCGCACAGATATGAACGGTTATCATTGGGAATCATGGGGTACGACTTGTCATGTGACTCTGATGTTCAAAGTTGCAGAAAAAGTCGCACAAGTGTGAAAGGGACCAAAAAGTGATAAATTAAAACAGAGAAACCCCCATATCTAAGGGTGAAAGGAGTAAATAACAGGGTGACCCCACGATCTCAAGGTGGGAATAGTAAAAAAAAAAATTGATTTAAGAGTGAAAGCGGTAAAAAAAAATAATCAGAGGGATCCCTGGATCTCAGGGTGGGAGGAGTAAAAACAGGGTGATTTTCTGTATCTAAAAGGTAAGGGTAGGAAAAAAAAAGTGTGACTCCCTGGATTTTGGGGTGGGAGACATCAACCCCCCCCCCCCCCCCCCCCCTTCCAATCGATCTCAAGGTGAGAGGTAAGAAAAAAAAGGGGTTAAAAAAAAAATAAAAAACAGGATGATCTCAGGGTGATCTGAACTGGCGGTCTCCCTGTATGGGTTGGAGTCCACTACCTTAGCACTCATCTTGTGTACCTTGTTCCTGTGTGTGTCCGGCTTGCTCTGCACTCTCCTCAGATCCTCTTCCAGCTCCTCCACCTCCCTGCTAGAAGCCATCTCTGCTCACTTCTCCTCCACACACTGAGCTCCCCTGCCACTGCTGGGCTCTGTAGTTCACTGCCATTTGATGCTGTGTGTCTTCCTAAACAAATCTCTGCACTAGGGTTGCCACATCATCCCTTTAATCCAGGGCACACATTAATTACACACAGGTTCTGTGGCTGATTAAGGTGGTAGTTAAACTCAATTGGTGCCTTATCTGCTTTGAATCAGCCTCAGAACCTGTGTAATTCATATGTGTCCTGGTTAAAGGGATGATGTGGCAACCCTACTCTGCACCCAGGAAGAGGAGTCCCAGGCAGTGCGCACTGCTCCTCTGTCTGAGGCGCTAGTCACTTCTCATTCCAGTTTGAGGGGTTACACACACCAGTCATTCATATGTATTGCCACTTAATGCAACTTCTACCATTACACTAAACACCACAACTAATACGTTTTATTAAAGATGAATGAAATAAAAGGCAGCTGCCAGTTTCCAATATGGCTGTCTCTGCACTGGCTTACTAAAATGGCTTTGTTTAGTCAAGGTTTATTAACAGCATAGCTCCCCTCCCAGCTATCCCTGATTTGGAACAAAGTCCATTTGTCCCTCTTTCCTCCTCATTTGTCCCTCATTTTGATCTGATCTATATATTTGTTTATAAAATGCATCATTTATCTCTCAAAAAGTGTTTTCCAGTGCTAAACCCTTCATCCAAATTCTAAATTGCTGCATTTGTAAATTTCAGCCAGTATAAAGGATTAGCAGTGGTAAAAAAAAAGCCCTTTGTGGGTATAACTAATACTTTTTTTTGTATATTTCTCCTTTAAGGGGGAGTGGTAGGATGTCCTATGCCTACATACGTTTGCTAATAGGTATCCCTGATTCTCAAAATCTCAAAATGTTTGGAGGTATGTTAATAGTCGAAGTTAGAGTTACAACAGAGTAAACTGTCAAAGTTGAAGAGTTACAATAACAATGTTCAGAGGAGGACTTTACCTTGAACTTGAACAAACATATATAATGCAAGTGCACAGAGTGAATAACCTATGCAAGGCCAATGAAAAGGCAAATCCAATAGTCTTTTTAAATAGTTCTAGAGAATGTCCTTGGTAGTATGAAGAGATGGCCAGGAAGTGGGCTTAAGGGAAAGTCTAAAATACTGAAATACTTAGGGCAGAAGCTCTTCTCAGGAGTGGAGTCAACTCTGAGGCTGATGAAAAAAGCAGAAAAGTGCCTCTAAGTGTAGTATTTTTTTTTAACAGTAAAGTTTTTTATTTTATTAAACACTTAAGACAGTACAAACAATGCCAGCATTATTTGAGGATCCATCATGAGTCAACAGACTACAATCTTATAGCAGTACATGTATAAAACTTATACTTCTCCATTCTATATAGTAATGTTGTGAACACAATCTTGATCAAAGTCTTAACCGGGGCCTAATCCTATACAGGTTGAAAAGTTTGATATCTTCATATAGCTTTTCCTTGATGGGATAATATAAGGAGACCTTTAGATACAACATCAGGGTGCTATTGATCAGTCTGCCCTACCACCTCCCAGATTAGAGGGGGGGGGGGGGATGATATAGATACCTGGGGTCTCCCCTCAACACCTGGGGTCAACCACATGCATCTATCCAGCTCGACCACACCTTGTCAAATTTTTGGGGACAGTTCCTGCTCTCATAGGTTAAACGGTATAGTGGCAGTGCATTATTTACCGCAGCTTCCCATGCACCTTTAGTAGGGGCCTCTTTATCCTTCCACTTGAGGAGTATTTCTCTCCTTGCATAGAATATGGAGTATGTTAAGCATTGTTTAATGTAACGGTCTCCCTCTATGTCTTCCAAGTGACTGAGTAATAGGACCAAGGGGTCCACCGGTACCTCAGCTCCACACACCACCCCCAGCCTGTCTGCCACTGCGTTCCAGTATGGGCGCAGCTTGGGACAGGACCAGACCATATGAAAAAATGTTCCCACTTCTAGTTCGCATCTAGTACAGGCGGGACTCTTCTCAGGGTAAATTTGTGCTAGTCAGTGGGGCGTGTAGTAGGCTCTGTGGATAAACTTTAGTTGAATAAATCTATCCCTGGCTGCAATCATGGACGGGATAAACGTGGAGAGGCATTCCTCCCATTCCTCTTCCCCAAGCGAGGGAATATCCGTCTGCCATCTTCTAAGTGTAGTATTTAATGGGATATAAAGTTGTCACAATAACAATTGTACACTCACATAATAGACATGGCAATAGGCTCGTCTGTGTAAAAAGGTCCCCGATAGAGTTGGTAACAAACACGTCCGTCCAGGTTTGCAGGGAGTCTTGAGAAAGGAGCGCGCATGCTCAGTACGAGCCTCGCACATGCTCTGAAACGTGTTGTGTGCCCTGTTTCCCGGTGATGTCACACACCATTTACAGCTCTGCGCTCCACGCTGCCTTTCACCACCTACACCCGGAACAACACAGAGCTGGCTGGCCTTTCGCGCTGTCATACCAAGGTCCCTGCACACCTGGACGGACGTGTTTGATACCAACTCCATCGAGAACAATTGTCGTTGTGCCAACTTTATATCCCATTAAATACTTCTAGGCGCTTTTCTGTTTTTTTGCCATGCATTTACCTTAAACTTGGTTGAGGAGTGAGATGGCGGAGCTGGAGGCTGACACCGGTGAAGTGAGAGCTAAACACAGGTTCGATGAGCAGAGGTTGGATGTATACCTGAACACCTACCTGCCAGACTTCAGCTACAGACCAGGGGAACCCCTCACTGTCAGGCAGTACATGTAAGGTTGAGGGGATTTGTAAGGACCTGCTCTTTGTAATCCAGGACTGATCAGTCTGTCATAGAATGGGGCAAATTCTGCACATAAGAGTGGCAGTTCATTAAAAGAGGGGCTGAAGGTCACCAGAATGCAGTATTTTATCCCCCAATAAGAAGTTCTTCAAGAAGTCTTATTCAAACACACCCTGTGTCTTCCAGCCATTCTTTATGTTCACTTTCAGTCCTCCAGCAATTTTTCATTCCCACATTCTGCCCTCCAGCTCTTCATCCCCCCTCATGCTGCCCTCCAGCAATTCTTCATCCTCCCTCATGCTGCCCTCCAGCAGTTCTTCATCCCCCCTCAAGCTGCGCTCCAGCAGTTCTTCATCCCCACTCATGCTGCCCTCCAGCAGTTCTTCATCCCCACTCATACTGCCCTCCAGCAGTTCTTCATCCCCTCTCATGCTGCTGTCCAGCAGTTCTTCATCCCCCCTCTTGCTGCCCTCCAGCAGTTCTTCATCCCCCCTCATGCTGCCCTCCAGCAATTCTTTATACCCCTCATGCTGCCCTCCAGCAATTCTTCATACCCCTCATGCTGCCCTCCAGCATACAGTATCTCACAAAAGTGAGTACAACCCTCACATTTTTTGTAAATATTTTATTATATCTTTTCATGTAACACTAAAGAAATTACACTTTGCTACAATGTAAAGTAGTGAGTGTACAGCTTGTATAACAGTGTAACTTTGCTCTCCCCTCAAAATAACTCAACACACAGCCATTAATGTCTAAACCGCTGGCAACAAAAGTGAGTACAACCCTAAGAGAAAATATCCAAATTAGGCCCAATTAGCCATTTTCACCTCCGGTATCATTTGACTCGTTAGTTTTACTAGGTCTCAGTTGTGAATGCGGAGTAGGTGTGTTAAATTTGGTGTGATCGCTCCCACTCTCATACTGGTCACTGGAGGTTCAACATGGCACTTCATGCCAAAGAACTCTCTGAGGATCTGAAAAAAAGAATTTTTGCTCTACATAAAGATGGCCTAGGCTATAAGACCCTGAAACTGAGCTGCAGCACGATGGCCAAGACCATACAGCGGTTTAAGAGGACAGGTTCCACTCAGAACAGGCCTCGCCATGGTCAACCAAAGAAGGTGAGTGCACATGGTCCATTAGTGGTAAAGCACCGCTAGTTTTAGCAGTGCTTTACCACCGTTATAGCGGCACTTTTTTTAACAGGAAAGGGTTAAAGAGGGGTTAAAAACATCAGCTTAGCGTTGCTTTCAAAGTGCTTTTAAGGCGCTTTGAAAGCAGCGCCCATTCACTTCAATCGGCAGGGGCGGTGGAGGAGCGGTGTATACAACGCTCCCGCACCACCCCAAAGATGCTGCTTGCAGGGCTTTTTTCCTGTCCTGCAAGTGCACCGCCCCAGTGTGAAAGCACTTGGGCTTTCACACTGGGGCTACAGACGAGGCAGTCTAGCTATTTTTAGCGCAAAACTGCCTGTAAAGTGCCTAAGTGTGTAAGTGGCCCAAGGACATGGATTACTGGAACCATGTCCTGTGGTCTGATGAGACAAAGATAGACTTATTTGGTTCAGATGGTGTCAAACGTGTGTGGAGGCAACCAGGTGAGGAGTACAAAGACAAGTGTGTCTTGCCTACAGTCAAGCATGGTGGTGGGAGTGTCACGGTCTGGGGCTGCATGAGTGCTGCCGGCACTGGGGAGCTACAGTTTCTTGAGGGAACCATAAATGCCAACATGTACTGTGATATACTGAAGCAGAGTATGATCCCCTCCCTTCGGAGACTGGGCCGCAGGGCAATATGCCAACATAACGAACCCAAACACCTCCAAGACGACCACTGCCTTGCTAAAGAAACTGAGGGTAAAGGTGATGGACTAGCCAAGCATTTCTCCAGACCTAAACCCTATTGAGCATCTGTGGGGCATCCTCAAATGTACGGTGGAGGAGCGCAAGGTCTCTAACATCCGCCAGCTCCGTGAGGAGTGGAGGAGTGGAATAAGACTCCAATGGCAACCTGTGAAGCTCTGGTGAAAATATTAACACTTTGGGCCCAATTTGGACATTTTCACTTAGGGGTGTACTCATTTTTGTTGCCAGCGGTTTAGACATTAATGGCTTTGTGTTGAGTTATTTTGAGGGGACAGCAAATTTACATTATTATACAAGCTGTACACTCACTACTTTACATTGTAGCAAGGTGTAATTTCTTCAGTGTTGTTACATGAAAAGATATAATTAAATATTTACAAAAATGTGCAAATGCTGCATCTTCACCCCCCTCATTCTGTCCTCCAGCATATCTTCACCCCTCTCATTCTGTGCTCCAGCATATCTTCATCCCCCTCATTCTGTCCTCCAGCATATCTTCACCCCCCTCATTCTGTCCTCCAGCATAACTTCACTCCCCTCATTCTGTCCTCCAGCATATCTTCGCCCCCCTCATTCTGTCCTCCAGCATATCTCCGCCCCCCTCATTCTGTCCTCCAGCATATCTTCACCCCCCTCATTCTGTCCTCCAGCATATCTTCACCCCCTTCCTTCTATCCTCCAGCAACTCTTCATCTCTCTGAAAGTCCGAATCCATATACTTCCATTAGCAGCTCTTTGTGTTGGGATGAGAACATTTACTTATTCAAGGCAGAGAAAACACTATACAGTGTGAAGTGGAAATGACGGATACACAACACATACATTTTAAAACAGGACCGGAGGCCCCACTCCTCTCCACTGAACACACAGGGAAAGCCGGAAAGAGATCAGTCCTGATTCCCGTGACAAAAGCAAATTCTCAGGATTTTATTCAAGACAGACTCCGATTGGTACGAGGGTCCAGAAATCGGGATTGTCCCAGGAAAATCAGGACTGTTGGGATTCAACACACGGGAACGGATGAGAAATGAAGCCGCCGCCAACTCTCCGCCCCATGTGTCCGACGAGAGGGTACACTAAGGTAAGGAGGGGCTCCACTGTGGATGCCTGATGTAAGGATGGGCCACGCTGGGGATGCCTGATGTAAGGAGGGGCTCCGCTGGGGACTCCTGGTGTAAGGAGGGGCTCCGCTGGGGACCCCTGGTGTAAGGAGGGGCTCCGCTGGGGACCCCTGGTGTAAGGAGGGGCTCCGCTGGGGACCCCTGGTGTAAAGGAGGGGCTCCGCTGGGGACCCCTGGTGTAAAGGAGGGGCTCCGCTGGGGACGCCTGGTGTAAGGAGGGGCTCTGCTGGGGATGCCTGGTGTAAGGAGGGGCTCTGCTGGGGACACCTGGTGTAAGGAGCGGACTCTGCTGGGGATGCCTGGTGTAAGGAGCGGACTCTGCTGGGGATGCCTTGTGTAAGGAGGGACTCTGCTGGGGACACCTGATGGCATCTGATGGCAGGCGATGTGGCAAGTGACACGCTCAGGGCTCCCATTGATTCTGCATTATGGTGAGTTGAACTATTTCATTTTATATTACAATGTAATAATAGAAATAATGCGCTTCAATCATCCTGACACCATAACAACCATGGTGCCGGGATGATTGAAGCGCTAACACCAGGTGTTTGTTGTATCTTTATCTGCTGATTGTTAAACTTCATGGAATACACATATTGTTATTGTGGTGTAGGATCTGGGCCTGCTGTTCCTCCATCCCTCTCTTTCCTTCTCTCTCCTTCCCTCCCTTTTTCTTTCTCTCTCCCTTACTTTCTCCCTCCATCCCTCATTAATCTCAGACTCTAACCACACCCCCTTTAACCACTTGCCGACCAGAAGCCACAGTTTTACTGCGATAGAATGGCACGGCTGGGCGAAACGACATTATGTTACGTCTCTTCGCCCTGTGGCCACTAGGGAACACAATTAACCCCTTGATCGCCCCCTAGTGTTAACCCCTTCCCTGCCAGTGACATTTTTTACAGTAATCAGTGCATTTTTATAGCACTGATTGCTGTATAAATGCCAATGATCCCAAAAATGTGTCAAAAGTGTCCGATGTGTCCACCATAATGTCGCAGTCCTGATAAAAATCGCAGATCGCCACCATTACTATTAAAAAAAAAATAGTAATAAAAATGCCATAAAACTATGCCCTATTTTGTAGACACTTTAACTTTTGCGCAAACCAATCAATATACGCTTATTGCGATTTTTTTACCAAAAATATGTAGAAGAATACATATCAACCTAAACTGAGGAAAATAATTTTTTTTATATATATTTTTGGGGGATATTTGTTATAGCAAAAAGTAAAAAATATTGCTTTTTTTTTTTTCAAAATTGTTGCTCTTTTTTTGTTTATAGCGCAGAAAATATATATCGCAGAGGTGATCGAATACCACCAAAAGAAAGCTCTATTTGTGGGAAAAAAAGTACATCAATTTTGGGTGCAACGTCGCACCCCCGCACAATTGTCAGTTAAAACGATGCAGTGCCGAATTGCAAAAAGTGCTCTGGTCAGGAAGGGGTTAAAATCTTCCGGGGCTGAAGCGGTTAAGCCACCCTCAATTTTTGTTTAAACCACGCCCATGCTTCATGTGCCACATTTTTCCATCCTCGCTGTGTCCCACCTTCAAATGAATGCCCCTCCCCTTAATTATAGCAAGACTCCACCTACAGACAAAAAAGTGTCCCTATACATTTTTTTGCAATGTTGGCAACTATGTCCTAGGAAACATGGGTATCCTCTTGACACTCATACACAGACAGTCTGCCTGTAGGACGTAGTCTTCCTGACTCCTCGGCCAAAATTCTTGTCTACCTGAGTGGAGCTGTCTCCCAATGGGAGACCTGAGCTCTCTCCCTGGGATGCATATGAACCCTGCCCACAGGTGTATAATTAGCATGCCTGCTTCTGCCACAATCAGGCGTATATTGCTAATCCACAGCGTGACACGGGGTCGCCTCTACACATATTTTCCCCCCGTTTCAGTTTGGTGCGATAACACAAGAACAATGAGGCTCCATTCACATCTGTGTGTTTCCTTGCATTTCAGAAATGTGCTGCACCAAAAAAAAAAAAAAAGAAAAAGAAAAAAAAAAAAATGCAGTAAAATTGCACCAAACTCCACTCTGAAAAAAAGTTCTAAAGCTTCTTTGGGGTGATTGCTGTGTGTAGGGCAGCCCATTCAAGTGAATGGACTGCCTTATGTGTGATAAGTGAAAATGCTCCAAAACACCTCCCCACCTCGCTAAAAAAAAACCCAGAGATGTGAACGGGGCTTGACAGCTGAGTATTTCTGTCCTCTCCCTCCTATGTACTTGTATAAAGATGGCCATACACTATGCAATCTGATTGTATATTGTGTATTTAGTGAGAAGGGTGATCACTGATTGATTGCATTTCATTTAAAAAACATGCAGCTGGGAGTGGGTCGGTGGATGATGCAGGGTGTGTGCTAATGAGGTCAGCTGGTCAACTCCTTCCTGTGTCATGACCTACAGTCTGTAAGGATGTAAGACAGAAGCAATAGATACGTTTGAAATCATGGATGGAAGACAGTAAGGTACGTGTCTGTAGATTTTATGAAAACTTTTATATTTTTGCAAAAAAAGTACATGAATGCTATATTGGTGCAAAGGGGGGCTGGAATTTAGGGGAAAAAAAAGGGAAGGTGAACTTAGACTCTAACCAGACCATGTTGCAGTACCCCGCCCTCACCACCACGAGCAGATGGAGTTTCATTCCAGACATTAACATTAACACTTGCCTCCCAACTGAACAGGGCACTGCCTCAAGTAGAGTTGCCACCTCATCCCTTTAAACCCGAACACATATGAATTACACAGGTTCTGAGGCTAATTAAATGCAGATAAGGCACCAAGTGAGTTTAATTACCACCTTAATCAGCCTCAGAACCTGTGTAATCAATATGTGTTCGGGTTTAAAGGGATGAGGTGGCAACCCTAGCCTCAAGCCAAGTCATTTTTAGCATGGGGATATCTCATTTGGGGTCACTTCCACTCCCGTGTGCTCAGTCATATAGTCAGTCTTTCTCATCCAGTCTGCAGACTTGGAATTACAGGTGTTGCACTCCTCCTGAACTTCAGGTCAGCCTGTCGCTCATTCCAGGCACTCAGATCAGACTTCCCAACTGCAGACACGGACCTTTGGGTGGTCATATCCCTTTGCACTGACAACGGACACTCCAACAACATGCCCCCACTCACTGCATCGCAGACAGCCCACGTGGATCCATGTCTTGTCAGGGCTTCTCACCTCAGTAACTGGTCTCCTTGCACCAGCATTGCTAGAGGCAACAGCAGCCCTCCTAGGCATCACAGACTCTCGGGCATCCCAAACCTTTGTGGAAATAGTGAGCCACCTCTTCACGGCAGTCCTACCATCCAGACGTCACTTCCCTGGTTGCTATGGGAGAACGCATTCTCCCTACAGAACTTCTCCTTGGCAAACTCTGTTCATGTATGTATGGGGCTCGATCAGGCGATAACAGCCCCTCCAGCCACAGAGCTCTGTCTTTCATTTCAGCGATCCTTGCTTTTTTTAGGAGCTTTGATTGCCCCAAACTCCCAGTCACTACAGAACAACTTTGTAGGCCAGCAAAAAAAAAAAGTCTCTGACATGGTTTCCAGTAAGTATGAGCTCCAGCGTGTTCGCACACTCCAAATGCAGAGCCTGCCAAGAAGTCGGCACGGCGCTGCGCTAATCACAGGCAGTGACACATTTTCCCTATGTGCGGCCGCAGAGATCGGGAAAAGTCTCACTGCCTGTGATTAGAGCAGTGCCGTGCCGACTTCCTGGCGTACTCTGCACGTGGAGTGTGCGAACACGCCTGAGCTCATCCTTAGTTTCCAGCATGTGAAGATCTGGAACAGCTTCATCTATGCCCAAAGCATTTTCCTCCACCAATCGTAAGATTCCAGTGTGATTAAGCTCTAGTGGTGTATGCGATTTCAGGAACATGTGTCAGTCCAGACTGTATTTTATAGGCTTGGCAGCCAACTTTTATGTAAAGGAAACAAAGTTCAAAGAAAATAACAGCAATTTCCCTTGCAGGGGGTTCCACCATTACTGTATAGTTCAAACCTTCAGCCTCCTGGCTTCCTCACTTGCAGCACCACTGCTTCTGACCTCACACCTAGGTCTTTAGGTTGCCCCTTAGAGCATATACTCACTCTGCTAGCTGAAGCCTCCCTCTTCTAGGGAACATGGTTCCCTCCTGACACTCATACACAGACATTATGTCTGTAGGGCAGCGTCCTCCTGACTCCTTGGCCAGAATTCCTGAGTGGAGCTGTCTCCAAGTGGGAGCCCTGAGCTCTATCCCTGGGATGCATATGAACCCAGCCCACAGGTGTGTAATTAGAATGCCTGCTTCTGCCACAATCAGGAATATATTGCTAATCCACAGTGTGACACGGGGTCACCCCTCCACAGTGGTAATTAACCACTTGTGGACCGCCCCACCCAAATATACTGCACCAGGGTGGCCCTCCTGTGCAAAATAACGTACCTGTACATGATTTCGTGTATGGGGTTTGGGGCACGCGCCGCTGGTGACCCGCAATCAGCGGGTCAGGCGGACATGATGTCCGCTGTAACCCGCCGATCGTTCTGCCAGAGGAGAAAATGGAGATCTTGTATATGTGCTAGGCAGAAACATGGATCTCTGTTTTCCTTTAGTCAAAGCACATCCCCTACAGTTGGAAAGCACTCATAGGGAAGATATTTAACCCTTTGATTGCCCCTGATGTTAACCCCTTCCCCTGCCAGTGTCATTTGTACAATGACAGTACATTTTTATTAGCACTGATGTATTAGTGTCACTGGTCCCCAAAAAAGTGTAATTTAGTCTCAGATTTGTCCACCTCAATGTCGCAGTCCTGCTAAAAAATCGCAGATTGCTGCCATTGCTAGTAAAAAAAAAAAAAATTAAAAAAAGAAATCCATAAATATATCCCATAGTTTGTAGACGCTATAACTTTTGTGCAAACTAATCAATATACGCTTATTGGGGTTTCTTTTACCAAAAATATGTAGCAGAATATATATTGGCCTAAAATGATGAACAAATTAGATTTTTGAAATTTTTTTATTGGGTATGTTTTATAGCATAAAGTAAAAAATATTGTTTTTTTTTCAAAATTGATGGTCTTTTTTTGTTTATACTGCAAAAAATAAAAACTGCAGGGGTGATCAAATACCACCAAAAAAAAGCTCTATTTGTGGGAAAAAAGGACATCCATTTTATTTGGGTAGTGTTGCACGACCGCACAATCGTCAGTTAAAGCAACGCAGTGCCGTATCGCAAAGAATGGCCTGGTCAGGAAGGGGGTAAACTCACTTAATGCCTTATCTGCGTTAAATTAGCCTCATAACCTGTTTAATTAATATATGTTTAGGTTTAAAGGTCTGAGGTGGCAATCCTAGGGTGACCCCAGGATCTCAGAGTGATCTGAGCTGGTGGTGTCCCTGTGCTATTATGGGATGTACAGCCCATATGGTCCTTGTACCTGTATGGGTTAGAGTCCACCACCTTAGCACTCATCTTGTCTATCTTGCTCCTGTGTGTGTCCGGCTTGCTCTGCACTCTCCTCAGCTCCTGTTACAGCTCTTTGATCCAGATCTGCAGCTCCTCCACCTCCCTGCTGGAAGCTATCTCTACTCACTGCTCCTCCACACTCTGCCACACACACTGGCTCCCATGCCACTGCTGGGCTCTCTAGTTCACTGCCAGGTGATGATGTGTGTCAGGTATACGCTGGCAAAGTCCTGCCCCCTGGGACGTAACGCATACGGATGGAAGGAAATCGTGTGACGTTACCAGCGGCCACTGTTATCTCTGTAAACACATGCTTGAATACCAGGCACTAGGATTCATTGTGCTATTCTCTTTTTTTTATTCAGTAAGTATATATCTGGCAGAGAGCACTATGTATATTTTTCATTTCATATTACACTTATGAAATCGGACATCTTGTGCCCATTGTTTGGAGTCCATTGGAGTGCAGTGAGAGGGATCTGTTTATGCATACCTCCCAACATTTTGAGATGGGTATGAGGGACACCTACTACCAAACGTATGTAGGCATAGGACTGTCACACCCCCTTAAAGGAAAATTAACCAAAAAAAAGGTTAATTAAATCCACAAGGGCTTTTTTTACCACTACTATTCTTTTATATTGGCTTTTAAAATTTACAAATGCAGCAATTTAGAATTTGGATGAAAGATTTCGCACTGGGAAACACTTTTTGAAAGATAAAAAGTACATTTTATATACAACTATATAGATCAGAGCAAAATGAGGGACAATGAGGAGGAAAGAGGGACAGAGGGACATTGCTCCAAATCAGGGACAGTCCCTCGAAATTAGGGACAGTTGGGAGCTATTTTTCAGCCATTGATACCCTGTTGGGGAAATACACTTGTGACCCTGGCATCAGGGATCCACGCTGGGAGGTGAGCTGCTAGCACTAAAAGTGGTGGAAGTCTCTCATGGATTCACTTGCATGGATTGTATTAGCACAATTATGAACTTATGGACACATAACATTGGTTCTAATGTTACTGCATATGGACATTTTATTCATTGTATTTATTTAGCGCTGAACTGTTTTTATTTGTTTGATGCTGTGTGTCTTCTTAAACAAATCTCTGCATCCAGGAAGAGGATTCCCAGGCAGTGCGCACTGCTCCTCTGTCTGAGGCACTAGTCACTTCTGCTTCCTGTTTGAGGGGTTACACATGTAGCACCCTGTAGTTTAGGCAGTGAGCTCCTCACAAATGTACTTGCCAGGAGTAGCTATCCTGGTTGATTGATAGAGATCTATTGATTTCTCCCTAAGTTTGGCCTTGTTGCACTTTTCTCTTCTACAACTAGGTGGCCGAGTACTTGGTGGTACTAGATATGAGAAGGGAAACCCAAGGTCAGGTTATGGGTATATGGGGTATCTCAGCCAATGGGCAGGGGTTTTCTTGAATCCCTTGGCCTGCTGGGAGAACCTATACCAGTAATGTCAAACCTTGGCACCCCAGATGTTTTGGAACTACATTTCCCATGATGCTCAACTGCACTGCAGAGTGCATGAGCATCATGGGAAATGTAGTTCCAAAACATCTGGGCTGCCAAAGTTCGCCATTCACTGACGTATACATTCGGGTGGAGTCAGGTGATCTATGTTCTGTGCCACCTGGATGGCTGTCTGGGTGGACATGTGTCGTGTGCCCCAGGCTGCTGGGCCGGAGATTGTGCCTATGCTGGGGACATTTGGCTGCTAGGCTGTGTGAGGGCCTATCTAGAAGTAAGAGAGCAGCGCAGGGTTGGGATTGCAGCATGCAGTCCAACCAGAAGTGACGGTTTTGCTGGCCGGAGAACGTATCAGTGGTCGGAGGTGGAAGGGAAGCTGTCACCACAAAGGGACCAACCACCTTATCATCAGGGACCACAGTGAGTAACTGAAGCAAGTACTGGAGTAACAGTCTCACCGAACAGGCACGGTGGAGAATCGGGAAACTTCAGGCGGTGATCAAGTTAGGGACCCAACCAGCAGAGGTGACGCTTGCAGAGCAGCCTGGTGAGTCAAGCCAGGGACCGAGCCGGTCAGCAGGGGTGAAGCTTTAGAAGTATCTGGAGTGCCAAGCTAGGGACCCAGCAGGGAAGTGTGGGTGACGCTTGAGAGAGATGCCACCACAAATACAAGAGGCAGTTGTAGTGAAGCTGAAGGAACTGTTATGTTTGGGTTAGGAACTGTTAAAGACTGTTGCCATAGGAGACAGCATTACTGCATGTGCAGATGTGGCACCTTGCTGGGGCCTTTCCCTGCACAGCTGTCCTCCCATTGAAGTCTCGGAGTCTGCCAATTGAATCTCCAACTACTTAATGGTGTCCTAGCCCTAACCCTCTTTCTCCAAAAAATATAAAAAGGACTGTTAAGAGAAATAAAACCTCTTTTACATCCAATAAGTGTCAGGTACCCAATAACTTTGTCCACCTTGCACCCACTATGCCTTACAACCCACCACATACACAAGGATGTCAGCTATCTTTGGCCTGTAGAGTTCTCATTAGACTGGACCAGGCCAGAGACCTTGCTACACACACGCCAGTCATTCATATGTATTGCCACTTAATGCAACTTCTACCATTACACTAAACACTACAACTAAATGTGTTATTAAAGATGACTGAAATAAAAGGCAGCTGCTAGCTTCCAATATGGCCGCCGAAGCCTCTTCCCTCTGCACTGGTGTACTGGACTGGCTTTGTTTAGTCAAGAATTGAATGGGGAATCCGCGCAACGGAATTAGGTAAAAGACAAAATGTTGGACTGCTGCCCTCACACACGCAATCTCCACCGAAGTGGAGTAAGCGAAAGGGTAAAAGTGGAATGAGGGGTGAGTGTGGCGCCGTCCTAAAATACTATTACCAAAGGCAAAAACCTCCTTAGTAATTGACTGTAAACACGAAAAAGGTGTTAAAGTGACATGTGCTATGATTCGTAGAAAAGAAAAAAAAAGGAAAGGTATATAAATGAAATAAACAAGATTAAATATATAACACGTGTCATGCAACTTGTGATGATAATAACATAAAACTTAAAATAATATTATGTGATCACACATAAGTAATATAATAGGTGATATTTAAACAGTCTATGTAAATAGTGTTGTTGTGGTCACTTTTTAATAATATGCTGGTAAAGCCAGCCGTGATATGTGCTCAGTGCACCGTAGGTGAAAATCAAAAGTCTCTATGAAATTTCCTGGTGTTTCCCTTTAAACCAAGGCAGGCATATTCCACTTGTGTCTGCTGCTATATTGTGGTGACCGGGTGTTTGTGCCTTGCGCTGTGATCGTGCAGACACTCACCAGCTTTTTAGCCCCTACAGGGGTAACGTGCAGTCACAGTATGTGCCATTGTGCGGCAATTCTTGGCAGGATCAGGATCGGGATATCATTTGAACATGAAGGAGAGAGGAGAATTCTATAGTGTAAAACCTTTAACACTTTTATTGAGGTCAAAATGACAAGTGGTACTCACATTGTAGTGGTTTCAAATAAGCAGTAAGTTATCCAAGAAGCGTCAGATACGAGGAGATGGTGCAAGGCGTCGGAATAGGTCACCTATTATATTACTTATGTGTGATCACATAATATTATTTTAAGTTTTATGTTATTATCATCACAAGTTGTATGACATGTGTTATATATTTAATCTTGTTTATTTCATTTATATACCTTTCCTTTTTTTTTCTTTTCTACGAATCATAGCACATGTCACTTTAACACCTTTTTCCTGTTTACAGTCAATTACTAAGGAGGTTTTTTGCCTTTGGTAATAGTATTTTAGGACGGCGCCACACTCACCCCTCATTCCACTTTTACCCTTTTGTTTAGTCAAGGTTTATTAACAGCATAACTGCCAACTATCTTAAAAAGTGTTTTCCAGTGCTAAACCTTACATCCGAATTCTAAATTGCTGCATTTGTGAATTTTAAAAGACAGTACAAAGGAATAGTAGTGGTAAAAAAAGCACTTGTATGTTTAACTAATCAATTTTTTTATGTCTCCTTTTAAGGGGGCGTGGCAGGGGGTGTGCCCTATGCCTACATACTTTCGCTAATAGGTGTCCCTGATTCCCATCTCAAAGAGTTGGGAGGTATGTGAACAGCCCAAGTTAAAAAATTACAAAAGAGTAAACTGTGTTGAAGTTTAAGAGTTACAATGATCACAAAAGGACTTTACCCTGAACTTAGTTGAGGAGTGAGATGGCGGAGCTGGAGGCTGACACCAGTGAAGTGAGAGCTAAACACAGGTTTGATGAGCAGAGATTGGATGGATACCTGAGTACCCACCTGCCAGACTTCAGCTCCAGACCAGGGGAAGCCCTCACCGTCAGGCAGTACAGGTAAGGAAGAGGGGAGGTGTAAGGACCTGCGCCTTGTACCCCAGGACCGATCAGTCTGTCATAGAATGCAAATTCTGCAAATAAGAGTGTCAGTTCATTAATAGAGAGGCTGGAGGTCAGCAGAATACAGTATTCATCCCCCACAATGAAGTTGCGGGTGCGTTTTTGCATGTACGTTTGTAACATGTTTTTGATGCGTTTCTGGATGCATTCCAGATGCTTTTTTTCTTCTTTTTTTCCTGTTTTTTTTTTTCACTGTACTGGGGTCAGGTGTGTTTTTGATGCGTTCCTGTGCATCCTGGTGTATTTTTGATGCATTTTACTGCATTCCAGTACAGTCCAGTGCAGGAAAAAGGCAGCATGTTCTCCTTTTTTTTTAAGGAACCGGAAAGCCCTGGAACTGACTGCACTGGTGTGAACCATGTCGTTGGAAACCATATAACCTACTTTTCATGTGTTTTTGATGCAGAAAAAAATGCACTGCACAGCATGTGGTGTGATCTGGCCCTGAATCATACACACCCTGTGTCTTCCAGCCATTCTTTATGTTCACATTCTGCCCTCCAGTAACCCTTTATCCCCCTCACTCTGTCCTCCAGCAATTTTTCATTCCCACATTCAGTCCTCCAGCAATTCTTCATCCCCCTCATTCTGTACTCCAGCAACTCTTCACCCCCCTCATTCTGTCCTCCAGTATATCTTTCACCCCCTCATTCTGTCCTCCAGCAATTCTTCATCTCCCTCATTTTGTCCTCCAGCAATTCTTCACCCCCCTCATTCTGTCCTCCAGCAATTCTTCATCCCCTTCTTTTTGCCCTCCAGCATATCTTAATTCCTGTAATACCTTTAACCCCTCATTCTGTCCTCCAGCAATTCTTCATCCTCCTCATTCTGTCCTCCAGCAATTCTTCACCCCCCCTCATTCTGCTCTGCAGCAATTCTTCACCCCCCTCATTCTGCCCTGCAGCAATCCTTCACCCCCCTCATTCTGCCCACCAGCAATTTTTCATCCCCCTCATTCTGCCCTCCAGCATATATTCAGCCCCCTCATTCTGTCCTCCAGCAATTCTTCACCCCCCTCATTCTGTCCTCCAGCAATTCTTCACCCCCCTCATTCTGTCCTCCAGCAATTCTTCAACCCCCTCATTCTGTCCAGCAATTCTTCACCCCCCACCTCATTCTGCCGTCCAGCAATTCTTCACCCCCCACCTCATTCTGCCGTCCAGCAATTCTTCACCCCCCACCTCATTCTGCCCTCCAGCAATTCTTCATCCTCCTCATTCGTCCCTCCAGCAATTCTTTATCCATTTCATTCTGTCCTTCAGCAATTCTTCATCCCTTTCATTCTGGCCTTCAGCAATTCTTTATCCCTCTCATTCAACCCTCCAACAATTATTTATTCCTCACATTCTGCTCTCCATCAATTCTTCTTCCCCATCATTCTGCCCGCCAGCAATTCTTCTTCCCCATCATTCTGCCCACCAGCAATTCTTTATCCTTCTCATTCTGTCCTCCAGCAATTCTTCATCCCCCACATTCTGCCGTCCAGCAATTATTTATTCCTCACATTCTGCCCTCCAGCAATTCTTTACCCCCCTCATTCTGCCCCCAGCAATTCTTTATCCCTCTCATTCTGTCCTCAAGCAATTCTTTGTCCCCCTCATTCTGCCCCTCCAGTGATTCTTTATCACTCGCATTATGCCCTCCAACAATTCTTTATCCCTTAATACAGGGGGAAAAAAGAATTTGGGACTGAATGAAATTATGGTCTGATAAAGCCATGTATTTCCATCCCTATCAATATGAAAAAAGGAAGAGGCAAGGGGGCGGGACTTTATATGAAGCACATGGTTGCAAGTGTGTATATATATATATATATATATATATATATATATATATATATATATATATATATATATATATATATATATATATATATATATATATATATATATATATATATACATATATACATATTAGGCAGTATAGCCTGTATGACCTGTAGCCTCGCTGGTTTTATCATGATAATTAAGGATAATAAAGCATATGCTAAATTACCTGTTTGCAAAGTTTTATAACAAACTATAAAAAAGTTTTTTAGCAAAAGTTTTAGCAAAAAATAAAAAAACCAAGTGGTGATTAAAAACCACCAACAGAAAGTTGTATTTGCGTGAAAAAAATGATAAAAATTTCATATAGGTACAGCGTTGCATGGCCGCGCAATTGCCATTCAAAGTGTGACAGCGCTAAAAGCTGAAACTTGGCCTGGACAGGAAGGGGGTAAAAGTGCCCAGTAGGCAAGTGGTTAAAGAGTAACTCCACATTTGTTGAGAAAAACACATTCCCACCTGGATGATCTATGTAAATTGCAAGGATTTTAACACACTTTGTTGCAGATTCTTGTTCATTTAAAGATTTAGAAGTTTGTCTGTATCCATGTGCTCAGCAGTGGCAGCTGGTGTTTTTTTTGGGGGGGCGGCAAACAACCACCCCCTCACTCGGATGGTGGCACACACCCCCCTCTCCGCGCTGTCGGTCGGTTGGGTCCCCCCCGGTGGGTCTCGTAATCGGTCGGTCAGTCATCCAGCCCTGCACTTATCCCATCTAGGTTGTGGGCAGTGCTCCTACAGGCGTTGGGCCGTGTCTCCTCCTCCTCTGCATCACGGCGGCTTCCACCGTGCGTCTCTTCCCTCCTCCTCCTAGACATCCAATAGGATCGCCTGTCCTTTCAGCCAATTGGGTGATGGGTCTCAGAACCCGCTTCCTGATTGGCCGGGAGGAAGATCAGTGTGACAATAGCAAATATTCATTCGCTATTGTCACACTACTGGGTGGGCTCGAAGCGCAATGCTCTGCGCCCCGAGCCCACACTTTTTTTAATAAATAAAAGGCAGCGCACACAATTGATAAAAGCAATAATACTAAAATTCATTAAAAAATTGATAGTGTGCAGAAAACACCAAATACAATCCAATGAGCGTTTCTGAATATGATCAAAAGTGATTCTGTGTCCAACTCCACCAATGAAGATACTAGCAGCTCACCTCATCGCATGGACCCCTGAATTAACAGATAGGTCACAAACGCTTTTTCCCTTAAGGGGTAGGAGATTTTGTATCAAGGATGAATGCACCACTGGAAGGAGATATGCACTGATCTGGAAGAGCTATGGAGATACCTGGATCTGCATTGGCTCTGGTTCAGCACTCTGGACACAAGGCTCCGGTTCACGGGATTCATGCAATAAAAATGGCAATATATAGTGCTCTCTGCATGTTTAATACTTTATTAGTAAAAAAAGGTTTCCACTTACAAATGTAGCACTGAAACCCAGTGCTTGGTGGTCAGGCATAGGAAAACACAAGTATCAACGATGGACACGGGTGACGTCACAACATTCACATAGTTCTATACGTGTTACGTCCCAGAGGGGTGGTACTTCATCACCCTTTTTTGAAGCCTATTAGGGCCTCTGGCTCTAGTCACGTTCTTCAAACCCCCCCACTGGAATCCATGCATTTGGCTCTCTGCATGAAGATTAGGGGGCCGGATGCATTGATAGGGGGGCGACACCCCTAATTGAAGGGCTTCTACTGGTGCTCAGTAAATCTGTATGGGATAATTATTGTCACCTGCAAGGCTCCAATGATAGTCTCAGGGTCTGTATTCCTTTAGATGTGATTTCCCTTTGGGAGTATATCATCAAAAATGTAATTTTTGTTGCGGGGGATGCCAAAAATCAGACTTGTATTTTAGTGCAGACTTATGGAAATATCCATGAGCCAATCACATAAGCAGGAAATTACATATCTGGGGACTGTTCTGTACACCATCTGTGTACAGAATTCCTCCAGGTAGCAATATTGTATTGCATTTTACAGAGAATTACAGCGCTGCATATTGAGAAGGAAGGGTAATTTTTAATAACATTAATTTACAATGTTACTAGTGTCAAAATTGTATATGCTATATTGCAATTGATGAGTATAGCCTCAGATTGAAAACAGGAATAAGTCATATAAAAGTACCATCATCCAGATTGAAATTGAGGGATTGGGGAAGTGGAGGTGCTAGGGCAGTTACTGGTGCTGACCCACGCACGTCCACAACTAAAGAGTTTTGTTATGGACTATCTCGGTACTTGGTAATGGATAACAATTGATTTGTCATAAAATGAAGTTTTAATGCATACAAAAAAATATATATAGAAACAGTGTATTTATTTTATATAAAAGCAAATTGTATACACCACAGTTAACAAGCTATTGATGGGTACACCCGTAGAGTTTCTGTTGAGAGGGGGTATACATAAAAATCCTCAACCGGTTTCGCGGCAAGAGACCGCTTCCAAGAGCTGGTCTTCTTATTTTAACACTGAATGTAACCCTTTGCTAAAACTATTTTGCTGTGTTTCTATGCCTTGTGTAAATGCATTATTTGTCTTATAGAACATCCCTCCTGAAGAAGCGGTCTCTTGCCACAAAACCAGTTGAGGATTTTTATGTATACCCCCTCTCAACAGATACTCTACAGGTGTACCCGTCAGTAGCTTGTTAACTGTTGTGTATATGCTATATTGTTTTTTTTTGCTATTTTTTTCCCCACGAAAGTGGAGTTACCCTTTAAAGTTTAAACATGTTTTGCACTATTGCACTACCACATAAGAATATGTGGGTGGGGGATCTATTAAGCTGCCGAAAGAAAAAGAAATTAGGAAACAGGCTTTACTTTTTTTTTTCTTAACCACTTGCTGACCCTGACTTTTTCTGACATTTGTTGTTTAAAAGTAAAAATCTGTATTTTTTGCTAAAAAATAACTTAGAACCCCCAAACATTTTTTTTTTAGCAGAGACCCTAGGGAATATAATGGCAGTCATTGCAATATTTTATGTCGCACTGTATTTGCGCAACAGTCTTTCAAACACAATTTATTGGGAAAAATACACTTTAATGAATAAAAAAAAAAAAAAAAACATAAAAGTTAGCCTAATTTTTTAAAATAATGTGAAATATGATGCTATGCCAAGTAAATAGATACCTAACATGTCATGCTTTAACCACTTCCCGCCCGGCCCATAGCAGATGACAGCGGGGCGGTGGTTCAGTTATCCTGACTGGGCGTCATTTGACGTCCAGCAGGATAACATGCCTCCGCGCGCCCGCGCATCGCGGCGATCGGTGGAGCAGTGTGTCAATCTGACACGCCGCTCCACCGATCTTGGTAAAGTGCCTCTGGCGGAGGCTCTTTACCACGTGATCAGCCGTGTCCAATCACGGCTGATCACATTGTCAATAGGAAGAGCCGTTGATCGGCTTTTCCTCACTTGCGTCTCACAGACGCGAGTAGAGGAGAGCCGGTCAGCGGCTCTCCTGGCAGGGGGGGTCTGTGCTAACTGTTTGTCAGCACAGCCCCCCCTCAGATGACCACACTGGACCACCAGGGATCGCCACTAGGACCACCAGGGAAGGGGGCAACATGTGGATGGCCAGGTATGTACCCCATGGCCATCCACATGTGCCCAATGTGCCCAGTCAGTGCCCAATCTGTGCCAGTCAGTGCCCACAAATGGGCATTGATTGGCACCATTATATTGCAGTGATGCCCAGCAATGCCACCCTTAGGGGCATCAGTGCCACCAATCAGTGTCATCAGTGCCACCCATCAGTGTCCATCGTGCCACCTGTCAGTGCCCATCCGTGCCCATCAGTGCCCACCTATCAGTGCCCATCCATGCCACCCATCAGTGCCACCCATGAGTGCCCATCGGTGCCGCCTATGAGTGCCCATCGGTGCCACCTATGAGTGCCCATCAGTGCCACATACCAGTCTATCAGTGCCCATCATCAGTGCCCGTCAGTGCCACCTCATCGGTGCCCATCAATGCCGCCGTATCAGTGCCCGTCAGTGCAGCCATATCAGTGCCAGTCATTGAAGAAGAAAATATACTTATTTACAAAAATTTTTAACAGAAACAAAGAAAAACTTGTTTTTTTTCAAAATTTTCGGTCTTTTTTTATTTGTTGCGTAAAAAAAAAAAATGCAGAGGTGATCAAATACCAACAAAAGAAAGCTCTATTTGTGGGAACAAAATGATAAAAAAATTGTTTGAGTACAGTGTAGCATGACCGCGCAATTGTCATTCAAATTGCAACAGCGCTGAAAGGTGAAAATTGGCCTGGGCGGGAAGGTGTCTAAGTGCCTGGTATTGAAGTGGGTAATTGGATAATAATGAAGCTGCTTTGCTGGTGATGCTAATGGAGTTATTGCAAACAAATTTTCAAAGGCTTTTTTTTTCTAGTGATATCAAGTGGTTAAAATTGCGCATGCTCGTGGAATGGCGACAAACTACGGTACTTAAAAATCTCCATAGGCGATGCTTTAAACACCTTCACAGGTTACCTGCTTAGAGTCACAGAGGAGGTCTAGTGCTAGAATTATTGCTCTTGCCCTAACAATCGTAGCAATACATCAGATGTGTGGTTTGGATGGGGCACGTTTATTGTTTTATTTTTATTTTTTCTTATTTACTTAAATTTTTGTTTTTTTTTACGCTGTCCCTTTGATTTTTTTTTTTATCACTTTCATTCCTATTACAAGGGATGCAAACATCCCTTGTAATAGATATAAGGAGGACAGGTCCTCTTTATTGAGAGATCTGGGGTCAAAAAGACCTCAGATAACTCATTTACCTTTAAAAGCAAGAAAAAATATGTAATTCTGCATGTAAGAGGAAAATAAATCATCCCTTTAAGCCAGAGAGGCAGAAGTGACGTCAGATATTGCTTCGGTCCTCCAAGGGCATAGAGCTGAGTGGGGGCTATCTTACCCTCACTTGGCTTCCTGCCTAGACATTGGCCACACCAGATCGATGGTTCCATTAAGCTCGGGAACCACCGGGAAGTGGCGGGATGGGGGGGCACCTCTCCTGTGGCCTATAAAAATTAATTGTGCAGCAAATCCGCTGCTGGGACCACTTTTATATGAAAGTCGGCCCCCTACTGTAAATAAAGATACTGGGTTTATGGCAGCTAGCTAGATTACAAATGCAGGTCAGTTGAGGAAATTACTAAGCTGCAGGGAGTACTGTAGGGGTAAATCCAAATCCAATCACTTAAAAACTCAAATAAGCTTTAACATGTTAAAAGTTAAGTTTACTCTCTCAATCCCTTTTTCTAATATTTGGATGTTGGCAAGGTGGGGTCATCCCTTTTGTGTAATCTTAAAAAGTATTATTTTACTGTATGGGTAGTTGATGCTTGAAATGGTCTTCCAGCAGAGGTAGTGAGACAGTCAAAAAAAAGGATAAAAAAAAAGTTGGAACCAAAAACATTGCAATTGTATATGATGGACACCCAGTTAGATTTTAGACCTTAGTATATACGAATAGTGCAGCACTAGAACAACAAATACATGACATAAATCTTTAAATCATCAAACACAGATTGAAGGTAAAACATGCAGCTAAAAGTCCCATATCAAAAGTCCATATATTCAGTGATGGGTACAAGAATCATTATCCGTGCTCCGTGTTCCGTGTGGCATAAAACACTGCAGGTAGGGAAAGGGTCATGTTCCTTCAACCAGAGAGAGTCCTGCTACACACCCAGTGAAAGTTAGTACAACCTGCTTACCAGCTATACATGACCACTAGATTATGGGTGGTCCAACCAAGCATAGGGAAATAGGTCTCCCCACAACCTAATAAGCTCTCTTCAATCCACACCACTCACACGGAACTCAGAAATAATAAAAAAAGCGCTTCCATAGTGCAGTAAATCCCAAATCCAATTTAATAAGTAAGATGATTGCACTTACAAGAGTTCAGATAAAATCAGCATGTGGTAAAATCCAGTACATAAATGAAAGATTGTGGCGTCCCTATGAGATTCACTTCCAGGTACACTTGTGTTTCGACCTCTCGAAAGCTACAGCGTGATGACGTCCCCGTCGTAGGCTTCACCCTACGTGTTTTGTCACATAGAACGTCGTGTACGGATAGGCCAGGTGTAGATTTTAGACCTATTTTACATTTTAAGACACTATAAGACACACATAAATAAAGTATTGCCAAGCAAATCTTTGACTACATTTTTATATGTTTTGTTCTGTTATTTAGCATGCTTCACTATACCTTCAAAAATGTCATTTTTACTGGTCTGCCTCCCACAAATGAAATGCTTACTAATAATATGTTTTAAATATTTGTTTAATGAAAATGTATCTAAAGCCAGGACTTCTTTCTAAAGCCTCATACACGTGATTGGATTTCCGTCAGGGAATTGTGTGATGACAGACTGTTGGCCTAAAATCCAACCGTTAGTACACACCATCAGACAATTGTTGTCCAACTTTCCACCAACAAATGTTGGGTGGCAGGCTAGTAAATTTGCAGCAGACAACAGTCTGTTGTCAGATTTTCCTATTGTCTGTACACAAGTACGTCACACAATTCTCTTCTTCTTTAATGGGATAAAAATGAAGCTGCTTTGCTGGTGATACTGATGGAGGTATGGCAAACGTATTTGAAAACTATTTTGTTTTCTAGTGATATCAAGAATAATATTAGTATGCTTGTTTTTTTGGCCAAGTTACCACAACACTATTATCCTGTAGTTTTTAATATCAAAGATACAGCTATGTTGGTGACCCTTGTTACTTTTACATTGTATTTTTGAAAATGTACTGGCCTACTCCCAAACTGTCATTTGAAGTAAAACACATAGCCAGGTATTATTCTACACTTTTTTTTATTGTGCATTAAAAAAAGAAAACAAAATTAGACATGCTGTCTGCCAATATAACTTAACCAAAAAGTGCATTCTATGCATCCAAAAATATAGAAAATATAACAAATCAAATCATTATTCAACCAAAAACAAAATAATTAATAAGTGGTGAAGGGGTGAAAATCCCCAGACCAGCGGCCTTTTTGGGGGTCTTGGGGCTGGTATTGCCATTGACCGCCATGTTGCTGTGGTGCATGGGTTGGCTGCGGAGGTTATGTATGTGGGCCCACAAAATCACACAGGTGGGTGGTGGCATAGATCTCGCCCGTCACCCCTCTGTTGAGGAGCTGCAGGATGAGCTCCTTGCACCTTCTCCTCTGGTCACCGACCATCCCCCTTAGCCTATTGGCTGTCACCACAACAAAAAAAGTCCCTCGCACTCATCTGGGTCAATACGGATGGCAGTAGTGGCCTGGCTGAGAAAGGAAGCTGTGGTCTCGTCCAGATTCCTGCTTTTCCTGGTCTTTTTCGCAGGAGGGCGAAGGGTTGGGATCTGGGACTCCGTCTGGCTGCTGGCAGGGGCTCCTCATGACTGACACTTTCCTGTGTATGAAAATGGGACATAATTAGATTTTTTTTTTTTTAGGGTTTGGTCATCAATCACACACAATTTGAATCTCCTCATGGTTGCAAATTGAATGTGGACAAATAGCAAAGACTATCATTCTGACTCCATCATTTTTCATTTGTGTTCAAATCATTTTTGGGCACTACTGTCTATTGATATGGAAACCACTTTGTTAAGGCAGAAATATTTGAACAATAAAGTCTAGTTATCATCATTGTATTTTTGGATACAAATATGTTCAACAATGCTATACCTGGGTCAAGCTGGTCTCCTCCACATCTTCATCCTGTGCAGCAGGACCTGTGTGGACCTCCTGGAGCTGTGGCCTTAGCAGATGTCGAAGGGAGCATAGACAGCGATAGCCTGGGTTCTGTCTGGTTGGTCAAAAACCGCAGGCTATGGTAACACCACAGCCTGGGGACATATCGGTCATCCACTGCTGCTCCAGATCTCTCACAGTCCATGACCTTGTTGTGCTCCCTTTTTAAAAGTACTTATCACGTTGGAAATTTTGTTCTTGACATAGTTGATGTCTGCCCTGGGGTACAAAGGCATAACCAACTTGAGCAGTTTCTCCTACGCTGCCTTCCTTAAGATTTTATTGGAGTAATCTCGACTCTTGACCTTTCAGAGACAGGGCAGCTCCCAGAACAGGTCTATGAATTGTGGTAAAAAATCAGACGCTGTAAATTTATCCACCATGATAAATTATAAGATGTCTGCAAGACAGAACACAAGAAAAAACATAATGTCTGGCTTAACTCATAAGCTGGTCCCAATATAGGCCTCAATCTATGCAGTATAGGCCACTAACCACCTATGCTCCAAATTCAAATTGTCCCTTCGTTTTATGGCTCCTTGCGTTTGCGAGCAAACGTCCTTCCCTCCCAGATCGTTCCTACAGCCGTTCCATTGACCGTGCATTCTGGCTTTATATGCACTGCGCATGTATCAAACTCCGCTCTCAGTGCGTCATGATGCTGGGACATGACCATTTCTCTTCTGCATGCGTCACACACGGCGGAACATTCAGGAGGGACAACATTTTGGAATCGGGTGGATTACAGGCATCCCCGCGGTGGTGGAGCTCATAGGAGGCACAAAGCAACCCCCATGAGCAAGGGTGAGATG
This sequence comes from Lithobates clamitans, assembly GCA_037952925.1. Lineage (NCBI taxonomy): Eukaryota > Metazoa > Chordata > Amphibia > Anura > Ranidae > Lithobates > Lithobates clamitans. The sequence goes on from JBBGZY010001140.1 coordinate 237,059, forward strand.
GTGGAGATGGTGCGCATCCTAGAGAAGCATGATTACCACTGCAAGCTGCGCAATTACGAAAAGGCCCAACAGCCGAAAGGACAGCATTTTGGATAAGGTCATCGCCGCTTTGCAGGGTAAATTTTCGGTGCAACGAACAAAGGACCAAATCAGAAAATGATGGTCTGATCTCAAACACTGTGAGCAAGACCAGATGCAGTCCATACATAAGATCATCAAAAAAAGTAAGCAATATTTGTATCTAACCAATATGTATATGTGTAAATTATATCTCTTTATATGTGCTTTCTCCAAGTAGCTCGAGAGAATTATATATAATGTTTTCTATAATCTTTGTCTGAATTGTTATTTTAAAGATGAAGTAAAATAGAAAGCAGATATAAACATTCTTATTTTGTTCTGTTTTTTGACAGTTCTTTTTTTTTTGGACCTAATTTTTTTCGCTTTTTTCAACAGGGAGGCACCAAAAAATGAGGCAACAGTCAAGCCACCAGAAGGGACGAAGGGAGGCCCCAACAGGGGAGGCAACAAGGCCATCTTCCCACCAAAAACGTAAGTGACAACTTCAAACACACTCATTTAGCCACCGACAGGGGTGATTCTAGGTGGAAAAAAGGAGGGGTGTGGAGGCGCCAACTGTGGTAGCTTGTTTATGCAAAAATAAAAGTTGTTTATGCAAAAAAAAAATGCTGTTATCTTGTTTCCGGCTCAGATTTCATTCCTTCAGGCCGGAAACAAGATAACAGCACATCCCAGGACACTTTTCCATCTCAAAGAAACACCTCCACCCTGTGAACCAGTAAGTGTAATTGTTACACTAACTTTTATTTTTGCATAAACAAGCTACCACAGTTGGCGCCTCCACACCCCTCCTTTTTTCAACATTGATTATCAACAGAGGTAATGGACACCCTCTGAGGATGGCTGCCTCCTCATTTTAGAATTTACCTGCCTTATTTTAATGTGCTATTATAGCTACTATTGTACTATTTACCTTAGACATCACATGTTGCGGAGCGCCGGAAAACCCCCCCTTTTGTTTCTCTGTGATTCTAGGTGGGCCAAAGGTCATGGGCTTAGGGCAGAACTTAAGGGGTAAAGAACACTTTCTGGTTGCTGCCTGGCTCATCAGTGCCCATTAATGTAGCCTTGCCAGCAGGGCCGCCATCAGAAATTTTACACATAAATAGTTTTAGGCCTGGGCCCCTCCATCCCCGGACCTGACCATCAACATTCCCCAGGGCCCGGTCCACCCACTGGCAGTCCCACCGAGTCCCATCCCATGTGCTCCTCCTCCTCTAGTCCCACTTCCTCCATCCTATGTCATCCTTCTCCAGTCCCATCTCCTTCATCCCATGTCCTTATTCTCCTCCATCCCACATCCTCCTCCTCCTTCTGTCTCATCTCCTCCATTCCACATCCTCCTCCTCCTCCTCCTCCAGTCCCATCTCCTCCATCCCACATCCTCCTCCTCCTCCTCCTCCTCCTTCTGTCTCATCTCCTCCATTCCACATCCTCCTCCTCCTCCTCCAGTCCCATCTCCTCCATCCCACATCCTCCTCCTCCTCCTCCAGTCTCATCTCCTCCATCCCACATCCTCCTCCTCCTCCTCCATACCATGTCCTCCCTCTACTCCAGTCCCATCTCCTTCTCCTCCAGTTCCATGTCCTTATCCTCCTCCAGTCCCATCTCCTCCATCCCATGTCCTCCTCCTCCAGTCCCATCTCCTCTATCCCATATGCTCCTCCTTCAGTCCCATCTCCTTTTAATCTGGGACTCCAGTTCTGGTGGCAACTGTCTCCAAGGGCATTTCTCTCTCACTACCTGTTGCGTCTATGGGACCTTACAATGGGATACAGATGGTAAAAAAAAAGGTGGTTTTAACTCTTCCATAATTCAGCCATAATGGAAAAAAAGTGCTTGCGTTATATATACTTTTTATATATAACTAGAACATCTAATAGGGTTATATCATTGCATGAAATTTCCCCTCACTTTCTGTCACCAGAACAGGAAGTGGGGGAATCTCACTGTGGGGAAATAGCTTGCAATTGTTGCCTTAAAATGTCCATTATATATATATATATATATATATATATATATATATATATATATATATATATATATATATATATATATATATATATATATATATATATATATATATATATATATATATCTATCTCTATCACAGTGGGGATGGAAAGTATTCAGACCCGCTTAAATTTTTCACTTTTTGTTATATTGCAGCCATTTGCTAAAATTGCTTAAGTTAATTTTTTTTCCTCATTAATGTACACACAGCACCCCATATTGACAGAAAAACACAGAATTGTTGACATTTTTGCAGATTTATTAAAAAAGAAAAACTGAAATATCACATGGTCCTAAGTATTCAGACCCTTTGCTGCGACACTCATATATTTAACTCAGGTGCTGTCCATTTCTTCTGATCATGCTTGAGATGGTTCTACACCTTCATTTGAGTCCAGCTGCGTTTGATTATACTGATTGGACTTGATTAGGAAAGCCACACACCTGTCTATATAAGGCCTTACAGCTCACAGTGCATGTCAGAGCAAATGAGAATCATGAGGTCAAAGGAACTGCCTGTGAAGAGCTCAGAGACAGAATTGTGGCAAGGCACAGATCTGGCCAAGGTTACAAACAAAATTCTGCTGCACTTGAGGTTCCTAAGAGCAAAGTGGCTTCCATAATCCTTAAATGGAAGATGTTTGAGACGACCAGAACCCTTCCTAGAGCTGGCCGTCCAGCCAAACTGAGCTATTGGGGGAGAAAAGCCTTTGCTGGGAGAGGTAAAGAAGAACCCAAAGATCACTGTGGCTGAACTCCAGAGATGCAGTCGGGGGATGGGAGAAAGTTGTAGAAAGTCAACAATCACTGCAGCCCTCCACCAGTCGGGGCTTTATGTCAGAGTGGCCCGACTGAAGCCTCTCCTCAGTGCAAGACACATGAAAGCCCTCATGGAGTTTGCTAAAAAACACCTGAAGGACTCCAAGATGGTGAGAAAAAGGAACATATATTATCAAATACTTACCGTAATTTTCCTTTCCTGATGGACTCCATGGCAGCCTACGTGTGGGGTTAACCCCGCCTCCTCTCCAATGCTATAGGACCCCATTCCCATAAATGAGCACTCACCACTAGCTGCTGTGTTCTGTAACTAGCCTACTCTTAGACCAATGGATGGGAACTCCGTCTGCCATGGAGTCCATCAGGAAAGGAAAATTACGGTAAGTATTTGATAATAAATTTTCCTTTTTCCTGACAGACTCCATGGCAGCCTGTGTGTGGAAAATAACTAGCCAACCACACGGGTGGGTATGCTGAACAAATCATAATTTAATTTGTCCTATCAACTGATACGATTCTCAGACCAAAGTTTACAGAAGACCGAGATGCAGGCTCTATGCAGTAATGAGCCATAAATGTGTTAATAGAGGCCCAAGAGGCTGCTTTGCAAATGGTGTCTGGAGACACATGTCGAGCCGCCGCCCACGAGGCTGCCATTCCCCTGGTGGAGTGAGGTGTCACGGCCTCTGGAGGAGCCAAGCACTTAGCCCTGTATGCTTGCTGGATGGTCTGCACTATTCAGGCCGCGAGTGTCCTGGTTGAGGCTTTTTTCCCTTTGTTGCTACCCGAGTGCAAGATAAAGGGGTGCTCAGAACATCTAAAGGAAGAAGTAATTCGTAGATATTTCTTAATAGCTTCGCCTACATCCAAAGGGTGAGTTTCAGTAAATCCCAGAGACCTGATAGTAGGTAAGACGATCTGCTGATTTTCATGAAACACCGAAGAAACTTTTGGGTTTGAACCCAGCATAGGGATGAGAACTACACGGTCCGGGAAAAACGTCAAGAAGGGCTCTTCATGACCCAGTGATCCGATCTCAGAGACCCTTTTAGCCAAGGTGACGGCCACCAAAAATTCCACTTTAGCTGAAAAGTCTTTGATGGAGAGTGGGGAGGGCCCCGTGATACTGAGTCCAGAGATTGAGTCGAGGACAAGTGGAAGGTGTCACTTGGGAAACCTGGTTTTCTTTGGGGCTTGAGCCTTGAAGCTCCACGGAAAAATTGCCGAATTAAAGGATGAACCGCCCATGAAGTACTGGAGAAAGCCGATAAAGCAGATACCTGGACCCTAAGAGAGCTGGTAGATAAGGGTAGGTCAAGACCAGTTTCAAGGAAGCTGAGGATATCCTGGACTTCCGGGTGTCTGAAAGACCTATGCACAGAAGAGCAAAATTCCACAAATTTGGTCCAGATTCTCCCATACACCTTATTTGTGCTTGGTCTTCTTGAGCTCATAAGGGTGGAGATCACTCTTGAGGCACAACCAGGGGATTCTAGTCTCTCCCTCTCAAGAACCAGACCATCAGTCTCAGTACTGCCGGACAAGGGTGTAGAACTGTCTCCTGAGAAAGAAGGTCCGGCCTGAGAGGGAGAGGCACCGGGTCCCGGAAACTGAGTTGGACGAGGAGGGGGAACCAAGGCCTGTTCGGCCAATAGGGAGCTATTGTCACCACTTTGACTGCTTCCGCCCGGAGCCTCTGCAGGAATCTCAGGATAACCAGGAGCAGGGGTAAGGCATACGCCCTCCTGAACCTCCACTGATCCATCAGGGCATCTGTTCCGAAGGCCTGGCTGCAATGGCCTCGGGTGTAGAATTTCTTCACCTTGAAGTTGCAGGGGGAAGTGAATAGATCTACCTCGGGATCGATTCCCAACGACAGGATCCACTCGAATGACTGTGCATGAAGGCACCACTCGTTGTTGTCCAACTGAGAACGTGATAGAAAGTCCGCTTGAGTGTTCTGGACTCCTGGGATGAAGACTGCTGAGATGTTTGATAGATTCTGCTGTGCCCATGATAGAATGGGTTCGACTTCTCGCAGGAGTGTGGAGCTCCGCGAACCCCCTTGCCTTTTCACATAGGATACCACCGTGGTGTTGTCCATCCTTAATAACACCGACTCCCCTTTCAGAAGGTGAAAGAAGGACTGGAGAGCACACCATGCCGCTTGAAGTTCCAGGACAATCGAGCCTGGATTGTGGAGGCAAGTGTCCCATATGCCCTGAGCAAAGTTCGATCCGCAGAGGGCTCCCCACTCAGTACCGCTGGCGTCAGTCGTGACCGTGACCCAAGAAATGGGAGCAATGGAGTGGCAATTCAGAAGGTTCTTGCGTTGAAGCCACCAGAAGAGGCTGTTCCTCATTGACGTCGTTATGTGGACGATTTGATTCTTGTCTCCCGACTTCCATTGCCCGAGGAAGCCTGACTGGAAAGGGCGTAACCTCCACAAGGCCCATTTGATCATGGGAGTCATGGAGACCATTGTGCCGACTATCTCCAGGCACTGGGAGGCTTTCAGACATGAGGTGTATAGGGCTCGAGAAATTCTGTCTCGAACAGTCGGGATCTTCTCTATTGGAAGGGAGATGGTGTTTTCCACTGTGTCGAAATGAGCCCCTAAGTATATTAGACGTTGAACCGGATCTAGATGACTTTTTTCCCTATTCAAAAGCCACCCGAAGCTGAACAGGGTGGAGATCACTTGTTCCCGATGAACCAGCAACTGCTCTCTGTTTTGAGACAACACCAGGAGGTCGTCGAGGTAATGGTAAAGACATACCCCTTTTAATCTGATGAAAGCCACTGTGGCCAGGAGAACCTTTGAAAAGACCCGGGGGGGTGTTGTCAGCTCGAAGGGGAGGTAAATAAATTGTAGGTGATCTTGCCCGACTTGGAATCGGAGAAACTTGTGAAGTTCTTTTTCTTCCGGGACATGGAAATAAGTGTCTCTTAAGTCGATTGAAATCATCCAATCGCCCGGCTGAATGACTTGCTGGATGGTTGATAGGTTTTCCATCTTGAACTTCCCATGCTCTATGAATTTGTTGAGGTAGGTCAGGTCTATGACTGGGCGCCAAGAGCCACTCTTCTTTTGAACTAGGAAGAGAGGGGAGTATATCCCCTGAAACCATTCATCCTTTGGGACATGTACCACTGCTCCCTGAGTCTTCAGTAAGTCCACGTAGGACAGTAACACTTGTCTCTGTTCTTCTGAACGAGGAAGTAGAGTGGGCACGAATCTGGGGGTAGGAGTACTGGAGAAGGCCCAACTGTGCCCTGACGAGACTGTCCTTACGACCCAGTAGTCCGAGATTGGGGCCGCCGAGACGTGCCGGAAGAGGAACAGAAGAGCCCCCACCCGACCCGCCTGGACGGGCGCAATCTCAAAAGGACTTTGCCTGCTCACGACCGCTGGATGTCTGGCCTTTAGCGGGCTTACGAAAGGATGCTTGCCCTCTGCTCCAATTTTTCCTGAAGTCTCGGCCAGGCTTGTAGGAGCGTCCTTCTCTGGAGCGCTCCAGAGTGCGTCTTCTATACTGGGGTTTCTTCCGTCCAAGTAGACGCCTGTCCTGGGGGAGGAAGCCTAACTTACCACCCGTGGCCCGCGTTATGGCATCATCTAACTTGTTGCCGAACAGTGAAGACGCCTCAAAGGGGATTTTACACCAGGCTTGCTTGGAGACCGGGTCAGCGAGCCAAGGACGCAACCATAAAGCCCGTTTGGCCGTGACCAATGATAACATAATTCACGCCAATAGGCGGATCAAATCGATAGACGCCTCCCCAAGGAAGACTGCCGCTAGTTTCAGTTCTGCAGCTGCTGAACTTCCAGCCAGCTCCTCCGAAACACCCTTAAGGAAGGAATCTACATTCTCCGTCCAGGCCTCCATGGCCTTTGACATGGCCGCTAGTGCCAGGGCCGGTTTACAGGCCGTGCCTGCTAGCCCGTAAATTTTCTTCAAATCTTGGTCTATTCTTCTTTCAAGACCATCCTTGAAGGACACCGCATCTTCCAAAAGGAGAGTAACATGTTTGGCCAGACGCATTAAGGCTGCGTCCACAAGGGGAGTGTTTTCCAGATATTTCACCTCTTCTAACTTGAAGGGGTATAATCTGGAGGTTTTATTTGACATGGAGGACTTCTTGTCTGTCTTATTCCACTCCTCATCAATGATGTCTTTTTATTCAGAAAGGAGCGGAAAGTTTGAGAGTTCCTTCCCCAGATGTTTAAAGAACTTCTTCTGTTTAGCTGGTAGGGTGGAGGGGTCTTCCCACTTAAGGGCCTCCTTGATCGCCTTGATTAATGGTGAAACCATACTGAAGTCAAAGCCTCTGATGTCCTCCTCTTCTGGAGGTTCATCATCCGAAGAGTCAAGAGAGGCAATGTAGGGCTGGGATGTGCCCCGACCGTCACGGGCCTCGTCAGCCGGAGGGCCAGATAAAGTAGTAGACTGGCTCAACGTGTGTGCTGTATCTATCTCTTTCAGGGATTGTTGCACTACACGTATTACAAGAGACTCCAAACGCTGGTTCTCCGTCTTTTTTTCTCTAACCGCGCGGGCATAGCAACGGTCACACAGTGACTTGCCCTCCGGAACTCGTGTTCCACATCCCCAGCAGGCTCTCCGATCAGAGTGGCTGTCGTGGCGGTGGGAGCGGTGTCTGGAGAAGGAATGGGAAAGTCTACTTTGGTGGTGGTTTCCATGCGAAGAGTCTCGTCTGGATCTAGATGACGAGTGGTATTGTGGCCTGGCAAGGTCTGGTTCATTCTGGACCCTGATCTGAGGGTCCGATCTAGAAGGGCTATAAAAAGAAAAAGGGGGAGGCAAGACACAACATCAGAAAATGCAAACATTTGCGATTGCACCTCAACCCCTCCCCTCACAAGCACATACCTTGTGCGTGAGGGCTGGCAACTTAAAGGCCGTGACTTGTCCATGATTTTTGGACGAATAGCGACACAGTACGGATGGTCTGCATACAAAGAATGCCCTGAATAAAGCCAAGGCGCCAGTTAGGGAAATGATAAAACAAACTTGCCCCCAGAATAAATAATTTATATTACTATTATTCCTCGTTTCTTCTTTTGTATTTTGTTTTTTTTGTTTTTTTGTTTTTTATAAAAAAAATTTATTATATTTATTTTTTTTGTTTACAAAATTTTTTAAATAAATAGATATGTCCCAGGAAGAGCCACATCAAATAGCTGCTAAACACAGCAAAGCAGGCACTAACCTGAGACTAGGGCTAAGGAAAACCGCTCCGCTCCGCTCCGCTCCACTTCCTCTCACTGACAGGGAGTTCCCATTGTGCAGGAGCTAAGAGCGGATTTTAAATCCCCCGCCCGTGACGTCATCGCCCCCACCACGCACCTGCACTGTGGGGCGGTGACCTACTGCGCATGCGTGGCCCGCCAAGCGGCCCATCGTACTGCGCACACGCGAGGCAAGATTCGGGACTGAGGAGGCTACAGCGCATGCGCGAACGGCGAAGGCAGCCGCATCCGGAAGTGCCGAGGCGAGCTGGTACGCACAAGCGCTCCAGGTGACATGAGGGGTAAAATGGCCTGACAACAGCCAAAATAAGCCACAGGACCGACTTTTGACAGCATAGAGGGGATGACATACAGCATACAGAGGCGAGCATCCCTCCACCATAGGGGCATTACTCCAGCCTCTAAACGCTACTCACCCGCCCGTGGCTGGGCTCTGAGCTGCACCGCTTGAGGTATGCCAACATCTCGGATCCATCCGATCGGACGCGAACGTCATGTGTAGGTCCATTGGAGGAGGACAAAAAAGGAACGCAGCAGCTAGCGGTGAGTGCTCATTTATGGGAATGGGGTCCTATAGCATTGGAGAGGAGGCGGGGTTAACCCCACACGTAGGCTGCCATGGAGTCTGTCAGGAAATAAGATTCTCTGGTCTGATGAGGCCAAGATAGAACTTTTTGTCCTTAATTCTAAGAATTAAGAGAAAACCAGGCACTGTTCATTACCTGTCCAATACAGTCCCAACAGTGAAGCATGGTGGTGGCAGCATCATGCTGTGGGGATGTATTTCAGCTGCAGGGACAGGACGACTGGTTGCAATTGAGGGAAAGATGAATGCGGCCAAGTACAGGCATATCCTGGACGAAAACCTTCTCCAGAGTGCTCAGGACCTCAGACTGGGCCGAAGGTTTACAAGACAATGACTCTAAGCACACAGATAAAATAACGAAGGAGTGGCTTCACAACAACTCAGTGACTGTTCATGAATGGCCCAGCCAGAGCCCTGACTTAAACCCAATTGAGCATCTCTGGAGAGACCTAAAAATGGCTGTCGACCAACGTTTACCATCCAACCTGACAGAACTGGAGAGGATCTGCAAGGAGGAATGGCAGAGGATCGCCAAATCCAGGTGTGAAAAACTTGTTGCATCTTTCCCAAAAAGACTCATGGCTGTATCAAAAGGGTGCTTCTACTAAATACTGAGCAAAGGTTCTGAATACTTAGGACCATGTGATATTTCAGTTTTTCTTTTTTAATAAATCTGCAAAAATGTCAACAATTCTGTGTTTTTCTGTCAATATGGGGTGCTGTGTGTACATTAATGAGGAAAAAAAATGAACTTAAATAATTTTAGCAAATGGCTGCAATATAACAAAGTGAAAAATTTAAGGGGGTCTGAATACTTTCCATCCCCACTGTGTGTGTGTATATATATATATATATATATATATATATAATATTTATAAGGAAACAATTGCTGGCTATATCCCCACAATGAGATTCTCTCACTTCCTGTTCTGGTGACACCAAGACAGAAAATGAAGGGAAATCTCCTGCAATGACATAACTCTGTTAGGTGTTCTAGTCATATATAAAGTATAAAGCAAGCACTTTTTCCCCATTTTGGCCAAATTATGAAAGAGTTTAAACCCCATTCGGTTTTTTTCCCCATCTGTGTCCCACGGGTTGCAGGAAAAAAATTACCTTGATTTCCCCATCAACACAGTGTTGATGAGGGAATCCCTGCTGCAGAGCCATTGTATTCTCCCAGTGGGGGGCATTAAAACTGCCTCCGCCAGGAGAACACAGTGATTATTGCTAGCGGCTACAAGAGCTGCTAGCGATAATCATATGTAAAATATGACAAGTTGGTTGTACTCAAGTTGATCGATCAATCAACTTGGGTACATTCAGCCTTACCATATAGGGATCGGCCGAACACCCCCCTGTTCGGTTAGCATCCAGAATAGGGATGAGCCGAACACCCCCCAGGTTGGTTCGCACCAGAACCTGCGAACGGACCGAAACTTCGCACGAACGTTAGAACCATATTAAAGTCTATGGGACTCGAACATTCAAAATCAAAAGTGCTAATTTTAAAGGCTAATTTGCATGGTATTGTCCTAAAAAGGGTTTGGGGACCCGGGTCCTGCCCCAGGGGACATGTTTTAATGCAAAAAAAAGTTTTAAAAACGACCGTTTTTTCAGGAGCAGTGATTTTAATGATGCTTAAAGTGAAAAAAAGTGAAATATTCCTTTAAATATCGTACCTGGGGGGTGTCTATAGTATTCCTGTAAAGTGGCGGGTGTTTCCTGTGCTTAGAACAGTCCCTGCACAAAATGATATTTTTAAAGAAATAAAAGTCATTTAAAACTGCTTACGGCTTTAATGTAATGTCGGGTCCCGGTAATATGGATGAAAATCAGTGAGACAAACGGCATGGGCACCCCCCCCCCCCCCCCCGTCCATTACCAGGCCCTTTGGGTCTTGTATGGGTATTAAGGGGAACCCCGCACCCAAATTAAAAAAAGGAAAGGCTTGGGGCCCCAGGCCCTCTGAACAGCAGTATACAGGCGGTGCAAACAAGACAGGGACTGTAGGTTTGTTGCTAAGTAGAATCTGTTTTTGAACTGGTACATTTTTAAAGTGTTTAGCTCCAGCCAAAAAATCTATTTTATGCTTTTTGGAAAACATAGGGAAGGGTTATCACCCCTCTGACATTTGTTTTGCTGTCTGTGCTCCTCTTCAGAAGATTTCACCTCACTTTCTGTCCCAATGACAAATGTTTTTTGAAAATTTGTTTTTTTTAGTGAAACAAGGATTGGTGATAAAGCATCAGTGGAAAGGAGCAACGTTTTTCCCATATTAACTCTTACAGGAGAGAATTTCCCTTCCTAGGGGTAGATTTCATCTCACTTCCTGTTGTCTCCTTCCGTTTGCAAGTAGGAGTCGTTTGTAAGTTGGATGTTTGAAAGTAGGGGCCTGCCCTATATACTCTGCAGAAATTGGGGCCTTAGGTGTTGGTGTTGCCACAACACTGTAAGTCCTCACAGGGCCCTGCTATGAAATATTAGATCAAGAATTGTAATTACATGCCCCTGTTGAACAGGGTCAGAAAAATTGGGCCGATGGTGGTGGTGGTGCTGGTGCCACAACACTGTAAGTCCTCACAGTTACTCTTGGTGGGCGCTGGAACGGGCCCTGCTGTGAAATATTAGATCAAGAATTGTAATTACATGCACTTGTTGAACAGGGGCAGAAAAATTGGGCCTTAGGCACTGGTGCCACTACACTGCAACCCCTCACAAATCCTCTAGTTGGAGCGCAGGAACGAACCCTGCTGCAAAGTATTGCATCAAAAATTGTAATTACACGCCCCTGTTAAACAGGGGCTGAAAGATTGGGCCTTAGGCATTGGTGCTGGTGCCACAACACTGCAACCCCTCATAAATCCTCTAGATGGAGCGCAGGAACGAACCCTGCTGCAAAGTATTGCATCAAAAATTGTAATTACACGCCCCTGTTAAACAGGGGCAGAAAAATTGGGCCTTATCCACTGGTGGTGGCGCCCAGAACCAAAACATGATCATTGAGGAGGAAGAGGATAGTCACTCAGCATAACAGGATAGTCACTCAGCATCAGCATAGGGAGTCTTGAAGGAATCTGACATTCCAAAAAAAATTATTCGGTTACATCAGCATCAGGTGCTTGGTAGCCGGTGGTGATCCAAGACTGATTAATTTTTATGAAGGTCAGTCGATCGAACGAGTCGGTTGACAGACGCACCCTGTGATCGGTTACAAAGCCTCCAGCAGCACTGAATGTGCATTCCGAAAGAACGCTGGATGCAGGACAGGCCAGTAGCTCAATTGCATACTGTGCAAGCTCTGGTCAGTGATCCATCCTCAAGACCCAGTAACCCAGAGGATTTTCGGTGGGAAAGGTTTCCAAGTCAGATCTTGCCCCTAGGTATTCCTGCACCATATAAAACAGATGCTGGCGATGGTTGCTGGAACCAATCATACCTTGGGGCTGTGGACTAAAAAATTGTCTAAATGCATCGGTCAGATGGCCACCTTCTCCACTGCTCCTTCTTTGACTGACCAAAGCCTCAGCAACACGTTGTCCAGGAACAGGAGTTTGTAACCTCCCAGTCTCTGGGAACGCGTTGCACAGACCTTTCTGCAAGGCCTCCCGAAGATGTTTCATCCTTTGCTCCCTCTGCGATGGCAAGATAAGGTCTGCAACCTTACCCTTATAACGTGGATCAAGGAGGGTTGCCAACCAGTAACGATCCCTCTCCTTGATACCACGAATACAAGGAACCTTCCGCAGGCTTTGCAGGATCAGGGAGGCCATGCAGCGTAGGTTTGCTGAGGCATTCGGTCCGGAGTCCTCTGGGTCACTAAGGACGATATGATCCGCAGCCACCTCCTCCCAGCCACGTACAAGTCCATGGGTTTCTTAGGACTGTAAATGATCCCTTAAAGATTGCTGCTGATGCTGAGTGCCAGGCTCCACCTCCATGCTGACACAATCCTTCTCCTCCTCCTCCTCATCCTCTTCCTGGGTAATCGGCGAGCACACAGGAACACTGTCTGGATAAAGGGGGCCTTGAGAGCTAAGAAAGTCCTCCTCTTCCTGCCTCTGTTCTGCCTCAAGTGCCCTGTCCATTATCCCACACAGCGTGTGCTCCAACAGGTGGACAAGGGGGGCAGTGTCACTGATGCATGCACTTTCACTGCTCACCATCCTCGTGGCCTCCTCAAATGGTGACAGGACCCTGTCCTGGTGCCATAGTCGCACAGGTACTCATTGATGGCCCTCTGCTGCGTGTTCACCCACTGCAGCATGACCAACATTGAGTTCCACCTGGTGGGCTTGTCACAGATTAGGCGGTTCTTGGGCAGGTTAAATTCCTTTTGGAGGTCAGCCAGCCAAGCACTGGCATTATAAGACCGGCAGAAATGCACACAGACTTTCCTGGCCTGCCTCAGGACATCCTGTAAGCCTGAGTACCTGCCCAAGAACCGCTGCACCACCAAGTTAAGGACGTGAGCCAAACAGGGCACATGGGTCAGTTGTCCCTCTCGGAGGGCGGAGAGGAGGTTTGTGCCATTGCCACAAACCACCATTCCTGGCTGAAGCTGGCGTGGCGTCAACCACCTCTGAACCTGCCCCTGCAGAGCTGACAGAATCTCTGCCCCAGTGTGGCTCCTGTCCCCCAAGCACAGCAGCTCAAGCATCGCATGGCATCTTTTGGCCTGCGTACTTGCGTAGCCCCTTGAACGCCTACGGAGCACTACTGGTTCCGAGGACAAAGCACAGAAAGGGGCCATGGAGGAAGAAGAAGAGGAGGGGGTGGAGGAGAGAGGTGTGTCAGAATCACCAGTAGTAGCATTTTGGTGGTGGAACAACCTCCAACACTACTGCACCTTGTCCTGCATCCTTCCCAGCTGCCAGCAGAGTCACCCAATGCGCCGTGAAACTTAGGTAACGTCCCTGTCCATGCCTGCTGGACCATGAGTCAGCGGTAATATGCACCTTACTGCTGACCGCCCTGTCCAGCGAGGCCAAGACATTGCCTTCCACATGCCAGTAGAGAGTCGGAATCGCCTTCTGTGAGAAAAAGTGGCGTTTGGGAACCTGCCACTGAGGAACCGCACATTCCACAAACTCACGGAAGGGGGCAGATTCTACCAACTGAAAAGGTAGCAGTTGAAGTGCTAGCAATTTTGCCAAGCTAGCATTCAACCGCTGGGCATGTGGATGGCTGGGATCGAACTTCTTTCTGCGGTGCAGCAGCTGGGCCAGGGAAATTTGCCTGGTACAATCTAACATCGGTGTACCGATAGCATATTGCCCGAAAGTACTTGGCTGTGACACACCTAATTCACCTTCATTCCTCTCAGTGCAGGTCTCAGAGAGGACTGAAGGTTTAGAGGGGTTGGAGATCCCAGCTGATGAGGAGCAAGGAGAGGTCCTCTTTGTTCTTTGGTGTGGGTCTTTTAGGTACGCTTGCCAACGAACTGCATGGCAGGTCAACATATGTCTGGTCAAGCATGTGGTGCTCAAACGGGAGATGTTTTGGCCACGCGAGATATGCTTGAAACATATGTTGCAAATAGCAGCAGTGCGATCTGATGCACTCGTCTCAACAAAGGCCCACACCAAAGAACTTTTGGAATAACGCGCAGAAACAGCAGCGCCCTGCACATGCAGAGCTCTGCGGTGTGATGCAGTCAGTGTGCTGCCCTTAAGCTGGCTCCTGGAGGGCATCCTGCCTCGTTGGTGGCATGCCTCCTCCTCCTCCTCTCTCCTATCAGGCACCCAAGTGACCTCATCATCCCCTCCCTCCTCATCACTGGAGCAAACCTGGCAGTATGCTGCAGCAGGGGGAACATGACTGCCAGATTGTTGTCCTTCTTGGGCACCCCCTCTGCACTCATGTTACTGCCTTCCTCTAGCTGAGTACCATCATCAGAGCCTTCAAAACGCTGGGCATCCTCCTGGAGCAGGTACCCAACACTGTGGTCAAACAGTTCGGAGGACTCCTCAGGAGGACATGGGGGGGCTAGGGAAGAAGTGACTGATGCCATTGAGCCGAGGGAAGAGGCCGTGTTGGCAGCTGCTTTTCAAGACAAAGTACCCTGAGCCTGGGTGAGAGAGGATGAGGAGGATGAGGACGGCTTGGTCATCCACTCGAGCAAGTCTTCCGCATGTTGCGGCTCAACGCGGCCAGCTGCCGAAAAAAAGGCCAAGCATGTCCCACGGCCACGTGCTGATGAGGATGCACCGTGTCCACGACCAGCACTGTTGCCTCTAGACACAGAGCCTGCTTGCGCTCTTTTATTGGCTTGTGACTGTCTGCCTCTCCTTGTTGGCCTTCCAGACATACTAATGGCCTGCAGTGAGCTGCACAAAACTGGGATGTGTATTATTTATATATATATATATATATATATATATATATATATATATATATATATATATATATATATATATATATATATATATATATATATATATATATATATATATAATCTATATATCTCTGCCTGCCTGTAGTATTATTAGTATGAGAACACCTGCACTTGTCTTCAGGTAGCTATACTGTAGGTGCAACTGTGCAGGGTACACAGTACACTAACTGGAAATACTTCAAGAGCCTGCCTGTGCTATTAATAGGATCAGAAGAAGCACACAAGCACTTGGCTTCAGGTAGCTATACTGTAGGTGCAACTGTGCAGGGTTACACAGTACACTAACTGGAAATACTTCAAGAGCCTGCCTGTGCTATTAATAGGATCAGAAGAAGCACACAAGCACTTGGCTTCAGGTAGCTATACTGTAGGTGCAACTGTGCAGGGTACACAGTACACTAACTGTAAATACTTCAAGAGCCTGCCTGTGCTATTAATAGGATCAGAAGAAGCACACAAGCACCTGGCTCCATGTAGCTATACTGTAGGTGCAACTGTGCAGGGTTACTGTCAGGTCACCTGTATCCAGGTGACAGATGCACCCCGTTGGGGTCAGGAATGCACCGCTATGATAGTGGACCCTAAGGCTGACTGCTGCAGATGGAACTCGGGGTGGTTCAGGAAGGCAGGTTCCCTGGAGCACCAACACGGATCCCACAGTGAGTTAGAGCATAGATTCCACGGGGCGCGGAGTCTAAGAGCCAGTTGGTGTTCACCAGAGCCTCTAGTGGTGAGGATGGACTAGGCTGCAACTGGCTCCAGGTCGGGGCCCCCAGGGTCTCCCAGCTCACGCTCACGGTAGGCTACAGGAGGATGGAGAGGAAACAGCAGCCCAGGACAGCAAGGAATAGTAAGGAGGTAGCCAAATGCCGGGGCAACTAGCAGACAAGGATAATAGAGAACACGCCAAAAGTCAGGGTCACAGGCAAACAGGGATAGTTGAGAACGCGCCAAAGATCAGGGTCACAAGCAGACAGGAATAGTCGGGAACACGCCAAGATCAGTGACAGAGAAAAACTAGAGCACACGGCAAACAGGAAGCCAAACACACAATATTGCACGGCAAGGCAGGCTTGGAGAATACGGTGTTAAATAGTGGTTCCTGTTGAGGCTAGGGTGGAGCCACACAGAGGGAAGATTACTTAAGCATGCAGGTGTGAGAGCACAAACCACAAGGCTGATACACAGACCAGGTAAGAGACAGACAGGTCATGAATGTATTGCAAGGTCATGACAGTACCCCCCCTCTTACGAGGCCTCCCCCTCCCCCGCTTTGGACCAGG
The DNA here is from genome assembly GCA_037952925.1 of Lithobates clamitans. Taxonomy (NCBI): domain Eukaryota; kingdom Metazoa; phylum Chordata; class Amphibia; order Anura; family Ranidae; genus Lithobates; species Lithobates clamitans. The sequence continues at coordinate 253,474 of JBBGZY010001140.1, forward strand.
CTTGGAGGGAAACTTCAAATGGAACTTCCTCAGAAGACGAGGTGCGAAGACTTCAGATGCAGAAATCCAAGATCTCTCCTCAGGACCGAAACCTTTCCACCTTTTATAGAAGCGAGAATCCAAAATTTGACTAACCTCGTACTCTTGATCATCTTCAGACACTGGAGCCAAGGTAGAGAGAGGTCGAGAGAACTTATTGAAAACTAAAAGGTTTCAGAAGGGATACATGAAAGGAGTTTGAGATCCTGAGGCTTTTAGGGATCTGGAGTTTAAAACAAACAGGATTCAGCTTAGAAATTATATTGTAAGGACCAATGAATCTCGGGGCAAACTTGAGAGAAGGAACCCGGAGTCTGATGTTCCTGGTAGAAAGCCAGACTTTGTCTCCTGGCTGTAGAGAAGGCGGCTTACGCCTGCGATGGTCAGCAAAACTTTTGAACTTGTTGGCAGCTTTCTGGAGGGAATCATGAACGTCAGCCCACAAGGAATTGAATGATTCCTGAACAGTAGCCAAAGCTGGGATGTCAGAAGAACAGGTCATAGGAAGAGGGAGCTGAGGATGTCTTCCATAAACAGTGACAAAGGGTGTCTTCTGAGAACTGACGTTGACATAATTGTTGTGGGTGAACTCTGCCCACGGGAGTAATGAGACCCAATCATCGTGATGAGAAGAGACCAAGGTACGGAGAAAGACCTCCAACTCCTGATTAACCCTTTCAGTCTGGCCATTGGATTGGGGATGGTAAGAAGAGGTAAAATCCAAGGTAATGTTGAGGGATTTGCAAAAGGCTCTCCAAAAGCGAGAAGTAAACTGAACACCCCTGTCTGAAATTACATGGGAAGGGACACCATGAAGACGGAAAATCTCTCGTACGAAAATGGGAACCAAGGCAGGAGCAGAAGGGAGACCAGGAAGAGGAACAAAATGGGCCATCTTGGAGAATCGATCAATTACCACCCAAATGACCGTATTCTTCTCAGAAGGTGGAAGATCGGTGATGAAGTCCATGGCTATGTGAGACCAGGGCTCCTTGGGAATGGGCAAGGGCATGAGAAGACCAGCAGGAGCCTGCGTGGAGGACTTAGACTGGGCACAGACATGACAAGCCTTAACATAGTCTTTGACATCCGAACGGAGAGTAGGCCACCAGTAGTGGCGACTGATGAGGAGGAAGGATCGAAGAAACTCAGCATGACCTGCCACCTTGGAGTCATGTCCCCAATGAAGGATCTTAGCTCTTAACTCAGTGGGGACGAAGGTCCTGCCAGGAGGAATTTTTGACTTCAGGGTGGTTGAATGGGCAAGGATGCATGAAGTAGGGATAATCGGCTCAGATTCAATGGTAGGCTCCTCATCCTGAATGTCAAAAGATCTAGAGAGTGCATCAGCCCGACTGTTGCAGGAACCAGGTTTGAATGTAATGGTGAAGTTAAAACGGGAAAAGAAGAGACTCCACCTGGCTTGTCTGGGATTCAATCGTTTGGCATTCTGTAAGTACTGCAGATTTTTATGGTCAGTGAAAATTGTTATGGAATGTGGGGAACCCTCCAAGAGATGACACCACTCCTCCAACGCCAATTTAATCGCAAGAAGTTCCCGATCACCAATAGCGTATTTCTTCTCCGCCTGAGAAAGTTTTCTGGAGAAAAACGCACATGGTAGACGTTTTTTCCCAAAGGATTGAAGAAGCACAGCTCCCACCCCAGTTGAGGAAGCGTCCACTTCAATAAAAAATGGATCCCTCGGGTCAGGTCGCCTCAACAAAGGTCCAGAAATGAAGGCCTGTTTCAAATTATGAAAGGCAGAGACAGCTTCGGGGGACCACTCCTTGGCATTAGCACCCTTCTTGGTCAAGGCGATAATTGGCGCAGCAATAGAGGAGTAATTCCTAATGAACTGCCTGTAATAATTAGTGAACCCAAGAAAGCACTGCGTGGCCTTGAGGCCGGCAGGAAGAGGCCAGTTGGTAATGGCCGAGACCTTCCCAGGATCCATACGAAGTCCGAAGTTAGAGACGAAGCATCCCAGAAACAGGACTTCAGAACATTCAAAAGAACATTTCTCCAGCTTGGCGTACAGATTATTTTCTCGAAGGCGCTGAAGTACAATCCGGACATGGTCTCTGTGAACCTACAGACTATCCGAAAGGATGAGAATGTCATCCAGGTAGATGACAACAAATTGGTAAAGCAGATCCCTGAAGATTTCGTTAATAAAGTTTTGGAACACCACTGGGGCGTTACACAAACCAAAGGGCATGACCAAGTACTCGTAATGCCCATCTCTAGTGTTAAACGCAGTTTTCCATTCATCCCCTTCCCGTATTTGGATCAAATTGTATGCACCCCTGAGATCCAACTTGGTAAAAATGGAGGCACCTTTCAACCTGTCAAATAGTTCCGATATTAGGGGTAGAGGGTATAGATTTTTGATTGTTACCGCGTTTAGGCCTCGGCAGTCAATGCAGGGTCTTAGGGTACCATCCTTTTTGGCAACAAAAAAGAACCCTGCTCCTGCAGGCGATGAGGATTTGCGGATGAATCTTTTTTTAGATTTTCTGCAACATACTCAGACATGGCCTGGGTCTCTGGGATGGACAGAGGGTAGGTACGACCCCTGGGTAGAGCTGCTCCGGGAACAAGGTCAATGGCACAGTCAAAGTCAAAGGACCTGTGAGGAGGAAGCACCTCAGCTGACTTTTTACAGAACACATCCCGGAAATCGGTATATGCAGCGGGAAGGGCAGAGGATACTGAGGTGGTAGCCACGGGAAGTCTCCCCTTAGGGGCAACCTTGAGTAGGCAGGAAGAGAAACAGGAGGGACCCCAAGCCAGGATCTGCCCAGAAGTCCAGTCAATGTGTGGAGAGTGGAGCTGCAATCAAGGAAGGAACTCCTGGTGGAGTTTTCCTACCGACATCTTAACAGGAGGGGTCTGGAAGCGGATAGGCCCCCCTGGAAGAACAGTGCCATCAATCGCCGAGACCACCAATTGAGTGGTGAGGAGTAAAAGGGTAAGGTTCATGGAAGATGCAGTTCTCCAGTCCATAAAGTTGCCAGCGGCTCCTGAATCCAGATAAGCCAAGGCCGAGTGGGAGGAAATGCCAACATGAAGAAACACCAAAAGAGGGAGACGAGAAGATGACTTTTCTGGGTCCAATACTCCACCTTCCAGATGTATTACCCGAGCTTTTCCTGGACGAAATGAGCATGTGTCACGAAAATGACCTTTGCCCCCACAGCAGAGACACAGGCCCAGAGTTCTGCGCCTAGCACATTCCTCGGGGGATGGCCTGGTCTGGCCCAGCTGCATGGGTTCCTTAGTTGGCAGGAGATGCTCCACAGGACGAAAAGAGAGGAGCTCAGGCTGACTAAGGACCAAGGAGTGCTGGCATCGCTTTTCTAAGGTCCTTTCATGAAAACGAATATCTGTCTGGTTACACAGGGAGATAATTTTCTTCCAGATCAGTGGGGATGGTTCTCCCTGCTAATTCGTCCTTCACTCTATCAGAAAGGCCATGCAGAAAGGTTGCGACTAAGGCCTCATTGTTCCAGCTCAGCTCAGCCGTCAGTATGCGGAAACGAAGAGCATACTGTCCCATAGAAGCAGACTCTTGGCGGAGACGTAAGAGGGCGCTGGCCGCTGAAGAGACGCGACCTGGTTCCTCAAAGGTATTCCAGAAGAGTTTCAGAAAATGAGAGAGGCTGGAAACCACTGGGTCTTTCCTCTCCCACATAGGGGCAGCCCAAGCTAAAGCCTCGCTGGACAGGAGAGAAATAATATAGGCTACCTTTGCCCGATCAGACTTGAAGTTTTAGGGTTGGAGTTCAAAATGAATAGTACACTGGCTAAGGAACCCTCTGCAGGCCTTGGAATCCTCAAAGTAACGGGACGGAGCTGGTAAGTGTAAAGGGTTAGCGGCTGCGACTGTAAGCGGAGCTGATACGGCAGCCGATTGGGGTTGTGGAACTGGGGAGCCTAAGGAGGCTTAAAGTTGTTCAAAGCGGGAAGCCAAATCCCGAAGGAATCGCATCACCTGGGTCTGATTAGATTCCTGGGTCTCGAGTCTGTGGACTATGCCCTGCAGCTGATCATCGGCAGGTAGCGGCACATCAGACGGGTCCATGGCCGTGCAAACTGTCAGGTCACCTGTATCCAAGTGACAGATGCACCCCGTTGGGGTCAGGAGTGCACCGCTATGATAGTGGACCCTAAGGCTGACTGCTGCAGATGGAACTCGGGGTGGTTCAGGAAGGCAGGTTCCCTGGAGCACCAACACGGATCCCACAGTGAGTTAGAGCATAGATTCCCCAGGGCGCGGAGTCTAAGACCCAGTTGGTGTTCACCAGAGCCTCTAGTGGTGAGGATGGACTGGGCTGCAACTGGCTCCAGGTCACGGCCCCCAGGGTCTCCCAGCTCATGCTCACGGTAGGCTACAGGAGGATGGAGAGGAAACAGCAGCCCAGGACAGCAAGGAATAGTAAGGGGGTAGCCAAATGTCGGGGCCACCAGCAGACAAGGATAACAGAGAACACGCCAAAAGTCAGGGTCACAGGCAAACAGGGGTAGTCGAGAACGTGCCAAAGGTCAGTGTCCCAAGCAGACAGGAATAGTCGGGAACACGCCAAGATCGGTAACAGAGACAGAGACAAACTAGAGCACACGGCAAACAGGAAACCAAACACACAATATTGCACGGCAAGGCAGGCTTGGAGAATACGGTGTTAAATAGTGGTTCCTGTTGAGGCTAAGGTGGAGCCACACAGAAGGAAGATTACTTAAGCATGCAGGTGTGAGAGCACAAGCCTCAAGGCTGATACACAGACCAGGTAAGAGACAGACAGGTCATAAATGTATTACTGCAAGGTCATGACAGTTACACAGTACACTAACTGTAAATACTTGAAGAGCCTGCCTGTGCTATTAATAGGATCAGAAGAAGCACACAAGCACCTGGCTTCAGGTAGCTATACTGTAGGTGCAACTTTGCAGGGTACACAGTACACTAACTGGAAATACTTCAAGAGCCTGCCTGTGCTATTGATAGGATCAGAAGAAACACACAAGCATCTGGCTTCAGGTAGCTATACTGTAGGTGCAACTGTGCAGGGTACACAGTACACTAACTGGAAATACTTCAAGAGCCTGCCTGTGCTATTATTGGGATCAGAAGAAGCACACAAGCACTTGAATTCAGGTAGCTATACTGTAGGTGTGACTGTGCAGGGTACACAGTACACTAACTGGAAATACTTCAAGAGCCTGCCTGTGCTATTAATAGGATCAGAAGATGCACACAAGCACTTGGCTTCAGGTAGCTATATTGTAGGTGCAACTGTGCAGGGTACACAGTACACTAACTGGAAATACTTCAAGAGCCTGCCTGTGCTATTAATAGGATGAGAAGAAGCACACAAGCACCTGGCTTCAGATAGCTATAGTGAAAAGAAGGAGTAAGGGGAGCGCTGAATAATTGTGAAAAAAACTAGTGTATAAAAATTCCACTCAGTGTAGACCACAAATAATACATTCAAGTCTATGATAACCAGCCTACCTATGTGAATCAAACATAAATGAATAAAATTATTGAAACTAAAACCGATAATGAATAGTAGTATTCAATAATAATTGTGCAACCATAACATGATATGTGATGCCAAAAAAACGAAAAAAATATATATAAATCAAATATGCAATATATAATGAAAAGTCCATCAAAGGTGAAAAATTAGTTGAAATGAAATCCTGATGTGAATCTTGATATCAAGGCATGAACAGCAGAATCCCTTCACCATCACTGAAAAAACACCAATGTGCTCATGGAAATGGGTGTCAGCTTACCAGATGGAGTTGACCAATTTAATGAAAAAAAGGTCAAATAGGCTTTAGCAAGATAATGCTTGCTGCAATGGAGAAAAATGAACCAGACTCTTGTCCTCACATCAACAGGGTCTCACACACGGGATATAAAAATAGATGGAGAGGAACCAAACATAGTGTAACACCATTTATTTTAAAACTTGATAAAAACAAACATAGCCAAATGGCTACTCACATACAAGGTGCCATCGCCCCGGCACTCAGGCTGGAAAGCGTATCTTTAGGTGGGGAGACTGCTCTGTAGAAAAGTTCCCAGATGATCGCGGCAGTGGCGTGCGTTCCACCCTCGACAGACGGACGAACCACGGAAGCCGGATGTGATGTAATTGCGTGACCAAGTACCGCCTCGACGTACGTTTCGTTAAACACGTCTTCAGGAAGCGTACTTGGTCACTATGGGGATAGTTTAAATAATGTTGAAATTAGCATAAAGGGAGGGGTTGAATGCTTCACAGCCTCAGTGCCTTTTACAAAACACCGTACAACCGTCTCTAACAGCATTTGAAATAGCAGCAAAATTGAACTTCCATATAGAATTTATACAAATATAAGTATAGAATGGTCCTATATACTAGTACTGATGAGAACTATATTTTAAATTATGTTTCATTAACTATATTTGAGATGGCACATTCCTTCAGCACCAGACTGCTTGAAATGTGATAAATATAAATGAATAAAATAAAAACAAAAAAATTCACTAAAATTGGTGACATTATCACAGTTATAAACAGTACCCAACAGTTACATTAGAATATATACCCAGAGACAACATTCAAAAGTGGATATCAATTATATTACATCAATACTTCAGAGGAAAAATTAATCTTTGGAAATATCTGACAAAGGTCTAATCATTAGTTAAAAAACAGTTGAGATCCAGTTCGATATTTAAGCCCTGTGGCTGCATCGTTTGTAAACGGTACAGCCACTGGGTCTCATTTTGGGAAACAGCCTTTCTAAGATCAGTGCCTCTCCAATTGGAGGCAATCTTATCTATACCGTAAAAAGTAAGTAAACGGGGGTCCCTATTACGGACCATACGAAAATGGTGTGATACGCTGTGATTTAAAAAGCCTTTGGAAATATTAGCTACATGTTCGTTAATACGAACCCTCAATTTGCGGGTTGTCCGCCCCACATATTGGATTGAACTTGGCCACTCCAACACATATGTGACATAACTAGAATTACATGTGATCAGAGGTTTAATGGAAAATTCCTGTTGGGTGACCTTAGAATGAAATTTGGAAACCTTTTTCCCTACTCTATTCGTAGTGCGACAGGCTTTGCACCTAGTGCAATAATGAAACCCTGATCCATCCAGAAAAGTGGAAGGTTTCCTAGGGGGACCTATAGCTAATATTTTCAAAGGCTTTTTAAATCACAGCGTATCACACCATTTTCGTATGGTCCATAATAGGGACCCCCGTTTACTTACTTTTTACGGTATAGATAAGATTGCCTCCAATTGGAGAGGCACTGATCTTAGAAAGGCTGTTTCCCAAAATGAGACCCAGTGGCTGTACCGTTTACAAACGATGCAACCACAGGGCTTAAATATCGAACTGGATCTTAACTGTTTTTTAACTAATGATTAGACCTTTGTCAGATATTTCCAAAGATTAATTTTTCCTCTGAAGTATTGATGTAATATAATTGATATCCACTTTTGAATGTTGTCTCTGGGTATATATTCTAATGTAACTGTTGGGTACTTTTTATAACTGTGATAATGTCACCAATTTTAGTGAATTTTTTTGTTTTTATTTTATTCATTTATATTCATCACATTTCAAGCAGCCTGGTGCTGACAGAATGTGCCATCTCAAATATAGTTAATGAAACATAGTTTAAAATATAGTTCTCGTCAGTACTAGTATATAGGATCATTCTATACTATTCTATACTTATATTTGTATAAATTCTATATGGTAGTTCAATTTTGCTGCTATTTCAAATGCTGTTAGAGACGGTTGTACGGTGTTTTGTAAAAGGCACTGAGGCTGTGAAGCATTCAACCCCTCCCTTTATGCTAATTTCAACATTATTTAAACTATCCCCATAGTGACCAAGTACGCTTCCTGAAGACGTGTTTAACGAAACGTACGTCGAGGCGGTACTTGGTCACGCAATTACATCACATCCGGCTTCCGTGGTTCTTCCATCTGTCGAGGGTGGAACGCACGCCACTGCCGCGATCATCTGGGAACTTTACTACAGAGCAGTCTCCCCACCTAAAGATACACTTTCCAGCCTCAGTGCCGGGTGATGGCACCTTGTATGTGAGTAGCCATTTGGGTATGTTTGTTTTTATCAAGTTTTAAAATAAATGGTGTTACACTATGTTTGGTTCCTCTCCATCTATTTTTATATCCCGTGTGTGAGACCCTGTTGATGTGAGGACAAGAGTCTGGTTCATTTTTCTCCATTGTAGCAAGCATTATCTTGCTAAAGCCTATTTGACCTTTTTTCATTAAATTGGTCAACTCCATCTGGTAAGCTGACACCCATTTCCATGAGCACATTGGTGTTTTTTCAGTGATGGTGAAGGGATTCTGCTGTTCATGCCTTGATATCAAGATTCACATCAGGATTTCATTTCAACTAATTTTTCACCTTTGATGGACTTTTCATTATATATTGCATATTTGATTTATATATATTTTTTTCATTTTTTTGGCATCACATATCATGTTATGGTTGCACAATTATTATTGAATACTACTATTCATTATCGGTTTTAGTTTCAATAATTTTATTCATTTATGTTTGATTCACATAGGTAGGCTGGTTATCATAGACTTGAATGTATTATTTGTGGTCTACACTGAGTGGAATTTTTATACACTAGTTTTTTTCACAATTATTCAGCGCTCCCCTTACTCCTTCTTTTCACTTATGCATTGATGAATTTATTCATCTTGTTTAGGGTGTAGCTGCTTTATTTTAATATAATTTTTTAATTTTAATAACTGTTTGGCGCAGAATTGCTCACTATTAATTTTCAGGTAGCTATACTGTAGGTGCAACTGTGCAGGGTACACAGTACACTAACTGCAAATACTTCAAGAGCCTGCCTGTGCTATTAATAGGATCAGAAGAAGCACACAAGCACTTGGCTTCAGGTAGCTATACTGTAATGCAACTGTGCAGGGTACACAGTGCACTAACTGGAAATACTGTAAAAACACCTGCCTGCCTGTCAGTATGTTAGGAAGAGAATAACAGGAACGGATCCAGCTAAAGTGAATACAGTGTATATATGTGTACAACACCTGGGATGCATATATATACACAATACATTGTAAGTTCAACTAACAGATTCGACCTGCCTACTCTATCTAACTTAACTCAAATGACACTGTCTCTCTGTCTAGCTATCTCTCTCCGCCGCAACACACTACACAAGGCCACCACACAGGCGGCCTTATATAGTGTGGGGCTTGTACTAAACCCCCTGAGCTGTAATTGGCCAAAGCCTCCCTGGCTTTGGCCAATTACAGCTCTCTGCACACACAGCGCTGTGATTGGCCAAGCATGCGGGTCATAGTGCATGCTTGTCCAATCATCAGCCAGCAATGCACTGCGATGCCGCAGTGAATTATGGGCCGTGACGCACCACTCGAATTTGGCACGACTGGCCCATAACGTTCGTAATTCGGCGAACGGCCGAACACACGATGTTCGAGTCAAACATGCGTTCGACTCGAACACGAAGCTCATCCCTAATACAGAACATACGAACAGGCAAAAAATGCGTTCGAACACACGAACACCGTTAAAGTCTATGGGACACGAACGTGAAAAATCAAATTAAAAATGTTAAAGGTTTATATGCAAGTTATTGTCATAAAAAGTGTTTGGGGACCTGGGTCCTGCCCCAGAGCACATGTATCAATGCAAAAAAGTGAAATATTCCTTTAAATTTCCTACCTGGGGGGTGTCCATAGTATGCCTGTAAAGTAGCGCATGTTTCCCGTGTTTATAACAGTCCGAGAGCAAAATGACATTTCTAAAGGAAAAAAAAGTCATTTAAAAGTGCTAGCGCTAGTGCCAGCTATTAATGAATTGTTGGTCCCGACAATACACATAAAAGTCATTTAAAGTCATTTAAAAAATTTTTAGAAAATGCGTGGGGGTCCCCATAAATTCCATTACCAGGCCCTTCAGGTCTGGTATGGATATTAAGGGGAACTCCGTGCCAGAATTTTAAAAAAATGGCGTGGGGGTTCCCCCCAAATGTCTATACCAGACCCTTCAGGTCTGGTATGGATTTTAAGGGGAACTTCGCACCAAAATTTTAAAAAAATGGCGTGGGGTTCCCCCAAAAATCCACACCAGACCCTTATCCAAGCACGCAACCTGGCAAGCCTCAGGAAAAGAGGGGGGGAGAGCGCTCCCCCTGAACCGTACCAGGTCACATGCCCATGATGATGGGGACAAGGGTCTCATCCCCACAACCCTTGCCCGGTGGTTGTGGGGGTCTGCAACGCAGGGGGCAGGGTCACCCGTACACGTCACTGGGAAACCCCGGCGTTTCCCCTTGTCAGAGGGGGGCGGGGTCACAAGCAACAATAGACTATTGTTGCAAGCAACAATAGACTGGGTAGGTAAGTATTTCCTGAATTTGACTAGTAACTTGACCATAGCTCACTATGTAGGGCCGCAGCCACTTGACAATCATTCCCTTAATACTTTTTTCTCTTCTTACTAGGTCATGATCCTCCAAGATGCACAATTGGCCGACTGAATGCAGATATGTTGCATTGTTTTAAGGATCTGGAGCAAATAAAGGAGGCTGTCACTGCTTTACAGTGAAGAATCCGTGATTTTGTAGACATTCTTGTCAAATTTTAATTTCGTCTTGCCTGGTCGGAAGTTTCTTGTTCCACTTGTTGGCAACTGTTTACACTTTTAATGTTTTTCTGACTTTTAAATGAAAAAGTTTACTGTCCGAACTCAGTGTTTCTTCACTCCACTCCTCTAGATGCACCACCAGGTCTTGTTTTCTGTATTTTCCTCAGTCTAAAAATGACTGTGTGAATTACTAACATTGAAAATGACAACATCACCTGTGCCAAATTCAACAAATATAGAAAACCTGACCTGGGTTTGAATCTTGAGAAGGAGAGCTGGGAAACACTGCCCTAATTAATGTGAATTGTAATCTTTCTGTGTTTTTAAGAATAGCAAAGCCAAAATTTGAACATGCCCACAAATTGTGCCTTAACATTCTTATTTCCCTCATGATCCCATGCCTAAAATGTGTGTCCTTTCCTACATATAGTTTGCTAAAGTCCCAAAACACACCCTGTGTCAACATGTGCTAGCTCCCATTGTGGGGTATCAATGGACGTTTTTCGGTGGTGGAACCCCTTTCTCCCATCAGAAGCTGAACATGGAGGGGTAGGTTCGGCAGGCTTCTTTTTTGGTCTGCTTCAGGCCACCTGTTGATTGCAGTTGATAAGTAATTTGTTTGCTGTATCCCCCCTGCCGAACCTACCCCTCCATGTTCAGCCTCTGATGGAGTTGGAAGACCCTGAATGCCGAAGCTGGGGATGGCACGATGAGATCTGAAGTTATATAAGCTCCGTTGGGTGTGTTTTGGATACCACACTTATACCATCAATGAACCCAGGTTTTGGCTGTATCTGTTATGCTCCGGAGGACAGCTTCCAATACAGGCTTTCCCAGATCCTCTGTAGTGGGGGATCATGGGTCTCTGGTAAGCGGGCAAACCTACATTCTTTGGTGGTGGACCAGGCACTAGCTTTCCCTCTACTATCGAGGTTTCCACAACTTTTGGATGGACTTTTTAGAGTTATTTATCATTCAAATGCATTTTCACGGGTGATATTGTCACTATATTTTTGGACTCGCTTTACATGTTTTCAATCGTTGATTGTACCAACTATTGTCCATTCAGTTTTGTTGCTGTGACATTTTTCATAATTTGCTCACATCAGATGTGATATTTATATATAGGTACACCACTATATTATTAAGTGTATGTATGTGTGCATAATTATCTTATATACCTAGCGCAATTCTAAATTTTATTTATTTTTATACACTGTGTTTTAGTTGTGCAGTAGAATCGTTGCTTCACAGTTTTTATAAGTCATTTCACTATTACCCTTAGGGTTTGGGTACATATATGTTTGCTTTATTTATTCACCAGAGCGCAGTTTCTTTTTCCTTTTCCAATCCACATTTAATAGTTTGGCCTCTATGTGTATGTGACTTAAAATTTTGGCTTTGAGAGGGGTGAGATCACCCCATCTGAAGAAGGCAACATCCACACAGTCTTGGGATACTAATGCCTCATTTGGCCTTCACTTTATCAAACTCGAACTTTGTAAGTTCCTGAGTTGGGGATGTGTATCTTATGTTTTTGAACATGCCTGTTTAGCCACAAAAAGGCAAAATAATGGCAAACATACATGTTATACACCAAGATGTTGGTTTGTTTTAAAACCTCAAAACACACATGTGAATGTGCTTTGAGTAAAATGGTTTTTACTAAACAATGTGTGGTTTATTTTTTCAATGCTCAATACCAGTGTATTTTTTAAGTTGTTGTAGTTACAGTGACAATGTGCTCTTAAATGTGGCCAACTCTGGCAAATTTTTTGGCCTCCAAAAAAATTTAGGGAGTTGAAAAGTCATAATGTTTTTGAAATGTATGCATTAGATCCATTAAGAACAAAAACATTGTGTGTGTGTAGCAGACCCACAGCACATCATAATAGTTAGCTGATGAAGAGATTGTCATCTCATGTAGCACATAAGGTACGTTTGCACTATTGTAGCAAGTGGCCAAAATGAAGGCCATTTGAGAACATATTATACAGATAAGAAACACAGACAACAGTAGTTCAAATGAAATATGAGTTTATGATCAAATACAAATATTATTCAGGATAAGCTCCAATTTGCTGCCAAGACACTGCCCCTCTACCCACAAAATAATCAAGGTATTTTTGATGTATATCTCTGGCATTTTGGAAGGGCAATCCAGCACAGCCAGTTTTGAGAGCCATCATCACGCCCACAGACGGCCCAGCCTCTTCAGCTGGGCCTGCCACTGCAGGGTCCGCATCAGTTGGCACTGAGGCAAGGTAGCTGCTAGCATTCCTCCATGGAAAATTATGGAGTATACAGCAGCATAATACCACATGGTTGATTTTGTATAGTGCCAGGTTAATTGGTGTTAAAAACAGCCTGAACCAATGGAGAGGATGCCAAAGGCATTTTCAACCACCCTTCTGGCACGAGAGAGCCTGTAAATAAATATTCTCTGCTCTGGGGTGGGGTTCTTTATAGGAAACGGCTTCAAAAGATGTTCCCCCAGAAGAAAGGCCTCATCTGCAACAAAAACAAAATTGAGGCCCTCAACATTCTCCTCATCAGGTGGCAAGTTATTCAGGTGCCATTCTGGAGCCGCTTGTAGAATTCTGTCTGCAGAATGACTCCTCCATCAGAGTTGCAGCTGTTCTTCCCAACATCAAGAAACAAGAAAGCCCTTATAATTGAAATAATATGAGCCAGAGTTGGGTGGTGGAACAATCCAGACATGTTTTCCATCAATAGCACCACCACAGTTGGGAAAATCCCACTGATGATGGAACTGGGCTGCAACGTCCTGCCATTGCTGTAGGTTGGAAGGAAACTGTGGATTAAAAAAAAGGAAAAAGAAATTACTACTTCTACACATAACATTGCAAGCAGATTTTACACAAACATGCTTGGTCAACATAAGTATAAAACTTGAATGAGTATTTAAAGAAAAAAGTGTAAGGTACACTTATCTGATTCCTCACCCCCTCTGGTGGCCCAATCTTAAAATGTTGTGGTGGGGAGGTAATGGGTAGATGTTTTGGACAGGTAACCCTCTCCACTTCCATGAGAGCCGTTTGCATAAATAATGTGTGATACTGTGACCAGCCCCTCCTTACTTACACTATTGGCAGCCCAGTGGACAGGTAAGAAGTGTCATAATCAAAAAATATGGATACACACTGTCCAAATTGAAGCACATTTTGACATTCAGAAAAAACCAAGATAATATCAAGATAATAGGAGACAAAAACTTTCTACATTACAATTTGAAGGTAATCAGGCAGACCCTTGCACTACATGTATTGTTGAATTCATCCAGAAATATGACCTCAAAAGAGGGATAATGTGTATGGGTTTTGCAAAGTCAGCAGATAAAGTATTTGTATCTGCTGACTTAGTATTTTTGGAGGGGGGGTTACAAATGAGTTTGGGCCCCAAAAAATGGCCTCTTGCACTCTGCCTGAATTGGAGGACAACAGTAACATTTGGACACATTTTAGGGGGTGTTTAGGGTAAGTACAAAAATGTAGCTGACAAAAACATTGTTAACCACTTAAAGACCGGCTCGCGACGATATACGTCGGCAGAATGGCACGGCTGGGCAAAGTAATGTACCTGTACGTTACTTTGAATTTCCCGCCGTGCGCGTGCATGCCTGCTGCGAGCTCCGTGACCCTTGCCTGCGGGACCCGCAGACTCGATATCCGCCGGGTGCCCGTGATCGCGTCTCAGAGCTGAAGAACGGGGAGATGTCAGTGTAAACACAGCATCTCCCCATTCTGCCTAGTGACAGGACACTGATTGTCTGCTCCCTCTCATCGGGAGCAGTGATCAGTGTCGTGTCACTGCTAGCCCATCCCCCAGACAGTTAGAATCACTCCCTAGGACACACTTAACCTCTTCCCCACACCCTAGTGGTTTAACCTCTTCACTGCCAGTGCCATTTTTACAGTAATCAATGCAATTTTATAGCATTGATCGCTGTATTAATGCCAATGGTCCCAAAAATGTGTCAAAATTGTCCAATGTGTCTGCCATAATGTCGCAGGCTCAATAAAAATTGCTGATTGCCGCCATTACTAGTAAAAAAAAAATTATTAATAAAATGCTATAAAACTATCCCTTATATTGTAGACGCTGTAACTTTTGCGCAAACTAAATAATAAACACTTATTGCGATTTTTTTTACCAAAAGTATGTAGAGGAATATGTATTGGCCTAAACTGAGGAAAAAAATAGTTTTTTTCTATATAATTTTGGGGATATTTATTATAGCAAATAGTAAAAAATATTGCTTTTTTTTCAAAATTGTCGCTCTTTTTTTGTTTATAGCGCAAAAAATAAAAACCGCAGAGGTGATCAAATACCACCAAAAGAAAACTCTATCTGTGGGAAAAAAGGACGTCAATTTTGTTTGGAAGCAACGTCGCACGACCACGCAATTGTCAGTTAGAGATGCAGTGCCCAATCGCAAAAAGTGGCCTGGTCATTTGGCAGCCAAATGGTCCGGGTCTGAAGTGGTTAAGTTACTAGGCTAGGTGTATATGGGCCCAGGATGGGGAGGTTAGTGAAGGAAAATATGCATGTAGGCCAAAAAAGGAGCAGGAAAAGCTTACACCATGCATGAGGAAAAAGAGGACATTCCCAGCATAATACAATAATGTTAATTATGGAATCAAGAAATGAATACAATACATTAGCAAACATTAAATACATAGAATGTGATGTTAAAGGAAAAAACTTACCCGAATATAGTCCTTCTGCAGGACTTAAATAATGGCTGAGCAGGTCTCTGGAATAATGAGTCCCAGAGCCTGGGGGGAGATCCCAGTGATAAACTTGAGGTCCTGGAGACTTCTCCCCGTCGACAAGTACCGCAAGGTGGCTATGAGCCTTTGCTCAGGAGTAACGGCAAGCCTCATGCATGTGTTCTGCTTCTAAATATAGGGGGTCAACAATGCCAAGAGTTGGTGAAAGCAGGGGTCCATCACCCGGAGATAATTCCAAAAATCATCCGGATTATTCTCCTTGAGCTCCCGCAGCAAAGGCATATGACATAATTGGTCACGATTAAGCAACCAATTTTTGGTCCAAGAAATCCTCCTCCTCCTGTTCCTGGACTGGACTTGGGTCAAAGCAATATCTCCAAGACCAATAATAGCACGTTCTCTCCTCCAATTCTGCAACATGGCTGGTTGACGAATGGCCGTTGAGAAACGAACTGAAAAGCACAAACTGAAAAACATGAACTGAAAAGTGCGAATCAACACTCAGCAAACTTCTACTAGCAAGAAATTAGCAGAAGGAGCCCAAAAAGTGGCGCCTGACAATTGAACTTCCTCTTTATCGGCTCATAGTATGTCTAGTACGTCACTACGTTCGTGTTTGTTGGCCGACAATTGTGTACCGTTTGTATGCAAGACAAGTTCCTGGCACACGCCCTTTGGACAAAAGTCTGACACTTTGTCTGCCGAAAATCCGATCGTGTGTGGCTTTAGTCTTTGAGTTGGGAAGGATTATCAAATTAGCAAATTCTGTGTTACTTTTCATTTTTAACTGGAACAGCAATGGAAGGAAAATATTTTGGGGCCATTTAGATCCATATGTCATGGTAATGCATATAACATATCTTCCAGTGCCATTTATCTTTAATGGCATACCAACGTACCAAGGCAACGCAATGGCGTAGCAGCATGGTAGTGCTCTGCATTAGAAAAATCAGGTCACATTCAATTTTTGGTACATCTGGGTGCATTGACAGCCTATCCATTTCAATAGGTAGCCTTAAAGTGGATGTAAACCCTCACATATACCCAGTGAAGTGAACAGCCTCAGATGATACACAGGGATGAAAAAAAACCCTACATATGTTTTACATGCATATCTGCTGTCTTCAACTTGCTATATTCTTTAGAAAGTGCAGATTGTGTTAGGAGATTTTCTCTTCCTTTTCAATACTGGAAGTGAAGTCTGGTCATACAGCCAAGACAGCTGATTGGAGGAAAGGCATACACCCCCACTCCACATAGGCAGAGATTTGCAGAGCTGTTTTGTGAATAGTTCAGTTCTCTGCTAATCTATTTATAGCGACCTCCCTCGACACAAAATTAAGACTGGTTTTATCTAAGTTGACTGAGAACTTGTCAGAAGTTATATAGTTACATAGTAGGTGAGGTTGAAAAAAGACACAAGTCCATCAAGTCCAACCTATGTGTGTGAGTATATGTCAGCATTACATTGTATATCCCTGTATGTTGCTATCGTTCAGGTGCTTATCTAATTTTTTTTGAAACTATCGATGCCCCCCACTGAGACCACCGCCTGTGGAAGGGAATTCCACATCCTTGCCGCTCTTACAGTAAAGAACCCTCTACATAGTTTAAGGTTAAACCTCTTTCCTGATGCCTCCATGGCAGCATACAGATGATAGAACTCTACTTTGACTCCTCCCTCAGGACTAGTGAATAGCATAAATTAAAGGCACAGTCCCTCCCCCAACATTCTCCTTTTTTTCCTCATACCTCTTGAACTGGTGAAGAGTAGCAGTATGTCCATACCTTCTGCCTTTGGCAGCTTCCACCGGGTTAAGCCTCTCCTGGGCGCAGTCCCTGTTCTTGGGCCGCTCACAGTGCAGATAAGACTGGGAACCACTTCTGTGGATCTTTTGGGGCTATATATTTCCTCACAGGAACGCATTCTGCCATTACATATTACATTTTTTTGAATGCGAGGATCTGGAACTCTTCCAAATCTGCCCGAAGCAATACCTCCACCACGTGTAAGATTGGGGTTATCAGACTCAAACAGTAGGTGCGTTTTCCAGGATTGTCTCCTAGGAATGCGCCGTTTAAGGTGCTCTTCACTGTTGCTGACTGGTCATCTGCGAAGGAAGCCTGTGAGATCCCAGCAGTATCCTCTTGTTCCTGCTGTTCTACTAAGCCTGTTTTGACCCCCCTGAATAAGGGTGGTCACAGGCTTTCTGGTAAGCCTCCATTGCTTTATTGTGAAGGTGACGGGAAGCACTAGTGGTGAAAGTTCAGACCCAGGATCTTCCATTGGATACTTCTATCTGGATACTTTTTTACCTAATTTTTTTCACATATATTTTTTTATATTTATGTTTTGTGCTTCATATTTATGCACTGTTAGTTGATTCATTTTACATGGATTATTATTAGATGTTAATATCAATATTTTTTGCACTTGATTTAACACTATTGATTTACTGGTATATATTGCACTTATTGTTATCATACACAATTTAATTACTTGTGGTATTTATCCAGCGCTGCACTCTTACCTTTATCCATTACATATTATGGTGAGTGCAGGAGGATTCGCAGAAGGATCAGCTCTCATATCCCTGGTCTGTTCCTTTTGTTTCCTTTTTTTCTCTTTCTTTCTTTGTATTTTTTGGTTATTTTTTGCTTTTTTTGTGTCATTTCCGCTTTAAACTTTGTGCATTTACGGATTAGCCGTTTCTTGTGGAGCCCTCTGGGTGGGGGGGGGGGCTGGCAGGCTTCCCCACTTGGCGGCCATCGTACTCTCTGGAAAGGACCCTGCTTGCCCTTCCTAATGAGTCCTACTTAGGTGGGTGGACACAGGAATTAACCCACCCACCTCCTTCAGGTTAAAAGTCAGAATCTTGCGGGGCTGGAGCTGTCAGCAGTGTTCAGCCATGCCCTGCAGGATTCCTACAGTACTACTGCTTGTAGGTTTAAAAATAAAAAAGTTAAAAAAAAAAAAAGAAAAGAAAAAAAGAGGACAGTGCATTGCAAAAGTATTCACCCCCTTGGCATTTTTCGTGTTTTGTTGCCTCACAACCTGGAATTAACATGGATTGTTTGAGGATTTGCATCAATTAGATTGTAAGCTCTTCTGAGCAGGGCCCTCTTAATCCTATTGTATTGTATTGTATTGTATTGTATTATAACTGTATTGTCTCCCTTTGCTGCGCTGCGTAAACTGTTGCCGCTATATAAATCCTGAATAATAATAATTAATTTACAGAACATGATGCCATAGTTGCTAACATTTGAAAAAAGTTTTTAAGGACATCTTTTTTTGTGTAAGCCACTGTAGGTGGAGCATGTACTTTGAGGTTGGGCATTCATTTAATATAGGTGGGGTTTCACAAGAAGCATATCATTCCAATATTAATTTATTTATCGCAGGCATATACTGTATATATAGTGCCTATAATTTGTGCAGGGTTTTATATACTAGGGTTTGCTTCTATTAATATCCCAGTTCATAAGTGACGTACAGTTCAGAATCCAGGGAGTAATATATCAAAGAAAAATACAGCGCTATGTATGATAAAGGTAAAACAGCAGCCAACACAGCTATAGACCCAAGCAATAAATGTGAATAAAAAAGTGTAGCGCTATAAAACCTAAATAGACTTACAAATAATGAAACCTGTGTCAGAATCTCTATTTCAAAAGTTATAAAAACAAAAATGAGTCCTAAAATAATAATAAATCAGTGAAGAAATTCCAATCAAGGAATATATATAAATATGATACATTTATACCATGTGCAAAATATATATACTACAGTATACATGTGCGTACCGGTGGTACAATTTGTAGATAGAAAAGAGGTAACCAATGTGAATTGAAGTGCCAAAAATGCACAACTAAAAATATATTATCAAAATAAAGGCAGCAGTCCACGCTTAAATTAGTGAAAACTGATATATGTTAAAGTCCAAAAATGAAAAAGAAATCCTCGAACACCAGAACAAGTATTCGTAAACATCAACGCTTCAAGAGAGACTAGGATAGAAAAGGAGCCACCACCAAGGATCTTAGGAGGCTTACCAGATGCTGGTGACTTGGGGAGGCTTATGCCACCCAAGTCGCAAAGGCTTTTAAGCCAGCTGGCTAGAAGAGTACATCTCCTTGGACAGCCACAAAGGATCCTAGGTCAGGACAGCAGATTGGCATCAACGATCACAGGCAGCGGCATGAGGAAAATGCTCCAATGGGGGTCCACGAACAGATGTTCACATACCATGCGGAAATGGATGAAAAACTTGCATAGCGTGATACTGTATAAACTTGTTTTATTAAATAAATGTAAAAAACAAACTCACATGTTTAAAAGTCATCAAGGGCATATTAAGAGCAAAGAGTGGTATATGAAGTGAGTCCACCCTGAAATATTTTTAGTTGTGCATTTTTGGCTTCATTATTTGTAAGTCTATTTAGGTTTTATAGTGTTACATTTTTTTATTCACAGAATCCAGGGAGTCAGTTCAATCTGAAATGTATTCCTCCTCCCCTGAAGCATGCACACTTCCACCCTTAACTGAAATCCAGGAAACCTCAGTGTTTCCACCACCATACAATGGTCAGAATTACTCCTTCACCGAAGTACAGTGCTTTGCAAAAGTATTCACCCCCCCCCCCCCTTGGCATTTTTTGTGTTTTGTTGCCTCACAACCTGGAATTAACATGGATTGTTTGAGGGTTTGCATCATTTAATTTACAGAACATGCCCACAAATTTTGAAGATTTTTTTTTTTTATTATGAAGCAAACAACAAATAGGACAAAATAACAGAAAAAGTCAATGTGGATAACTATTCACCCCCCTAAAGCCAATACTTTGTAGAGCCACCTTTTGCGGCTATCACATCTCCAAGTCGCTTTGGATAAGTCTCTATGAGCTTGCCTTATCTTACCACTGGGATTTTTGCCCATTTCTCCTAGCAAAACTGCTCCAGCTCCTTCAAGTTGGATGGTTTGCACTTGTGAACAGCAATCTTTAAGTCTGACCACAGATTTTCTATAGGATTGAGGTCTGGGCTTTGACTAGGCCATTCCAGCACATTTACATGTTTCCCCTTAAACCACTCAAGTGTTGCTTTAGCAGTATGTTTGGGGTCATTGTCCTGCTGGAAGGTGAGCCTCCGTCCTAGCCTCAAATCACACACAGAGTGGTACAGGTTTTGCTCAAGAATATCCCTGTATTTAGCACCATCCATCTTTCCCTCACCTCTAACCACTTTCCCAGTCCCGACTGCTGAAAAACATCCCCACAGCATGATGCTGCCACCACCATGTTTCACTGTGGGGATGGTGTTCTTTGGGTGATGTGATGTGTTGGATGTGCGCCAGACATAGCGTTTTCTTTGATGGACAAAAAGTTAAATTTTAGTCTCATCAGACCAGAGCACCTTCCTCCATACATTTTGGGCGTCTCCCACATGCCTTTTCGCAAACTTAAAATGTGCCATTTTGTTTTTTGCTGAAAGTAATGGCTTTCTTCTTGCCACTCTGCCATAAAGCCAAACTCTATGGAGCATATGGCTTATTGACGTCCTATGTACAGATACTCCAGTCTCTGCTGTGGAACTCTGCAGCTCCTCCAGAGATACCTTAGGTCTCTGTGCTGTCTCTCTGATTAATGCCCTCCTTGCCCGGTCCTTGAGTTTTGGTGTGCGGCCATCTCTTGGCAAGTTTCTGTTGTGCCATGTTCTTTCCATTTGGTTATGATAGATTTGATGGTGCTCCTAGGGATCATCAAAGATTTGGATATTTTTTTATAACCTAACCCTGACTTGTACTTCTCAACAACATTGTACCTTACTTGTTTGGAGAGTTCCTTGGTCTTCATGGCTGTGTTTGGTTAGTGGTGCCTCTTGTTTAGGTGTTGCAGCCTCTGGGGCCTTTCAAAAAGGTGTGTATATGTAATGACATATCATGTGACACTTAGATTGCACACAGGTGGACATCATTTCACTAATTATGTGACTTCTGAAGGTAATTGATTGTACCAGAGCTTTTTATGGCCTTCATAACAAAGGGGGTGAATACATACGCACATACAAATTATCAGTTTTTTATTTCTGAAAAATTGTTTTATGTACATATTTTTCTAATTTTACTTCACCAACTTAGACTATTGTGTTCTGATCCATCACATATGATTCAGATAAAAAAAAAACATTGAACCAAAGGCTGTAATGTAACAAAATAGGTAAAAAGCCAAGGGGGTAAATACTTTTGCAAGGCACTGTATACTGCATGCTTCAGTGAAGGAGGAATGAAGTGTAACCATTGTATGGTGGTGGAGATGCTGAGGTTCCCTGGATTTCAGTTAAGGGTGGAGGTGTACATACATTTATCTGGGGTAAAGGCAGATCGGCAAGCATTTGTGTTTTCGTTTGAACTTTCTTTTCTATCCATATTTCTGCATTGTTTACATAATCCTTTGTGAAATACACATGCAGCAGCACTCTAATTTACTTGTCCCCATACTCCATTTGTTCTGCTAAATCCCTTCTGCTATTGTCAGCTTCCAGCTTCCTATTACTGCTTTTTTTATAAATCCTTGCCTTTCCCCTGATTGGGCTGCTTGGGAAAGGGGGCGGAGCCCCATACATGTGCAGAGGCGTGTGCAGAGGCCCGCCCTGTCTCCATCCTATTGGCTGGTGTTTGACAGCAACTCCGGTCCCGCCCACCCCTGACAACACTGCTCAGTTTTGACAGCTGGCATTTATCCCATGCAAGCCTGTGCTGATAGGGTTAATGCTGTGTCTAGTATAGTTCCTTTTAACCTCTCAGACCTCAGATCCGATGTACCATGTCATTTCAGATATCTGGAATCAGCTTTTAGAGAATGAAGAAAAGACACTCACACGGTGTTACACTCTAAAAAATGATTGTATTGGGTTATCAAGGGGTATGTCTTATAGCAAAAAATCACACAGGAGTTTCATAGTCAAAAACATGCGCAGTAGATATCAAGGCAACTACAATAAGACAAATAGTCATTGATCTGTATCCAAGCTACTGGATACAAGGTAATAGGGGGGGAGGGGGGGGGGGTAAGATAAAATAACGTGGGAAAGAGAAAACAGTGTGAGAAACAATTAATTTGCAAGAATTCATGCTGATTACAGACTTCTCAGGAAAGCTAAAGAGATACTCAAACTGTACATACTATTTAAGATGGCTGACAGAAAGCAAGATGGAGGCATTGACATAATCTTTCAACCCCCTCTTAAGTCATAAATATGACTTTCTACAGATCCGCAGCCTCCTGAAATCTACAATTCGTTCTACGTTTGGTGTATTCATTTACATAAAGCTACAGATATTGTGTATATGCGTGAGAAGGTTGGTCTGGTGTAGTGCATTTGCTAATACAGAGTAAAATAAGCTTGAAAATCAGGTAGCCTATCAATCCTAACAATAGTACTACGATAATCATAATCACTACGTTCTTTAACCATGAAAACATTCCACCTAAACTCAAACTAGAAAAGGGGTTTCATCCATAATTACCTATGTCCCTTGCTTGTTTCATTAATTCATTTACCTGTGTTGGGTGTTGATTAATAACGTCATAGTAGTCTGGGATTTCCAAGCTTGTATTATGAATCTATGTACAACATTCATAATCCTGGGTCATTTCACATAAACCTGTTAGAGCTGCACTCATGCTTTCAATAGCTAATTCGTGTAACTCTAGTTGTCTTCTAATTGTTTTGAGCTCATCATTGAGTAGTTCTATATCTTGGGAGTTTTTTTCCATATAAAATAAAAATTTGTGCGCTAGCAATAATATAATTGGGAGAATGCCTAGGAGACACAATTTAAATATGAATCCCAGCAAAAATAACAAGTGCATGAAATCCTTCCTTAAAGATCTAAGAAAATATTTATATATTCTGAAAATAAAATATTAATAATCACACATCCAGAAAACACCTATAATCAGTCCATGAATAGGTTAAGCAAAATAAAGTAAGAAGAAAGAAAAGAGTCCGTTTGGTGTATCTCATCACAAAATCAGAAAAATAGTAAGCTGTAAAGAGTGTTTCCGAAAACACATTGATTGCAGAAAAGGAGTAATGGGTGTACCCTTACCCCAATCGTTGGACCTCCTCTATGGCATGGTCGTATGGGCTTGCAGATATAACCCTCTGCGGGGACAGGTGGAATGTTGATGTCCGGGTCCTGTCAGCGTACACCACCGACTCCAATCTAATCCGGCCGGTCCAACTGCTCCAACATCAGAGGGGAGACTCAGGAGTGGGAGAGTCCATATTCAAGAAAAAACAAGGAGAGGAACTCCAATAGTGTAATAACGTTGAGGATTTATTGGTTAAAATAAATCACAGATGTACATATAAAAAGTTCCAATATGGGAAAAATTTTCATCTAAAAAAGCCGGCATAAAACAGAGGCTGAACGCGTGCCCCGTAGAAGACGTCACGTATGACGAAACATGTAGGGCGTGGCCTCACAGTGCTTGCCATCACGTGTTTTTGATTTTCTTGTTTGCACGGGCGTTCAGCCTCTGTTTTATGCCGGCTTTTTTAGATTAAAATCTCTTTACAGCTTACTATTTTTCTGATTTTGTGATGAGATACACCAAACGGACTCTTTTCTTTCTTCTTACTTTATTTTGCTTAACCTATTCATGGACTGATTATAGGTGTTTTCTGGATGTGTGATTATTACTATTTTATTTTCAGAATATATAAATATTTTCTTAGATCTTTAAGGAAGGATTTCATGCACTTGTTATTTTTGCTGGGATTCATATATAAATTGTGTCTCCTAGGCATTCTCCCAATTATATTATTGCTAGGGCACACATTTTTATTTTATATGTTTATTACTTCATGGATATTTGGAGTTTTTTTTTGCAGCTGCATCTTTGTGAATTTAATTTTTTATCACGTTTTGCTCATTAGCGCAAGTTTTTCCCACCATTTCTTAGTTTTTTTCCATAACATCATTTATTAGACTAGTGTAGTTATTTAATTTGTCCATCATGGTTATGCCCCATCCTATAAAAAACACACACTAGTTGTCAGGTTAATGTACTCACCGAGGCCAAGATGCAGAGAGCGGTTCACTCTTGTGACTAAGTGCACTCCTCCCCCTGGAGATGGTACAGAGGGTGAATTGCACAAAGAGGCACAAGCTAAAAGCAGGCTGGGTAGATCTTGCGTGAAGGTCGGCGAGGAGCTGAGTAGTTGTGCAGGAGCTGGCAGGTGACGGACCCAGTGGGTCAGACAAGTCCGAGATGGACTGGGAACCAGGATACACGATCTAAGCAAATCCAAGAGCAGGCTGAGGGTCAAACACAGGAAGCAGCAGCAAAGTTCCAAACAGGCAGAGGTTCAAGGTACTGGAGACTGAAGACAAATCCGGGTCACAGGCTGAGGGTCTAGGCAGGAGAAGGCAATCCGAGTACAGGCCGAGGGTCAAACACCAGAGATAAGCAAAGTCCGTGAAACAAGCCAGAGCGTCAAATCCAGGAGAGAGTCAGCATAGGTCAAGGCAAGCCGGGTCACAACAGGTAAACGATAAGCAGGTAGCAGGAACAAGATCACAAGGAAGCTGCGAGATAAACCAGCAATTTGTTACACAGCAAATGAGGCTTTTATAGGCAGGCAGAGGATTCACGTTATACGAGCGCTATTGCGCATGCGTGCGCGCAGTTCAGCTGACCCGCGAACGCGCATGCGCCGAAGCGCTGTTCCGCCGCACATGCGCACAGGGAGACGGCGATACTGACAGACTTGATTTTGGTTGTTTCCCTGACACTAGTTCTGGGTTTGTTTTTCACAAGAAGCCTTGCCTGATGTGAATGATGCCTTGCACAAAAGAGCTCTCAGAAGACCTACGGTTAAGAATTGTTGACTTGCATAAAGCTGGAAAGGGTTATAAAAGTATCTCCAAAAGCCTTGCTGTTCATCAGTCCACGGTAAGACAAATTGTCTATAAATGGAGAAAGTTCAGCACTGCTGCTACTCTCCCTAGGAGTGGGCGTCCTGTAAAGATGACTGCAATAGCACAGCGCAGACTGCTCAATGAGGTGAAGAAGAATCCTAGAGTGTCAGCTAAAGGCTTACAAAAGTCTCTGGCATATGCTAACATCCCTGTTAGCGAATCTACGATATGTAAAACACTAAACAAGAATGGATTTCATGGGAGGATACCACAGAGGAAGCCACTGCTGTCCAAAAAAAACATTGCTGCACATTTACAGTTTGCACAAGAGCACCTGGATGTTCCACAGCAGTACTGGCAAAATATTCTGTGGACAGATTAAACCAAAGTTGAGTTGTTTGGAAGAAACACACAACACTATGTGTGGAGAAAAAGAGGCACAGCACACCAACATCAAAACCTCATCCCAACTGTGAAGTATGGTGGTGAGGGCATTATGGTTTGTGGCTGCTTTGCTGCGTCAGAGCCTGGCCGGATTGCTATCATCAAAGGAAAAATGAATTCCCAAGTTTATCAAGACATTTTTCAGGTGAACTTAAGGCCATCTGTCCACCAGCTAAAGCTCAACAGAAGATGGGTGTTGCAACAGGACAACGACCCAAAGCATAGAAGTAAATCAACAACAGAATGGCTTAAACAGAAGAAAATACGCCTTCTGGAGTGGCCCAGTCAGAGTCCTGACCTCAACCCGATTGAGATGCTGTGGCATGACCTCAAGAAAGCAATTCACACCAGACATTCCAAGAATATTGCTGAACTGAAACAGTTCTGTAAAGAGGAATGGTCAAGAATTACTCCTGACCGTTGTGCACGTCTGATCTGCAACTACAGGAAACGTTTGGTTGAAGTTATTGCTGCCAAAGGAGGTTCAACCAGTTATTAAATCCAAGGGTTCACATACTTTTTCCACCTGCACTGTGAATGTTTACATGGTGTGTTCAATAAAAACATGGTAACATTTAATTCTTTGTGTGTTATTAGTTTAAGCAGACTGTGATTGTCTATTGTTGTGACTTAGATGAAGATCAGATCACATTTTATGACCAATTTGTGCAGAAATCCATATCATTCCAAAAGGGTTCACATACTTTTTATTGCAACAGTATGTACTGGACTTGAAGTAATTTGTATGTGATGTTCCTGATTCTGGCCTAGGGCTGACTGGTACTAACTGTGCTAAATAACACCATCCTTTCACTCCTGCGGGGATCCATGGGTAACACATTTTACCACAGCATATGTATGTATTGTTTCCCAATGAAAAACTTCTTAGAGAACTACGCTGGGGCTCAGCTCCAGCCTCAAGTGCAGCACTAACAAGTTTACCCACAAGTATCCCAGAGGTTGTATCCTTATATGTAGTAAGTTCACTAATGGTGTTGTTAAGGGATTGATTTTTGTAACTACACATCTGACCTGTATGTGTAAAATTATTAGGAATACCCTTCGAAATGTTAAATACTGACTTGGAGCACATACCTATTCCTTTGGATGTATTGCCTAACTGAACACACAACTCGGGTTCATGTGTCATTCCTAAAGTGTGAAAGATAATACTCTGATTGCGGTATCCTTCTGAGACATTCTTAATACTTAAGACTAGAGTATTTTTTAATAATGACTTGAGGTTTAGAGGGACAGCTAAAAGTGGGATCTTAGCAGTTTCTGGGTGTAACTTACTACAAATCCAGCATTTTTCATATCCTGACTTTCTAGCATAAGCATATTTAAATTTTAACAGTAACATTTTTCCAGAAAAACCTGTTTCATTGATCAATTCATTAGAGACATCTCTTTTACTGTGGTCTCTGGGGTGAAAGTCAGTATGGTTGGTGTGTACTTTGCTTTTACCACATATGAGTTTTCAATAACAGTTATTATCCACACTGGGACAAAGATCAGAAGTAGAAGCATCACCAGTAGGGATGAGCCGAACACCCCCCTGTTAAGTTCGCACCAGAACATGCGAACAGGCAAAAAATTTGTTCGAACACGTGAACACCGTTAAAGTCTATGGGACTCTAACATGAATAATCAAAAGTGCTAATTTTAAAGGCTTATATGCAACTTATTGTCATAAAAAGTGCTTGGGGACCTGGGTCCTGCCCCAGGGGATATGTATCAATGCAAAAAAGTTTTAAAAACAGATGCTTTTTCGGGAGCAGTGATTTTAATAATGCTTAAAGTGAAACAATAAAAGTGTAATATTTCTTTAAATTTCGTACCTGGGGGGTGTCTATAGTATGCCTGTAAAGTGGCGTGTGTTTCCCGTGTTTAGTCGGTCAGTCTGACAGCAAAATGACATTTCAAAGGAAAAAAAGTCATTTAAAACTACTCGCAGCTACTAATGAGTTGTCGGTCCGACAATACACATAATAGTTCACTGATAAAAATGACATGGGATTTCCCCACAGGGGAACCCTAAACCAAAATTTAAAAAAAAAATGACGTGGGGTCCCCCTAAATTCCATACCAGGCCCTTCAGGTCTGGTATGGATTTTAAGGGGAACCCCGTGCCAAAATTTAAAAAAAATGGCGTGGGGTCCCCCCAAAAATCCATACCAGACCCTTATCTGAGCATGCAACCTGGCAGGCCACAGGAAAAGAGGGGGGACGAGAGAGCTGCCCCCCCAAACCGTACCAGGTCACATGCCCTCAACATTGGGAGGGTGCTTTGAGGTAGCCCCCAAAGCACCTTGTCCCCATGTTGATGAGGACAAGGGCCTCATCCCCACAACCCTTGGCCAGTAGTTGTGGGGGTCTGCGGGCGGGAGGCTTATCGGAATCTGGAAGCCCCCTTAAACAAGGTGACCCCCAGTTCCTGCCCCCCTGTGTGAAATGGTAATGGGGTACAAAAGTACCCCTACCATTTCACAAAAAAGTGTCAAAAATGTTAAAAATGACAAGAGACAGTTTTTGACAATTCCTTTATTTAAAGTCTTCTTCTTTCCATCTTCTTCAGGTCTTCTTCCTTCTGCCCTCCTTCTTCCTTCGGTTTCTTCCTCCATCTTCTTCTTCCTCTGGTTCTTCCTCCGATCCTCTGCTTCTTGCTCCGGTGTTCTCGTCCGGCATCTTCCTCTGCAGCGTCTTCTTCCCCGATTCGTTCTTGGGCCGCTTCGCATCCACGGGAGGCTCCCACTGTGTGACACTTCTCTTCTTCTGACATTTCTTATATAAAGAAGGGAGACTTCCCTATGGCTTTCCCTGTGACGTCAGAGTGGGCGGGGTCACCCAGTTACGTAATGGGTGACCCCGCCCCCCTCTGACGCACAGGGACTTGACGGGGACTTCCTATGGCTTTCCCCATGGCGTCAGAGGGGGCGGGGTCACCTGGTTACAAGCCATAGGGAAGTCCCCGTCAAGTCCCCGTGCATCAGAGGGGGCGGGGTCATCGGGTGGCCCCGCCCTCCTTTATATAAGAAGTGTCAGAAGAAGAGAAGAGTCACACAGCGGGAGCCTCCCATGGATGCGGAGCGGCCCAAGAATGAAGCGGGGAAGAAGACGCCGCGGAGGAAGATGCCGGATGAGAATACCGGAGCAAGAAGCAGAGAATCGGAGGAAGAACCAGAGGAAGAAGAAGATGGAGGAAGAAACCGAAGGAAGAAGGAAGAAGACCCGGAGAAGATGGAAAGAAGAAAACTTTAAATAAAGGAATTGTCAAAAACTGTCTCTTGTCATTTTGAAAATTTTTGACACTTTTTTTTGTGAAATGGTAGGGATATTTTTGTACCCCATTACCATTTCACACAGGGGGGGCGGGATCTGGGGGTCCCCTTGTTAAAGGGGGCTTCCAGAATCCGATAAGCCCCCCGCCCGCAGACCCCCACAACCACCAGCCAAGGATTGAGGGGATGAGGCCCTTGTCCTCATCAACATGGGGACAAGGTGCTTTGGGGGCTACCTCAAAGCACCCTTCCAATGTTAAGGGCATGTGGCCTGGTACAGTTCAGGAGGGGGGGCGCTCTCTCATCCCCCTTTACCTGCGGCCTGCCAGGTTGCGTGCTCGGATAAGGGTCTGGTATGGATTTTTGGGGGGACCCCACGCCATTTTTTTTTAAATTTTGGCTTGGGGTCCCCCTTAAAATCCATACCAGACTTTAAGGGTCTGGTAAGGATATTGAGGGGGACCCCATGCCATTTTTTTTTAATTTTGGCGCGGGGTTCCCCTTAATATCCATACCAGACCTGAAGGGCCTGGTATGGAATTTAGGGGGACCCCATGCCATTCTTTTTTTAAATTTTAGTTCGGGGTTCCCCTGTGGGGAAATCCCATGCTGTTTTTATCAATGAACTTTTATGTGTATTGTCAGACTGACAATTCATTAATAGCCACGAGTAGTTTTAAATGACTTTTTTTCCTTTGAAATGTCATTTTGCTGTTAGACTGTTCTAAACACGGGAAACATGCACCCCTTTACAGACATACTATAGACACCCCCGGTACGAAATTTAAAGGAATATTACACTTTTATTGTTTCACTTTAAGCATTATTAAAATCACTGCTCCCAAAAAAACGGACGTTTTTAAAACTTCTTTTTGCATTGATACATGTCCCCTAGAGCAGGACCCATGTCCCCAAACACTTTTTATGACAATACTATGCATATAAGCCTTTAAAATGAGCACTTTTGATTTCTCCCACAGACTTTTAAAGGGTGTTCCGCGGCTTTCGAATTTGCCGCGAACACCCCAAATTGTCCGCTGTTCGGTGAACTGGCGAACAACCGATGTTAGGTTGAACATGAGTTCGACTCGAACTCAAAGCTCATCCCTAATCACCAGAAGGCAAAAGGCCTTCCCAGAAGTCTGTGGTGAAATGAGTGACATCACTGTCCTTT
Organism: Lithobates clamitans; assembly: GCA_037952925.1. Classification (NCBI taxonomy): domain Eukaryota; kingdom Metazoa; phylum Chordata; class Amphibia; order Anura; family Ranidae; genus Lithobates; species Lithobates clamitans. The sequence goes on from JBBGZY010001140.1 coordinate 283,799, forward strand.
ATTTCTATGCTCGTCTTTCGAGGACTTAAAACACCTGCTTCGCCTCTTTTCAGCCTTCCTTCAATTCCTGGGTTTAGATCAACCTTCTTTATCCTGCTGACATGGATCCAGGTAGGACTTTCCTCGGTAAGGATGGCGGTCCTGGTGGCGGCTACTGCTTTGGTCAATGGTCTGAATGGAACCACTTGTGGCTTTTGACCCTTCTGAAGCCTCTGGACCACATCTTGATCACCGACCTGGAACGGGTGGGTTGCTCCCTGTGAAGAAGAAGGAGAGGTGCGAGCGACTCTTCTTTCAACAATATCAAGAGTTTCAATCAGTTTTTTTACATATTCCTCCTGTATCTGTTCCAAATCACCTTCCTCCACCATCAAAGGATGACTAGCCCACGGTGTGGGGAATAGCCTACCCATGAGTACCTCAAAGGGGAAATAACCTGTCACACTGTGAGGGGTCATTCTGATTTCAGCTAATACAGCTGGAAGAACTTTTCTCCCTTTGCCAAAATTCCCACTTTCCTTATCCTGTCTTTAATTGTTCTGTTCATTCTTTCTACAATCCCTGAACTCTGTGGATGGTAGGGGAGGTGAAATTTCCAGTCTATTTTTAGTACTTTTACAAGATCATGGCAGATTTTAGCTGTGAATGCTGGGCCATTCTCTGAATTTATTTGTAATGGACATCCCCATCTAGAAATAAATTCCTATGTGAGGATCTTCACCACAGTCTGTGCGATTTCATTGTTGGCGACAAAGATTTCTGGCCATCGTGACATCATGTCCACTATGACCAAAATGTATTGTTGCTTCTTTCCTTCTTTGGGCATATGTGTAAAGTCTATCTGTAAATGGGTAAACGGTGTTGTTGGGTACTCAAGATGTTCATGTTTTGATTTCTTTGGGTTTGTTGGATTGTTCCTAATGCAAGTGACACATCTTCCGTACAAAAGCTTTGACCTGCAATGAAAAAATATGCATCTAGGAGTTCACATGTGGCCTGCCAGCCCTTGGGACCCAGTCCATGGTATTGTGCAATGAACAGGGGCGCGCTAGCAACAGGAATGCACGGTCTCCCCTCTTGGCAGATTAATCCTGTTTTAGGATCCTTTTGCACTATTCCATCACAGTTCCATTGCGCAATATCATCAGGGGTGGCAAAAGCCTGCAGTTCCGTGAGCCAATGTGTCTCTTTCACGGAACATGGCTGAGGTGTTAGCATGGGCATTTGAATGTTTGCCTTTTGTGTAGATGCAGCTTCTTTGGTGATTCTATCAGCTAATGCATTCCCTTTGGGTATATCAGTCATTTGGCCTGTATGTGCCTTACAGTGCATGATAGCTAATTTTGAAGGCAACTGAATTGCATCTAGTAATGCTGTGACTAAGTCAGAATGTGAGATGCTCTTTCCATCTGCTGCCACATATCCTCTGCGAAGCCATATTACACCATGGTCCCATACCACACCATGAGCATATCTGGAATCGCTGTAAATGTTTACCTCTTTTCCTGCAAACAGCTGGCATGCAGGCGTTAATGCTATCAGTTCAGCAGCTTGTGCAGACTGATAGGGTATTGGATTGGCCTCGAGGACAGTATCCGGCAGTTGGACCACAGCATATCCCACATGATAGACATTATCACTTGGTCTGCTGCAAGAGCCATCAACAAAAACTGTTTGTGCAGTAGGGATTGGTACTGAAAGCATATCTGCTCTAGGTGAAGTGTCCTGATGTATTGATTGTGTACAGTCATGAGGTGGTGGTAAGTCATCCTGTTCTCCTTTAAGACCTAATAAGGCATTCCAAATTGGAGCTGGGCCAGAGTTTATGTTTGAACTTTTTATTTTCAGGTTTGGATTGGACAGGAGGATGACTTCATACCCACTAAGTCTTTGTGCTGACATATGTTGAGTATGTAAGGTTTTGAGGAGTGTGGTGACATTGTGTATAGTATGTAAGGTAGTGTCATGACCCAAGGAAAAAGGTGTTGCCATCTCTACAACCATTGCACAAGAAGCCAACGCTCTGAGACACGCGGGCATGCCCTGCACCTGTACTGGAACCACCTTTGAGAAAAAGCTACAGGGTATAGTCTCCCACCATGTTCCTGGGCCAGTACTCCAGCCATGGTTCTGCAATTTTCCCTGGCAAACAAGTGAAACATTTTGCCCTATTCAGGTAGGCCGAGGCTCGGGCTGGTAACCATTGCACATTTCAACATGGCAAAAGCATTTAACATTTCATCAGACCATTTCACAATATCAGACATTTCAGAGATGGTTGCTTGTCTCAATATATTGTCATCGAAAGAACAGTCAGGTATCCATTGGTGGCAGTAACCAATCATTCCAAGAAAGGTAAGCATGTCCTTCTTGGTAAGTGGGCGGGGCAGACCCACAAGAGCGGCAGCTCTTTTGTGACTGACTTTCCTAACTTCCGGAGACAGCACAAACCCTAGGTACTCAACCTCCTGTTTACACCATTGTAATTTTTTCTTAGACACCTTGTGACCACATACATGTAACCATTTCAGTAAGGAAAGGCTATCAGCTCAGCAGTCCTCCTCTGAAGAACTACAAATCAAAAGATCATCAACATATTGCAACAGTACAGAACCATGAGGGGCAGTCCAAGGCCTGAGGGTGGCTTGGAGTACTATAGAATAGACCACAGGTGAGTCTATGTAACCCTGGGACATTCTACACCAGGTAAACTGGCGATTGTGTTGGTCAATCGACAAAGTAAAAGCAAAGAGTGGCTGTGTCTCCTTGTCTACAGGGATGGAGAAAAAAAGCATTCTTTAAATCAATCACAGTAAAACATTTCGCTGTTGCTGGAATGGAGGACAGGAGTGATGGAACATCAGGTAGAATGGGTGCTATTGGGACTATGAGGTCATTTATAGCCCTCAAGTCCTGTACAAACCTGAAGGAGCCATCCGGCTTCTTTACAGGGTTAACAAGTGTGTTGTATGGAGAAATAATCTCTTCCAGGACCCCATCCTGCAGAAACTTTTTCACCATTGGCACTTTGCCATCCATCTTTTCCTTAGAGAGTGGATATTGTTTGTGATAGATAGGAAATGCACCTTCTTTGAGAGTGGCCTTGTATGGTGTGCATGTAGACTAGACCTGGGGGTCTATATCCTCAAAATCTTCTTCACTGCTTTGTTGTGACAGCATCAACAAACCTGGTGTACATGCTACTATAGTGATTTTATCTTAGGAAATGTCCAGACCTCCTTCTGAGTTGGTTCTAATTGTGATTCCTAGTGGCCCAAATAAGTCTCTTCCCATCAAATTTACAGGGCACCTAGGTATTATCCTAAAAGAGTGTGTGCATATGGTGTAACCTTCATCATCTTCTATTTGTAGGGGTGGGGTCCTATATGTTTTTGTCAGTACTCCATTAATTCCCAAAAAGGGTTCTGCTGGTTTCAATTTGCCTTTGAAATGATCTTCACAAATAGTACTCCTAGTGGCCCCGCTATCGACGAGATAGGGAAGGGGTCTCCCATTTACTGAAATAACAACCATTGGACTGTCATTGAAATCATTTGAGTCAAAAGGAAAAGCTGGGACACTGCCCTCCAGGCCCCATCATTGTTGTTGATTTCCCCATTTGATTGGAAATGTTGGACCTTGTTGGGTGGATGCCTATGGTTGTTGTGTCTGGTTAGGGGCAGAGCTGGAGTCGGGAGTCTGAGGAGAGGTGGAGTGAGGACACTGACTCACCCAGTGATCCTCGGCACCGCAGTTGAAACATCCATTGTTCCTAGGGCGACTCATCCCTCTTCCATTTCTGCCTCTAAACCTACCTCTACCTCTTCCTCTAAAGTTTCCCTTCATATTTCCTTGGAAATGTTGTGTGGAGACAGATGATGGCTTTGGTATATCAAAACAACCTGCTGCATCTTTCTGTGAAAGTGCTTTGCCAAAGTCAGCTCTAGGAAGAGTTGACCATTCAGTAATCATTTGTTTGACTGGGACCACTAAATGGGGTTTGAGATTACTCAGGAAAGTCTGGATCAATAATGGATCCATATCTGGCTGAATACCCAAACCAGCTTCCTGTGTCCACACTTCATTGAATCTTTTCCGAAATTCAAGAACTGATTCTCCTGACTTTTGTTTGCATGCTATGGCGGTGGGCAATGAAGATTTTGGTTAAAAAAATCTCTAGCATGTGAGTTTTTAATTTAATCCACATATCATCTCTCCCTTGTTCTGTGTTAAGCTTGTAATTGGTTGCAGCTGTACCCGCCGGTTCTACAGTAGATATAGTTCCGACCTTGGTCCAGTCCCAACCTGTACCAGTCCCTACAACACCCTCAATAATTAACCTTATATCTTCCTATGTGTAGTTTCTGCCTTTACAAGCTCTTTTTAGGTAGGCGAGAGTGGCGGATACAGAGACAGTGGGTTTAGGACAGTTTTTAACTATGCGATTTATGTCTTCAATCTCTATAACTTTCTTTAATAGACTGTTACCTACGGTCATGAAGGGCAGTTGCTGAGTTGCAGCGGCCGCTTCTTGCTGTTTCCGTTGTATCTTTTGAGCTCTAGTTTCGCTTTGTTTTCCTAATGGGCTTATTATGTTAGTTATACCAAGTCTGTAAGTAACACTAGTAATAAGGGACCCTCCCGTCGCTTCATTATCCTTACCTTCCTCAACATCCGATTCTTCCTCTGTATCTCTTACTGTGGATGAAACTACGACTGTTCTGTCTGCCTGTTGCTGTGGTTGTTGTGGAGGTAGTGCCTGTGTTCTTTGGGGGACAGGATTTGGGTTAGGGTTTGAAGGATTAGGGTTGTTGGTTTGTCTAACATGGTAACCTGCTAGCAAATCTAAGTCCTCAGCTCTCAGACTTGGGTATAAACCTTTCGGGGCAGTGGAAGTTGTAGTAGTATTATAGGGCGGGGGCAGGGTGATGGGGAAGCTTCCATGGTTTAGAGATTTCTCTAACTCATGTTTCTTCTCCGAAGCTTGATCTTTATCCTGTATTTTGGGAGGTTTAGTATTCTTTTTTGTTCTATCATACCAATAGGGAGTGTATGTCAACCAGTTTTCCCCTCCCTTTCGCATATAGTCCTTGTCCCATTGGGGATCGGGACCATAATATGGATATTCGTCTTTGTCATTTAGGCAAAGGATTTTAATCATATCCATATAAAAGGGGTTATTCGTGCCATCCCGGGGAAAGGGACTACAACTGCCTAGATTTTCTGTTCATCCTGCCATATGATCCACCCAGGGGTTAACTAGGTATTGATCCATCCCACATATTCTGGCAACAAAGTCTTTACAATTTTCACCCGCATTTGGTAGCTGTAACTTAGCTTGCACTTATTCTATTGTCCTAGGAAAACAGAACAATTCACAGTGCTTTACTGCCACCTAGCGGTGTAAGTCAGACAATACCTCAACTTAATAATTTTTTTTTTTTTGGAGTAATGAAAATAGATTTGGGTCAAGTTCAAGTGTTCTTGGACATACAATAAATGCACAACCTTGCTCGTGGACTTGCTGCTTTGCTTCAGACAAGCTTAATCCTTCTATGAAATTAACTTTACAATGTACGTTAATTCTTAAAACTTCCATTTTTGGTTTACCTTCCCTAAAATATGGATTTTTACCCAAATTGTGTCTTTAACCTCCGGGAATACCATTCACCAAGTATGTCTTTTGGTTTTGGAAACAAAATAGCAGTCCACATATACACTCAGCGAAATGCATCCAGCGTGATACTTTTAAAGCAGTCATAGCAGTTAAAGCAGTTATACAATCATACAAAGTTTACATAATACATCAATCATCAGTCTCTTGTTCTGCTCCAAACAGAACTAAAACTTCTAGAGTACTCTGTAAAATTCTCTTAAGGTCATCAAAACCTTTTCAAGTGTCCCCAAAACACTATTTATATGACCGGTCAACTTTTATCTCTACTTTTGAGAGGTTCTATAGCCCACCAGCAATCTCTGTGGATGAAAGCTACACACCTGGACCCCGGAAAGTCAATTTCACTCAATAAGAATAAGATTAACTTACCGTATCCTTTAAAAGTAGCCTTCCATCCTTCGTTAAGGGTAGATATCCAATCCCCGGACTGAGCCCCCAGTGCTGATAGGGTTAATGCTGTGTCTAGGATAGTTCCTTTTAACCTCTCAGACCTCAGATCCGATGTACCATGTAATTTCAGATATCTGGAATCAGCTTTTAGAGAATGAAGAAAAGACACTCACATGGCATTACACTCCAAAAACTGATTGTATTGGGTTATCAGGGGGTATGTCTTACAGCAAAAAATCACACAGAAGTTTCATAGTTAAAAACATGCACAGTAGATATCAAGGCAACTACAATAAGACAAACAGTCATTGTTCTTCTCTTCGCAAGCTGCTGGATACAAGGTAATAGGGGGGGGGGGGGGGAGATAAAAGAATGTGGGAAAAAGAGAAAACAGTGTGAGAATCAATTCATTTGCAAGAATTCATGCCAATTACAGACTTCTCAGGAAAGCTAAAGAGATACTCAAACTGTACATACTATTTAAGATGGCTGACAGAAAGCAAGATGGAGGCATTAACATAACCTTTCACTTACTCTGCCGGCCAGTTGCACACTGAGCAATTCCTGCAAGCCTCACCATCTGCTGTGGAACTGTTTCATCTGGCTGTGCTGTTCTCACTCCTGAGAGAGTCCCCGAGTGCCTTGATCATTTACTGGGGGGAGGATCTCTGTCCCCAGCATGTGTGTCCTGATGTGAAACACCATGCCATTCTGCACCCAAGGCATTGGGTGATTCCCTGAGCTCTGCCTTATCAACTGCTGGGGGAGGAGATAGGGGTAGGGTTCTCTGACCTGCATGTGTAACAGGATGTGAAACACATTGTCACTTGCAGGCACCCACTGTCACTGTCTGTGATTGGCCTTGATTTCTGAGATGTAGCCTGGGACAAGGTGTTTGAAAATCGGTGACTGTCCCGGCCAAATCAGGACAGTTGGCAACTATGTAATATGCTGGGGACACACTGGACACCGGCATACCTTCGCTGCCATTGTGCTCTTGCTGGGTCTTCAGTGTGCTCCTGTTCCTTTAAGGGGGCCTTAGCTGCCTCCAGGCTCACCTGCCCCACATCTATCCATTTCATGCATGTGCTTCCACTGTGGAGACACTTATACATTTGAAATGTTAGGACTGCAAGCAACACAGGGTGCCGTAACAAGGCCTTGCAGCTTTCACATGCGTTTGCAAATGTGTGCTATATAAAACCCCTGCTTTTAACAGACGGTTAGACAGGTTAATTTGGTTGGTCAGCAGACTGGTTGGTGGGTAGAGCTATGGAATTGTTTTTGTCTTACATGTATATGGCCCTCCATGTGCTCCTTGCTGTGAAGGCCAGTTATAGGAGGGGGCAGTGGCCGGTTTTTTGTAACTATGTAATATGCGTTAAAGGCCCCCAATGATAACATTGTGGTGATAACTGATAAGATTTTGGAGAGATTTCCTTTCACTTCCTGATGGGACAGGAAATAAAGGCAAATCTCCCCAATGGGAAATTTCCCTATGGCAGAAATGACCTAAAAGGGGTCCTAACCCTTCCTTACTATCCATAACTTTAAAAAAAATAAAGTTTTGGATTTACATTTAAAAAAAGGCCACTTTTAAAGTCCATCTTTATATTTTGCTGCTGGTAATACTTGAATGCAAATGTACCTTGAACAGTTCTGTGTTTTCTTATTTCTGTTCTTCTTTGTTTGAGAACTATTTGAGGCTGGGTTCACACTATTGCTGCATGTGGCTCACAGCAGGGGTCCGATGTGTCCCTGTTCACCGTTTCAGGTCCGATTTCAGCTTGAATTTTTGAGCTTAATTCAGAAATGAAATGGACCAAGAGACGCACAAGGCTCCTGTGCAATTTCCCACCAGAGCCGGAGCAGTGACATGTGAACCGGCTCCATAGAGAGCCAGTCACAATCTCCTACCATGCAAATTGGATGCAAGGAAACTGGCATCCAATTCACATAGGTGGGAACCCAGCCTTAATCATTGTGACTTACAGTATATTCAAACTGCACCTTATTTGTCTTTACGGTGGCTGCATCCATTATGCTGTTTGCGACTTTGTTCCTCTATTTTTATTGCTTTCAAAATCAATAAAAACTATTGCAATAAAAAAAATATGCTTCTCTTGTGCTACTTACCCAAGAGGCAGTCTTGCCTATAAATTTCTGAGTCTCACACATAGGGGGTCATTTACACTAACTCCAGGAAGTACTGGGCACTATGGCAAATAATAGAGCCAATTTTAGCCAAATGGAAACAAAACGGCGAATTTGCGCATGAAAATCAGCGATATAAGTGGAGAACAAACGTTTGAAAATTCTAAATTGCCGCTAATTAGCGCTTCCGCGTATATACAAATGCCAATTCTTATCAAGTTGTTATATAGCAGTGTACTGTAGCCATGATCCATGTATGTGAAAGAAACATTTTTATGTGAGATGTGCTCTACCTCGTGTGCATCTATTGATGTATGTTGCAATTAGTATTCCTATTTCTTTCCTTCTTTTGCTAACTAATGCAGTTATGAATGATTATTACATAGTAATGTCTGCTATTCTGTAAAGTTACATGTATTAAACATTTAGGTTACCTATTTGTTGTATGTTGTTTTTTATTTTTTTATTTAGGTGACTATAAAGCGGTAATTATTTATATTCATTCTTTAATCATACTACACTATTATGTAGGTCTCATACTTAGCACAATGGCTTAGTAGTCTGCTCAGATGTCTCCACAGCACTCACGGTACAAGTTCAAATACCAGCCAACCTACCATCCACCAGCTGTGTTTATTTTTTCAGTGCACAAGCGAATTAAAATGAACAAACAAAAAAATGTAATCTGCCCATTAGTTAGTGTGTGGTGTTTGGAATTTCACACCATAATAGTATTGAATACTTACATATCATTGCATGCATTTGAAGAGTTAATATAATCAGCCAAATTTAAAGTGCATTGGCTAATTGGCATTCACCTATTTTCAGCATATGCTGCTTTGGCTAATTGGCTAATAGTCATTTGCTTTTTTTTCACCAATTCAATCTTTTAGTATTTCTCTGTGGGATTTGAACCCATGAGTTCTTCAAGGTAGAAGTGCTGACTGCTAGCCTATTGGGTGTAGCACAGTCATACATAGAAAATACATAGAAAATACATTCACTAGTGTTTGATGTTTCTTCTCCCCGAGCTGTCTCTCCTGCTGCCACCATCTTCCCCCGCTGATGTGTTCTTCTTTCCTTCTTTTGCTAACTAATGCAGTTATGAATGATTATTACATAGTAATGTCTGCTATTCTGTAAAGTTACATGTATTAAACATTTAGGTTACCTATTTGTTGTATGTTGTTTTTTATTTTTTAATTTAGGTGACTATAAAGCGGTAATTATTTATATTCATTCTTTAATCAGGACTTGTCAAAAACCGGCTATTGATTTTTTTTACATTTCACTGCTTTTTTTGGTGAATGGGTAGGGGTAAAATGTACCCTATACCTATTCACATAGGGGGCAGGATCTGGGAGCCGACTTTTTAAAGGGGGCTTCCAGATTCTGATAAACCCCCTGCCTGCAGACCGACAACCACCGACCAGGGTTGTCGGGAAGAGGCCCTTGTCCCCATCAACATGGGGAAAAGGTGCTTTGGGGCATGTGGCCTGGTAAGGTCCAGAAGGGGAGGGTGCTCACTCGTCCCCCCCTATCCTGACCTCCAGGCTGCATGCTCGGATAAGGGTCTGGTATGGATTTTGGGGGGCCCCACATCAAATTTATTTTACAATTTGGTGTGGGGTTCCCCTTAAAGTCCATACCGAAGGGCCTGGTATGTACTGGGGGGACCCTACGACATTTTTTTCCTTGAATTTTGGAATTCCATACCATAATATTATTAAATAAGTACATACCATTGCATGCATTTGAAGAGTTAAAATATGGAATAAAGCAAGCTGATGTGCTTTGGCTAATTATGCTTCTGAGTACAATGCACACTTCTATGAGGTAATGCTGTCAGTGGGATTTGAATTCATGGCTTGAACTTTTGGGGGCAGCAGGGTATACCGCTATGCTACAGAGCTGAGCACTTACCTACAGAGAAAATACATTTACTAATGTTTGATTCAATACAATAATGTTTTGCATTTCAGGCATTAATATTATAGTAACAACCATGCTCATGCCGATGTGCCGATGTGGCATTGGCTAATAGGCGTTCGCCTCTTTTCAGCATACGCTGCTGAGTACAATGCAAGCTTTCAGTAGGTGATACCATCTGTGTGATTTTCAGCCATTTGAGCACAATTATATTGAGAACATATTTTACTAGTGTTTGATGGTGGGACTACTTTATATTCTAGGTATAAAATAGTACTCAGCACAGTGACTTAGGCACCTTTCACACTTGTGCGACCTGAAAGTTGCGAGATTTTAATGCGACTTTAAGCAATGCCTGTGTAATCTTGAGGTCTATGGACGCAGGAGTCGCAGGGAAAGACACGCAACTTTCCCACGATTTTGCATCAGCAATTTTGCCGCAATTCCAGGGAATGCCTGTGCAAACTTGAGGTCTATGGACCTCAACTCGCATCAAAGTCAGACCAAAGTAGTACAGGGACTACGTTGAAGTCAGTGTTACTTGAAGTCGCACAGATATGAATGGTACACATTGAAAATCATGGGGTATGACTTGTCATACGACTCTCATGTCCAAAGTTGCACAAGTGTGACTCAGCCCGACTTTGTCAGCGATTTCAGAGACATCAGTGCACTTTCCTGCACAAATGTCTAGTGAAATCACATAGGTCCCAACTGTTCTCCTTTAAGAAGGTGTCCTATGCCTACCTACTTTTGCTAATAGGTGTCCCTTATACCCATCTCAAAAAGTTGGGAGGTAAGAAATCGCCCCCTGAAGTCGCCCAAAGTAGTGCAGGAACTACTTTTGGGAATTGATGTGGCGCCGCACCAATTTGGACAGTTCCATTGCCATCAATAGGCGCCAATTTGGCCTACAATTTGACATGTCAATTCAGACCTATGTGAACATGGGTGAAGTTGCATAGATATTAGAGCTGCACGGTTCTGGCCAAAATGAGAATCACAATTTTTTTGCTTAGAATAAAAAGATCACGATTCTCATGACATAAAATCTTTCACATTATCCCACAAGAAATTGGGCTAACTTTTCTTTTTTTTTTAAATCATTAAAGTAATTTTTTCCAAAAAAAATTGCATTTGAAAGGCGCAAATACAGTGTGACATAAAATATTGTAACAACCACCATTTTATTTCTGTCAGAAAAATGTTTAGTGTTTAAGTGGTTAAACTTTCCTCACTTACACAGAATTCTATTTAATTGACAAATTGTTACAAGGTTTCTAGTCAAGTTCACTGATAAAGAATGTTCTAATTCTTGGAAGACTTCCTGGTTTTTGGGCTGTGGCTTCAGAAGAGCAGAGAGAGAGTTCTTTGCAATAGCAAGAATCGTAAAACGCTTTTTTCAAGATCGTAAAGGGGAAAAAAATTACGATGACGATTAATCGTGCAACTCTAATAAATATTAATGGAAATCAAGGGGGACAACTTTTCATGTGACTCTGAGGTCCAAAGCTCCATGAAAAGTCACCCAAGTGTGAAAGTAACCTAATGCGATTAATTGATAACACCTTTGAATAAGGCCCCATTTGCACTTGTGCGACCTTAAATTTGCACAGCTTTGTCATGACTTGAAGCAATGTCTGTGTAATCTTGTGGTGTATGGACCTCAAATTGCATCAGTCAAACCAAGGTAGTGCAGGGACGAATTTGCTACACTTTCAGGATGCACAAGTGACAATAGGGCCAAATTCAAAGGTGTTATCCTTGAATCTCATTCACACTGCTGTGACCTGAAAGTCACACTATTTTGCTGCCACTTTGCCGCTGCAACTTGGCCCCAACTTCTGGGAATGCCTGTGTAATATTGTACCCGATATACCTCAAGTCACACCAAAGTAGTACAGGGACTACTTTGAAGTTGGTGCGACTTAGTAGCACAGATATGAATGGTTGTCATTGAGAATCATGGGGTACAACTTGCCATGCAACTCAGAGGTCCAAATTTGCTGGAAAATTCGCCCAGCTGTGAAACAAGTCATATATATTTTAATAAAAGGATCTCTCATTTATACTTGCAAAGTCCTTACTGATTTACATCAGCAGAACAAATGCAGGAATTGATGTGTGCACATGGGACGGAAGCAAATGTGTGGTGATGCCAAACAAATCAATGAACCCCACCCACACCAAATCTAACTATGACATCCACCCCCGCATTGATTAAGTACAAGTACATATCCTACACTTACCCGGCCAATGAGCAGCGCCTCCTCTCTGCTAAAGAGACCTCGCCATGTCCACCTAGATTGAGATCCTGACCAGCACAAAAACTTCCGGGTGCATACAATGACTAATTTCCAGGTCAGAAGGTGAAACCACACTTTTGATTGCAGCTGCGAATATTTGATCTCAACCATGATTAGTATTTTTTTATTTTCAGATATGCAAATCTGTATTTCTACATATATTTGAAGGTAAACTTAAGGGAGTTTGCTAAGAAATGGTGTCCCTAGGTTAGCAGCAGGTGAATTACAAAGGCAAAAGGCCCAGTTTGAGCCCTGGTTCACACTGACAGCAGGAGGAAAGCGTTCAGCTGAACTCCCACAATTTCATTCCTGCATGTCAGTCCCGACTGTGGGGGCAACATCAGAGACATCAGTGCAAGTTTCTGCACCAATATCAATACAAATCGCACTAATTAGAACAGTGCAATTGCCACAGATTTGACATGTCAAATCACACCAATGTGAACCAGAGCTGACACATTCAAACACTGCCTATCCACCAGCTGAATTCATTACCTGCAATTCTCCACAGCTGTTAATGATAAAGGTGGAATCTTTATATATAACTTGCAGTTGTGCAGAAGCCTAGGTTTACATTGGAGCGATTGGTCATGCGATTTGAGAGATCAAATCGCGTGACTTTTGGCAATGGCACTGGCACTGTTCCAATTGATGCAACATTTTTTTTGTGGCACCGCATCAATTTGCTAAAGTAGTTCCTGCACTACTTTTGCCGATTTCAGGTGCGCCTTCAATAGACATTTGTGTATGAAGCCACCTGAAATCACGCTGACCTTGCTACTTTGAAATCATGCTACTTCAAGTGAAGTAGCACAATTTCAAAGTAGCATGTGAACCAGGGCAAAGAGATTAGTTTTTTGGTGCACAAATACATATTGAAATAAAATATAAAAGAGATATTGCACTTTCCCAAAACCACCACCCACAAAAACTAAAGAAAGAAAAGTAGAAGGAAAAAAAAAACCCCCACACCACAACAAGAGCTCAATGTACTTTTATTTTACCAGCAGAAAAAAAATAAATTTACATTTACTAGCTTCAAAAAAATTTGGACAGGATATATGGTACTACATTTAGCAATGGAATTTTAAGGGCCCTGCTCATAGGAGCTTACAATCTAAAATTAGACAAAACCTTAGAGAGGACACAGCTTTAATTTCAGTGTATAACGGGCAACACATCACATTATTATCTGAAAGATTATAGAAACATAGTTAACAGTCATTCTTACAAAGCATTCCAACATAATATTGCAAAAGACTTATTCAAAACACCCACCACCAGCCCACAATCCACACATACATACATTGATGACCATGTTCTACTGGAAGCTGCATTTCGGTGTACACAATTAAACGAGATCAAAAATAGTAGGTCAGCAGATGCTTCCAAACGATGTTTGCATGATCAGACAGGAACAATACACACACAACATTGACAGCATGGCCACATAAACCCACTTTTGATTGAAAAAATGCACAAGAATTTCATCAAATCTCCCAATATCATTCCTTCTCCATCACAACAAAAAACCTGACCTTCTCAGGCCAAACGAACCCCCCTACTGCAGGCCTTTATATAAGAGAGGTTGTATTGTTAGCACACTGACACACCCAATAGAAGTACACGCCCACCAGTATCTTTCAATCTGTCTCTTCATGTATGTCTAAAGTGATTGCACCTGATGAGCAGGAACACATAATAGGATTTGCAACTGTGTTAGCCTTGGCTATGTGCATCAAATCTCCAACTACAGGACAAAGATCAAAGTCCATTTGCATCCACATAAACAAAGCAACAGTTTTCTAAGCATATGTACCTGTGCAGTGTAAACCCTAAAATTTGAAATGTCCAAGTCCCTGGGCATGATTAGTGCTAATAAACATTAACATCAGTCCCTGGCTGCAATGAGCTTCCAATATAAAGTCCAAAATTAACTTTCTTACATTAGAACCTATTTCGACAGGAGACAAATAAGATGCCAGCATGTCTTTAGATTGTGGTGAGAAATCCACACAGGGAGAACATATAAACTTCAACACAAGCATTAGCATGTTGGTGGAAGTGAACCAACATCTCAGGTGCTGGTAGACAGAACTGCTACCCACTAAGCCACCAGGGCAGACCCACACATGTTCTCTGCATCTCTGTGGTGTGAACCAGCCCTAAGTCCATAGCCATGCTCAGTGTCACAAGCAATATACAGTATATTGGCCTAAGTATTGGGACGCCTGCCTTTAAACACACATGAACTGTAATGGCATCCCAGTATTAGTATTGGGTTCAAAACTTATTTGGCCCACCCTTTGCAGCTATAACAGCTTCAACTCTTCTTGTCCACAAGGTTTAGGAGTGTGTCTATGGGAATGTTTGACCATTCTTCCAAGTGCATTTGTGAGGTCAGGCACTGAAGTTGGACAAGAAGGCCTGACCTACAGTCTCCTCTCTAATTTATCCCCAAGGTGTTCTGTTGTGTTGATGTCAGGACTCTGTGCAGGCCAGTCAAGTTCCTCCACCCCAAAATCACTCATCCATGTCTTTATGGACCTTGCTTTGTGCACTGGTCCAAATGATTTGGTGGAGGGGGATTATGGTGCGGGGTTGTTTTTCAGGGGTTGGGCTTGGCCTCTTAGTTTCAGATAAGGGAACTCTTAAGGCATCAGCATACCAAGACAATTTGGAGAATTTCATGCTCCCAACTTTGTGGGGACAGTTTGGGGAAAGCCCCTTCCTGTTCCAACATGACTGCACACCAGTACACAAAGCAAGGTCCATAAACACATGGATGAGCAAGTTTGGGGTGGAGAAACTTGACTGGCCTGCACAGAGTCCTGGCCTCAACCCGATAGAACACCCTTTGGCTGAATTAGAGTAGAGACTGTAAGCCAGGCCTTCTCATCCAACATCAGTGCCTGGCCTCACAAATGCACTTCTGGAAGAATGATCAAACATTCCCATAGGCAGACTAAACCTTGTGGACACCCTTCCCAGAAGCTGTTCTAGCTGCAAAGGGTGGGCCAAATCAAATTTTAACCCTACGGACTAAGACTGGGCTGCCATTAAAGTTCATGTGTGTGTAAAGGCAGGCGTCCCAATACTTTTGGCTATATAGTGTATCTGGAAAAGACTCACAATGGTGGTGGAACCCTCCTACACATAACTACTACAATTAGACATAGTTATAGGACCTGGGAAATGAGACAACTCCTCTACATGAAGTAACATGGTTGGGATTTGAACCCAGACCCTCAGAGATACTAAGCAGAAGTTCTAACCTCTAAGCCACAGAGCTGCCACGTGTGAGACCCTCCTACACATAACTACACATAAATACACATAAAAACACATAAATACTGCATTTCTATGGACATACAGGTGATGGAATTACATTACTCAAGAGTTATTCTTCTTGATTTATTCTGTGATATTTGGTGTTTTTTTGTGGGTGAGAGTAGAATATTACCCTCAAATTTTTGGGAATTACATTTTGATTTCTGATGTTGGTACACATATCACATTTTTGGGCTCAAATTATGAATATTTGCAAATAATACAAAGCACAAAAAATTGTGATTCATTTTAAATTTTCATCAGCAATGGTATTGTTTGTGGATTGTAAAGACACCTGTGTGAGTTTGGGGTAAAGATTGTTGTGAGATGAAGAAAAACAAGTGAAAGTGACAGAGAAAAATATATTTTACCAAAACATCAAAACATTCCACATTGTAGCATTCTTAGAATCAAAATATTTTAAGTAGAAGCAACAATGTTGCAAAGGAAAATGTATTTCACAGAAAGATACATTTCATCTCAACATTAAAAGGTTTTTTTTGTGAAAGTTAGAATTGTTCCATTAGAATCAATGACTGAAACTTCATTTGGACTAAATTAGAGCAGATTTTAACTCCCAAAAAATGCTCTCTAATTAGCTCTCATTTTGGTATTTACTATACCTCCAGGTAAAAAAGACACTTGAGTTAAAATGAGAGTTATTTTCAGGTCTGAGCATGCTCAGTTGTGTTGGCACCTAGTTGTCCAAAACGGGGAATTTTTCACTTTTCAGACTTTTAAAGATATTTCAGTGTAGAAATCACTTTTTCACACAGTTTAAAAGCAGATAATCTTTAAATAATATACCGCATATTTCAGTACCATTTAGGCAATTATATCATGCTCTAAAAATTATTTCCATGTGCAATTCTCTAGGTTTTAGCAGAGTAAGGGTTTGGGCTCTATTTAGTTTCAGGGAGCTATAGTAAATTCGATTTTGGGAGAATTTTCTCACCAGCGCTATAGTGAATACCGTTTTCGCGCGAATTACCGCTATTAGCGCTAATTCGCGCTAAATTGCCGCGAATTAGCCGCGAATTAGCGCTAATTCGCGTCAATTTGCGCGAAATAGCGCCATAGCGCTATAGTAAATGACCCCCATAGTAACAGTGAATAGAAATTAGCTTGTGTGTGCTCTTTAGAACCCATGTGGTTCGCCAGGAAGTTGTCACCTATAATGGCCCAGTCTCCTGTGGTGGGGGCATTCCCTGTCCCCTAGCCTCACATATACAAGTGACATATTTCTGACAGGGTCAATCACATAGGTTTGGAAGAGCACCAAACACACCCAAGCTCATCTTTAACAATGAATACCAGCAGTGGCTCACATCTTGTTCTTTGGAAAACACTGCCATATACTATGAATAATAAATGAGAAACTTTTCATTTTTTTTTTATAGATCAGGCCAGTCCAGCGCTACGTTTTTTCTACAGAAGGGTCCATATAAATGTGTTCTTCGAAAGAAACCTCATCACTCAGTTGTGCCAGGAGATAATCTGGTAAGGTAGATTTTGTTGATGTTTGCACCTTTATTATAAACTGTTTTCTCAAACTCATAGTGGACTTTATCTATCTTCTTTATCTCCAATCAAACTAACCATAGACTTAAAGTGGAACTTCACACAAATGGGGAAGTTCCACTCTTTTTCCTCTCCCTCCCTCCTCTGCCATATTTGAAATTATTTTTTTGGGAGGAGGTACCTGGTTTTGACAGTTAACCACTCCCATTTCTGGTCAGATAGCCGCGGCGGATCCACCGAAAGTTCTACCTCCCCAACCTTGCCTGCAGCCCTCTATGACACGTCACAGGTCCCAGAAGGCTGTGGGACCATTCACCATTCGGCGTGTGTAGTGGACAGCTGGTTGTGAGGCCACAAGGCGTTATAGCCAGCTGCCCAAAATTAATAGGCCGGCACTGGGGACTGAAGACCGATGAGGAACTGGCTCAGTTGAGGACAGCGCTGGATCCCTGGACAGATGGGTGTCTGTTTTTTAGAAGTCAGAAGCTACAGTTTTTGTAGCTGCTGACTTTTAATTTTTCCAGAACTGAACGAAGCTCCTCTTTAAAGGAGAAGTACAGCCAAAGCTCATTTGGCGGTATTTTTCCTATGGATCACAGAGGAGCAGTTCGATCTGCACTCCTGTGACCAGTTTTCATGACCCATTTTCAGCAGACAAAGGGCAGACAAAGGGCTAAAGCTGGTCCAGTCTCGGGAAAGATCGCGACCATATGGTCGGGATCCGCCCACATGCCTGGAGCGGCACCCAGCTCACTCTCAGCAAGCTGCTATGAGCCTGAGCCGGCCGCTCTCGCCCCCTCCACAGCTTAGCGCTCCAGTGAGTGCAGGAGGGTCAGAGCAGACAGTGGTGACTAACAGTGACCAACTCTCTGCTCAAAGAGCTCTGAGAACCGAGCAATTGTGGTGTTTGATCGCTCGGTTCTCAGTCTTAGATCATCAGACCGATGCTGCATCCACCTAGGTAAGTATGATTCTAAAATTTAAAAAAATACCATACTTCTCTTTTAACAATTTTTTTGCACAATTGCTTACAGTTTAATATTAGAGGCAGGCATTTTCAAGCGCTGCCAATTTACACAACACTTTAAATACTGTACTTTCACATTAGTCCCTGGCCTCAAAAGCTTACAGTATAAAGTGCCTATCCCACAGGCATATATGCACATACTAGGACGAATTTAGATAGGAGCCAATAGATTAATTCATGTGATCTTCAGCTGCATCTAGTGGCCAAAATCCAGTATGGATTTTTGAACTACCTCAATGGTAAAATGTATCACTCCACTAGAGCTGACGATCATAGGAATTAATCTATTACAGAAAATATGAAGGAAAATTATCCACCTTGTAGAAATGTTTATGACAGTGATCTGTTTTATAAATAGACCCCAGAGCAAATGCGCAGTTAAAATGTTTTGCACATGAAGTATACTTGCAATAAACACATGCATTTTAATATTACAATATTAGTTATTTAGAACTCTGCCAAGGTGCAATTTTTAGGGAAATCACACCTGTAAGACACACAGTATGTGAAAACTGCATAAAACTCTCACAACTTTTGTTCTTGCATGAGTCCTAGTGATATTGCCAGTCGCTTCCTACATGTTCCAGCTAGGAAACCTAGGAAAACCTAGGATGAGGATGACATGGTTCATAGCCTTCCTGGACTCGACTAAAAATGTCTTTACCTTTTTTTTTTTTTTTTTTTTAGAGAGAGATTTTTTTCTTCTTTCCATTATGCTGAGATGTTGCCACCAGTGCCATGTTGCCAACATTGTGACTGTGAGATGAAATCTCTCCAAGAGTATAATAGAGTGCAGTAAAAACTGCTAAGCTTTCAACCGAAAACTGCAAATATACTTTAAATAATTCCAGAAAAATTGCTGAAAGTCTTTTAGTCTTTGAACATTGGGAGATTGGCTAGACGTTTTTTTTTTTTTTTTAAATTTATTTTTATTCAAATTTTCTTTATAAGACACAAAGACATAAAGACATATACAAATTGGTTGTCTAGCTTGTACATGTAATATCGCAAGTACATCAGGTAAAAGAAAAAAAAAAATGAAATGGAAAGAAAAAAAAGAGAGATAGAGAGATACATCCATGCAATACAGTTTTAGCATGTAAGTGAAAGGGGGATTTTTGGAATTTTTGGGCCGCCCCCCCACTGCCCATAAAGGCCTATACCTATTAACTAGGAATTACATTTAATCGTCGATTCTTGGTACCGTAACTGAAGCTAGTCCAACATTAGTAAGCAATGTTCATTTCCTCCAGCCACCCACTCCAAACCTTATTAAATTTCAGTTGGCAGCCTCTATTAAGATAGGTATCTTTATATAGTGGAAGATTATCGTTAACCAAACGTTTCCACTGGACATTTGTGGGGGGATAGGGCTTCTTCCATTGAAATGTTATAGTTTTCCTAGCGTAAAATAGAAGCAAACCAATCATCGTGCGTTTAGCTACAGCAGGAACTGATTTTTTTATAAGGCCCAACATACAAATCTCCATAGACAGTGGTAGATTAGTAGATGCAATTTTATTGATTAGGCCTAGTACCTCCCCCCAGAATTGTTGTATCTTTGGACAATGCCAAAAGATATGGGAAAAATCTCCGGGGGTGTAGCTACATCTCCAACACTTAGGGGAGTGGGCAGGATTTATCAAATGAAGTCTGTGGGGAGTGAAATACGCCCGGTGGACTATTTTAAATTGGACTAACTTGTCACGTATAGAGACTAGCGAACTAAAAGGGAAGTCCCAAACACCATCCCAATCTTCGCCACTCAAATCTGGAATGTCACGCTGCCAACGGGACAAAAGGCCGTCCAACGGAGGCAAGGACTCATAGATTAAATGCTGATATATGTGAGATGTAGGTTTTTTTGTACAACCGGATCTAAGAGTAGTCTCCAGTTTAGACTGTATTAATATACAGGACGAACGTGGGAATTGGGCTTTGAAAGCATGCAAAAGTTGAAGATAACGGAACTGATAATGCTGCGGAATATTATACTGGGAGGAAAGCTGACAAAAAGAAAGCAGTGAGGTGCAAGACACCACTTGTGAGATTAATTTTATACCATATCTAGTCCATATCTGGGGGTCAATAGATTTGTAAAAGTGTGGTAAATTGGGGTTTAGCCATAGGGGTGTATTAGGGGAAATTCCCATCTGGCTGTGTTTTTCAATAGCCAAGCCCATTTTCCAGGCCCGTAAAGTAGTAAGCATAGACGGAGTTAATAAGTGTGGGGCACATGGGCCTCTGTAAATTAGGTATTGAAGAGATTCCCAGGAGCCTGCCACGGTGGCCTCCAAAGCGGAGGCCACATTGGTTTTATCAGGATTTAGCCACCAGACCACTGTCACCAGCTGTGTCGCCAAAAAGTACTTATAGCAATCCGGAAAGGCCATGCCACCCTGCGATAGTGGCCTCATTAATGTAGTTAACTTATATCTCGGTGGTGAGGAGCCCCAGAGAAACTCTGAAAAGCGTTGGTTTAGTTTAATAAAGAAGGATTTAGGAATCCACTGCGGGGAATGGCGGAATAAATATATGAATTTGGGGATGACCTTCATTTTAAGCAAGTTGACCCTGCCCCATACCGATAGGGGGAGATTATTCCATGCCTTGAGTTTAGCTTTCATATCCCCCACTACCGGATCCAAGTTTAATTTAAGAAAATCTGAGGCTTGTGCAGAGACACAAACCCCAAGATATTTAAAGGAGTCAACCCACTTTAATGGGCTATCTGGAGAGGATGTCAATTTGGCTGCTTGATCTATTGGAAATAGAGTAGATTTTGGCCAGTTTACCCGGAGGCCCGTTACCATGGAGAAAGTGTTGAGGAGTGACAGAGCACCCTGAAGTGATGGACCCGCGTCCCCCAAAAATAAAACCATGTCGTCAGCATACAGGGCTACCCTCTCCTCCAGCATGCCTATCCTAAGCCCCTTAATATGAGGCGATGTACGGAGAGCCTCTGCAACTGGCTCTATAGCTAGAGCAAATAGAGCCGGAGAAAGAGGGCAGCCCTGTCTAGTTCCCCGAAACAGTTGAAATGGGGTTGAGAGTCTGGAGCCCAAACGAATCGATGAGATGGGACACCTATAGATCACCTGCAGCCATGATATAAACCGTAGTGGAAAACCCATTCGACGTAGAGTCTCCCACAAAAAGGGCCACTCTACAGTGTCGAATGCCTTTTCTATATCTAGTAGGGCAATAGCTCTGGTACCGGAGTTGTTGTGTTGGGCATGAATATTGGTAAAGAGTCTCCTAAGATTAACGTCGGTTGACCTTTTAGGCATAAATCCTGTTTGATCAGAGTCAATAACCGAAGGTAATAATGGATATAGACGGGTAGCCAGCAGTTTGGTTAAGATTTTCAGGTCATTATTCAATAGGGCTATTGGCCTATATGAGGCACATAGCTCTGGGTCCTTAAGGTCCTTATGGATCAAAGTAAGGTAGGCATGGTGCATTGAAAGGGGCAGATCACCCTTGGATAGGCAGAGGGTGTATAATTGGGCCAGGATGGGTGCCAAAAATGCTGCATGCTGGAGATTGGCTAGACGTTTGATATTGCTATATACTAGGAAAAAAATATATAGTTTCATATGCAGTTATGGTAGTTGGGTTCAGTCTCCTTACACAAATTGAAAATGCTGGGAGGATGATTTACTAAAGGAAAAGGTGCTCAGTATGCAAAGTAGAGAGACACTTTGCTTATTGAAAAGGTGAAGCAGTGTTAATGCCAATTATCTAATTGGGTCCAGTTTTTTTTTTTTTTTAACCACACAGGAGTGCTTTATTAAAGGAATAAAGTAACACATGGCATGGCAGGAAAACAACAGTTTGACATGGTTAGATACATCAAATCAAAGATATATCGTCAAACAATACAAGCAGCATGACAAAAAGTAAAGACTTGTAGGTCACATTGAAAAATTATTGGGGAGATCAAGTCTAGCAAACACCAAGTCCAGCCCAGTGTGACCCAGGGAGTAGGGAAAAATAGGATAGAAGAGGGAGAGATGAATCGAGTGGAAGAGGGAGACATGAAGAGGGTGGGAGAGGGAAGGGGACAAAGGAACAGCAGAAAAGGCAGGACTCACTTAGCAGGGGCGGGACACCAACAAGACAGATTGTCTTCAGAACATAAAAGATAGATTTGGGTCAACTTAGCTCTACCAGCTACTGGGAGGTCCGTGGGAACCAGACTTTATCAAATTTTAAAGGGCAGCCACGGCTGAGTGAGTTTGTATAATAAAGCTTAAGTCACCATTGATGCCCAGGACTCCACAGTAGGAAAAACCGTAGAGGTCCATTTTCACAAAATTTCTTTTTTGCATAGTACAGCAAATAGGAGATCAACAATTTAGCATGATGAGACCACTGGGCATCCTCTTGGATCCCGAGCAGTGCCAATTCCGGTGAGACTGGGAGGATCAGTTGTAACCTAAAATTGATAATCTCAGAGACCTCTGATCAAAAAGGGGACAGCTCAGGGCAGTCCCAAAATATATAAAAGTAGGTGCTTGTGTGAATGCAGCAGCATGGGCAGGCCGGGCTATGAGACAGGTCAATTCTGTGAAGCCTTACAAGAGTGTAGTACACCCTATGGAAGAGTTTAGTTTAAATCATCTTTTTCTTAGAAGAAATTACCAATTTAGCACTATGCTCAAGACACTTCTCCCAGTCTTCCCCAACCAAAGAAGGAATATCAACCTTCCAGAGATCCCATGAATGTTCCTTTTTAGGGGAGTCCACTCACAGAAGGGCACCACAGAGAGCAGAAAGCAGCTTACGCAAGTCACCTTGCGCCAAGAGATCTTCAGTCAGATCAGTCTGAAGAAAAGGCCTGTGGGCAAATAAATGTGTGAAAGTTATATCAATAATTACCGATCAGTCAGAGTTTGCAGTGATAACCCACAGGTTCACTTTAAAGCAGAACTTTACAGTGAACCTTTAAAGTTGCTGAGCAGCCTCCATTGCTGCTCAGCAACTGCTGTCAGGTTGTTACTTGGTGGAAAGTACTAGAAAACTGAACACGTTTATTTTTGTATTGCTTTACTGCCCAAATGTTGCAAAAACTAAATAAATATATGAATTGTGCCTACACAGAACTCCCAAAAAACATACCCTTTGCCTGGATTTCCTCCTGAAAAATAGCAGTGTACCTCCTGGTACTGTTTGTGAGGGAACCTAGGCACTCCTGTGACTACAGCCTTATAACTGTATATCTGTCGTGTGAAATCTAAGGCACAGCTGCCTCTGACTACTAGCCTCATGAGATTTGGTGATATTACTACTGTGTTGCTCACTGTTCTTCTTTCTGGAGACTGGAATGAAGAAACAAAGCCCTTCCTCTACCGAAGTGCCATCCTCTACACAGCGATATAATGCAGAACAAGACATTTTGTAGGTCAGTAATGGGGAAAAGATCAGCTGCAGGAAGACCACACACAATACCAGTGACTAGTCCTTTGTCTGTTTTTTAAACACAGCTTCCAGAGATCAGTTCCTCTAAGATAATGTCATGCTGCCTGTGTATGTTCTCACTGTCCCTTTGCTGTAAATGATTATGCTAATGATTCTGCATAAAACCAAGAATTACATTTATTTTTCTTTTTTAGATTGAGCGCACATATGAAGTCCAAAAAGCCTTATTTGACACTGGATTCCCGGTACCAAAGGCTTTATTATACTGTAATGATGTGACAGTGATTGGAACTGAATTCTATGTGATGGCACATGTGGAGGTTAGATATGTATTAGACTATGTTGTTTTACTTGGTTTCACAAAGTGCTGCTATTATTAAGTGCATGTGTGCTATTAGTACATTTTTTGCAACTTATATAAAGCGAGTGTTACTTTCCCTTTTTACAGGGTCGTATTTTCCGAGATGTCTTTTTTGTTGATGTCCACCCTGCAGAGAGATCAGCGCTGTTTGTTGCTCTCATTGAAACACTCTCCAGGCTCCATTCATATAACATACACAAGCTAAATCTTACAGGGTATGGCAAAGGAAAAGGATACTGTGAGAGAGAGGTGAGGGGAGCTTACATAAATAAATGCTATAAGGACCCCTCAAACTTTTGCATGCGCTCGTTCATGTGGTATTCTGTGTGTCTTTTCTAATTCATTCTAAATGGCAACCTAACACCCATATACAGTTTGGAGAAAGACACAGGAAAAAAGATGCGAATGTATTTGTGCCTCGCTGCAAAGGAAAAAGGGTTGATGTCTTAAAGATATTCTATCATACAGCGCTCATGACTCTTTTAATCCATTTCCTCTGGTAAGTGGCCATCTCATATTATATGGTGGAGGCGCACCTGGGAGTTTCACCTTTTTATACCATATTCACTTAATCCCTCACATTCTCCTTGGAGTGATCTACTAGTTTCATGATTGGACTATATCACTTCTAATTGGACTGTAACATGTATAGGACTTTACTTCCTTGTCATTTTAGCGCAGCAATTTTCTGTTTGTATATAGTGTAAATGAATGACACAGCTGGGCTTGGGGAGCCCTGCGCGGCCGCGTTTTTGTTTAGATTGTGACAGCTAACAGGGGGAGAAGATCCTCTGCTAGCTGTCAAAACAGGAGATCAGGGGGAGCGGAGGCCAGTTCATCTTTAACATGTTACACCCTGAATATAGGTGTAACATGCTACAAAAGATGAACTTATTCTTTAAGCTTTAAATGGATATTTTATTCTGGTTTATTTAAATGTGTGTATTGAAAAAAAACACAGTACCTTTGACACTATCTTTCTCTAATTCCGGATCTTTACTGAGATATAAAAAAATCAGTAAGGGAGTAGAAGTCATTCCTTTGATTTGTACATTAGTGCTTTGTAGTTTTAGTTTTTGTTTTGTTTTTTCATCAAAGCTTGTAGAGTTAGTCAGGTACACAAGTGAAAAGCAGCTCATCTGCTGGCTGGAAATAGTAATTATGAAATATTCATATACAATATTAAATTCTATGAAAGAACAATTAATCCAACAACATTTATTAGGTTGAGACAAGCTCTCTATGTAAAAACATAACACAAGTAATATTTTTACATGTTTAATTTAATTTACAAAGTGGTAAGTGTACATAGATTGTACGCTTAAACAGTGTAAATTTTAGTCTTAGGACTAAAATGGCATTTTAGTCTTCTGCAATTGTTTTAGTTGTATTTAGTCGACTAAATCTCCAGTACATTTTAGTCGACTAAAATGTCCTACGTTTTAGTCGTCTAAAATCTCCAGTACATTTCAGTAATTGCAATTTAGTTTTAGTCATAGTCTTTTGACTAAAATGGCATTTTAGTTTTACACTCATTTTAGTCTTAGGACTAAAATGGCATTTTTGTTTTAGTCTCATTTTAGTCTTTTGACTAAAATGGCTTTTAGTTTTAGTCGTATTTTAGTCATCTCAATTGTTTTAGTTTTAGTCGTATTTTAGTCGACTAAAATAGTATTCATTTAGTTGACTAAAATGTTTTAGTCATTTTAGTCTACTAAAATGTTTTAGTCGTTTTAGTCGACTAAATTAACACTGCGCTTAATCTAATTATTTTTTTCATGCAATGTCAGTTCAAGGCTATCTTAATGTAAAGCCTTTCTCCAAGCGAATATAAAATAAATTAACATTGCCTTCCACCCTCTGATCTATTACTCATTTATATTGGAAAAGTGTATTTTGCGCTAACCATATATAAAGAACACACGGTGCAGCTGCTCGTGTAAGCCCAAAATACAAAAGACCCTAAATTATCATAAAATAGTACAAGCCGCATCCGCAGGTGATGGTTTGATACAAAAAAGTGTATGTGACACAATCAATGTTTAAGTGTAGGATAAGCAACAATGTTGCTATATCAGATAAGATATGCAAACACAGATCTTGACGTGATAAGTAATAAATAAATAATAAATAAATAATTACAAAATTGAGTGTAACCAATTGTGATGTAAAATAAATTAATAAGATTCAAACAAATCACAAACTAAACATCCTTGTAGATCCAAAAAAATATATAAATAAATGAAATATATATAAATATAAGTCCCAGTGTGTAGTGAAAAAATAACAGCCACCATTCTTCAACACTTGGAAAAAATATTGATGTTCTTCCAGCCAGAAATCTGTTTCAAATAGCCGCTTACCAGATATGTTGGACCTCAGATTATAGAGATCATATAGGCCCGGTGCATTAGCCTGCCGGCAGCGATGGTTTCCACCTATACTTCAATCAAGGAAGAAGGATGTCCTCATCTGATTTCAACGACCAAAGGGCAGGTACTCAACAGCTCAGATCCACAGGTGAAGAAAGAGTATTACCCTCAATTAGGGTTTTCTTTTCAAAGACCATCCTGAAGTTTTAACCCCTCAGTAGAGATAAAAAGGGGGAGACTTCATAGTGCAGATGTACTCAAGGCGTTTTTATTAAAAAGTCACTATATATTCACAGCAATTAGTCACAGCAAATTATCACAGCAAGCTGGAAACTGTAAACTTTATATCCAAATCACACAGCAATCAACAGGAACAAAGAACCGGATAAAAAACTAGCTTCAACTAGCATGAAAGGCAGCAGAGGATTGAACCAGCTGACCTGCATAGGCCTTCATGTATGTGTCAGGGATGGGGGCGCTAGCAATTGGGGCCTCACCTTTCATACAGCACTTTCATTACTACAGAATCACCACCTGCAGCCACCTACAGTATGGACATATCATTCATTGGGGATTCCTGTGTGTGCTTGGCC
Source organism: Lithobates clamitans (assembly GCA_037952925.1). Classification (NCBI taxonomy): domain Eukaryota; kingdom Metazoa; phylum Chordata; class Amphibia; order Anura; family Ranidae; genus Lithobates; species Lithobates clamitans. The sequence continues at coordinate 310,883 of JBBGZY010001140.1, forward strand.
CTTTTTACCTCCCTCGTTTGAGCTCCTCCCTCAGCTCCCGGACCTGACATAGTTGGTGGCCCTGTGACCGCGCACCTCATGGAGTTTACACCCCATCGGCACGTGAGTATCTATTTAGGGCAGTGGCGTTCCTGCCTCCCCTATATGCATATTTACTTTGTCTCCTTTTCACCATGCATATTGTACTTCATCCACCTAGAATAGCCTTCCTTTTTTTTTGTCCTTAGATATTGGTGCTTAATCGCCCCTGAAGAGTGTTTTGATACACAAAACGCGTCGGGCTTACGACATGCACCCTATAATCACTTCCCCTTTTACTGGGTCTACAAATCAAAAAGTTTTTTACCTATCTACTTTGTGATGTTATGCAATTTATGGATATTTCACCTTTTATACCATTCGTCCTGTACCCGTTCCTAGTGGCTTGTTATGAATGTTTACAATGTACCAATCAGGGTGTATCTGTATATAATGTGACAGTCAACCTATATTGGGAATCACCATTTTGTCATCATGTTACTATGTACAAATAAAATGGCTTGTTTTTTACGGTGACTGACCCACTGGCCTCATTTGCCCACCTCACTCAAAGTCCCAACCTTCCTGTTTCCCATAGGAAAAAAAGAACGTGATAGCGTCACAGCCACTTGCTCCACCTGAAGCGTTTCCCCTCAACAGGCATCCACTGGAAACGGAGACGTATGCAGTCAGCTGATTCAATCCTCTGCTGCCTTTCATGCTAGTTGAAGCTAGTTTTTTTATCCGGTTCTTGGTTCCTGTTGATTGCTGTGTGATTTGGATATAAAGTTTACAGTTTCCAGCTTGCTGTGATAATTTGCTGTGACTAATTGCTGTGAATATATAGTGACTTTTTAATAAAAACTCCTTGAGTACATCTGCACTATGAAGTCTCCCCCTTTTTATCTCTACTGAGGGTTTAAAACTTCAGGACGGTCTTTAAAAAGAAAACCCTAATTGAGGGTAATACTCTTTCTTCACCTGTGGATCTGAGCTGTTGAGTACCTGCCCTTTGGTCGTTGAAATCAGATGAGGACATCCTTCTTCCTTGATTGAAGGATAGGTGGAAACCATCGCTACCGGAAGGCTAATGCACCGGGCCTATATGATCTCTATAATCTGAGGTCAAACATATCTGGTAAGCGGCTATTTGAAACAGATTTCTGGCTGGAAGAACATCAATATTTTTTCCAAGTGTTGAAGAATGGTGGCTGTTATTTTTTCACTACACACTGGGATTTATATTTATATATATTTCATTTATTTATATATTTTTTTGGATCTACAAGGATGTTTAGTTTGTGATTTGTTTGAATCTTATTAATTTATTTTACATCACAATTGGTTACACTCAATTTTGTAATTATTTATTTATTATTTATTACTTATCACGTCAAGATCTGTGTTTGCATATCTTATCTGATATAGCAACATTGTTGCTTATCCTACACTTATACATTCATTGTGTCACATACACTTTTTTGTATCAAACCATCACCTGTGGATGCGCGCTTGTACTATTTTATGATATTACTAATTTATGTAAGAGTTTGGGTTACCACAGAGTATTACTGATGTTACTCCACAGTCCTGCAATCTTCCTCTCTGCTGGTTCTAGTAATGATGACCGTTCACTGAGGTCACTTTTTTATGCTAGTCTCCCACTGGTCTTTTTGCCACCCTTTTCATTGATGTCATTGGGTCTGTAGTCACTGCAGGACAAGTGGCCATGTCATTAGGATGAAATTGACTGCTGGTAAGATGAAATTGGCTGTCCGCCCACATTCCAGCGAATGGATCGCCTGCTGTCTAGGGACTGTGAAGTAATGTGATTATTACTGTCTTGCTGAAGTAGTTGATAGATTATGGGGGAAGAGGGGCCTTTTCTCCTTGGGTCCTTGTCCCAGCATTGGGGGAAGTTAGGCTTTAACAGTGGTGGATATACAGTAGGTAGGTGCTTTTCTGCTAACTTTACTCTTATTGTATACCTGATCTTAACATTCAGCAAATGCACTATTCCAAGAGTTGGATGTAATGGTATTGTATGTCACACCGGCTTACTTTCTGTAAATCCATTTCAGGTAACCACATGGAAGAAGCAGTATGACCGGGCTGCACACACTGATATCCCTGAAATGAGCCAGTTAGCTGACTGGCTTATGAATAATTTGCCAAGCAATGACAATGAAGAATGCCTTGTCCATGGTGATTTTAAGATGGACAATATCATATTCCATCCCACTGAGGTAAATTCTTTTGTTAAAAAAAAAAAAAAAAAAAAGATATTCTATTCTTGAATCTAATGCCGCGTACACACGGGCGGACTTTTCGACTGGACTGGTCTGACGGTCTTTCCAACGGACTTTCAACAGACTTTTGACGGACTTCTGACAGACTTTTGAACACACGGACTTGCCTACACACGATGACACCAAAGTCAGACGGATTCGCACGTGATGACATACGACCGGACTAAAATAAGGAAGTTGATAGCCAGTAGCCAATAGCTACCCTAGCATGGGTTTTCATCCGTCGGACTAGCATACAGACGAGTGGATTTTTTGACCGGACTCGAGTCCATCGGAAAGATTTGAAACATGTTCCAAATCTAAAGTCCGTCAGATTTTTGACGGAAAAAGTCCGCTGCAGGTCCGATGGAGCCCACACACAGTCGGATCGTTCGCCGGATTCGGTCCTTCGGACCAGTCCGGTCGAAATGTCCGCTCGTGTATATGCGGCATAAGTATGTAAAAAAACATGCATAATACAGAATGTGTATGAATAAAACTTCTCAACCTCTCATTGCAATGGCATGACAGTACACCCATGATTGCTTCTAGTAAATAGAGCCCTGTACCAGGGTATTACAGTAGCCAGGTACGGATTAAGTGACAGCACGCCACACGCCCGACTGAGACACCTGCAAGATACACCGTTCCAGGGACATTTGGATATTCATCCTTTGGTCATTCAGCTGATATTCTAGGCTCCAGTGACTGTTTGTCCCCCATACCTCTATGGGAATTACATTGGCATAGATTACAGGATATTGCAGACACCATGCACTTAAAAATCTGCCCAATATTCACAGTCTGACGGCCATGCAATACTAGAACGGACTCTATTATCTTCAGTGCCTGCCTATACATGGAATCATTACACTGGAATCGATATTTATGTAAAAAAACTTTTCGAACCCTCAGCCCCTGAGGATAGCATTTGAACACTTCATACCGGAAACGCGTCGGGCATTAGGGCATTTACACTGTATGATGTTTATGTGTATAGTTTTGTTCTCCATGTGATACACATTGTGCATTCCTGTCATATGTAGATTTTATATGTTTTTTATTCTATATTATTAAAAGATTATATTTTATTCATTATTGAGTGGGTGGTCTGTCAAAGTCCCATTTGAGGGGGTTACCTTCTTTGCTCCAATTAATAGGGATGGGACCACCATGCTCTGTGTGACATGATGGGAGTCTCTCTTTTTTCTAGGGTATTACAGTAAAACCTTGAATTGTGAGCATAATCCGTTCCGGAAACATGCTTGTAATCCAAAGCACTTGTATATGAAAGCGAATTTTCCCATAAGAAATAATGGAAACTCAGATGATTCGTTCCACAACCATTTATTCATAGGTCTTTCAGTATAGTCCATATAAAAAGATTATAGCAATATGATAGGTTATGTAACCATTAAACATCCATCCACAAATGGCAGCCTCCACAAGAGGATTAGAAGCTAAATCTATCAGGAGCTACAGTGTAGAAAAGAGAAGAGAGGCACCTCTAAGTGTAGCAATATGGTTACATTTAATTAAGGTACAATATTTAGCAACTCACATGGTTGATGCTTAAACCAGGAACATCTAAGTATGCAGGCATCCAGGGTAAACCTGTCCGCATAGACTGTCCTCTGCACCACCGGCTCTCATTGCTGTCCGTCTGCAATCGTGACTGGGAAAACTACCCTGCAGTAGAGTATTCTGAAAGCGAGGCTTGACGTTGATGGCGGTGCAGAGGATGCTCTATGTGGACAGCTTTACCCCTGATGCCTGCATACTTAGATGTGTCTGTTTTAATCATCAGCCATGTGAGTTGCTAAATGATGTACCTTTATTAAATGTAACCATATTGCTACACTTAGAGGTGCCTCTCTTCTCTTTTATACTAAGTTGTGACATGACGCTACTTGTATATCAAGACATCGCTTCAAGACAACGCTCTCGAACCAAGTTACTCTTAAACCAAGGTTTTACTGTACATAGTTAGGTGTTAGGGCTTATTAACACCGTACCGCATGTGTTTTTGAATAGTTTTTAAGTGTTTTTTCCCCCTTTTTTATTTTACTTATGTATATTGTACATATAGTATGTATTTCTATGTGCTGCAGTGCTTTGCATTAAATAGCATGTTATGCAAAGATTGCGTATGAAATGCTGCGCAAACTCAAACATATAATGTGTATCAACAAATCATATACATTTCATATCCTGTGAAGTATATCATAACATATAAAGTGCATAGAAGGTGCAAATATATATTTCAATGTGTGTAACAGTTCATTCTCCAGCGATGATGTGACTAAAGTAATCAGTTATTTCAAAATAAGGTGCTTCTCGTGTGAACATATATAAACATCCTTGTGACACATCTGTGCTCCCAGGACTCTCACCTTAGTGAGTAATCAAATACACTTTTTGATTACAATGCTCATGGCGATATTCCACCAAACCTAGTAGTGCTCAGGGCAATTTTCCATTGATCCTAGCCTGATTCAAGGTCTATCAGATGTGTTTGGATGTATTAGGATACTCCTTGGTAGTGGTCCCTTTAAGGCTCCATCCATATAGTAAGGTAAAGCAAAGTAACCTCCCATAGTGTAGTAGGTAAAATCAAAGTATTTATTAAAAAAATAGTAACTTACATTAAATTTGGTAAAAAATGCTTGGTTATGTGCAAACACAAAGCAGCATACAGGTTTCCAACGTCACTTACAGTCCGGGATGCCCTACACGTTATGTCATGGCACGTGACTTAATCAGGGAAACCGGATTGGTTGTGTTAGATGCCCTTTATCTGATATAGGCTGGAAATCGTGTTGTGGCCATTTTGTTGTGGTTTCGATTGAAAACATATTGCAGCCATTTTTGATGTGATTTCTACTGGTAATATAGCCTATAGAGCAGTGGTTCTCAACTCCGGTCCTCAGGACCCACTAACAGGCCAGAATTTAAGTATTACTTTGGGGAGATGCAGACTAGAATACTGCAATCACTGAGCAGCAAATGATATCACCTGTGATGTATTTCAGTTATCTTGCAAACCTGGCCTGTTAGTGGGTCCCTAGGACAGGAGTTGAGAACCACTGCTATAGAGGTTGGAGAGATATCTCCAACAGGGGCCATTTTATTGTAGTGCAGTGTATATCGTAATTTAAACAAGACCAGTGACTGAGTTGTTGTTATGAACATATTTAGGAGATTGATGGCTTTATGTGTTCCAATAAGCATTACGTTCATATTCTACTATAACGTTTGTCTGAAATGTGTCAATAGAGTACAATCCAATCGATGCTATAAAAAGTTTTAAATATTCCACATCGGTCACTCCAGAAGCAGTAGTGATGTTTACAATGGGTCCCTATTCTAACGATACGAGAAACATAACTATCATGCTGAAATAACTTTAAACATCTATTCACATATATAGATGAGTGTAATAAAAGACTTACAACAGGTTAAATGTAAGTACATGGGTTCTTAGGTGGAATAATGATTGATATAACATGCAAAGGTTAGCCCTTAAAGAGGAACTGCAGTCTTCTCACATAATTTGTAATAAAAACATCTTTGTCATTCTGAATCTTCCCTCCAATCACTTTGCATATTATTTCATATATACTATGATTCTGTACTTGCCAAATATGCTGCAGAAATCTCCCTCCACTGAGTCTGGTTGTAACCATTTTAACTGTGGGCAGCTAAAGCTGCTGCCTGTTCACTTCCTGGATTTACACATTGGCCCTCTTATGACTCATCCCCCCTCCTTTCCTGGCAAACTCTCAGGAGAGTGAGAGAGAGAGCTGTGCATGTTGTCATAAGCCTAGGATTTTTACCAGACAAGAAACAGGAAGTGGGCTGTATAAGGTATTTACTGACAGAAAAAAAAATTACTATCCGAAGTTAAAACAACAAGGGCAGAAGATTTAATAGCTGAAAAGTTGAAAAAATGACCGAAGGTCCACTTTAAATTTTTAAATACATTTTTACTTGATATACAAGCGATGTCTTGATATACATTTTGTTGTTAATATTAACATAGGCGTGCGCACGGGGTGTGCCGGGTGTGCCTGGGCACACCCTAATCACCCCGTGCTGTCTCCAGAGATTTGCCCCAAAATGCTGCATCCAAGAGAGTGTGTGGCCCGCGCTGCCCATGAAACAGTTTCACAGGCAGCAGATCGTGAGAATTGCCAGAGCTGATCAGTGTATGAAACTGTCAGATAATGACACTGCATGCAGGAAGTGAGACCAGCTGTCTTAATGTCAGGGTGATGTCGGGGGTGGGCGGGACTGAACGGCCATCAAACACAAGCCAATAGGATGGGGTCTGGGCGGGCCGCTACATTTATGTGGCCCCGCCCCCTCTCTAAAGCAGCTCAAACATTGGCTGTTGTTTATAGCACTTGGTCCCGCCCACCCCCGACATCGCGGCTCAGTTGTAAGTCATCAAAACTCAGCCATGATGTCGGGGATGGGCGGGACCAAGCGCCAACACCAGCCAATGATTGGGCTGCTTCAGAGAGAGGGCGGAGCCAGAGAAATGTAGCGGACCACCCAGACCCACCCTATTGGCTGCTGTTTGGTAACTGTTCAGTCCCGCCCACCACCAACATCACCGCTGACTTTTAACATCTGGTACCTCTCCATGCATGCAGTGTCATCATCTGACAGTTTCATACACTGAACAGCTCTGGCAATTCTCACGATCTCCTGAATGTGAAACTCCCCCTCTCCCCTATCAGTGCCAACCAATGCTGCCAGTGCCAACCAATGCTGCCAATCAGTGCCAACCAGTACTGCCTATCCGTGCCAGTGCTGCTTATCAGTGCCAACCAATTCTGCCTATCAGTGCCAACCAGTGCAAACTAGTGCTGCCTATCAGTGCCAACCAATGCTGCCTATCAGTGCCAGTGCTGCTTATCCGCGCCAACCAATGCTGCCTATCAGTGCCAGTGCTGATCCTCAGTGCCAATCAATGCTGCCTATCAGTGCCAACCAGTACTGCCTGTACTTATGATGCCAGAGTCCCTGCGCATGCTGGGACCATGACGTCGTAAGGGGGCGGGGTCACTGCCTATATAAATGGCTCCGCAGCTCGCACACAGCATTCGAGCCGGAGAGAGCGTCGTGTCAACATCAGGGAAGAAGAGAAGAAGCGGCGAGACAGCGGCGGCGAGACAGCGGCGACAAGACAGCGGCAGCAGACCGGGCCCCTCGCTGGCAATAGAGCTGGAAGAAGATAGCGGCGGGGCCCGGGAGAAGAGGCCGAACACCAGGAGAAGAGAAGAGGCCGAACACCGGGAGAAGTCGGAAGGAGACCCCCCGAAGTCGGAAGAAGACCCTGGAGCTGACTAATAAATTACTCTTAAAACCTGTGTACTGTGTTTTTTTTATATTGACACTTTTCCCTAGGTGAATGGGTAGGGGTACCATGTACCCCAAACTTATTCACACAGGGTGGGGGGCCGGGATCTGGGGGCCCCTTATTAAAGGGGGCTCCCGGATTCCGATAAGCCCCCGCCCGCAGACCCCGACAACCAACTGCCAGGGTTGTCGGGAAGAGGCCCTTGTCCTCATCAACATGGGGACAAGGTGCTAAGGGGTGGGGGGGCCCCCGCAGGGCACCCCCCACCCCCAAGGCACCCACCCCCCCATGTTGAGGGCATGCGGCCTGGTACGGCTCAGGAGGGGGGGTGCTCGCTCATCCCCACCCCTTTCCTGGCCGGCCGGGCTGCGTGTTCGGATAAGGGTCTGGTATGGATTGGGGGGGACCCCCACGCCAATTTTTCAGCGTAGGGGGGTTCCCCTTACAATCCATACCAGACCTAAGGGCCTGGTATGCTCCTGGGGGGGAACCCACGCCGGTTTTTTCATTTAAAATTTGGCGCGGTGTTCCCGCCTCAGGATTCATACCAGACAGCTGTCAGCGCTGCCTGTCACTCATTGCGGGAGGAAAACAAAGTTTTCCTTTCCCGATGAGTGAGAAATGCGTGAGAAATGCGGCGAGATTGACACAATATCGCGGTCACCTACTGTATGAAGCTCTGGTGAACTCCATGCCCAAGAGGGTTAAGGCAGTGCTGGAAAATAATGGTGCCCACACAAAATATTGACACTTTGGACCCAATTTAGACATTTTCACTTAGGGGTGTACTCACTTTTGTTGCCAGCAGTTTAGAAATGAATGGCTGTGTGTTGAGTTATTTTGAGGGGACAGCAAATTTACACTGTTATACAAGCTGTATACTCATTGCTTTACATTTTAGCAAAGTGTAATTTCTTCAGTGTTGTCACATGAAAAGATATAATAAAATATTTACAAAAATGTGAGGGGTGTACTCACTTTTGTGAAATACTGTAGCTCCACAAATAGACATTTCCGAGGACTTTGGAGCTAGCGTGGGGACCATAGGATGGCACCCTGTCCGAGCATCCTATGGAATTATTATTTCCTGATTTATTTCCTGCAGCAGATATATGCATAAATAAATAAACAGAAATGTTTATATACAGGCAGGTCCATAAATATTGGGACATCGACACAAATCTAATCTTTTTGGCTCTATACACCACCACAATGGATTTGAAATGAAACCAACAAGGTGTGCTTTAACTTCAGACTTTCAGCTTTAATTTGAGGGTATTTACATTCAAATCAGGTGAACGGTGTAAGAATTACAACAGTTTGTATATGTGCCTCCCACTTTTTAAGGGACCAAAAGTAATGGGACAGATTGACAATCATCCATCAAACTTTCACTTTTAATACTTGGTTCCAATCCTTTGCAGTCAATGACAGCCTGAAGTCTGGAACGCATAGACATCACCAGACGCTGGGTTCCATCCCTGGTGTTGCTCTGCCAGGCCTCTACTGCAACTGACTTCAGTTCCTGCTTGTTCTTGGGGCATTTTCCCTTCAGTTTTGTCTTCAGCAAGTGAAATGCATGCTCAATCAGATTCAGGTCAGGTGAATGACTTGGCCATTGCATAACATTTCACTTCTTTCCCTTAAAAAACGAGTTGGTTGCTTTCGCAGTATGCTTCGGGTCATTGTCCATCTGCACCGTGAAGCGCTGAACAATGAGTTCCTTTCCTTCTCCATACTCTTCTCTTCCCATCACTCTGGTAGAAGTTGATCTTGGTCTGATCTGTCCATAGAATGTTGTTCCAGAACTGTGAAGGCTTTTTTAGATGTTGTATGGCAAACTCTAATCTGGCCTTCCTGTTTTTGAGGCTCACCAATGGTTTACATCTTGTGGTGAACCCTCTGTATTCACTCTGGTGAAGTCTTCTCTTGATTGTTGAAGAATTCTTCGGTCATCCACCACAGTTGTTTTCCGTGGTCTTTCGGGTCGTTTGGTGTTGCTGAGCTCACCGTGTGTGTGTTCTTTCTTTTTAAAGATGTTCCAAACAGTTGATTTGGCCACACCTAATGTTTTTGCTACAGTACCTGACCGCAAGATTGTGTTTCCATCGAGCTGGTTCTCGGCGACAGGGTACTGTGCATGTCGTGCTGGCTCACTCATCGGGAAAGGAAAACTTTGTTTTCCTTTCTCGATGAGTGACAGGCAGTGCTGACAGCTGTCTGGTATGAATCCTGAGGGGGAACGCCGTGCCAAATTTTAAATGAAAAAAACGGCGTGGGTTCCCCCCCAGGGGCATACCAGGCCCTTAGGTCTGGTATGGATTGTAAGGGGAACCCCCTACACCGAAAAAATCGGCGTGGGGGTCCCCCCAAAATCCATACCAGACCCTTATCCGAGCATGCAGCCCGGCCGGCCAGGAAAGGGGGTGGGGACGAGCGAGCGCACCCCCCCTCCTGATCCATACCAGGCCGCATGCCCTCAACATGGGGGGGTGGGTGCCTTGGGGGAGGGGGCGCCCTGCGGGACCCCCCCACCGCAAAGCACCTTGTCCCCATGTTGATGAGGACAAGGGCCTCTTCCCGACAACCCTGGCCGTTGGTTGTCGGGGTCTGCTGGCAGGGGGCTTATCGGAATCCGGGAGCCCCCTTTAATAAGGGGGCCCTCAGATCCCGGCCCCCCACCCTGTGCGCAGGAACTCTGGCGTCATAAGGGGGCGTGACCCCAGAGTCCCTGCGCATGCTGGGACCACGACGTCACAAGGGGGCGGGGTCACCGCCTATATAAATGGCTCCGCAGCTCGCACAAAGCATTCCAGCCGGAGAGAGCCTTGTGTCAACATCGGAAGAAGAGAAGAAGCGACGAGACTGCGGCGGGGAGACAGCGGCGGCAAGACAGCGGCGACAAGACAGCGGTGACAAGACAGCGGTGACAAGACAGCGGTGACAAGATAGCGGCAGCAGACCGGGCCCCTCGCTGGCAAAAGAGCTGGAAGAAGATAGCGGCGGGGCCCGGGAGAAGAGGCCGAACACCGGGAGAAGTCGGAAGGAGACCCCCCGAAGTCGGAAGAAGACCCCGGAGCTGCCTAATAAATTACTCTTAAAACCTGTGTACTGTGTTTTTTTTTTATTGACACTTTTCCCTAGGTGAATGGGTAGGGGTACCATGTACCCCATACTCATTCACACAGGGTGGGGGGCCGGGATCTGGGGGCCCCCTTATTAAAGGGGGCTCCCGGATTCCGATAAGCCCCCCGCCTGCAGAACCCGACAACCAACGGCCACGGTTGTCGGGAAGAGGCCCTTGTCCTCATCAACATGGGGACAAGGTGTTTTGGGGTGGGGGGCCCCGCAGGGTGCCCCCTCCCCCAAGGCACCCACCCCCCATGTTAAGGGCATGCGGCCTGGTACGGCTCAGGAGGGGGGGCGCTCGCTTCACTGATAGTGACAGCTCTTTGGATCTCATATTGAGAGTTGACAGCAACAGATTCCAAATGCACATAGCACACTTGAAATTAAGGCTGGCCATACACTATTCAATTTTCCTGTTCAACTTTCCTTTAGATTTACCAAAACCATATAATAGGAGGTCAAACCTAAACACTTTCAATTTGGATGCAATCAGGCAGGCCCTTGTACTACATAGTTGAAGGTAAATCTAAAGAAAATTGAACAGGAAAATTGTATGGTGTATGGCCAGCTTTACTCTGAACCTTTTATCTGCTCCTTGTATATGGGATAATGAGAGAATAACACACACCTGGCCATGGAACAGCTGAGCAGCCAATTGTCCCATTACTTTTGGTCCCCTAAAAAGTGGTAGGCACATATACAAACGGTTGTAATTCCTACACCGTTCACCTGATTTGAATGTAAATACCCTCAAATTAAAGCTGAAAGTCTGCAGTTAAAGCGCATCTTGTTCGTTTCATTTTAAATCCATTGTGGTGGTGTATAGAGCCAAAAAGATTAGAATTGTGTCGATGTCCCAATATTTATGGACCTGACTGTATAGGAAACTAGTTGAATATATATATATATATGTATAGATATATGTATAGATATAGATATATCTATACATATATCTATAGATATATATATAAAAAAGGTTACACATATGTTTAGCTGTGTTAAACAGTACTTAGTACAGTCTACAAACAGCACATTTACTGTGCAAGGGCTAGATTACACTTGCTTCAAAACATGGCTTCAGACACGCTTTGTTAAAGTTCTCTGAACACCAGGCAAAGCTCCTGACACTAAATAAAATGATTAGCTTACAATCCTGTTTACAACTTACTTTTGCTTTGCTTCTGCTTCGCTTCAAAAATTCTGCCCCATGTAGCTTTAATGGTGCTTCAAAGCATCTTCAAAGCCTCCATAGAAGTCTATGGCAAAGCTCGCTTGAAGCACCTACAACTCTTGGGAGGTTTTTATTCAGTTTTAGCTTTGCTTTGTTTTTGCAGGTATGAGATATATACACACACATACATATATATATATATACATATATATATATATATACATATATATATATATATATATATATATATACATATATATATATATATATATACATATATATATATATATATATATACATATATATATACATATATATATACATATATATATATATATATATATATATATATATATATATATATATATATATATATATACACATATATATACATACACACACACACACACACACACACAGGGCATCTGCCAAGCTTCAACAAAGCTTCAAAAGAGCATCATCGAAGCATCACCAAAGCTTCATCAAAGCACCACCGAAGCTTCAAAAAACGCATCATAAAGGCATGTTGAAACGGTAGGCGATTTAATATGTGTCGAAGCCAAAGCAAGTGTTAAGGAGCCCTAATGGTTTTCTAGCTTGTTTCTTGGTGTTTAAAAGTGAACTTTACTGTCTTTTAGGCTCGTGTGATCGCTGTCCTGGACTGGGAACTGTCCACAATTGGAAATCCTATATCGGACTTGGCTTACTTTCTTATCAGTTATTTTTGGCCTCAAGAAGAACCCATTTATGGTGGTGACAAATCCCTTGGTGATATTGAAGGTATGAATTAAAGGCAACCTGAACTGACAGAATTATAGGGGTTACCATTGCTGACCACCTTTAAAAATGCGAGTTGCCTGGCTGTCTTAAAAACACAGACCAAAAATAAGCACAGATCGATGCATATTTCACCAGCACACCATGGACCTTCATAATAATGTCCAAATGTTTATTGAAGTGATCAAATCACAGCAGTAATGTGACATCATGTACCTAAATGCAATATCTTTTTTCAGCACAGCGCAGTGCGAGGCACTCCACTGCTTTACAGTGCGCAGACAGTAAGTGAACTTTATGAGACGTCTGTGTGACATCTCAATAAAGTTCCTTTAAAAAAACAAAGAAACGTTGCAATGCACCAAGATCGGTGCATCATTGCTCCACTGATCTCAGCCAAACCACACCGCACACAAGTTGCTGCATTACAATGCAGTGTCTGTTGTGAACATACCCTATGACCAGGGGCGTTGCTAGGTGGCAAAAAGACCAGGGGCTTCAGCCCGAAGTCCAAGGCCGGCACGGGGGGAGGGCCTCTAGTGGCGCTGGGTTTTTTTGGTTGGGTGGAGGGGTTGTGTGGTTGTGTGGCGGGGGGTACGCTGACTTGCTGGTTGCTGCCTGGCTTACCAGTGCCCATCAATGCTGACCACTAAACTGACCTACCTACCTGACATACACTGACCTACCTGACATACACACACTGACCTACCTACCTGACATACACTGACCTACCTGACATACACTGACCTACATACACTGACCTACCTGACCCACACTGACCTACCTGACCCACATACACTGACCTATATGACATGCACTGACCTACATACACTGACCTACCTGACTCACACTGACCTACACTGACCTACATACACTGACCTACATACACTGACCCACACACACTGACCTACCTAAACCACACTGACCTACCTGACCCACACTGACTGGGTTAGACACAGGCAGGGGTGGTGAGGGGGGGTGTTAGACACAGACGGGGTAGAGGAGGAGGGTTAGACATACATAGGCAGGGGTGGTGGGGGGGGTTGGACACAGGCAGGGCTGGTGAGGGGGGTTAGACACAGGCGGGCTGGTGAGGGGGGGTTGGACACAGGCAGGGGTGGTGAGGGGGGTTAGACACAGGCAGGGGTGGTGGAGGGGGGTTAGACACAGGCAGGGGTAGAGGGGGAGGATTAGACATACACAGGCAGGGGTAGTGAGGGGGGGTTAGACACAGGCAGGGGTAGGGGAGGAGGGTTAGACATACACAGGCAGGGGTGGTGAGGGGGGTTAGACACAGGCAGGGGTAGAGGAGGAGGGTTAGACATACACAGGCAGGGGTGGTGAGGGGGTTAGACACAGGCAGGGACAGTGAGGGGGGGTTAGACACAGGCAGGGGCGGTGAGGGGGGGTTAGAAACAGGCAGGGGTGGTGAGGGGGGTTAGACACAGGCAGGGGTGATGAGGGGGGGTTAGACACAGGCAGGGGTGGTGAGGGGGGGTTAGACACAGGCAGGGGTGGTGAGGGGGGGTTAGACACAGGCAGGGGTGGTGAGGGGGGGTTAGACACAGGCAGGGGTGGTGAGGGGGGGTTAGACACAGGCAGGGGTGGTGAGGGGGGGTTAGACACAGGCAGGGGTGGTGAGGGGGGGTTAGACACAGGCAGGGGTGGTGAGGGGGGGTTAGACACAGGCAGGGGTGGTGAGGGGGGGTTAGATACAGGAAGTGGTGGTGAGGGGGGGTTAGACACAGGAAGTGGTGGTGAGGGGGGGTTAGACACAGGAAGTGGTGGTGAGGGGGGGTTAGACACAGGAAGTGGTGGTGAGGGGGGTTAGACACAGGCAGGGGTGGTGAGGGGGGTTAGACACAGGCAGGGGTAGTGAGGGGGAGTTAGACACAGGCAGGGCTGGTGAGGGGGGTTAGACACAGGCAGGGGTGGTGAAGGGGGGTTAGACACAGGCAGGGGTGGTGAGGGGGGGTTAGACACAGGCAGGGGTGGTGAGGGGGGGTTAGACACAGGAAGTGGTGGTGAGGGGGGGTTAGAAACAGGAAGTGGTGGTGAGGGGGGGTTAGACACAGGAAGTGGTGGTGAGGGGGGGTTAGACACAGGAAGTGGTGATGAGGGGGGTTAGACAAAGGCAGGGGTGGTGAAGGGGGGTTAGACACAGGCAGGGGTGGTGAGGGGGGGTTAGACACAGGCAGGGGTGGTGAGGGGGGTTAGACACAGGCAGGGGTGGTGAGGGGGGGTTAGACACAGGAAGTGGTGGTGAGGGGGTTAGACACAGGAAGTGGTGGTGAGGGGGGTTAGACACAGGCAGGGGTGGTGAGGGGGGGTTAGACACAGGCAGGGCTGGTGAGGGGGGTTAGACACAGGCAGGGGTGATGAGGGGGGGTTAGACACAGGCAGGGGTGGTGAGGGGGGGTTAGACACAGGCAGGGGTGGTGAGGGGGGGTTAGACACAGGCAGTGGTGGTGAGGGGGGTTAGACACAGGAAGTGGTGGTGAGGGGGGGTTAGACACAGGAAGTGGTGGTGAGGGGGGGTTAGACACAGGAAGTGGTGGTGAGGGGGGTTAGACAAAGGCAGGGGTGGTGAGGGGGGTTAGACACAGGCAGGGGTGGTGAGGGGGAGTTAGACACAGGCAGGGCTGGTGAGGGGGGTTAGACACAGGCAGGGGTGGTGAAGGGGGGTTAGACACAGGCAGGGGTGGTGAGGGGGGGTTAGACACAGGCAGGGCTGGTGAGGGGGGTTAGACACAGGCAGGGGTGGTGAAGGGGGGTTAGACACAGGCAGGGGTGGTGAGGGGGGGTTAGACACAGGCAGGGGTGGTGAGGGGGGGGGTTAGACACAGGCAGGGCTGGTGAGGGGGGGTTAGACACAGGCAGGGCTGGTGAGGGGGGTTAGACACAGGAAGTGGTGGTGAGGGGGGGGTTAGACACAGGCAGGGGTGGTGAGGGGGGGTTAGACACAGGAAGTGGTGGTGAGGGGGATTAGACACAGGCAGGGGTGTGGAGGGGGGTTAGACACAGGCAGGGGTGGTGGAGATTAGATCAATGGCGCTGACACTTACTTTCTCTCAGTGTCAGCCGCACCTTCAGCGATCCCTCTTTCATCAGGGGGTCTCAGTGCACAGCAGGAAGCTCCTCCCCTCCGCTGTTAGCCGTCAGCTGACTTTCTCTTGTTGTCCCGACATGTCAGCAGCAGTAGGGGGGAGCCGTGAAAAGGATGGGCGGCGGTCCGCTGTGCGGGTATAGCAGCGAGTTCTCTGCCGTCACCTCTAAAAGCAGCGGCGCCGCCCAGGCCACCCTCACAGTGGGATAAGAAGTGGAGCAATCGGCGGGAGTTCTGCCACCATCTTCTTAAGCATCAATGTGCCACCCCTCAGAACCTGCCGCCCGGGACCCATGGTCCCACGAGGTCCCATGGTAGGGCCGGCCCTGCCCATGAGCACTAGCGCGGAGGAGGAGGAAGTGCAATCCTCCTCCGCTTTCAATGCTGGGAAGTGTGGGCACAGTGGGCAGTGACGTCACTGGTTGCTAGCCGCTAGGCGGCTATAGCAACCAGTGACCAAGAGTAGAGTCAGGCGGGGGTGGAGGCGGAGCTGGAGCCGGAGCCAGCGCTACCACGGCGCAGTCCGCCCCTGTCCCCGGCATTCTAGGACCGGGACAAGAGACTCGGGGCTATTAGCTCCAGGCTCGGGGCTGTAGCCCCAATAGCCACCCCCTGATGACGCCTCTGCCTATGACATAAGACATGACATGACATATTTGAATTTTAAAATATGATTGTATTTTATTTTATAAATGTGAGGGGAGTCCTGTTAATTTTGAGGCTGGGTTCACACTATTGCATCCCGCATCCAATTCGAAATAGCAGGAGAATGTGACTGGCTCTCTATGGAGCTGGTTCACATATCTCCGATGTGGCTCCGGTGCGAATTTGCACAGGAGCTCTGTGCGTCTTTTGGTCTGGTTTAGGTCCGAATTCAGCCCAAAATTCGGGCTGAAATTGGACCTGAAACGGTGAATGGGGACGCACAGGACCCCTGCAGGGAGCTGCATTGGCATTAGGTGTGAACCGAGCCTTAAGGGATAATGCCTGGGTTTACGTGTAAGGATCATGTGATTAATGAGAATAGTAAGTGAAGGTGGCACCCTCTTGGATTGGAATCTTAGATTGGAGCAGTGCACTGCTCCTCCTGTGCACCTGGACAACATCCTTTGTGATGAAATGCTTCAGCAAGTGCTTAGTGGTGATATCATTATGCCTGCTCGGGTGAGCGGTGTAATTGCAATGTGCTAGAATCTTATCTGTATTTTGTAAGGACATATCTTTTTTTTAACTACTTCCCACCCACGCTACAGCCAAAAGACGGCTACAGTGTGGGCTTCCAGTTCTGGGAGGCCATCCATGGATGGCCCCCAGAACCCTACCTCTTGCGTGCCCCCCTTGGGACACAGCTGATCGCAGATCTCGGTAAAGGGCCAACAACAGCAGGCCTTTACCATGTGATCATCTGTGATCATCTCCAATCACAGTTGATCACATGTAAACAGACTTGCTGGTTATCAGCAGTTCGTTCCTCCCATGTTGTGTCTATATGAGGAAAGGAGAGCCATTACCGGCAAGCCTGTCAGCACATTGTTTACATGGATAATCAGCACCCTGATTATCAGTGAAGCCCCATCAGTGCCAAAAAGTGCCCATCAGTGCCCACCACTGCAGCCCATCAGTGCCAAACAGTGCCCATCAGTGCAGACTCATCAGTGCAGCCTCATCAGCGCACATCAATGAAGAAGAAAAATTACTTATTTGCAAAATTTTATAACAGAACCTAAGAAAAACAATTTTTTTTTCAAAAATGTTGATAGATTTTCATTTGTTTAGCAAAAAAACAAAACAGTAGTGATTAAATACTACCAAAAGAAAGCGCTATCTGTCTCATAAAAAAATAAAAACCTCATTTGTGTTCAATGTTGCATGAACGCCCAATTGTCATACAAAGTGCAAATTTTTCATTGGAATACTTTCCAGGAGGTAACACATGGACTGATTGAACTTTTGGCCTCTTTCATATTGGCGGTGGTAAAAACAGGCAGCTGAGCCATAGTTCTACAGCCTCCCCCTGGCTGCCTGACAGGGCTGTACACATGCTATATTATATTTATATATATATATATATATATATATATATATATATATATATATATATATAATTTTATTTTTAAAATAGCAAATATGTTATACTCACATGCTTTGTGCAATGGTATAGCACAGAGCAGTTCTAACCCTCCTTTTTTGGGATCCCCTGCTAGTGCACTCGGCTCCTCCTCTTCCTAGTGCACACCAATAGGAAGCTGCTTCCTATGGTGGCACACCTAAGGGCTCACTCCTAAACCAGGCTGTGTTTCTCTATTGGAACACACAGCTCAGCCCCACCCCTGCTACCTCCTCACAGCATTTTATTGACAGCAGCATAAGCCAATGCTGCTGTCTCTGAGCCTGTTTTGCCCCGTACACACGGTTGGATTTTCCGATGGAAAATGTCCGATCGGAGCGTGTTGTCGGAAATTCCGACCATGCGTGGGCTCCATCAGACATTTTCCATCGGATTTTCCGACACACAAAGTTTGAGAGCAGGATATAAAATTTTCCGACAACAAAATCCGTTGTCGGAAATTCTGATCGTGTGTACACAAATCCGACGGACAAAGTGCCACGCATGCTCAGAATAAATAAAGAGATGAAAGCTATTGGCCACTGCCCCGTTTATAGTCCCAATGTACGTGTTTTACGTCACCGCGTTCAGAATGATCGTATTTTCCGACAACTTTGTGTGATCGTGTGTATGCAAGACAAGTTTGAGCCAACATCCGTCGGAAAAAATCCTAAGTCCGACCGTGTGTACGGGGCATTAGAGGGGAGAGAGAGAACCAGAGCTGCTGCAGATGGGCACAGTGCTGGATCGATACAGGTAAGTATATAGGTGGGGGGATCAACTAATGGAAGGCTTTTTACCATTAAGCAAGTAAACCATTAAAGTAAAAAAAAAGAACTCTAGGTTTAGAACCACTTTAAGGTTAGGACACTATCTACATGGAGTTTGCACATTCTTCCTGCACTTGTGTGATTTCCTTCTGTGTATTCCAGTTTCCTCCCACACTCCGAGAACATGCTGGTAGTTTTGAATCATTTCTAAATTGGTCCTAATATGTGAGTGTATGTGTGAATTGGGGATGTTAGATTGTAAGCTCCTTGAGGGCAGGGACTGATGTAAATGTACAATATATGTGAAGCGCTGCTGAAATTGTTGGCTCTATATAGATGCCCATAATAAATAATAATAAACCTTCCCTAAGAAAACACCTTAACTTTGTAACTGGACATCAACTACAAAAAACAGTAAGTGTCCCCCAGTGGAGAAAGTAATTTATGGTGAGTACAAAAAAATTCCTTACCCCATACCTGGTAAAATAATTCTATGTTGAGCTGCAGATATGTACTGTATATTGTGCACACAATGGTAAGCATTTTGTTTTAATATAAAGGACCTTTTATATTTGTGAACTGTTGTGACTTTTTACCTGAGATTCCTGATGAGCGTGTATAAGGACCTGATGACAGAAGTGTTTAAAGTGATATAAATATTAAAGTCGGCTAAATGATCATTTATATTACAGGCTGGTTACCAATCCCAGACTCCCAATCAAATGTACATCTTTTTCTTCTGTTCTTGTGTGAAAAGTGAAATTTGGGCTGTAATCCTAAACGGCTGCATATGTTTTTTATTTGTTAGGAATACCACCCTATGAGGATCTGATGAGCATTTATAGCCGGCGTCGAGGTGTGGATTTGCCAGTGCATGACTGGAACTTTTTTCTTGCACTTAGCTTCTTTAAGATTGCTGGAATACTACAGGTAACAGAGTGAACCACTTTATCTCATATGTGTTTAAGCACTTCCCACCCAGTCTGTTGTCAAATGATGACTCGGTGGAGCATTAGCCGTTCCGAGTGGACGTCATCTGTCACTGGCTGTGGCTGTGACTGATCATTGTACTATCTTGTTACCAGGTACCGTGTGATCTCTGTGACCAATCACAGCAGATCACATGACAATTGTAAAAATTGGATGACTTCCTTTCATGCCATTCATTGTGTACAATTGTGTTTGTCACAGTGATCACATGGTACAGACAGGGCCAATCACAGCCCATCTGTGATTAGCTTTGGGTAGGGATGAGCCGAACACCCCCCTGTTCGGTTCGCACCAGAACATGCGAACAGGCAAAAAATTTGTTCGAACACGCGAACACCGTTAAAGTCTATGGGACACGAACATGAATAATCAAAAGTGCTAATTTTAAAGGCTTATATGCAAGTTATTGTCATAAAAAGTGTTTGGGGACCTGAGTCCTGCCTCAGGGGACATGGATCAATGCAAAAAAAGTTTTAAAAATGCCAGTTTTTTCAGGAGCAGTGATTTTAATAATGCTTAAAGTGAAACAATAAAGGTGTAATATTCCTTTAAATTTCGTACCTGGGGGGTGTCTATAGTATGCCTGTAAAGGGGCGCATGTTTCCCGTGTTTAGAACAGTCTGACAGCAAAATGACATTTTAAAGGAAAAAAAGTCATTTAAAACTACTCACGGCTATTAATGAATTGCCGGTCCGACAATACACATAAAAGTTCATTGATAAAAACGGCATGGGAATTCCCCACAGGGGAACCCCGAACCAAAATTTTAAAAAAAATGACGTGGGGTCCCCCTAAATTTCATACCAGGCCCTTCAGGTCTGGTATGGATATTAAGGGGAACCCTGGCCAAAATGTAAAAAAAAATGGCGTGGGGTCTCCCCAAAAATCCATACCAGACCTTTATCCGAGCAACCGCAACCTGGCAGGCCGCAAGAAAAGAGGGGGGGGGCGAGAGAGCACCCCCCTCCTGAACCGTACCAGGCCACATGCCCTTAACATTGGGAGGGTGCTTTGGGGTAGCCCCCCAAAACACCTTGTCCCCATGTTGATGGGGACAAGGGCCTCATCCCCAAAACCCTTGCCCGGTGGTTTTGCAGGTCTGTGAGCGGGGGGGCTTTTCGGAATCTGGAAGCCCCCTTTAACAAGGGACCCCCGATCCTGGCCCTCCCCCCTGTGTGAAATGGTAAGGGTGTACCCCTACCATTTCACAAAAAAAGTGTCAAAAATGTTAAAAATGACAAGAGACAGTTTTAGACAATTCCTTTATTTAAATGCTTCTTCTTTCTTCTGTCTTCTTTCTTCTATCTTCTTTCTTCTATCTTCCTTCGGTTTCTTCCTCCATCTTCTTCTGGTTCTTCTGGTTCTTCCTCCGGTGTTCTCGTCCGGCATCTTCCTCCGCGGCGCCAGCGTCTTCTTCCCTTAATCTTCTGGGCTGCTCCGCATCCGACCATGATGGGAGGCTCCCGCTGTGTAACGCTTCTCCTCTTCTGACGGTTCTTAAATAACGGAGGGCGGGGCCACCCGGTGATCCCACCCCCCTCTGACACACGGTGACTTCCCTGTCCACCCCCCTCTGACATCACGGGGAATGCCACAGGGAAGTCCCCGTGCGTCAGAGGGGGGCGGGGTCACCGGGTGGCCCCGCCCTCTGTTATTTAAGAACCATCAGAAGAGAAGCGTCACACAGCGGGAGCCTCCCATCCTATCATGCTGGATGCAGAGCGGCCCAGAAGAAGAAGGGAAGAAGACGCCGGCGCCGTGGAGGAAGATGCCAGACGAGAACACCGGAGGAAGAACCAGAAGAACCAGAAGAAGAAGAAGAAGATGGAGGAATAAACCGAAGGAAGGTAGAAGATAGAAGAAAGAAGAAGCATTTAAATAAAGGATTTGTCAAAAACATGTCTCTTGTCATTTTTAACATTTTTGACACTTTTTTGTGAAATGGTATGGGTAGTACCCCCTTACCATTTCACACAGGGGGAAGGGCCGGGATCTGGGGGTCCCCTTGTTAAAGGAGGCTTCCAGATTCCGATAAGCCCTCCGCCCGCAGACCCCCGCAACCACCATGCAAGTGTTGTGGGGATGAGGCCCTTGTCCCCATCAACATGGGGACAAGGTGTTTTGGGGGGCTACCCCAAAGCACCCTCCCAATGTTGAGGGCATGTGGCCTGGTACGGTTTCCTGTGGCCTGCCAGGTTGCGTGCTCGGATAAGGGTCTGGTATGGATTTTTGGGGAGACCCCACGCTATTTTTTTTTAAAATTTTGGCGCAGAGTTCCCCTTAAAATCCATACCAGACCTGAAGGGTCTGGCATACCAGACCTGAAGGGTCTGGTAAAGATTTTGAGGGGGACCCCACGCCATTTTTTTTAAGATTTTGGTTCGGGGTTCCCCTGTGGGGAATTCCCATGCCGTTTTTATCAATGAACTTTTATGTGTATTGTCGGACCGGCAATTCATTAATAGCCGTGAGTAGTTTTAAATGACTTTTTTTCCTTTGAAATGTCATTTTGCTGTCAGACTGTTCTAAACAAGGGAAACATGCGCCCCTTTACAGGCATACTATAGACCCCCCCAGGTACGAAATTTAAAGGGATATTACACTTTTATTGTTTCAATTTAAGCATTATTAAAAACACTACTCCTGAAAAAACGGCCGTTTTTAAAACTTTTTTTTGCATTGATCCATGTCCCCTGGGGCAGGACCCAGGTCCCCAAACACTTTTTATGACAATAACTTCCATATAAGCCTTTAAAATTAGCACTTTTGATTTCTCCCATAGACTTTTAAAGGGTGTTCCGCGGCTTTCGAATTTGCCGCGAACACCCCAAATTGTTCGCTATTCAGCGAACTGGCGAACAGCTGATGTTCGAGTCGAACATGAGTTCGACTCGAACTCGAAGCTTATCCCTAGCTGTGGGTAATCACAACAATACACACTGAATGAATTGATTTCATTCAGTAAAAATGGTTGCTTATACTAGTGAAATTCATTGGTATAAGCAATAATAATGTGTAAAAAAACTATCCTGATCACTTCCCCCAGAGTAATAAAGTGTTACAGTGTGTCACAGTGTGTTGAAAAAAAAACTTACAAAAAAAAGAAGAAAAATATATTTTTTTTCTTTTCTTTACATATTGTCACCAGTGTCCCTGATCACCCTCACACCTATTAAATGATGACGCTGTACTGCACTGGTGACAGTAAATGTAAAAAAAAAAAAATTGTGAAAAAAAAAATATGTTTTTAAAAATTCTTCATTTTTCCAAAAAATTGTGACAAAAAACTAAAACTCGCCATGCCTCTTACTAAATACCTTGGACAGTCTACCGTCAGTACATCAGAATTGATCAATTTTCATATATATATTTATATACACACAATATCTCACAAAAGTGAGTACACCCCTCACATTTTTGTAAATATTTTATTATATCTTTTCATGTGACAACACTGAAGAAATGACACTTTGCTACAATGTAAAAGTAGTGAGTGTACAGCTTGTATAACAGTGTAAATTTGCTGTCCCCTCAAAGTAACCCAAAACACACCCATTAATGTCTAAACCGCTGGCTACAAAAGTGAAAAATGTCCAAATTGGGGCCAAAGTGTCAATATTTTGTGTGGCCACCATTATTTTTCTGGCATTGCCTTAATTCTCTTGGGCATGGAGTTCACCAGAGCTTCACAAGTTGCCACTGGAGTCCTCTTCCACTCCTCCATGACGACATCATAGAGCTGGTGGATGTTAGAGATCTTGCGCTCCTCCACCTACTGTTTAAGGATGCCCCACAGATGCTCAATAGGGTTTAGGTCTGGAGACATGCTTGGCCAGTCCATCACTTTTACCCTCAGCTTCTTTAGCAAGGCAGTGGTCATCTTGGAGGTGTGTTTGGGGTTGTTATCATGTTGGAATACTGCCCTGTGGCCCAGTCTCTGAAGGGAGGGGATCATGCTCTGCTTCAGTATGTCACTGTACATGTTGGCATTCATGGTTCCCTCAATAAACTGTAGCTCCCCAGTGCCGGCAGCACTCATGAAGCCCCAGACCATGACACTTCCACCACCATGCTTGACAGTAGGCAAGAAACACTTGTCTTTGTATTGCTCACCTGGTTGCCACCGCACATGCTTGACACCATCTGAACCAAATAAGTTTATCTTGGTCTCATCAGACCACAGGATATGGTTCCAGTAATCCATGTCCTTAGTCTGCTTGTCTTCAGCAAACTGCGGGCTTTCTTGTGCATCACCTTTAGAAGAGGCTTCTTTCTGGGCCGACAGCCATGCAGACCAATTTGATGCAGTGTGCAGCATATGGTCTGAACACTCACAGGCTGACCCCCCACTCCTTTAACCTCTGCAGCAATGCTGGCAGCACTAATACGTCTATTTCCCAAAGACAACCTCTGGATATGATGCTGAGCACGTGCACTCAACTTCTTTGGTCAAGCCATGGCGAGGCCTGTTCTGAGTGGAATCTGTCTTGGTAAACTGCTTCTTATAGCCTAGGCCATTTGTATGCAGAGCAAAAACATTTTTTTTCAGATCCTCAGAGAATTCTTTGCCATGTGGTGACATATTCAACTTCCAGTGATTAGTATGAGAGAATGAGTGCAATCACACCAAATGTAACACACCTGCTCCCCATTCACACCTAAGACCTTGTAACACTAACGAGTCACATGACTCTGGGGAGGGAAAATGGCTAATTGGGCCCAATTTGGACATTTTCACTTAGGGGTGTACTCACTTTTGTTGCCAGCGGTTTAGGCATTAATGGCTGTGTGTTGAGTTATTTTGAGGGGACATCAAATTTACACTGTTATACAAGCTGTACACTCACTACTTTACATTGTAGCAAAGTGTAAATTCTTCAGTGTTGTCACATGAAAAGATATACCGTATATACTCGAATATAAGTCGTTCCGAGTATAAGTCGAGGCCCCTAATTTACCACAAAAAACTGGGAAAAATGTATTGACCCGAGTATAAGACGAGGGTGAGAAATGCAGAGGGTCAACAATGCCCATCTGCAGCTGCATGCCTCCCTGTGTCCTGTGCAGCCTACCTGTACCCTGTGCATGTGTCCTGTCCTGTACATGTGTGTCCTGTGTTCCTGTGTCCCTGTGTCCTGTCCTGTACATGTGTGTCCTGTACATGTGTGTCCTGTGTTCCTGTGTCCCTGTGTGCATGTGTCCTGTCCTGTACATGTGTGTCCTGTGTTCCTGTGTGCATGTGTCCTGTGTCCTGTGCAGCCTCCCTGTGGCGATCTCCATCCTCAAGCGGCGGCCGGTGTGTGATGATAGTGTTCGGCGGCCATTCCACAGTTCAAAAGCCGCGCCTCCTCCTCGTCTGTGATAGGCTGACATCTGACTGCCTATCACGGACATTCTCTCATTCTCATACCACGGACGAGGATGAGAGAATGTCCGTGATAGGCTGTACACTGACAGCTGTTCAGCCTATCACAGACGAGCAGGAGGCGCGGCTTTTGAAAGCTGCAATAGCCGCCGAACACTATCATCACACGCCGGCCGCCGTCTGCCTGCATGACACGCTGATCATGCAGACAGACGGCGGTGACTCGAGTATAAGTCAAAGGGACACTTTTAGCCCAAAAAAAAGGGCTGAAAAATTCGACTTATACTCGAGTATATACGGTAATAAAATATTACAAAAATGTGAGGGGTGTACTCACTTTTGTGAGATACATATATATACATACACACAGACACAGACACACACACACACACACACACACACACACACACACACACAATTGTTTGTGGACTCACTAATGCCTCGTTTCCACTGAGCGGATCGGTTCGGGTGAGTACAGTTTGAATGGTCCGGTCTATTCTGGTGAGCGTTTCCACTGCAAGTGGGACCACAACGGACCATACAGGGTTTAGAAAAAATGC
This sequence comes from Lithobates clamitans, assembly GCA_037952925.1. Taxonomy (NCBI): domain Eukaryota; kingdom Metazoa; phylum Chordata; class Amphibia; order Anura; family Ranidae; genus Lithobates; species Lithobates clamitans. Next base: position 336,533 of record JBBGZY010001140.1, read on the forward strand.
CTCAGCATAGCACAGCAGAGGGTTTTCTGTCAGCCAATCAGTGGAATGTATCGTAGCTCCGCCCTAACCGAACTGTTCCATTTTCTATGGCCCCACATCTGAAGCAGGACCCTGAATGGAGCTGTGCGGTTTGGTTGTATGGGCCGCTTTCATAATGGAAACACCCAAAATAGCGTACTGTACCGAACCGATCCGCTCAGTGGAAACGAGGCATAACTTTCCTACAGACTAAATAATAAACACTGATTTGGGTTTTTTTCACCAAAGAAATGTAGCAGAATACAGATTGGCCTAAATGTATGAAGAAAGATGATTTCTTTGCAAATTTTTATGACAGAAAAACAAATTTTTTTCAAACTTTTTGGTCTTTTTTCATTCATATAGCAAAAAATCAAAAAAATCCAGTGGTAATTAAATACCAGCAAAAGAAAGCTCTATTTGTTTGGCAAAAAATGATACAAATTTCATATAAGTACAGTGTTGCATGACCACGCAGTTGTCATTCAAAGTGCAACAGTCATGAAAGCTGAAAATTGGCCTGGGTAGGAAGGATGTGAAAGTACCCAGTATTGAAGTGGTTAAGTTAAGAAATTTCTAGAAGAGTAAGGGCCCATTCAAACCAGCCCGCACGCATTATGCATCATACAACACAAGGTGTACTGGTTTGGGATATAAAGGGTGGTGCTATGCTTTGTTACCAAGCACCGCACTGTTTTCTATTCTTTTTTTGATATGTCACAAAATGACGCTGCAGAAGGTGAATTGACGGGTCATGCATTGCCGAAAAAAATTCAGACATGCTGCATTTTTAAGCAGTGCACCCCAATTCAGTGTTATGTTGGGAACAGAGCACATAAAAAAATGAATGCTTTCTCTCTCGTACCCTCGCATTGAGCCTGCTTTTGTTCTATGCAGATCAATGCAGATCAATGGACATGATGGGAACAAGTCACTCATAAGCATGCAGCTGTTTCTGAATAGCCATGGTCAGCAGATTCCAAATCTGTTTGTGAGAATTATGCCATGTAGGCATGCGTGATAAAAAAAAGTTAAAGGATTGGCACCTTTTTACTGTTAAAAAGGATTAATGTATATTGACAAGTTAAAAAAAGTCCTAATATATTGTCAATTTGCCAGGTAAAGTTTTATCTTCTTGTTCGAATCAGTATATCCAGAGTTATAGTGAGCTGAAATTATATGCGACTCTTTTCCTCATAAAAGTTGGCCTAGCTTCTCCCCTCTCCCCTTCTTAGCCTCCTTATTTCTCTACAAGAGACCTCATTGACTGATAGGGAGGTGGGTCTGGGTCAGGCTGGATTTTTACATAACAAGTCAAGATTTTGCATATTACTTCACCATCCACTGTGTTTAGCTTGCTCGGGTTTACTTGATTCTAATGACTTCTTCACAAAGACTGATATTTATTTACATAGCTCTTAACATAACTGTTTTGTTATGTAGGAGATTCATGCAAGGTTTCTTTCTGGGAATTCCAGTGGGGAGGATACCAGCATCTTCGCTAATATGGTTAAACCTCTGGCTGAAAAGGGACTCAGATTAGCTAAACGGTAAGATTCCTTCTTGCATTACAATATACCAAATTCATATTTAAAGCAGACCTTCAGTCATTTTTTCAACTTTCCATCTGTTAAATCTTCTGCCCTTGTAGTTTCAACTTTGGATAGTAAAACATTTGTTTTCTGCCAGTAGTTACCTTATACAGCCCACTTCCTGTTTCTTGTTTGGTCATTAGCCTAGGCTTATGACATCATGCACAGCTCTCTGTGAGGGGGGATGAGTCATAAGAAGGCCAATGAAAGCTGCAGGGCTGCAGAGCTGGAGGTGTGCCTCTGTGTGTCTGCGTAAATCCAGGAAGTGAACAGGCAGCAGCTTCAAATGCCCACAGTTAAAACGGCTGCAGCCAGACTTAATGGAGGAAGATTTCTGCAGCATATTTGGCAAGTACAGAATCCCAGTATATATAAAAAAATATGCAAAGTGGTTGAAGGGAAGCTTCAGAATGGCAAAGATGTTTTTATTACAAATTATGTGAGCAGACTGCAGTTCCTCTTTAAAGCGTTTCAAAGGCAAATTATTTAATTAAAATAAACATCTTATCCTTACTTTCTCTGTGTAATTGTATTGCACAGAGTGGCCCTGAACCTCCTCTTATGGGGTCCCTAACAGCTTGCTATGGAGACAGGTGTGTGGGCTTGGTCCATAGACATACACACGGCACATCGTAGCCCCCCTGCTCCCTCCCCATAGCATTTGATTGACAGCAGCAGCTGCCAATGGCTTCCGCTGCTGCCTAAGTTCCTGTGAGTAGAGTCAAAAATGTGGGGGTAGAGTGTGACTCAATATGCACCCTAAGGAAGTACCATCCCTTGAGAGACAATTATAGAAATCTGACTAAGGTTTGTGATAATACATGGACCTCTCCATGGGGAGGATCCAGCCAGTGGTAGAGGGTAGTATTATCGTGCTGCCTGTGGAGAAATCCCTTTTCCTGGGCCGCACCATCGTCATGAATATTGTGTTCCATGGCCTGGAAGCATATCATGGAATCGACGCGAAGTGACGCGTAAAGGATTCGCGCCACTTCCGATTGCACCTTGGAAACTGGGACGCACAGGTTATGGGATGTGGGCTGTCCGAAAACAATCCCGGGGCGAACCAATGAAAGTGTCCCCTGTCCCTTAATAGGCTGAGGAGACACTTGCCAGGCAGATGCCACCTATCAATGAAAAAAGAGATTAAGATGCAGTGCACACACCTGTATACATAATTGATTGTATAAATGAAAGAGGATTGGAATGGCATTACACATATACACATATAGAGACAAATACCTATCCAACCGAGTAAATTATTGAATGTTACCATACATTGGATGGATGGAAGAATATAAAAAATTTCTATGCCCCCATGTGGTGCACTAGAATACCACAGTATATATTTCCAACATCCAGATATATGGTATCTTCCTTGCTCCTATGTGAGTGTTTCCTTTTTGGGGTTTTGAAGATATTCCCCATGGGCTCCCCAGGCTACTTGCCACCACCCTCTGATATAATACTATATAGGTAATTTTGCGATATATGACAAAAACAGAACAATCCATAGCTCAACTCACCAACCAGTCTGCAGGATAAGAAGAAATGGATGTCTGCCCTCCGAGGTATGATAAAACTCTTTAACCACTTGCCGACCGCCTAACGCAGATATACTACGGCAGAATGGCACGGGCAGGCAAAATCACGTACCTGGTACATGATCTGCCTCCCACGGGCTGGGGGCGCATCGCGCCGCCCCTGGTGCCCGAGGCGGTCGGCATCAGTGGGGAAGCTATACAGGCTGAGGGGGAGGCCACTCATTCGTGGCCACCCCCTCGCGATCGCTCCCCACGAATTAAATTCTTCCTCTGCTACTGTAATGTAAACAGCGGCAGAGGAAGTGATATCATCTCTCCTCGAGCCGGTCTTTTCGTTCCGGCGCCGAGGAGAGAAGACATCAATGTGAGTTGCACCAACACTGCACTTTCAGTAGAACACACTAGGCACACTTTTCACTCCCGATCACCCCCCTGTACCCCCTGTCACAGTGACACCAATAGCAGGTTTTTTTTTTGCATTGGTTTTATTTTGTGACAGTTATAAGTGTTAGGGCAGTTAGGGTTAGCCCCCTTTGGGTCTGGGGTACCCCCCTTTAGGTCTAGGGTACCCCCCTAACCCCCCTAATGAAGGTTAACCCCGTGATCACCCCCCGTCGCCAGTGTCACTAAGCGATCGTTTTTCTGATCGCTGTATTAGTGACACAGGTGACGCTAGTTAGGGAGGTAAGTATATAGGTTCGCCGTCAGCGTTTTATAGCAGGGACCCCCATATACTACCTACTAAAGGTTTTAACCCCCTGATTGCCCCCTAGTTAACCCTTTCACCAGTGATCACCGTATAACTGTTACGGGTGACGCTGGTTTGTTAGTTTGTTTATTATAGTTTGTTATAGTTTTAGGGCACCCGTCGTTTATTACCTAATAAAGGTTTAACCCCCTAATTGCCCGGTGGTGATATAAGTTACGTTTTTAGGGTCAGATAAGGTCTGCGTCGCCCCAGGCAGCGTCAGTTTAGCGCCAGTACCGCTAACACCCACGCACGCAGCATACACCTCCCTTAGTGCTATAGTTTCGGAACGGATCGATATCTGATCCGATCAGATCTATGCTAGCGTCCCCAGCAGTTTAGGGTTCCCAAAAACACAGTGTTAGCGGGATCAGCCCAGATACCTGCTAGGACCTGCGTTTTGCCCCTCGGCCCAGCCCTTCCCAGCCCACCCAAGTGCAGTATCGATCGATCACTGACACCTACAAAACACTAAGCACACATAACTGCAGCGTTCGCAGAGTCAGGCCTGATCCCTGCGATTGCTAACAGTTTTTTGGTAGCGTTTTGAATCAGTCGCTAACAGTCAGGAGCTTTTTTGCCTGTGAGTCTCACTAGTGTACCCCTAAATTTAGAGCCCAAAATGGCAAATTGAAGTTACACTAGTGAAGAAGCCTACACATTTCTGAGCATGACAGATAGTGAAGAGGAAGTCACTCATCTGTCAGATTCAGGCTCAGAATACGATCCTGTAGACGACAGCGGCTCCATTACAGATAGCTCTGACGGCGGAGTTGTGGTCCCTGCCAAGGTCAGGCGTATCAGACCCCAATCTTCTTCTTCTGTCCTTGAAGTGCAAGAACCGCAGGGCTCTTGTATGGAGCAGAGCAGTACTAGCGCCGCTATTCCTTCTGGTGAACTGGCAAGCACCAGCGGCCTAGTACACCCTGGTCGTACATCCAGCACTGCAGTATCACGTGGTGACGTGGCGAGTCCCATAAGTGCAGTTCAAGCTGGCGAGGTGGCAAGCACAAGTAGTGTCCCGCTGCCACCAAGAAGACAAACACAGGCCCGTCGTGCCCATAGTGTCCTTCCTGCTGCATTCGCCAATCTGAATTGGGGACCCACCACCTCTGTAGCACCCGTACTTCCCCCATTCACTGGCCAACCCGGAATTCAGGTGGAAACAGTTGATTTTACGCCACTGGATTTTTATTCGCTGTTTTTCACCGAAGATCTCTATAGATCTATTGTGGACCAAAGCAATTTATACGCTGGTCAACACATTGCCACTATTCCCCAGTCCTCCCTTGCCAGAGATTGGAGACCAATTACGGTCTCCGAATTGAAGCTCTTTCTGGGCCTTTCCCTCAACATGGGCATAACTAAAAAGAGTGAGTTGCGGTCATATTGGTCCACTGACCCAATTTACCATATGCCCTTGTTCTCTGCCTCCATGACCAGGGCACGATACGAGCAGATTTTGCGGTTCATGCACTTCAACAACAATGAACTCTGTAGTCCTCGTGGAGACCCTGAATACGATCGGCTCTACAAAATTCGCCCCCTCATAAACCACTTCAACCAAGGTTTTGCAGACTTGTTTACTCCCCATCAAGTTGTCTGCGTTGATGAGTCCCTGATTAAATTTTCTGTCCGCTTGTCATTCAAACAGTACCTTCCCAGCAAGCGTGCCAGATACGGGGTCAAGATGTATAAGCTCTGTGACAGGGCCACAGGCTATACATGTAGTTTTATGGTTTACGAGGGCAAAGATAGTCACGTAGAGCCGACAAACTGCCCTGACTACATAGGAAGTGCTGGCAAGATAGTGTGGGACTTGGTGTTACCCTTATTCGGAAAGGGGTACCACTTGTACGTGGACAATTATTACACGAGCGTGCCACTTTTTAGTCACCTTTTTGATCATCAGATTGGAGCATGTGGCACCGTGCGACCTAATCGCCAGGGCTTGTAGATTCCCGTCTTAGGCTGGGGGAGAGAGTCTGCTTGCAGTGTAATAATTTGCTATGAAGTGGAGGGATAATAAGAATGTTTTTGTTCTTACCTCCCTTCATGCAGACACGACGGTCCAAATTACTACGTCGACTGGGGTTGTGGAGAAACCCCTCTGTGTCCACGAATATAACCAAAATATGGGAGGGGTGGACCTCAACGACCAGTTGTTGGCGCCGTACCTAGGTGCCCGTAAGGCCAGACGCTGGTACAAAAAAGTGTCTGTTTATTTATTTCAATTGGCTTTGCTGAACGCTTATGTGCTATACAGAGCTTCAGGACGGACTGGATCCTTCCTTAAATTCCAGGAAGAGATCGTCAGAGCCCTTCTGTTTCCAGACGGTGCTGCACCTCACCTTTCCCAACCAAATGCAGTAAGCCAGCTGCATGAGAGGCATTTTCTTTATGTCCTCCCGAGTACCCCTACCCAACGAGCCCCCAAAAAAGATGTTGTGTCTGCAGCAAGCGTGGATTTAGGCGTGACACCCGGTATTATTGTCCCTTCTGTCCTGACAATCCTGGTCTTTGCATTGGTGAATATTTTGAACGCTACCATACACTAGTTGAGTATTAGCGTAGGGTACAGCACTGCACACACTAGGACACACTTTCACAGGGTCTCCCAAGATGCCATCGCATTTTGAGAGACCCAAACCTGGTACCAGTTATAAAAGTTAAAGTTACAAAAAAAGTGTAAAAAAACAAAAAACAAAAAAAAAGTAAAAAAAAAAACACAAAAAAAAATATAAAATAATAAAAACCAAAAATAGTTGTCGTTTTATTGTTCTCTCTCTCTATTCTCTCTCTGTTGTTCTGCTCTTTTTTACTGTATTCTATTCTGCAATGTTTTATTGTTGTTATGTTTTTATCATGTTTGGTAACCATTTTTTTGTTTTCAGGTACGCCATTCAGCTGCAGAGCGGATTTATTTATCTTGACAGCAACAGCGTTTGCTCCCACGATACACAAAGCCGTGACTCCAGCGCTGTCGGAGGTGATTTCACCACCACAGTTACATACTTCAGCATATATGCCGAAGCATGGGGGCTGCAGTGGGTGGAGGAGTGATTTGCTCCTACCTTTTGCGAGAGGATGCCCCCATGCTTCGGCATATATAAACGGTGCAAGTATGCCCATCATTAGAAGTGGGTGGATGAAGGGAGGTATTCTAATGGTGGGCATACCCACCGATCAATATCTTTTTTTTGTTCAGCCCACAGGCTGCATGAAAAAAAGTTTACAATATATGCCCAACAAGGACCAGCAACGTACTGGTATGTTGCTGGACTTTCAGTGGTTATACCAGAATGTAGGGATGAGCTTCGTGTTCGAGTCGAACCCATGTTCGACTCGAACATCGGCTGTTCGACCGTCCGTCGAATTGCGAACGATATGGGCCGTTCGCGCCAAATTCGTGTGGCGCGTCACGGCCCATAATTCACTGCGGCATCGCAGTGCATTGCTGGCTGATGATTGGCCAAGCATGCACTATGACCCGCATGCTTGGCCAATCACAGCGCCGTCAGTAGAGAGAGCTGTAATTGGCCAAAGCCAGGGTGGCTTTGGCCAATTATGGCTCAGGGGATTTAGTACACACCCCACACTATATAAGGCCGCCTGCACGGCGGCCCTGTGTAGTGTGTGTTCCGGTGTGCTGAGAGATAGAGAGAGAGAGAGACAGTGTCATTTGATTTGAGTTAGATAGATTAGGCAGAACAGTCAGTCAGTTAGCTGCACTTACAGTGTATTGTGTATATATATATGCATCCCAGGTGTTGCATATATATATATACACTGTATTCAGTTTAGCTAGATCCGTTCCTGTTATCTTCTATCTAGACTATTTACATTTAGTGCAGTGTGTCCTGCTCACAGTGTTCAGCTAGATCCGTTCCTGCTATTTACATTCAGTGCAGTGCGTCCTGCTCACAGTGTTCAGCTAGATCCGTTCCTGCTATTTACATTCAGTGCAGTGCGTCCTGCTCACAGTGTTCAGCTAGATCCGTTCCTGCTATTTACATTCAGTGCAGTGAGTCCTGCTCACAGTGTTCAGCTAGATCCGTTCCTGCTATTTACATTCAGTGCAGTGCGTCCTGCTCACAGTGTTCAGCTAGATCCGTTCCTGCTATTTACATTCAGTGCAGTGCGTCCTGCTCACAGTGTTCAGCTAGATCCGTTCCTGCTATTTACATTCAGTGCAGTGCGTCCTGCTCACAGTGTTCAGCTAGATCCGTTCCTGCTATTTACATTCAGTGCAGTGCGTCCTGCTCACAGTGTTCAGCTAGATCCGTTCCTGCTATTTACATTCAGTGCAGTGCGTCCTGCTCACAGTGTTCAGCTAGATCCGTTCCTGGTATTTACATTTAGTGCAGTGCGTCCTGCTCACAGTGTTCAGCTAGATCCGTTCCTGCTATTTACATTCAGTGCAGTGCGTCCTGCTCACAGTGTTCAGCTAGATCCGTTCCTGGTATTTACATTTAGTGCAGTGCGTCCTGCTCACAGTGTTCAGCTACATCCGTTCCTGCTATTTACATTCAGTGCAGTGCGTCCTGCTCACAGTGTTCAGCTAGATCCGTTCCTGCTATTTACATTCAGTGCAGTGCGTCCTGCTCACAGTGTTCAGCTAGATCCGTTCCTGTTATCTTCCTACTGACAGGCAGGCTTGTCTGGTTACAGTATATAAAGCTACCTGAAGAAAAATTACAGGTGTTCTTTTTGATCCTATTAGTACCACGGTCAGGCAGCTAGACTATTTACATTTAGTACAGTGTGTCCTGCTCACAGTGTTCAGCTAGATCCGTTCCTGTTATCTTCCTACTGACAGGCAGGCTTGTCTGGTTACAGTATATAAAGCTACCTGAAGAAAATTACAGGTGTTCTTTTTGATCCTATTAGTACCACGGTCAGGCAGCTAGACTATTTACATTTAGTACAGTGTGTCCTGCTCACAGTGTTCAGCTAGATCCGTTCCTGTTATCTTCCTACTGACAGGCAGGCTTGTCTGGTTACAGTATATAAAGCTACCTTAAGAAAATTACAGGTGTTCTTTTTGATCCTATTAGTAACACGGTCAGGCAGCTAGACTATTTACATTTAGTACAGTGTGTCCTGCTCACAGTGTTCAGCTAGATCCGTTCCTGTTATCTTCCTACTGACAGGCAGGCTTGTCTGGTTACAGTATATAAAGCTACCTTAAGAAAATTACAGGTGTTCTTTTTGATCCTATTAGTACCACGGTCAGGCAGCTAGACTATTTACATTCAGTGCAGTGCGTCCTGCTCACAGTGTTCAGCTAGATCCGTTCCTGGTATTTACATTCAGTGCAGTGCGTCCTGCTCACAGTGTTCAGCTAGATCCGTTCCTGGTATTTACATTCAGTGCAGTGCGTCCTGCTCACAGTGTTCAGCTAGATCCGTTCCTGCTATATACATTTAGTGCAGTACGTCCTGCTCACAGTGTTCAGCTAGATCCGTTCCTGTTATCTTCCTACTGACAGGCAGGCTTGTCTGGTTACAGTATATAAAGCTACCTGAAGAAAATTACAGGTGTTCTATCCCAGCTTAGTGCAGCTACAGGCCATTAGTATGTCTGGAAGGCCAAGAAGGAGAGGCAGACAGTCACAAGCCAATAAGAGAGGGCAAGCAGGCTCTGTGTCTAGTGCTGGTCGTGGAGACGGTGCATCCTCATCAGCACGTGGCCATGGGACACGCTTGGCCTTTTTTTCGGCAGCTGGCCGTGTTGAGCCGCAACATGCGGAAGACTTGGTCGAGTGGATGACCAAGCCGTCCTCATCCTCCTCATCCTCTCTCACCCATGCCCAGGGTGCTTTGTCTGGCAAAGCAGCGGCCTCTTCCCTCAGCTCAATGTCATCAGTGACTCCTTCCCTAGCTCCACCATGTCCTCATGAGGATTCCCTCGAACTGTTTGACCACAGTGTTGGGTACATGCTCCAGGAGGATGCCCAGCGTTTGGAAGGCTCTGATGATGATACTGAGCTCAATGAAGGCAGTAACATGAGCACGGACAGAGGGGGTGCCCAAGAAGGACAGCAATCTGGCAGTCATGCTCCCCCTGCTGCAGCATACTGCCAGGTTTGCTCCAGTGATGAGGAGGGAGGGGATGATGAGGTCACTGACTCAACGTGGGTGCCTGATAGGAGAGAGGAGGAGGAGGAGGAGGAGGTGGCACATCACCAACTAGGCAGGATGCCCTCCAGGGGCCAGCCTAAGGGCAGCACATTGACTGCATCACACCCCAAAGCTCCACATGTGCAGGGCGCTGCAGTCTCTGCGCGTTATTCAAAAAGTTCTTTGGTGTGGGCCTTTTTTGAGACGAGTGCATCAGATCGCACCGCTGCTATTTGCAACATATGTCTCAAGCGTATCTCGCGTGGCCAAAACATCTCCCGCTTGGGTACCACATGCTTGACCAGACATATGTTGACCTGCCATGCAGTTCGTTGGCAAGCGTATCTAAAAGACCCACACCAAAGAACAAAGACGATCTCTCCTTGCTCCTCATCAGCTGAGATTTCCAACCCCACTAGACCTTCAGTCCTCTCTGCGACCTGCAGTGAGAGGAATGAAGGTGTAGAATTAGGTGTGTCACAGCCAAGTACTTGTGGGCAATCTGCTTTTGGTACACCGACGTCAGATTGTACCAGGCAAATTTCCCTGCCCCAGCTGCTGCACCGCCGAAAGAAGTTTGCTCCCAGCCATCCACATGCCCAGCGGTTGAATGCTAGCTTGGCAAAATTGCTAGCACTTCAACTGCTGCCTTTTCAGTTGGTAGACTCTGCCCCCTTCCGTGAGTTTGTGGAATGTGCGGTTCCTCAGTGGCAGGTACCCAAACGCCACTTTTTCTCACGGAAGGCGATTCCGGCTCTCTACCGGCATGTGGAAGGCAATGTCCATGCCTCGCTGGACAGGGCGGTCAGCGGTAAGGTGCATATTACCGCTGACTCATGGTCCAGCAGGCATGGACAGGGACGTTACTTAAGTTTCACGGCGCATTGGGTGACTCTGCTGGCAGCTGGGAAGGATGCAGGACAAGGTGCAGTAGTGTTGGAGGTTGTTCCGCCACCACGCCTCCAAAATGCTGATTGTGACACACCTCTCTCCTCCACCCCCTCCTCTTCTTCTTCCTCCATGGCCTCTTCCTCGGAACCAGCGGTGCTCCGTAGGCGTTCAAGGGGCTACGCAAGTACGCAGGCCAAAAGATGCCATGCGGTGCTTGAGCTGGTGTGCTTGGGGGACAGGAGCCACACTGGGGCAGAGGTTCTGTCAGCTCTGCAGGGGCAGGTTCAGAGGTGGTTGACGCCACGCCAACTTAAGGCAGGAATGGTGGTTTGCGACAATGGCACCAACCTCCTCTCTGCCCTCCGACAGGGACAACTGACCCATGTGCCCTGTTTGGCTCACGTCCTTAACTTGGTGGTGCAGCGGTTCTTGGGCAGGTACCCGGGCTTACAGGATGTCCTGAGGCAGGCCAGGAAAGTCTCTGTGCATTTCCGCCGGTCATATAATGCCAGTGCTCGGCTGACGGACCTCCAAAAGGAGTTTAACCTGCCCAAGAACCGCCTAATCTGTGACATGCCCACCAGGTGGAACTCGACGTTGGCCATGCTGCAGCGGCTGCACACGCAGCAGAGGGCCATCAATGAATACCTGTGCGACTATGGCACCAGGACAGGGTCAGGGGACCTTGGTTTTTTTTCCCCACGCCAGTGGGCCATGATCAGGGATGCATGCACTGTCCTGTCACCATTCGAGGAGGCCACGAGGATGGTGAGCACTGACAGTGCATGCATCAGTGACACTGTCCCCCTTGTCCACCTGTTGGAGCACACGCTGCGTGGAATAATGGACAGGGCACTTGAGGCAGAACAGAGGCAGGAAGAGGAGGACTTCCTTAGCTCTCAAGGCCCCCTTTATCCAGACAGTGTTCCTGCGTGCCCGCCGATCACACAGGAAGAGGACGAGGAGGAGGAGGAGGAGGAGGAGGAAGATTGTGTCAGTATGGAGGTGGAGCCTGGCACTCAGCATCAGCAGTCTTTAAGGGATCAGTCCCAAGGAACACATGGACTTGTACGTGGCTGGGAGGAGGTGGCTGCGGACGTTGTTGTCCTTAGTGACCCAGAGGACTCCGGACCGAATGCCTCAGCAAACCTACGCTGCATGGCCTCCCTGATCCTGCAAAGCCTGCGTAAGGATCCTCGTATTCGTGGTATCAAGGAGAAGGACCAATACTGGCTGGCAACCCTCCTTGATCCACGTTACAAGGGTAAGGTTGCGGACCTTATCTTGCCATCGCAGAGGGAGCAGAGGATGAAACATCTTCGGGAGGCCTTGCAGAAAGGTCTGTGCAACGCGTTCCCAGAGACTGGGAGGTTACAAACTCCTGTTTCTGGACAACGTGTTGCTGAGGCTTCGGTCAGTCAAAGAAGGAGCGGTGGAGAAGGTGGCCGTCTGACCGATGCGTTCAGACAATTTTTTGGTCCGCAGCCCCAAGGTATGATCGGTTCCAGCAACCATCGCCAGCGTCTGTTTTACATGGTGCAGGAATACCTAGGGGCAAGATCAGACTTGGACACCTTTCCCACCGAAAATCCTCTGGGTTACTGGGTCTTGAGGATGGATCACTGGCCAGAGCTTGCACAGTATGCAATTGAGCTACTGGCCTGTCCTGCATCCAGCGTTCTTTCGGAACGCACATTCAGTGCTGCTGGAGGCGTGGTAACCGATCACAGGGTGCGTCTGTCCACCGACTCGGTCGATCGGCTGACCTTCATAAAAATGAATCAGTCTTGGATCACCACCAGCTACCAAGCACCTGATGCAGATGTAACCGAATAATTTTTTTTTCAATTCTCAGATCCCTTTAAAGACTGCCTATGCTGATGCTGAGTGACTATCCCTGAGTAATTATCCTCTTCCTCCTCAATCATCACGCTGATAGCTTGTAAGAACATTTTTGGTTCTGGGCGCCACCACCAGTGCCTAAGGCACAATTTTTCAGCCCCTGTTTAACAGGGGCGTGTAATTACAATTTTTGATGTAATACTTTGCAGCAGGGCTCGTTCCTGCATTCCAACTAGAGTGTCTGTGAGGGGTTGCAGTGTTGTGGCACCAGCACCAGTGCCTAAGACCCAATTTTTCAGCCCCTGTCTAACAGGGGCGTGTAATTACAATTTTTGATGCAATACTTTGCAGCAGGGCTTGTTCCTGCGTTTCAACTAGAGTGTCTGTGAGGGGTTGCAGTGTTGTGGCACCAGCACCAGTGCCTAAGACCCAATTTTTCTGCCCCTGTCTAACAGGGGCGTGTAATTACAATTTTTGATGCAATACTTTGCAGCAGGGCTTGTTCCTGCGTTTCAACTAGAGTGTCTGTGAGGGGTTGCAGTGTTGTGGCACCAGCACCAGTGCCTAAGACCCAATTTTTCTGCCCCTGTCTAACAGGGGCGTGTAATTACAATTTTTGATGCAATACTTTGCAGCAGGGCTCGTTCCTGCGTTCCAACTAGAGTGTCTGTGAGGGGTTGCAGTGTTGTGGCACCAGCACCAGTGCCTAAGGCCTAATTTTTCAGCTCCTGTTCAACAGGGGCATGTAATTACAATTCTTGATCTAATATTTCACAGCAGGGCCCTGTGAGGGCTTACAGTGTTTTGGCCACAGCAACACCTAAGGCCCAAATTTCTGCTGAGTATATAGGGCAGGACCCTACTTTCAAACATCTAACTTACAAACGACTCCTACTTGCAAACGGAAGGAGACAACAGGAAGTGAGATGAAATCTACCCCTAAGGAAGGGAAATTCTCTCCTGTAAGAGTTAATATGGGAAAACAATTTCTCCTTTCCACTGATGCTTTCCAATCCTTGTTCCACAAAAAAACCCAAATTTTCCAAAAACATTTTTCATTGGGACAAAAAAGTGAGGTGAAATCTTCTGAAGAGGAGGAAAGACGCAAAACAAATGTCACAGGGGTGATAACCCTTCCCTATGTTTTCCAAAAAGCTTAGAAAAGATTTTTTGGCCTGAGCTAAACACATTAAAAATGTTCAAAATTACAAACAGATTCTACTTAACAACAAACCTACAGTCCCTGTCTTGTTTGCACCGCCTGAATACTGCTGTTCAGAGTATATAGGGACCTTTCCTTATTTTAATTTGGGTGCGGGGTTCCCCTTAATATCCATACAAGACCCAAAGGGCCTGGTAATGGACTGGGGGGTACCCATGCCGTTTGTCTCACTGATTTTCATCCATATTGCCATGACCCGACATGACATTAAACCCGCAAGCAGTTTTAAATGAGATTTTTTCCTTTAAAAATGACATTTGGTGCAGGGACTGTTCTAAACATGGGAAACACGCGTCACTTTACAGGCATACTATAGACACCCCCCAGGTACGATATTTAAAGGAATATTTCACTTTTTTTTTTTTACTTTAAGCATCATTAAAATCACTGCTCCCGAAAAAACGGCCGTTTTTAAAAGTTTTTTTTGCATTGATACATGTCCCCTGGGGTAGGACCCGGGTCCCCAAACCCTTTTTAGGACAATACCATGCAAATTAGCCTTTAAAATGAGCACTTTTGATTTCGAACGTTCGAGTCCCATAGACGTCAATGGGGTTCTAACGTTCGTGCGAACTTGCGGTCCGTTCGCGGGTTCTGGTGCGAACCGAACCGGGGGGTGTTCGGCTCATCCCTACCAGAATGATGCCTGCAGGTTTAGGTATCATCTTGGTATCATTCTTTTCAGCCAGCGGTCGGCTTTCATGTAAAAGCAATCCTAGTGGCTAATTAGCCTCTAGACTGCTTTTACAAGCAGTGGGAGGGAATGTCTTGCATGTTTTTCTGTGGCTCTCCTGTCCCAACAGGGAACCCGAGAATGCAGCCGGTGATTCGGCCAGCTGACCATTGAGCTGATCAGAGACCAGAATGGCTCCAATCATCTCTATGGCCTAAGAAACCGGAAGCTACGAGCATTTCATGACTTAGATTTCGCCGGATGTAAACAGCGCCATTGGGAAATTGGGAAAGCATTTTATCACATTGATCTTGGTGTGGTCAGATGCTTTAAGGGCAGAGGAGAGATCTAGGTTCTAAAAGACCCCAATTTTTTCAAAAAAGAGTACATGTCACTACCTATTGCTATCATAGGGGATATTTACATTCCCTGAGATAACAATAAAAATGATTAAAAAATAAAAAAATGAACGGAACAGTTTAAAAATAAGATAAAAAAAAAAAAAAAATAATAAAGAAAAAAAAAAAAAGCACCCCTGTCCCCCCCTGCTCTCACGCAAAGGCGAACGCAAGCGTCGGTCTGGCGTCAAATGTAAACAGCAATTGCACCATGCATGTGAGGTATCACCGCAAAGGTCAGATCGAGGGCAGTAATTTTAGCAGTAGACCTCCTGTGTAAATCTAAAGTGGGAACCTGTAAAGGCTTTTAAAGGCTTTTAAAAATGTATTTAGTTTGTCGCCACTGCACGTTTGTGCTCAATTTTAAAGCATGTCATGTTTGGTATCTATGTACTCAGCCTAAGATCATCTTTTTTATTTCATCAAACATTTGGGCAATATAGTGTGTTTTAGTGCATTAAAATTTGAAAAAGTGTGTTTTTTCCCAAAAAAATGCGTTTGAAAAATCGCTGCGCAAATACTGTGTGAAAAAAAAAAAAACATCCACCATTTTAATCTGTAGGGCATTTGGTTTAAAAAAATATATAATGTTTGGGGGTTCAAAGTAATTTTCTTACAAAAAAAAAAAAATTTTTCATGTAAACAAAAAGTGTCAGAAAGGGCTTTGTCTTCAAGTGGTCAGAAAAGTGGGTGATGTGTGACATAAGCTTCAAAATGTTGTGCATAAAATGCCAGGACAGTTCAAAACCCCCCTCCAAATGACCCCATTTTGGAAAGTAGACACCCCAAGCTATTTGCTGAGAGGCATGTCGAGTCCATGGTATATTTTATATTGTGACACAAGTTGCGGGAAAAAGACATTTTTTTTTTTTTTGCACAAAGTTGTCACTAAATGATATATTGCTCAAACATGCCATGGGAATATGTGAAATTACACCCCAAAATACATTCTGTTGCTTCTCCTGAGTACAGGGATACCACATGTGTGAGACTTTTTGGGAGCCTAGCCGCGTATGGGACCCCGAAAACCAAGCACCGCCTTCAGGATTTCTAAGGGTGTAAATTTTTGATTTCACTCTTCACTGCCTATCACAGCTTCGGAGGCCATGGAATTCCCAGGTGGCACAACCCCCCCCCCCAAATGACCCCATTTTGGAAAGTAGACACCCCAAGCTACTTGCTGAGAGGTATAGTGAGTATTTTGCAGACCTCACTTTTTTTCACAAAGTTTTGAAAATTGAAAAAAGAAAAAAAAAATGTCTTGTCTTTCTTCAGTTTCAAAAACAAAGGAGAGCTGCATAATACTCACCATGCCTCTCAGCAAATAGCTTGGGGTGTCCACTTTCCAAAATGGGGTCATTTGGGGGGGTTTGTGCTATCTTGGCATTTTATGGCCTTCGAAACTGTGATTGGAAGTGAGGAGTGAATCAAAAATTTACGCCCTTAGAAATCCTGAAGGCGGTGATTGGTTTTTGGGGCCCTGTATGAAGCTAGGCTCCCAAAAAGTCCCACACATGTGGTATCCCCGTACTCAGGAGAAGCAGCAGAATGTATTTTGGGGTGTAATCCCACATATGCCCATGGCATATTTGAGCAATATATCATTTAGTGACAACTTTGTGCAAAAAAAAAAAAGTTTGTAATTTTCCCGCAACTTGTGTCAAAATATAAAGTATTCCATGGACTCAACATGCCTCTCAGCAAATAGCTTGGGGTGTCTACTTTCCAAAATGGGGTCATTTGGGGGGGGGGGGGGTTGTGCCACCTGGGAATTCCATGGCCTCCGAAACTGTGATAGGCAGTGAAGAGTGAAATAAAAAATTTACACCCTTAGAAATCCTGAAGGCGGTGATTGATTTTCGGGGCCCCGTACGCGGCTAGGCTCCCAAAAAGTCCCACACATGTGGTATCCCCATACACAGGAGAAGCAGCAGAATGTATTTTGGGGTGTAATTCCACATATGCCCATGGCATGTTTGAGCAATATATCATTTAGTGACAACTTTGTGCAAAAAAAAGAAAAAAAAAATTTTCCCGCAATTTGTGTCAAAATATAATATTCCATGGACTCAACATGCCTCTCAGCAAATAGCTTGGGGTGTCTACTTTCCAAAATTGGGTCATTTGGGGGGGTTTTGTGCCATCTGGGTTTTTTATGGCCTTCAAAACTGTGATAGGTAGTGAGGAGTGAAATAAAAAATGTACGCCCTTAGGAATCCTGAAGGCGGTGCTTGGTTTTCAGGGCCCCGTACGCGGCTAGGCTCCCAAAAAGTCCCACACATGTGGTATTCCCATACTCAGGAGAAGCAGCTAAATGTATTTTGGGGTGCAATTCCACATTTGCCCATGGCCTGTGTGAGCAATATATCATTTAGTGACAACTTTTTGTAATTTTTATATTTTTTGTCATTATTCAATCACTTGGGACAAAAAAATTAATATTCGATGGGCTCAACATGCATCTCAGCAAATTCCTTGGGGTGTCTACTTTCCAAAATGGGGTCATTTGGGGGGGGGGGGGGTTGTACTGGCCTGCCATTTTAGCACCTCAAGAAATAAGATAGGCAGTCATAAACTAAAAGCTGTGTAAATTCCAGAAAATGTACCCTAGTTTGTAGACGCTATAACTTTTGCGCAAACCAATAAATATACGCTTATTGACATTTTTTTTACCAAAGACATGTGGCCGAATACATTTTGGCCTAAATGTATGACTAAAATTGAGTTTATTGGATTTTTTTTATAACAAAAAGTAGAAAATATCATTTTTTTCCAAAATTTTCAGTCTTTTTCCGTTTATTTTGGCCTAAATGTATGACTAAAATTGAGTTTATTGGATTTTTTTTTATAACAAAAAGTAGAAAATATCATTTTTTTCCCAAATTTTCGGTCTTTTTCCGTTTATAGCGCAAAAAATAAAAACGTCAGAGGTGATCAAAACCATCAAAAGAAAGCTCTATTTGTGGGAAGAAAAGGACGCAAATTTCGTTTGGGTACAGCATTGAATGACTGCGCAATTAGCAGTTAAAGCGACGCAGTGCCAAATTGGAAAAAGTGCTCTGGTCAGGAAGGGGGTAAATCCTTCCAGGGCTGAAGTGGTTAATGTAAAATCCGTAACATAAATGACACCACAGGACAAGAAAGCAGGTACAGGTAGACACATTTCACACAGCAATGATGCCAGTGTTGCCAACAGTCAGTATTTTTATTGGCAGCCAGTAAAAAACAGGCAATTTTCTCCTGCCAGTAAATGCCAGTAAAAGTAAAAGGTTGCCAGTATAGAATATGGCTCTGATGCTTGGCTTGGTCCGGAGTTGGCTGAGACCATCCCAGTGCCTGCTACAGTGTGATCAGGCGGCTCTGGCGGAGGCGGTGCCTGAGCATGTCGTGTGACGTCATGGTGCAATGGAGCCAAGCAGAGCGGCCAGAGCCTCGTGTGCAGGTCTGCGGTATTGGAGCAAGGCAAGCTGGGACCGGGACCGTCAGTGCTGTTTAGACTGGAGTGGACTGGAGGGATCGCTTGGCTTGGAGAGAGACTGTCACGTGGACGTGTCAGTGAGATGTCATCATCATCTGTGCTGCTGCACACTGCTGTCAGTGTCACTGTGAGAGTCAATTTTATATGTGTGTGCGCCCATTCTAATTTCTTGCCCTCCTGAATCCTGTCCCTGAGCTACTTACTTCCTATATGGAAAATAAAATAAGAAATATGTTTTTTGCCTTATCTACTTTAAATCATATTGCTAATTGCATATTGTATTTGTTTGTAGCCTAAATACTCTCATTTGCACTTAAAACTGTAATTTTGTAACTTTTGGAAATGCCAGTAAAAACGTGGCTGTGCCAGTAAATTTTGGGTGTTTTGTCAGTAAATTTCAATCTGGTGGGTTGGTAACACTGGACTGCGCTTATTCATTATCCTGACATGTTCCACTGACATCCCTTAAATAGGACTCCACCCTCATGTAAAACACAGGTGAGGATGACATCAGCGGAGCATCTGAAACCACTCCCAGCTATACACCTTATTAGATCAATCAGGGCTTCATTACTGCATGCTGAGAATAGTAACACAAAAAACACAGACAAGCACAGACGTTTTTTGCAAACTCTTCTGTGGTCAACCTTTTTTCCGTTTTTTTTTGTTTTTTTTGTTTTTTTCTTTTTTATGCAATTTTTGTTGCAATTTTTATGCATCTTCATGCACATGTTTTGTGTAAAAATATATCTTTTTGCATTTCTTCCTCATGCATGTTTCTTAAACAGATACCTAGCTCCATGATAGATCCGGTTTCTCCCAGTATTTAAATTAAATTAAATTAACATATATTTTTACCTTTGATATGTACACATGTCTATATAGACAAAGTTTTGTTTCAACACACATATAGGCTGCAAATCTATTCATTACAAACCAGTAATTGAGGGATATTTTGTGTGTATGCGTGTTTTTCTATTTTTTTGTTTTTTATTAATCTTTTCCGTCTTATAATAATATTTATTTTATTAATAATATTTACAAATAATAATAATTTGACACATTTTCTTTGCAGTTTTCAATGATTAATTTCAATTTTATGTATTCAACATTTTATTTCATTTTACAATTGCTTTCTTTTTCCATATGTGTCCTTCTACCTTTATAATTTATATACAGCACTCATGTAGTCAGTATCTTGACTGGCTGCAACGTCTGTGCTTGTCTGTGTTTTTTTGTGTTACTATTCTCAGCATGCAGTAATTTAGTCCTGATTGATCTATAATGCCGTGTACACACGGGCGGACTTTCCAACAGGACTGGCCGACGGACCTAATCCGGCGGACAATCCAACCGTGTGTGGTCTGCATCGGACTTCCGATGGACCGTTTTGGTCGGAAATCCGACGGACTTTAGATGTGAAGCCTGCTTCAAATGTTTACGTCGTAACTCCGCCGGACTCAGTTCCTAGCGGAAAGTCGTTCGTCTGTATGCTGGTCTGACGGACCAGATACGATGCAAGAGCAGGGTACTGCATCTCGCGCTCGCTGAAAAAACATTACAGCGCTCTCTCCCGCTGTAATGGTGTGTGAGCGGTGCGCAATGACTTTTATAGGCGGTGACCCCGTCTCCTTATAACGTCACAGTCCCTGGGCATGCTGGGACTGTAAGGTCATAAGGGGGCGTGGTCAACATCACCCGGTGACCACGCCCCTTATGACATCACAGTCCCAGCATGCCGTGGGACTGTGATGTCATAAGGGGGCGGGGTCACCGCCTATATAAGTCATTGCGGAGTGCTTCACACAGCATTACAGCGGGAGAGAGCGTTGTATCAACATCGGAAGAAGAGAAGAGGGGAGAAGACGACGAAGAAGACCGGGCCACCACCAGCAAAAGAGCGGCAAAAGAGCAGAAGATAGCGGAGGAGCCTGGCAGAAGAACCGGAGAGCGGGAGAAGAGGCTGAACACCAGGAAAAGAACTGAACATCCGGAGAAGAACCGGACATCGGGAGAAGACGCCGGAGAGACCCCCGAAGTCGGAAGAAGACCCCCGGAGCTGTCTAATAAATTACTTTAAAAATCTGTCTAGTGTGTTTTCTTTTTATTGACACTTTTTCCCTAGGTGAATGGGTAGGGGTACGATGTACCCCATACTCATTCACATAGGGTGGGGGGCCAGGATCTGGGGGCTCCCTTATTAAAGCCCCCCGCCCGCAGACCTCGACAACCAACGGCCAGGGTTGTCGGGAAGATTCCCTTGTCCTCATCAACATGGGGACAAGGTGCTTTGGGGGGGCCCGGAGGGTCCCCCCTCCCCCAAAGCACCCACCCCCTCATGTTGAGGGCATGCAGCCTGGTACGGTTCAGGAGGGGGTGCGCTCGCTCGTTCCCACCCCCTTTTCTGGCTGGCCTGGGCTACGTGCTCGGATAGGGGTCTGGTATGGATTTTGGGGGGACCCCATGCCATTTTTTCGGTGTAGAGGGTTCCCCTTAAAATCCAGACCAGACCTAAGGGCCTGGTATGCCCCGTGACGGGGCTCGCAAGGTGTCAATCTCGCCGCTTTTATCGGCGAGATTGACTTCCTTTTCTAGTCCCGTCGTACCCGAGTCACGTTCAAAATGAACTTGTTTGTGTGTGGGCAAGTCCGTTCACTTAGAAAGTCCGCCGTAACTCCGTCAGGAAATAGGTCCACCAAACATCGCACACAACGCTGTGGGCGGAGTAGGCTCTCGGTCCCTTGGAAGAAGCTGAGAGACCGCCCGCCACAGCACAGCTCCCAAAAAGTCCCACACATGTGGTATCCCCGTACTCAGGAGAAGCAGCAGAATGTATTTTGGGGTGTAATCCCACATATGCCCATGGCATATTTGAGCAATATATCATTTAGTGACAACTTTGTGCAAAAAAAAAAAAAAGTTTTTAATTTTCCCGCAACTTGTGTCAAAATATAAAATATTCCATGGACTCAACATGCCTCTCAGCAAATAGCTTGGGGTGTCTACTTTACAAAATGGGGTCATTTGGGGGGGGGTTTGTGCCACCTGGGAATTCCATGGCCTCCGAAACTGTGATAGGCAGTAAAGAGTGAAATCAAAAATTTACACCCTTAGAAATCCTGAAGGCGGTGATTGATTTTCGGGGCCCAGTACGCGGCTAGGCTCCCAAAAAGTCCCACACATGTGGTATCCCCATACTCAGGAGAAGCATCAGAATGTATTTTAGGGTGTAATTCCACATATGCCCATGGCATGTTTGAGCAATATATCATTTAGTGACAACTTTGTGCAAAAAAAAAGAAAAAAAAAAGTTTGTAATTTTCCCGCAACTTGTGTCAAAATATAATATTCCATGGACTCAACATGCCTCTCAGCAAATAGCTTGGGGTGTCTACTTTCCAAAATTGGGTCATTTGGGGGGGTTTTGTGCCATCTGGGCATTTTATGGCCTTCAAAACTGTGATAGGTAGTGAGGAGTGAAATCAAAAATGTACACCCTTAGGAATCCTGAAGGCAGTGCTTGGTTTTCGGGGCCCCGTACGCGGCTAGGCTCCCAAAAAGTCCCACACATGTGGTATTCCCATACTCAGGAGAAGCAGCTAAATGTATTTTGGGGTGCAATTCCACATTTGCCCATGGCCTGTGTGAGCAATATATCATTTAGTGACAACTTTTTGTAATTTTTTATTTTTTTTTTTGTCATTATTCAATCACTTGGGACAAAAAAAATGAATATTCGATGGGCTCAACATGCATCTCAGCAATTTCCTTGGGGTGTCTACTTTCCAAAATGGGGTCATTTGGGGGGGGGGTTGTACTGTCCTGCCATTTTAGCACCTCAAGAAATAAGATAGGTAGTCATAAACTAAAAGCTGTGTAAATTCCCGAAAATGTACCCTAGTTTGTAGACACTATAACTTTTG
Organism: Lithobates clamitans; assembly: GCA_037952925.1. Taxonomy (NCBI): domain Eukaryota; kingdom Metazoa; phylum Chordata; class Amphibia; order Anura; family Ranidae; genus Lithobates; species Lithobates clamitans. The sequence goes on from JBBGZY010001140.1 coordinate 358,984, forward strand.
CGCAAACCAATAAATATACGCTTATTGACATTTTTTTTAACAAAGACATGTGGCCGAATACATTTTGGCCTAGATGTATGACTAAAACTGAGTTTATTGGATTTTTTTATAACAAAAAGTAGAAAATATCATTTTTTTTCAAAATTTTCAGTCTTTTTCCGTTTATAGCGCAAAAAATAAAAACGTCAGAGGTGATCAAAACCATCAAAAGAAAGCTCTATTTGTGGGAAGAAAAGGACGCAAATTTCGTTTGGGTACAGCATTGCATGACTGCGCAATTAGCAGTTAAAGCAACGCAGTGCCAAATTGGAAAAAGTGCTCTGGTCAGGAAGGGGGTAAATCCTTCCGGGGCTGAAGTGGTTAATGTAAAATCCGTAACATAAATGACACCACAGGACAAGAAAGCAGGTGCAGGTAGACACATTTCACACAGCAACGATGCCAGTGTTGCCAACAGTCAGTATTTTTATTGGCAGCCAGTAAAAAGCAGGCAATTTTCTCCTGCCAGTAAATGCCAGTAAAAGTAAAAGGTTGCCAGTATAGAATATGGCTCTGACGCTTGGCTTGGTTCAGAGTTGGCTGAGACCATCCCAGTGCCTGCTACAGTGTGATAAGGCGGCTCTGGCGGAGGCGGTGCCTGAGCATGTCGTGTGACGTCATGGTGCAATGGAGCCAAGCAGAGCGGCCAGAGCCTCGTGTGCAAGTCTGCGGTATTGGAGCAAGGCAAGCTGGGACCGGGACCGTCAGTGCTGTTTAGACTGGAGTGGACTGGAGGGATCGCTGGGCTTGGAGAGAGACTGTCACGTGGACGTATCGGTGAGATGTCATCATCATCTGTGCTGCTGCACACTGCTGTCACTGTGAGAGTCAATTTTATATGTGTGTGCGCCCATTCTAATTTCTTGCCCTCCTGAATCCTGTCCCTGAGCTACTTACTTGCTGTATGAAAAATAAAATAAGAAATATGTTTTTTGCCTTATCTACTTTAAATCATATTGCTAATTGCATATTGTATTTGTTTGTAGCCTAAATACTCTCATTTGCACTTAAAACTGTAATTTTGTAACTTTTGGAAATGCCAGTAAAAACGTGGCTGTGCCAGTAAATTTAGGGTGTTTTGTCAGTAAATTTCAATCTGGTGGGTTGGTAACACTGGACTGCGCTTATTCATTACCCTGACATGTTCCACTGACATCCCTTAAATAGGACTCCACCCTCATGTAAAACACAGGTGAGGATGACATCAGCGGAGCATCTGAAACCACTCCCAGCTATACACCTTATTAGATCAATCAGGGCTTCATTACTGCATGCTGAGAATAGTAACACAAAAAACACAGACAAGCACAGACGTTTTTTGCAAACTCTTCTGTGGTCAACCTTTTTTCCGTTTTTTTTTTTGTTTTTTTTGTTTTTTTCTTTTTTATGCAATTTTTGTTGCAATTTTTATGCATCTTCATGCACATGTTTTGTGTAAAAATATATCTTTTTGCATTTCTTCCTCATGCATGTTTCTTAAACAGATACCTAGCTCCATGATAGATCCGGTTTCTCCCAGTATTTAAATTAAATTAAATTAACATATATTTTTACCTTTGATATGTACACATGTCTATATAGACAAAGTTTTGTTTCAACACACATATAGGCTGCAAATCTATTCATTACAAACCAGTAATTGAGGGATATTTTGTGTGTATGCGTGTTTTTCTATTTTTTTTGCCGTGGGACTGTGATGTCATAAGGGGGCGGGGTCACCGCCTATATATGTCATTGCGGAGCGCTTCACACAGCATTACAGCGGGAGAGAGCATCGTGTCAACATCGAAAGAAGAGAAGAGGGGAGAAGACGACGAAGAAGACCGGGCCACCACTAGCAAAAGAGCGGCAAAAGAGCAGAAGATAGCGGAGGAGCCTGGCAGAAGAACCGGAGAGCGGGAGAAGAGGCTGAACACTGGGAAAAGAACCGAACATCGGGAGAAGAGGCCGGAGAGAGTGGAGAAGAACCGGACATCGGGAGAAGACGCCGGAGAGAGCGAAGAAGAACCGGACATCGGGAGAAGACGCCGGAGAGACCCCCGAAGTCGGAAGAAGACCCCCGGAGCTGTCTAATAAATTACTTTAAAAATCTGTCTAGTGTGTTTTCTTTTTATTGACACTTTTTCCCTAGGTGAATGGGTAGGAGTACGATGTACCCCATACTCATTCACATAGGGTGGGGGGCCAGGATCTGGGGGCTCCCTTATTAAAGCCCCCCGCCCGCAGACCTCGACAACCAATGGCCAGGGTTGTCGGGAAGATTCCCTTGTCCTCATCAACATGGGGACAAGGTGCTTTGGGAGGGCCCGTAGGGCCCCCCCTCACCCAAAGCACCCACCCCCTCATGTTGACGGCATGCAGCCTGGTACGGTTCAGGAGGGGGTGCGCTCGCTCGTCCCCACCCCCTTTTCTGACTGGCCGGGCTGCGTGCTCGGATAGGGGTCTGGTATGGATTTTTGGGGGACCCCATGCCGTTTTTTCGGTGTAGAGGGTTCCCCTTAAAATCCAGACCAGACCTAAGGGCCTGGTATGCCCCGCGACGGGGCTCGCAAGGTGTCAATCTCGCCGCTTTGACTTCCTTTTCTAGTCCTGTCGTACCCGAGTCACGTTCAAAATGAACGGACTTGTTTGTGTGTGGGCAAGTCCGTTCACTTAGAAAGTCCGCCGTAACTCCGTCAGGAAATAGGTCCACCGGAAACCCCGGTCGTGTGTAGGCAAGGCCGTCCGTAGTCTGGTCGTGTGTAGGCAAGTCCGCTCGTAACAAAAGTCCGGCGGAAGTCTGTCAAAAGTCCCTCGCAAAGTCCGACCGTGTGTACGTTGCATAAGGTGTATAGCTGGAAGTGGTTTCAGATGCTCCGCTGACCTTTTAAGGGATGTCAGTGGAACATGTCAGGGAAATGAATAAGCGCTGTGTGAAACGTGTCTACCTGTACCTGCTTTCTTTTCCTGTGGTCAGGCCCAGATTTACTCCCTTTGCCGCCCCAAGGCCGTGCCCTTCAATGCCGCCCCCCCCCCCCCACACCACCAGAAAGAGCCCCCAGACATAATACGGTCAAAGACTGCAGACATGATACAAGAGATGGTCAGAGACTGCAATCATAGTACAGGAGATGGTCAGAGACTGCAGACATGATACAAGAGATGGTCAGAGACTGCAATCATAGTAGAGGAGATGGTCAGAGACTGCAGACATGATACAGGAGATGGTCAGAGACTGCAGTTCCTATGGACATTAGTAGATAATGGCCGATCGGCCCTCTCACCTGACCCAGCGATACAGCAATGCTTCCCCTGATCAGGAGTCAGCTCACTCTGAATTGCCCGTGGCGACTCCGTTGGGTAGCACCCAGATCTGTATTCCTGCAATGACTCCATTCCTTTCTCCGCCAGGGATGGCGCCAGGCTGTGTGGCTTTCCCTCTGGTGGTGCAGGGCAGTGGGGTTCTCTCTCTGATGGTGTTCCCTCAGCACTGCCCTCTCCCTCTGGAGCCCTGGGTGTACTTTCCTGGGTGTAGACCCCCCCAGGACAAACTACCCCTTCCATTAGTACAGACCCCCCCAGGACAAACCCCCCACCATTAGTACAGACCCCCCCAGGACAAACCCCCCCTCCCTTCATTAGTACAGACCCCCCCAGGACAAACCCCCCTCCCTTCATTAGTACAGACCCCCCCAGGACAAACCCACCCCCCTTCATTACTACAAACCCCCAGAACAAACCCACCTCCCTTCATTAGTACAGACCCCCCAGGACAAACGCCCCTCTATTAGTACAACCCCCCCCCCAGGACAACCCCCCTCCATTAGCACAACCCCCCCCAGGTCTACCCCCCTCCATTAGTACAAACCCCCCCAGGAAAACCCCCTCTCCATTAGTACAACCCCCCCCAGGTCAACCCCCACCCCCTCCATTAGCACAGACCCCCGAAGGACAAACCACCCCCCCTTCATTAGTACAGACCCCCCAGGACAAACCCCCCCCTTCATTAGTACAAACCCCCCAGGAAAAAACCCCCCCTTCATTAGTACAAACCCCCCAGGACAAAACCTCCCCTTCATTAGTACAAACCCCCCAGGACAAACCCCCCCTTCACTAGTACAGACATCCCAGGACAACCCCCCCTCCATTAGTACAACCCCCCCAGGACAAACCCCCCTTCACTAGTACAGACATCCCAGGACAACCCCCCCTCCATTAGTACAACCCCCCCAGGACAAACCCCCCCTTCACTAGTACAGACATCCCAGGACAACCCCCCACCTCCATTAGTACAACCCCCCCAGGACAAACCCCCCCTTCACTAGTACAGACATCCCAGGACAACCCCCCCCCCCTCCATTAGTACAACCCCCCCAGGACAAACCCCCCCTTCACTAGTACAGACATCCCAGGACAACCCCCCCCTCCATTAGTACAACCCCTCCAGGACAAACCCCCCCTTCACTAGTACAGACATCCCAGGACAACCCCCCCCTCCATTAGTACAACTCCCCCAGGACAAACCCTCCCTTCACTAGTACAGACATCCCAGGACAACCCCCCCCCTCCATTAGTACAACCCCCCCAGTAAAAACCCCCCCTTCACTAGTACAGACATCCCAGGACAACCCCCCACCTCCATTAGTACAACCCCCCCAGGACAAACCCCCCCTTTACTAGTACAGACATCCCAGGACAACCCCCCCTCCATTAGTACAACCCCCCCTTCACTAGTACAGACATCCCAGGACAACCCCCCCCCCTCCATTAGTACAACCCCTCCAGGACAAACCCCCCCCTTCACTAGTACAGACATCCCAGGACAACCCCCCCCTCCATTAGTACAACCCCTCCAGGACAAACCCCCCCTTCACTAGTACAGACATCCCAGGACAACCCCCCCCTCCATTAGTACAACCCCCCCAGGACAAACCCCCCCTTCACTAGTACAGACATCCCAGGACAACCCCCCCCCTCCATTAGTACAACCCCCCCAGGAAAAACCCCCCCTTCACTAGTACAGACATCCCAGGACAACCCCCCCCCCTCCATTAGTACAACCCCCCCCCAGGACAAACCCCCCCTTCACTAGTACAGACATCCCAGGACAACCCCCCCCCCTCCATTAGTACAACCCCCCCCAGGACAAACCCCCCCTTCACTAGTACAGACATCCCAGGACAACCCCCCCCTCCATTAGTACAACCCCCCCAGGACAAACCCCCCCTTCACTAGTACAGACATCCCAGGACAACCCCCCCCCTCCATTAGTACAACCCCCCCAGAACAAACACCCCCTTCACTAGTACAGACATCCCAGGACAACCCCCCCTCCTCCATTAGTACAACCCCTCCAGGACAAACCCCCCCTTCACTAGTACAGACATCCCAGGACAACCCCCCCCTCCATTAGTACAACCCCCCCAGGACAAACCCCCCCTTCACTAGTACAGACATCCCAGGACAACCCCCCCCCTCCATTAGTACAACCCCCCCAGGACAAACCCCCCCTTCACTAGTACAGACATCCCAGGACAACCCCCCCTCCTCCATTAGTACAACCCCTCCAGGACAAACCCCCCCTTCACTAGTACAGACATCCCAGGACAACCCCCCCCCTCCATTAGTACAACCCCCCCTTCACTAGTACAGACATCCCAGGACAACCCCCCCCTCCATTAGTACAACCCCTCCAGGACAACCTCCCCTCCAAGTGTGTACAATAGAACAGATGGAGACAGGCACGGGCTTGGGCGGGACTCGGGAGTGAGAGACAGAGGAGAACACGCCCCCCCCCCCGCCGCCGCACAGAGACCAGCCGCTCCGATCTTCAGCGACTGCTCTCCTTCTCTGACAGGAGGAGGGAGGGGGGGCGGGCTTGACTCGAGCAGCGATAACACAGCGGTGGCGGCGGTGACCGACGGAGGGAGCCGCCTTAGTCTGGACACAGAGAGGAGGAGGAGGGAGAGGAGCACTCTAGCGCTTCAGCGCCCCCACCTCTCTGGCGCCCGGGTGCACTGCATCACATGCTGATGTTAGTGTGGGGGGCGGCGGCGCCGCCCCTGTACCACTGCCGCCCCGAGGCCTGGCCTCGGTGGCCTTGTGGGAAATCCGGCCCTGCCTGTGGTGTCATTTATGTTACGGTTTTTACATTAATGAGACTTATCATACCTCGGAGTGCAGCCATCCATTTCTTCTTATCCTATTGCACGGCCAGCAAGCCAAGGCTAGTACCCTTGGGAGGAGTCCATTCACCAGCTTATTTGTTCCCATCACTCAACTGGAGCGGCAATTTCTTTTTCCTACAGTCTGCTGACCAACAAAATTAACATGTCCAACCGTATGCGTTAAAAACAGGGGTTTAGTTAGCACGCATTTGCAAACGCATGTGTAAGCTGCAAGGCCTCTTCATGGCACCCTGTGTATGCTTGCAGTTCTAAACGCTACTGAATTTTTGAGCGTCTCCACAGTGGGAGCACTCGCATTCAATGAATAGATGAGGGGCAGGTGGGCCTGGAGGCAGCCCAATCCACCTTAAAGGAACAGGAGCACACTGGACACTCAGCACGTAGCACAGTGGCAGCAAAGGTGCCCAGTGTGTCCCCGGACCATATTTACATCAATAACAAACAAATTGCCCCTGCTATAAATGGCCTTCCCAGCAAGGAGCACATGGAAGGGCAAACGCATAAAAGACAAACACAGAACATTCCATAGCTCAACTTACCAACCAGTCTGCTGACCAACTTTTTGCGATACATACCTTTCAGAATATATCGATTTTTACCATGAAATATAATTTTCCCAGCTATCTGGAATGTCGCAATGAATGTAGAAAATATATGTACATTTTTTTCTGATAACAAAAGATGATGCTGTGTGTAAAGAAATTAATTTGTGATTTTGCTACATGAAACATTGATTGTCATATCTTGGTTACAGTATTTGACAAGATCTCAGGCCCTGATAAAGCAGATCAGCCCTCGAAACGCATTGGAAAAAATATATCCAAAACCGGATCTTGAATCAAGGATTACATCACCCTGGACAAGCAGTTTGTTAACTCGTTTTATTGAATAAACCCCTTTTGAAGGGTTAAATGGTTGTTTAATATAATGATGAATGTTATTTCAGGCTGTAGAGTGCTACTTAAGGGTCTGTTTTGAAGATGTTTGTTCTAAGCACATTTGTTTATTCTAAGAATATTTGAAATAATGTATTATTAAAAATGAAACTTAAATGAGGAACTTATAAAATCAAGAATAGCCTAGTAGTGAAACAGCTAAAGGAAGCTGTCTGAAAATTTGAGCTTAAGACTATTCTATGAGTCATGAATAATTAATATGTTCTAATATGTGTATCTCTATGATTGGTTAAATTAATAAGGAGGTCTTCTCCCTTGTTATAAAGGAAATATGTCATCCAAACATGTACCTCTTATTGGTGGAAAAAAATTAATAACACCCATCTCATCCTGTGTACTTAAGATCTTGTACAACCCAAAATAAATAAGTCTCTGCTCTTCATTCCAGTGTGTGTCTGTGTCTGATTTAAGCAGAACTTCCAGGGCCCTGAGCCAAGGCAAGGTAAGATGGAGACCGATGATAGAATTTAACCTCTACAGTTCAGTGGTGTCAGTTAAAGTGGGATAGGTAGAGGCCACTTTTTTGGTTGCCCTGCTATTACGGACTCAAAGTAGGTTAAGGGTTATAAAGAGGATCGAATGGCAGCTGCCAAAGTGCATATGTCATCTCTGGTTGCTCAGGAGGAGGACCAGACACTGCAGGTTCCCCAGATACATACCCAGATGCATTTGAGTGCCGGTTGCTTCAGAATGGCTGGCCGGCAAGCTGCCCCTAGATGCATATTGTCCTGCTGGTTGCTTCAGACACTCTGTCAAATGGGCAAAAGTGTCAGGTTATCCAGAGCTGTGGAGCTCATGGAGAATTTAAAGCCTAGCCAGGTAAAAGTAACGGGATCCCAGAGATCTCCCTCTCACCCCCTTGACGAATATATTTATATATAGAGTGTAAGTGCCTATTAATTGTTAAGCAGATGTATTAATGTATCTCTCGATGACCATCTTAAGGGTGAAGGCATGGAATGGTCTAGAGGAGTATCTTTAGATGTGCAACCGTAGTTGAAAAGTTTTCATGGCGATATTTTAGTGCCAGTTTTCCTGCGCGTAGGATAGTTGCACTGTCAAAGATACAAAGGTTTGTGCATTTGTTTGCATAATTTGTTTTCTGCTTAAAGGATGAATAAAGAGGAAGTGTTTTGTTTTTTTTTTTGCAATGAAAACTAGCCTTACATTGTATTGTTAGGTTAAACAAAATTTGTAGTAAGAAACAGAAACAGCCACGAGAAAAAAAGATTCTGAGATTACAGAGAAAATAAAGTCATTTAGTTATAAAACAGAAAGCTCAACCCATGGCTGTGAGTTCTAAACAAGGGTTGATAATATTTATTTATGTTTTTAATGATTTAAAAAGCGGTTGAGAATTCAGGAAGTATTAAAATACAGAATATTTCCCTCTTCAGCTGAGAATGCCAAAAGCTGTTCAAGATAATAGTGTTTTTTTTATCCTACTAGAATAGAATATTAGAATATTGTGCCCAAATGTCAGTGTTCTAGAGTATCAGGGGACAATTAATGCCACACCTCAAGGTTCTAGGTTCTTCATAAAGTGGCACATCCTGAACCTCAAACCTTAGTGGATTTGGGTTACTTACATGTACAAGAGGATGTAGATATTTGCCCAGTACCTGGACATTCTTTACAGATTAAGGAATGTCGATAGGGAGACAAGAAATCTTTTTAAAGCAAGGCAGCATCTCTTAATTTAAAGAAAGAAAAGGGAAGATGCCATTTTTTATGTGTCCCATTATTGCTTTGAGGAAGGACACCTACGTTAGGATTAAAAATACATTTTGTTTCCAGACAAGTTGCCTGGAAATCAATGGTTTTAAATAATAGAGCTCATGGTTATAAAACAGGTTTGTATAATAGGGAAATGTTGTATATTAGGGAAAAGAAAGAACTTCAATGTGATCAAATATTTACAGTATACTGTATTTATTACATGTTAATTTTTTGGTTTGGTTGGTGAGAGATTTTCAACAACTATTGGCAAGTTTATGGAATGTTTTGGGCACATATTATTAAGCCCATTCCAAAGGCACTGTTTAATTGGAATTATATGTGGGAAACGAGGTGTCACTACTAAATTACATGTATTCAATGGTACCAAAATTTCCTCTCCTGAGGAATCTGAACAGATAGTCAAGTAGATAGTCAAGTAGAAGGTTAAGAAAATTGCAATTACAAATTTTAAGAGCAAAAAAAATAATAATAATGTTTTAATTTAGAGGTGTAGAGTTACAGTATCTCACAAAAGTGAGTACACCCCTCACATTTTTGTAAATATTTTATTGTATCTTTTCCTGTGACACCACTGAAGAAATGACACTTTGCTACAATGTAAAGTAGTGAGCGTACATCTTGTATAACAGTGTAAATTTGCTGTCCCCTCAAAATAAGTCAACACACAGCCATTATTGTCTAAACCGCTGGCAACAAAAGTGAGTACACCCCTAAGGGAAAATGTCCAAATTGAGCCAAATTGAGCCCAAAGTGTCAATATTTTGTGTGGCCACCATTTTCCAGCACTGCCTTAAAGTGATTGTAAAGGCTAATTTTTTTCCCTATAAAAAAATAAACATGTTATACTTACCTGCTCTCTTGCAGTGGATTTGCACAAAGCAGCCCAGATCCTCCTCTTCTCAGGTCCCTCTTCTGTGATCCTGGCCCCTCCCTCCTGTTCAGTGCCCCCACAGTAAGCAGCTTGCTATGGGGGCACCCGAGCTGAGTCACAGCTCCCTGTGTCCATTCAGACACAGAGCCCTGACCCGGCCCCGCCCCCTATCTCCCCTGATTGGCTAGCTGACTTTAATTGACAGAAGTGAGAGCCAATGGCGCTGCTGCTGTGTCTCAGCCAATCAGAAAGGAGGATCTCGGATGTCTGAGACACTTGTGGACATTGCTGGACAGAGAGGGACCTCAGGTAAGTGTTAGGGGTGCTGAGGGGGGCTGCTGCACACAGGCTTTTTATAAAATGCATTAAGATAAAAAACCTTCTGTCTTTACAACCCCTTTAACCCTCTTGGGCATGGAGTTCAGTAGAGCTTCACAGGTTGCCACTGGAGTCCTCTTCCACTCCTCCATGATAACATCATGGAGCTGGTGGATGTTAGAGACCTTGCGCTCCTCCACCTTCCGTTTGAGGATGCCCTGCACATGCTCAATAGGGTTTAGGTCTGGAGACATGCTTGGTCAGTCCATTACCTTTACCTTCTTCTTCTTTAGCAAGGCAGTGGTCGTCTTGGAGGTGTGTTTGGAGTCTTTATCATGTTGGAATACTGCCCTGACAGGCTGACCCCCCATGTCTATTTCCCAAAGACAACCTCTGGATAAAACGTGAGCACATGCATTCAACTTCTTTGGTCGACCATGGCGAGGCCTGTTCTGAGTGGAACCTGTCCTGTTAAAACACTGTATGGTCGTGGCCACCGTGCTGCAGCTCAGTTTCAGGGTTTTGGAAATCTTCTTATAGCCTAGGCCATCTTTATGTAGAGCAACAATTTTTTCTTCAGATCCTCAGAGAGTTCTTTGCCATGAGGTGCCATTTTGAACTTCCAGTGACCAGTATGAGTGAGAGCAAAAACACAGAAGATGTCCCCTCTTCTTCAGAGAGGACATCCCTCAAAACGTGTCAGTTTTTGGACTCATTCCACGATTGGCACTCAATCTTGCTGGGTGGAATATCTGGTGGAATATATTCTGCTTGACTTAATTTATTTGTTTGTGAATATATTTTACGCATCTTTTTAAATAATAAATTGTTGTAAAGATAATGTGCTAGGCTGGTGCGCCCTCTGTTTCTTTTCTTTATAGAGACATTAGCGAATATTAATTCGCTAATGTCACACAACTGGGTGGGCTTAGGGCACAGTGCTCTGCGCCCTGAGCCCACCCTTTTTTGAAGACAATTAAAGCCTCAGACTCTAATCATGTGCTTCAAAAAAGAAAAACCACTATGAAATTGATGCTTTCGGCGCATGGATTAGGGGGGCGGTGCCCCTAATTTAGCATCTCCCACTGGTTTTTAGTGAGAACTGTGAATAAGCAGCATTAAAAGAAAGGTAGTAGATTACCGGGAAATAATGCTCCAGTGAGAGTATGCACCCTGGTTACCAGAAGGCGCTGGGAGGAATTAGCGTACTGGTCAGGATCAGACACAGATAAAGAGATAGAAATTGTTGATGAGTTAGGAGAAGGCAAGGCTCGTCCTATTGTTACAACTAGACAAAGAAGAGAGGTAACTGAATGAGCTAGTACAAGTGGTAGTAATGCTCTTTCATCTGAAGAGACATCACACGCAGCACAGGCTGCTGAAAACTAATATACAGAAGAGACAAGGTCTTACACAACAGGGGAGCTGACAGAATTAAGAGAAAAGTTTGCACAGAGACCTAGTGAAAGCTTGCTGACATGGGAGAGGCAGTGGGGTTGGGCAGCATTGCTAAGGACCCCAGAGTAAGACTTTATCTGCACAGCACTAGAGACACTACTGTTGTATTCTCCCTATACACTCCTACAGAACTTATGGATTTAACTCCTTGGCGTACAGTAGGGGAAGGAATTCACAGGCTGTGAGAGTATAGGTGTGCAAGTGGATTAATTGCAGATCCTTTGGTAGAAACTCCTACTGTGCATGATAATTGGACAGGACCTGATATGGCTTTGTTCACTGCCCATATGAGCAATAAGTAGCTTGCTGGTGCCCCTTCACACTTAAAAGCTCTATTGTTTACAATGTTGAGTGCTATTGATGCAAAGAAGGAGAAGGTTTATGAGGCATCTGCTTTACTGGGACAATTAAGAGAATTGGAGAGGTTCAGAGACCGGGTTAAACAAAGGAATGTGGAGGAGAAAAATCCAGTAGGGAGATTGAAGATTACAAGAAAGCAGTTATTTTTAGATCTTTTGCAGAGTGGGGTACCAATATCAGATATTGATGGCATCTCAACAGGTAGTCTTTTAAACCATTGGAAAGATTTAAAATCACAAGGTAAATTAAAATATAGCTTGCCTAGGAGGGTGGCAACCAGTGATGTGGAGGATGTCCCAGTCTTTCCTTCTGTCCCTCCTGTGGAGAGAAACCCTTATGGGGTGGCAGCAGAAGAGTTAATGAAACACAAAAAGAAATTTGGAAGCCGAGGATGAGAAGTGCCCACTCCACTGGAGTGACAGGAGGGCAGATCCTCTGTGCCACTTGTTCAAGTTAACATGCTGAAACCAGAGGATCCCCGCCCATATGTATCAGTGGCAATATATTGGCAAGGACAACACAGACCACAGATGTGATTGCAACTGAACATGGAATGTCATGGGGTCTGTAGCAGAAAGGCCTAAATCCAAGGGATTGGAAGATGCCATTGGGATTCTGGTTCAAACAGTTCACTGCTGTACAGAGAAAGTACAACCCTTTTGAGAAGCAGTTGCTTGCTGCCTACACCACCTTACAACATGTGGAAGCAACAACAAAGCAGCAGTCAGTGACCGTGAGGACTGACCTACCCATTTTTGGGTGGGTAAGACAAGAAGGTTTGCAAGCTCATACAAGTGTGGCACAAAAACAGACACTACAGAAATGGAAATGATACTTAAGTGAGAGGGCTAACATCTCATCTCAGGATCCCAGTCAGATATCACAACAACTGGCTGGACACGTGGACTTTGAATCAAAGCTTTCTGAGTTGCCTCCAATGCAAGTGGGAGAATCACTTTTCAAGGATGCCCCACCTTTCGTTGAGTTGTCTGATAAAGACAAACAAAATGCCTGGTTTACAGATGGAATGGCCAAAATCACCCCTCAGGGTAGAGTATGGACTGCAGCAGCTTTCTAGCCAGGTACCGAAACGGTGATTCACCAAAGTGGTCAGGGATGATCAAGTCAATATGCTGAGCTCCAAGCTGTGTATATGATGGTGCAAGATATACAAGGAAATTTGATCAGCTTTACTGATAGTTGGGCAATATTAAAAAGCACTAACTACTTGGCTCAGAGCATGAAAACACAACTGGCAAGTGAATGGAAAAGAACTGTGGGGTGGGCCTCAAATCTGGGAGTTTTTGTGGCAAGAAGGTCACAATCGAATTATTCAAATCAGACATGTCAACGCCCATAGCAGGGAGCTTAACAATGACACGGTTGGTGACCTAGCACAAGTGTCTGTTGCTAACCAAGAGAATGACACTTTTCCGGAAATCTTTGGAAAATGGACACACAGTCAATCTGGACACAGAAGTGCACAAAACACATGGCAATGGGCCCAGAACAAAGGCATACCACTAACTCAGAAGAGGTGGTATGAATTATTGTGCCACGGCTGTGGACACATATAGTAGACTTTTGCAAATTTATGCTACTAAACATGCTGATCAGAAGACCACCTTAAAACGTATGCAATTACTGACACAGCATTACGGAGTGCCTCAAGAAATCCAGTCAGACAATGACACACATTTTACAGGGCAAGCTATTAAACAATGGGCGGAGGATCATGGTGTACACTGGGTGTTTCACATCCCCTATCATCCACAAGCAACAGGTTTGATTGAGAGAATGAATGGTTTGCTTAAAGAGCAAATACGAAAACGAATTTACACACACACACACAAACACTCAGGGGATGAAATAAGGTGGTACAAGAAGCAGTGTACATTCTGAACAATAGATTGGTAGGACCGAGCACTCCTATGCAGCGAATGTTGGGAAACGGTGCTGAAAGTGCAGGAGAATGGGTAGTGACTGTAACTACTAAAGGTCCAACAATTTCCATAACTCAACCCATATCAGTTACAATGCTCTAGGATGTGGAAATAGGAGGGGATGAGGGGGAAGTGAATCCTAGCCCTGACTCTTACTTATCAGTACCCACTGACATTCTGCAGTTATATCCCACATGTGATTTGCAGTTCATTCCAGAGTTGACTGAATAGTGTGAGTGGGATACAGAAGTGAAAAAAGATGCACTGGGAGAAAATTGTGTTACCATAGTACCTTTAGAAGTTTGATGTCTGAAAAAGGGCAACAAGTAGGACATATAATAATAATACCAAAACATCTGTGGGTACACGGGAGAGCGTATTCTGCTCAATTAGGGACCAAGGCGTGGGTAGCCCCAAGTGTAGCTGAGAGGGGAAAATTTAAGGGAAGGAAGGGACAAATTGTGGTCTGGGGCTTTAGTTTTAATTAAACTGGAAGACCAACCTATTTATGTTCCTATCCACAGATTGTTGCTGCTGCCATGAGGACATTACTATAGCTTCAGATGATAACTAACCTCGTTTTCAGTGAAACAGCACAGAAGAACTTTTTCCACGGGACTCTGAAAGAACAGCTCATGTTCTTAACGTTACAAACTGTTGGGTGTGTGGACAAACACCCCGTGCTGCGCCTGAGGGCATACCATTATATGGACTACCAGTTAACATTAGCTGGTTGCCTTTGGACAATCCCTGGAGAATAGCAGTAGTGAATAGGGCTATGGACAGCTTGACTAATCCATCATGTAAAAACATACCAACTCATTTTGGCCCAGAGGAATATTATATAAAGTTATTCCGTAAAGCCACTGGTGTATTGAGTGTACAAAGACCTAGTACCAATGACTCATAGTCCATAGATTTGGGAAATAGTAACTGTGGTTATGTAGTAACAGATCACTGAAATAATATCTCTATTGTGCAGGTGGTGGGGAGAGGAGAAGTATTTCATTTGGAAGTAGATGGGTAGTGCACAGTTCAGGGTAGGTAATCTGTATGCATGATGATATGAAGCACTGTGGTGAACAGGCAGCCAGCTGTCAGTTAGAAGCAGTTTCTGTGTGGGTAAAAAAGAAGAAACAAGTGGTGCCACTCTAAGTGCAGTATTTAGTAAAGGTACACATTTTAATAATGATTCACTCACATCGTAGAAGAGAATAATAGCTTGTAAATAAGTCCACGCAGTCTGCCGGGGTCTGGGTGAGAGGCTGTCATCTGCAGTGTTCCACCGAAAAACCCCAGTTAGGATGACCGACCAGGAGGCCTGAGGAACGCATGCCTTTTGACTACGCCCACCGCTGCCTCTCCGTTCCCTTAGTGACACCAGGCTGACTGCTCTCCCGCCCACCACTCCGGAGCCTCGGAATCCACTAGCGCGGCCAGCAACATGGAACGCCGCAGATGACAGCCTCTCACTCGGACCTTGGAAGAATGCGTGGTCTTATTTACAAGCTTTTATTCTCTTCTACAATGTGAGTGAATCCTTATTAAAATGTGTACCTGTACTAAATACTGCACTTAGAGTGGCACTGCTTGTTTCTTCATTTCTAACCCACAGAGAAACTGCTTCTAACTCTGACAGCTGGCTGCCCGTTCAACACAGTGCTTCATATCAGTGAATATGGATTACCTACCCTAAACTTTTTCCCATATTCACATGCATCTATCTACCTGCATGAATATGGACTGATTATTACCAGTGATGGCTGGTGCTCAAAATTCAGTAGACAGTACAATAGGCCAATTACATCCACATTTCATGTAAAAGAAAATAAAACCACTTAACATAAGGTGTCCTCATCAGTGCCCCCTTTTACATCAGATGTGCCAATCAGCATTGGGACATCTGATGAGGACACCTATACTTCAGGTGTCCTCATCAGATGTCCCCCTATACAACAGGTGTCCCAATCCGAGTCCCCCTTTACATTAGATGTCCCAATCAGAGCCCCCCTTTACATTAGTTGTCACCATCAGAGCCCTCCTTTACATTGGATATCACCATCAGAGCCCCCCCTTACATTAGATGTCCCCATCAGAGTCCCCCTTTAAAGCAAGTGCCCCCTTTACATCAGGTGTGCCAATCAGAGTCCCCCTTTACAACAGGAGTCCACATCAGCAACCCCCTATACATCATGTATCTTCATCAGAGTCCCCTTGAACATCAGGTGTCCCAATTAGAGTCCCCCTTTACAGCAGGTGTCCCATCAGAGTCCTCCTTTACATCAGATGTCCCCATCAGAGTCCCCCTTTACATCAGATGTCACTATCAGAGTCCCCCTTTACATTAGATGTCCCCATCAGAGCCCCCCTTTACATCAGTTGTCATTATCAGAGCCCCCCTTTACATTAGATGTCATCATCAGAATCCTCCTTTACATTAGATGTCATCATCAGAATCCTCCTTTACATTAGAAATCACCATCAGCATCCCGCCTTACATTAGATGTCCCCATCAGAGTCCTCCTTTACATTAGATGTCCCCCTCAGAGTCCCCTTTTAGGTTAGATGCCACCATCAGAGTCCTCCTTTACATTAGATGTCACCATCAGAGTCCCCTGTACATTAGATGTCACCATCAGAGTCCTCCTTTACATTGGATGTCCCCACCAGAGCCACTATTCACTTTAGATGTCACCATCAGAGCCCCTCTTTACATTAGTTGTCACCATCAGAGCCCCCCTTTACATTGAATGTCCCCATCAGAGTCCTCCTTTACATTAGATGTCACCATCAGAACCCCCTTTACATCAGATGTCCCCATCATAGTTCTCCTTTACATTGGATGTTACCATTAGAGCCCCCTTTACATTAGAAGTCACCATCAGAGTCCTTCTTTACATTAGATGTCACCATCAGAGCCCCCCATTACATTAGATGTCACCATCAGAGCCCTCCTTTACATTTGATGTCACCATCAGAGTCCTCCTTTACATTAGAAGTCACCATCAGAGTCCCCCTTTACATTAGATGTCCCCATCAAAGTTCTTCTTTACATTAGATGTCACCATCAGAGCCCCCTTTACATTATATGATGCCATCAGAGTCCACCTTTACATTACATGTCTCCATCAGAGTCTCCCTTTACATTAAATGTCACCATCAGAGCCCCCTTTACATTATATATCTCCATCAGAGTCTCCCTTTACATTAGATGTCCCCATCAGAGTTCTTCTTTACATTAGATGTCACCATTAGAGCCCCCTTTACATTGAGCCCCCCATTACATTAGATGTCACCATCAGAGCCCTCCTTTACATTTGATGTCACCATCAGAGTCCTCCTTTACATTTGATGTCACCATCAGAGTCCTTCTTTACATTAGATGTCCCCATCAGAGTCCTCCTTTACATTAGATGTCACCATCAGAGTCCCCCTTTACATCAGTTGTCCTCATCAGAACCCCCCTTTACATTAGTTGTCACCATCAGAGTCCTCCTTTACATCAGGTGTCCCCATCAGAGTCCTCCTTTACATTGGATGTCCCCACCAGAGCCCCTCTTCACTTTAGATGTCACCATCAGAGTCCTCCTTTACATTGGATGTCCCCACCAGAGCCCCTCTTCACTTTAGATGTCACCATCAGAGCCCCCCTTTACATTAGTTGTCACCATCAGAGCCCCCCTTTACATTAGATGTCCCCATCAGAGTCCTCCTTTACATTGGATATCACCATCAGAGCCCCCCCTTACATTAGATGTCCCCATCAGAGTCCTCCTTTAAGTTAGATGTCACCATCAGAACCCCCCTCTTACATTAGATGACGTCACCATCAGATCCCCCTTTACATTGGATGTCACCATCAGAGTCCTCCTTTACATTAGATGTCCCCATCAGAGTCCTTCTTTACATTAGATGTCACCATCAGAGTCCTTCTTTACATTAGATGTCACCATCAGAGTCCTCCTTTACACTAGATGTCCCCATCAGAGTTCTTCTTTACATTAGATGTCACCATCAGAGCCCCCTTTACATTAAATGTCACCATTGGAGCCCCGCTTTACATCAGGTGTCCCCATCAGAGTCCCCCTTTACATCAGATGTACCCATCAGAGTCCCCTTTAAATCAGATGTCCCCATTAGAGTCCCCCTTTACATTAGATGTCCCCATGAGAGCCCCCTTTACTTTAGATGTTACCATCAGAGTCCTTCTTTAATTTAGATGTCACCATCAGAGCCCCCTTTACATTAGATGTCACCATCAGAGTCCTCCTTTACATTAGATGTCCCCATCAGAGTCCCCCTTTACATTATATGTCGCCATCAGAGTCCTCCTTTACATTAGATGTCCACATCAGAGTTCTTCTTTACATTAGATGTCACCATCAGAGCCCCCTTTACATTAGATGTCACCATCAGAGCCCCCTTTACATTAGATGTCACCATCAGAGCCCCCTTTACATTAGATGTCACCATTACAGCCCCGCTTTACATCAGGTGTCCCCATCAGAGTCCCCCTTTACATCAGATGTCCCCATGAGAGTCCCCTTTACATCAGATGTCCCCATCAGAGTCCCCCTTTACATTAGATGTCCCCATCAGAGCCCCCTTTACTTTAGATGTTACCATCAGAGTCCTTCTTTAATTTAGATGTCACCATCAGAGCCCCCTTTACATTAGATGTCACCATCAGAGCCCCCTTTACATTAGATGTCACCATCAGAGTCCTCCTTTACATTTGATGTCACCATCAGAGTCCTCCTTTACATTAGATGTCCCCATCAGAGTCCCCCTTTACATTAGATGTCCCCATCAGAGTTCTTCTTTACATTAGATGTCACCATCAGAGCCCCCTTTACATTAGATGTCACCATTACAGCCCCGCTTTACATCAGGTGTCCCCATCAGAGTCCCCCTTTACATCAGATGTCCCCATGAGAGTCCCCTTTACATCAGATGTCCCCAGCAGAGTCCCCCTTTACATTAGATGTCCCCATCAGAGCCCCCTTTACTTTAGATGTTACCATCAGAGTCCTTCTTTAATTTAGATGTCACCATCAGAGCCCCCATTACATTAGATGTCACCATCAGAGTCCTCCTTTACATTTGATGTCACCATCAGAGTCCTCCTATACATTAGATGTCCCCACCAGAGCCCCCTTTAGATTAGATGTCACCATCAGAGCCCCCTTTACATTATATGTCGCCATCAGAGTTCACCTTTACATTAGATGTCCCCATCAGGGTCTCCCTTTACATTAGATGTCCCCATTAGAGTCCTCCTTTACATTAGATGTCACTATTAGAGCCTCGCTTTACATCAGGTGTGTCCATCAGCGTCCCCCTTTACATCAGATGTCCCCATCAGAGTCCCCCTTTACATCAGACGTCCCCATCAGAGTCCCCCTTTACATCAGACGTCCCCATCAGAGTCTCCCTTTACATTAGATGTCCCCATCAGAGCCCCCTTTTACATTGGATGTTACCATTAGAGCCCCCTTTACATTAGAAGTCACCATCAGAGTCCTTCTTTACATTAGATGTTACCATCAGAGCCCCCAATTACATTTGATGTCACCATCAGAGTCCTCCTTTACATTAGAAGTCACCATCAGAGTCCTTCTTTACATTAGATGTCCCCACCAGAGCACCCCTTTAGATTAGATGTCACCATCAGAGCCCCCTTTACATTAGATGTCTCCATCAGAGTCTCCCTTTACATTAGATGTCCCCATCAAAGTTCTTCTTTACATTAGATGTCACCATCAGAGCCCCCTTTACATTATATGATGCCATCAGAGTCCACCTTTACATTACATATCTACATCAGAGTCTCCCTTTACATTAGATGTCCCCATCAGAGTTCTTCTTTACATTAGATGTCACCATTAGAGCCCCTTTTACATCAGATGTCCCCATCAGAGTCCTCCTTTACATTAGATGTCCCCATCAGAGTCCTCCATTACATTAGATGTCCCCATCAGAGTCCCCCTTTACATCAGTTGTCCTCATCAGAACCCCCCTTTACATTAGTTGTCACCATCAGAGTCCTCCTTTACATTAGATGTCACCATCAGAGTCCTCCTTTACATTGGATGTCCCCACCAGAGCCCCTCTTCACTTTAGATGTCACCATCAGAGCCCCCCTTTACATTAGTTGTCACCATCAGAGCCCCCCTTTACATTAGTTGTCACCATCAGAGTCCTCCTTTACATTGGATATCACCATCAGAGCCCCCCCTTACATTAGATGTCCCCATCAGAGTCCTCCTTTAAGTTAGATGTCACCATCAGAACCCCCCTCTTACATTAGATTATGTCACCATCAGATCCCCCTTTACATTAGATGTCACCATCAGAGTCCTCCTTTACATTAGATGTCCCCATCAGAGTCCTTCTTTACATTAGATGTCACCATCAGAGTCCTTCTTTACATTAGATGTCACCATCAGAGCCCCCTTTACATTAGATGTCACCATTAGAGCCCCGCTTTACATCAGGTGTCCCCATCAGAGTCCCCCTTTACATCAGATGTACCCATCAGAGTCCTCCTTTAAATCAGATGTCCCCATTAGAGTCCCCCTTTACATTAGATGTCCCCATGAGAGCCCCCTTTACTTTAGATGTCACCATCAGAGCCCCCTTTACATTAGATGTCACCATCAGAGTCCTCCTTTACATTAGATGTCCCCATCAGAGTCCCCCTTTACATTATATGTCGCCATCAGAGTCCTCCTTTACATTAGATGTCCCCATCAGAGTCCCCCTTTACATTAGATGTCCCCATCAGAGTTCTTCTTTACATTAGATGTCACCATCAGGGCCCCCTTTACATTAGATGTCACCATTACAGCCCCGCTTTACATCAGGTGTCCCCATCAGAGTCCCCCTTTACATCAGATGTCCCCATGAGAGTCCCCTTTACATCAAATGTCCCCATCAGAGTCCCCCTTTACATTAGATGTCCCCATCAGAGCCCCCTTTACTTTAGATGTTACCATCAGAGTCCTTCTTTAATTTAGATGTCACCATCAGAGCCCCCTTTACATTAGATGTCACCATCAGAGTCCTCCTTTACATTTGATGTCACCATCAGAGTCCTCCTTTACATTAGATGTCCCCATCAGAGTCCCCCTTTACATTAGATGTCACCATCAGAGCCCCCTTTACATTAGATGTCACCATTACAGCCCCGCTTTACATCAGGTGTCCCCATCAGAGTCCCCCTTTACATCAGATGTCCCCATGAGAGTCCCCTTTACATCAGATGTCCCCAGCAGAGTCCCCCTTTACATTAGATGTCCCCATCAGAGCCCCCTTTACTTTAGATGTTACCATCAGAGTCCTTCTTTAATTTAGATGTCACCATCAGAGCCCCCATTACATTAGATGTCACCATCAGAGTCCTCCTTTACATTTGATGTCACCATCAGAGTCCTCCTATACATTAGATGTCCCCACCAGAGCCCCCTTTAGATTAGATGTCACCATCAGAGCCCCCTTTACATTATATGTCGCCATCAGAGTTCACCTTTACATTAGATGTCCCCATCAGGGTCTCCCTTTACATTAGATGTCCCCATTAGAGTCCTCCTTTACATTAGATGTCACCATCAGAGCCCCCTTTACATTAGATGTCCCCATCAGAGCCCCCTTTACATTAGATGTCACTATTAGAGCCTCGCTTTACATCAGGTGTGTCCATCAGAGTCCCCCTTTACATCAGATGTCCCCATCAGAGTCCCCCTTTACATCAGATGTCCCCATCAGAGTCCCCCTTTACATCAGACGTCCCCATCAGAGTCTCCCTTTACATTAGATGTCCCCATCAGAGTCCCCCTTTGCATTAGATGTCCCCATCAGAGTCCTCCTTTACATTAGATGTCACCATCAGATCTCCCTTTACATTAGATGTCACCATCAGAGTCCTCCTTTACATCAGATATTCCCCATCAGAGTCCCCCTTTACATTAGATGTCCCCATCAGAGCCCCCTTTACTTTAGATGTTACCATCAGAGTGCTTCTTTAATTTAGATGTCACCATCAGAGCCCCCATTACATTGGATGTCACCATCAGAGTCCTCCTTTACATTAGATGTCACCATCATAGTCCTCCTTTACATTTGATGTCACCATCAGAGCCCCCTTTACATCAGATGTCCCCATCAGAGTCCTCCTTTACATCAGATGTCCCCCTCAGAGTCCCCCTTTACATTAGATGTCCCCATTAGAGTCCTCCTTTACATTAGATGTCACTATTAGAGCCCCGCTTTACATCAGGTGTGTCCATCAGAGTCCCCCTTTACATAAGATGTCCCCATCAGAGTCCCCCTTTACATCAGATGTCCCCATCAGAGTCCCCCTTTACATTAGATGTCCTCATCAGAGTCCCCCTTTACATTAGATGTCCCCATCAGAGCCCCCTTTACATTAGATGTCACCATCAGAGCCTCCTTTACATTAGATGTCACTATCAGAGCCCCCTTTACATTAGATGTCACCATCAAAGTCCCCCTTTACATTAAATGTCCCCTCTCTAAAGTAAAGGCACAGGACCCGCCAATCACACACCACAGCAGGGAACAATGCTATAGAGGGAGTGTTCAGGGCGCAGAGCTCAGTGCCTCGAGGACTTTCTAAAGGAAGCCAACAGAGCTTCTTGTTTGCAATCACGTGATTGCAAACATGTCATGCTTCCCATAGCAGCTTTGTGTTTAGCGCCCTGCACACACCTAAAGGGACAATATTTTTTATTTTATTTTTTTCAGTGATTGCAGCATGTCATGCTTCCCATATACGTGTGTGTCCAGCATCCCGCACACCCTTTAAGGACCAGTATTTTTTTTAAAAAACATTTTAATTAAATTTTTTTTTCTTTATGATGAGTTGGCTTTGGAGGGGGGTGGCGCTCCTATGGGCAGGACACCACTGATTATTACAATATTTGTCTGTATTTTCCACATCACCTCCCTGCAGTTCTCCCCTCCATAGCAGCCAACAAATATACAGTGCCTTGCAAAAGTATTCACCCCCTTGGCATTTTTCGTGTTTTGTTGCCTCACAACCTGGAATAAACATGGATTGTTTGAGGATTTGCATCATTTAATTTACAGAACATGCCCACAACTTTGAAGCTGTTTTCACCCGCCTAAAGTCAATATTTTGTAAAGCCAACTTTTGCGGCTATCACAGCTCCAAGTCACTTTGGATTTGTCTCTATGAGCTTGCCACACCTTATCACTGGGATTTTTGCCCATTCCTCCTTGCAAAACTGCTCAAGCTCCTTCAAGTTGGATGGTTTGCGCTTGTGAACAGCAATCTTTAAGTCTGACCACAGATTTTCTATTGGATTGAGGTCTGGGCTTTGACTAGGCCATTCAAACACATTTACATAAAACACTCAAGTGTTGCTTTAGCAGTGTGTTTGGGGGTCATTGTCCTGCCGGAAGGTAGACATATGCACCGTCAATAAATTTGTTTTGTTTTGTTTCGTTCCGTTTCGTATTAGAATTGATTCGTATTTCGTAATTTGTGTCCGAAATATCGTACGAAATACGAATTTTTGTAAGGTTCGTTAAATTTTTCATAACAATTACGAATGTTCGTTATGATGAATTAATCATTATGAGGGGCTCCCACCATCCCTGTGCTGTGCTGACTTCCTGGGTTTTCAACTTTTAGGTTTGTTAACTTTTTGTAACAATTACGAATGTTCGCTATGATGAATTTATCATTATGAGGGGCTCCCACTATCCCTGTGCTGTGCTGACTTCCTGGATTTTTAACTTTTGGGTTCGTTAACTTTTCCTAACAATTACGAATGTTCATTAGGAATTTGGATCCAAAATTCGTAAAGGAAATTTTGTATTTCGTACAAAATTCGGAAGTGTAGCAATTCGTATTTCGTATCCTCCCGAATGTACGAATTTACGGAAATCCGTACGAATTTTCGATTCGTACAAAACTAATCGCACATGTCTACTGGAAGGTGAACCTCCATCCTAGCCTCAAATCACACACAGAGTGCTACAAGTTTTGCTCAAGAATATCCCTGTATTTAGCGCCATCCATCTTTCCCTCAACTGTGAATAGTTTCCCAGTCCCGACTGGTGTTCTTTGGGTGATGTGATGTGTTGGGTTTGCGCCAGACATAGCGTTTTCTTTGATGGCCAGAAAGTTCAATTTAATCTCACCAGACCAGAGCACCTTCCTCCATACATTTTGGGAGTCTCCCACATGCCTTTTCGCCAACTCAAAACATGCCATTTTGTTTTTTGCTGAAAGTAATGGCTTTTTTTTGGACACTCTGCCATAAAGCCCAACTCTATGGAGCGTACAGCTTATTGTCGTCCTATGTACAGATACTCCAGTCTCTGCTGTGGAACTCTGCAGCTCCTCCAGGGTTACCTTAGGACTCTGTGCTGCCTCTCCGATTAATGCCCTCCTTGCCCGGTCCGTGAGTTTTGGTGTGCGGCCGTCTCTTGGTAGGTTTGCTGTTGTGCCATGTTCTTTCCATTTGGCTATGATAGATTTGATGGTGCTCCTAGGGATCATCAAAGATTTAGATATTTTTTTATAACCTAACCCTGATTGTACTTCTCAACAACATTGTCCCTTACTTGTTTGGTTAGTGGTGCCTCTTGCTTAGGTGTTGCAGCCTCTGGGGCCTTCCAAATAGGTGTGTATATGTAATGACAGATCATGTGACACTTAGATTGCACACAGGTGGACATCATTTCACTAATTATGTGACTCCTGAAGGTAATTGGTTGCACCAGAGCTTTTTATGGGCTTCAAAACAAAGGGGGTGAATACATATGAACATGCCAATTATCATTATTTTTATTTCTGAAAAATAGTTTTATATATATATATATATATATATATATATATATATATATTGTACATATTTTTCTCATTTTACTTCACCAACTTAGACTATTGTGTTCTGATCCATCACATATAATTCAGATTAAAAAAAACATTGAACTAAAGGCTGTAATGTAACAAAATTGGTAAAAAGCCAAGGGGGTGAATACTTTTGCAAGGCACTGTATCTCTTTTTTTACCGCATAGGAGGATCTGCATTTAAAAATGATACACTTGTGTGTGTGGCCAAAGATAGTGCCCTTAATAGCTGTGTAAATCTGTCTAAAAATCAAATATGAGCAGATATGTTTTAACAGTACTGGATTCACCAAACTACTTGTACTCCGTTTCCCTATCAATTCTATTTTATATGTGGTCTCAGTGCTTATAAATGGCTACCACCAAATTGGTCAGGGAGCTGCTATATTGGACATATAGGGGGTCATTTACTATAGCGCTATGGTGCTAATTCGTGCAAATTGCAGCAAATTAGCGCTAATTCGCAGCAATTTAGCGCAAATTAGCGATGATAGCGCTAATTCGCGCTAAAACGGTATTCACTATAGCGCTGGTGAGAAAATACTCCCAAAATCAAATTTACTATAGCTCCCTGAAACTAAATAGCGCCCAAACCCTTACTCTGCTAAAACCTAGAGAATTGCACATGGAAATAATGTTTAGAGCATGATATTATTGCCTAAATGGTACTGAAATATGCTGTATATTATTTAAAGATTATCTGCTTTTAAACTGTGTGAAAAAGTGATTTCTACACTGAAATATCTTTAAAAGTCTGAAAAGTGAAAAATTCCCCGTTTTGGACAACTAGGTGCCAGCACAACTGAGCATGCTCAGACCTGAATATAACTCTCATTTTAACTCAAGTGTCTTTTTTACCCAGAGCTATAGTAAATACCAAAATGAGAGCTAATTAGAGAACATTTGGAAGTTAAAATCTGCTCTAATTTAGTCCAAATGAAGTTTCAGTCATTGATTCTAATGGAACAATTCTAACTTTCACAAAAAAAACCTTTTAGGCTGGATTCACACCTATGCATTTTTAGTGCTTTTTGCATTTTGCAGATTTGCACTACAGAATGTGTTCCATAGGAAACCATGGTAAATGGACTGTAGTGCAAATCTGCAAAATGCAAAGAGCACTAAAAATGCATAGGTGTGAATCCAGCCTTAGGCCCCTTTCACACTGGGGCGGTAGGGGGCGGTAGGGGGTGTCGGCGGTAAAACAGCGCTATATTTAGCGCTGTTTTACCTCGGTATTCAGCCGCTAGCGGTGCGGTTTTAACCCCCCGCTGGCGGCCGAAAAAGGGTTAAAACCCCTCGTATAGCGCGGCTATAGCTGCAGTATTACCGCGGTATAGCCGCGCTGTCCCATTGATTTCAATGGGCAGGAGCGGTTTAGGAGCGGTGAATACACCGCTCCTTCACCGCTCCAAAGAAGCGGCTGACGGGAGATTTTTTCTTCTCCTGCCAGCGCACCGCTTCAGTGTGAAAGCCCTCGGGCTTTCACACTGAACAAACAGCGGAGGCTGTTTAGGGGCGGTTTGCAGGCGCTATTTTTAGTGCAATAACGCCTGCAAACTGCCCCAGTGTGAAAGGGGTCTTAATGTTGAGATGAAATGTATCTTTCTCTGAAATAAATTTTCCTTTGCAACATTGTTGCTTCTACTTAAAATATTTTGATTTTAAGAATGCTACAATGTGGAATGTTTTGATGTTTTGGTAAAATATATTTTTCTCTGTCACTTTCACTTGTTACTCTCCATCTCACAACAATCTTTACCCAAACTCACACAGGTGTCTTTATAATCCACAAACAATACCATTGCTAATGCAAATTTAAAATGAATCACAATTTTTTGTGCTTTTTATTATTTCCAAATATTCATAATTTGAGCACAAAAAATGTGATATGTGTACCAACATCAGAAAGCAAAATGTAATTCCCAAAAAATTGAGGGTAATATTCTACTCTCACCCACAAAAAACACCAAATATCACAGAATATATCAAGAAGAATAACTCTTGAGTAATGTAATTCCATCACCTGTATGTCCATAGAAATGCAGTATGTATGTGTTTTTATGTGTATTTATGTGTAGGAGGGTCTCACACATGGTTGCTCCGTGGCTTAGAGGTTAGAACTTTTGCTTAGTATCTCTGAGGGTCTGGGTTCAAATCCCAACCATGTTACTTCATGTAGAGAAGTTGTCTCATCTCCCAGGTCCTTTAGCTATGTCTAAATGTAGTAGTTATGTGTAGGAGGATTCCACCACCATTGTAAGTCTTTTCCAGATACACTATATAGCCAAAAGTATTGGGACGCCTGCCATTACACACACATGAACTTTAATGGCAGCCCAGTCTTAGTCCATAGGGTTAAAATTTGATTTGTCCCACCCTTTGCAGCTAGAACAGCTTCTGGGAAGGCTGTCCACAAGGTTTAGTGTGACTATGGGAATGTTTGATCATTCTTCCAGAAGTGCATTTGTGAGGCCAGGCACTGATGTTGGATGAGAAGGCCTGGCTTGCAGTCTCTACTCTAATTCAGCCAAAGGGTGTTCTATCGGGTTGAGGCCAGGACTCTATATAGGCCAGTCAAGTTTCTCCACCCCAAACTTGCTCATCCATGTCTTTATGGACCTTGCTTTGTGAACTTGTGTGCAGTCATGTTGGAACAGGAAGGGGCTTTCCCCAAACTGTTCCCACAAAGTTGGGAGCATGAAATTGTCCAAAATGTCTTGGTATGCTGACACCTTAAGAATTCCCTTGTCTGAAACTAAGAGGCCAAGCCCAACCCCTGAAAAACAACCCCACACCATAATCCCCCTCCACCAAATCATTTGGACCAGTGCACAAAGCAAGGTCCATAAAGACAGGGATGAGTGATTTTGGGGTGGAGGAACTTGACTGGCCTGCACAGAGTCCTGACCTCAACACAACAGAACACCTTGGGGATGAATTAGAGAGGAGACTGTAGGTCAGGCCTTCTCGTTAAACATCAGTGTCTGACCTCACAAATGCACTTGGAAGAATGGTCAAACATTCCCATAGACACACTCCTAAACCTTGTGGACAAGAGTTGAAGCTGTTATAGCTGCAAAGGGTGGGCCAAATGAGTTTTGAACCCAATACTAATACTGGGATGCCATTACAGTTCATGTGTGTTTAAAGGCAGGCGTCCCAATACTTAGGCAAATATATTGTATATTGCTTGTGACACTGAGCATGGCTATGGACTTAGGACTGGTTCACACCACAGAGATGCAGAGAACATGTGTGGGGCTGCCCGGTGGCTAAGTGGGTAGCAGTTCTGTCTAGCAGCACCTGGGATGTTGGTTCAATTCTCCAACATGCTAATCCTTGTGTTGAAGTTTATATGTTCTCCCTGTTTGGGTTTCTCCCCACAATCCAAAGACATGCTGGCATTTTATTTGTCTCCTCCTGGAGATTTGATGCACATAGCCAAGGCTAACACAGTTGCAAATACTATTATCTGTTCCTGCTCATCAGGTGCAATCACTTTAGACATACATGAAGAGACAGATTGAAAGATACTGGTGGGCGTGTACTTCTATTGGGCGTGTCAGTGTGCTAACAATACAACCTCTCTTATATAAAGGTCTGCAGTAGGGGGTTCGTTTGGCCTGAGACGGTCAGGTTTTTTGCTGTGATTTGTGGGGGAGAAGGAATGAAATTGGGAGATTTGATGAAATTCTTGTGCATTTTTTCAATCAAAAGTGGGTTTATGTGGCCATGCTGTCAATGTTGTGCATGTATTGTTCCTGTCTGATCATGCAAACATCATTTGGAAGCATCTGCTGACCTACTCTTTTTGATCTCGTTTAATCGTGTACACCGAAATGCAGCTTCCAGCAGAACATGGTCACCAATGTATGCATGTGTGGATTGTGGGCTGGTGGTGGGTGTTTTGAATAAGTCTTTTGTAATATTATGTCGGAATGCTTTGTAAGAATGACTGTTAAGTATGTTTCTATAATCTTGCAGATAATACGGTGATGTGTTGCACGCTATACACTGACATTAAAGCTGTGTCCACTCTAAGGTTTTGTCTAATCTTAGATTGTAAGCTCCTATGAGCAGGGCCCTTAAAATTCCATTGCTAAATGTAGCACCATATATCCTGTCCACATTTTTTTTAAAGCTAGTAAATGTAAATTTATTTCTTTTCTGCTGGTAAAATAAAAGTACATTATTGAGCTTTTGTTGTGTGTTTTTTTTTTTTTCTTCTACTTTTCTTTCTCTTTAGTTTTTGTGGGTGGTGGTTTTGGGAAAGTGCAATATCTCTTATATTTTATTTCAATATGTATTTGTGCACCAAAAAACTAATCTCTCTGCCCTGCTTCACATGCTACTTTGAAATTGCGCTACTTCACTTGAAGTAGCACGATTTCAAAGTAGCAAGGTTAGCGTGATTTCAGGTGGCTTTATACACAAATGTCTATTGAAGTCGCACCTGAAATCGGCAAAAGTAGTGCAGGAACTACTTTAGCAAATTGGTGCGGTGCCACAAAAAAATGTTGCATTGATTGGAACAGTGCCATTGCCAATAGTCATGCGATTTGATCTCTCAAATCGCATGACCAATCGCTCCAATGTAAACCTAGGCTTCTGCACAACTGCAAGTTATATATAAAGATTCCACCTTTTATCATTAACAGCTGTGGAGAATTGCAGGTAATGAATTCAGCTGGTGGATAGGCAGTGTTTGAATGTGTCAGCTCTGGTTCACATTGGTGTGATTTGACATGTCAAATCTGTGGCAATTGCACTGTTCTAATTGGTGCGATTTGTATTGATATTGGTGCAGAAACCTGCACAGATGTCTCTGATATTGCCCCCACAGTCGGGACTGACATGCAGGAATGAAATTGTGTGAGTTCAGCTGAACGCTTTCCTCCCGCTGTCAGTGTGAACCAGGGCTCAAACTGGGCCTTTTGCCTTTGTAATTCATCTGCTGCTAACCCAGGGACACCATTTCTTATCAAACTCCCTTAAGTTTACCTTCAAATATATGTAGAAATACAGATTTGCATATCTGAAAATAAAAAATACTAATCATGGTTGAGATCAAATATTCGCAACTGCAATCAAAAGCGTGGTTTCACCTTCTGACCTGGAAATTAGTCATTGTATGCACCCGGAAGTTCCTGTGCTGATCAGGATCTCCATCTAGGTGGACATGGCGAGGTCTCTTTAGCAAAGAGGAGGTGCTGCTCATTGGCCGGGTAAGTGTAGGATATGTACTTGTACTTAATCAATGCACGGGGGTGGATGGGGTTCATTGATTTGTTTGGCATCACCACACATTTGCTTCTGTCCCATGTGCACACATCACTTCCTGCATTTGTTCTGCTGATGTAAATCAGTAAGGACTATGCAAGTATAAATGAGAGCTCCTTTTATTAAAATATATATGACTTGTTTCACATCTGGGCGAATTTTCCAGCAAATTTGGACCTCTGAGTTTCATGACAAGTTGTACCCCATGATTCTCAATGATAACCATTCATATCTGTGCTACTTTAAGTCACACCAACTTCATAGTAGTCCCTGTACTACTTTGGTGTGACTTGAGGTATATCGGGTACAATATTACACCGGCATTCCTAGAAGTTGGGGCCAAGTTGCAGCGGCAAAGTGGCAGCAAAATAGTGTGACTTTCAGGTCGCAGCAGTGTGAATGAGATTCAAGGATAACACCTTTGAATTTGGCCCTATTGTCACTTGTGCATTCTGAAAGTGCAACAAATTCGTCCCTGCACTACCTTGGTTTGACTTTGATGCAATTTGAGGTCCATACACCACAAGATTACACAGACATTGCTTCAAGTCATGGCAAAGCTGTGCAATTTTAAGGTCGCACAAGTGCAAATGGGGCCTTATTCAAAGGTGTTATTAATTAATTGCATTAGGTTACTTTCACACTTGGGTGACTTTTCATGGAGCTTTGGACCTCAGAGTCACATGAAAAGTTGTCCCCCTTGATTTCCATGCATATTTATTACAACTGCACGATTAATCGTCATCGTGATTTTTTCCCCTTTACGATCTTGAAAAAAGCGCTTCATGATTCTTGCTATGCAAAGAACTCTCTCTGCTCTTCTGAAGCCACAACCGAAAAACCAGGAAGTCTGCCAAGAATTAGAACATTCTTTATCAGTGAACTTAACTAGAAACCTTGTAATAATTTGTCAATGAAATAGACTTCTGTGTAAGTGAGGAAAGTTTAACCACTTAAACACTAAACATTTTTCTGACATTTGTTGGTTTCAGGTTAAAAATATTTTTTTTTTGCTAGAAAATTACTTAAAACCCCCCAACATTATATATATTTTTTTTTAGTAGAGACCCTAGAGAATAAAATGGTGGTTGTTACAATATTTTATGTCACACTGTATTTGCTGTACTTTCAAATGCAATTTTTTTTGGAAAAAATTACTTTAATGAATTAAAAAAAAAAAGAAAAGTTAGCCCAATTTCTAGTGGGATAATGTGAAAGATTTTACGTCGCGAGAATCGTGATCTTTTTATTCTAAGCAAAAAAATTGTGATTCTCATTTTGGCCAGAACCGTGCAGCTCTAATATCTATGCAACTTCACCCATGTTCACATAGGTCTGAATTGACATGTCAAATTGTAGGCCAAATCGGCGCCTATTGATGGCAATGGAGCTTTCCAAATTGGTGCGACGCCACAACGATTCCCAAAATTAGTTCCTGCACTACTTTGGGCGACTTCAGGGGGCGATTTCTTACCTCCCAACTTTTTGAGATGGGTATAAGGGACACCTATTAGCAAAAGTAGGTAGGCATAGGACACCTTCTTAAAGGAGAACAGTTGGGACCTATGTGATTTCACTAGATATCTGTGCAGGAAAGTGTACTGATGTCTCTGAAATCGCTGACAAAGTCTGGCTGAGTCACACTTGTGCAACTTTGGACATCAGAGTCTTATGACAAGTCATACCCCATGATTTTCAATGTGTACCATTCATATCTGTGCGACTTCAAGTAACACTGACTTCAACATAGTCCCTGTACTAATTTGGTCTGACTTTGATGCGAGTTGAGGTCCATAGACCTCAAGTTTACACATTCCCTCGAATTGCGGCAAAATTGCTGATGCAAAATCGTGGGAAAGTTGCGTGTCTTTCCCTGTGACTCCTGCGTCCATAGACCTCAAGATTACACAGGCATTGCTTAAAGTCGCATTAAAATCTCACAACTTTCAGGTCGCACAAGTGTGAAAGGTGCCTAAGTTACTGTGCTGAATACTATTTTATACCTAGAATATAAAGCAGTCCCACCATCAAACACTAGTAAACATATGTTCTCAATATAATTGTGCTCAAATGGCTGAAAATCACACAGATGGTATCACCTACTGAAAGCTTGCATTGTACTCAGCAGCATATGCTGAAAAGAGGCAAATCCTATTAGCCAATGCCACAATGGCATGAGCATGGTTGTTACTATAATATTAATGCCTGAAATGCAAAACATTATTGTATAGAATCAAACATTAGTAAATGTATTTTCTCTGTAGGTAAGTGCTCAGCTCTGTAGCATAGCGGTATACCCTGCTGCCCCCAAAAGTTCAAGCCATGAATTCAAATCCCACTGACAGCATCACCTCCTGAAAGCGTGCATTGTACTCAGAAGCATAAGTAGCCAAAGCACATCAGCTTGCTTTATTCCATATTTTAACTCTTCAAATGCATGCAATGGTATGTACTTATTCAATAATATTATGGTATGGAATTCCAAAATTCAAGGAAAAAAATGTCGTAGGGTCCCCCCGGGACATACCAGGCACTTCGGTATGGACTTTAAGGGGAACTCCACACCAAATTGTAAAATAAATTTGATGTGGGCCCCCCAAAATCCATACCAGACCCTTATCTGAGCATGCACCCTGGAGGTTAGGATAGGGGGGGGATGAGTGAGCACCCTCCCCTTCTGAACCTTACCAGGCCACATGCCCCAAAGCACCTTTTCCCCATGTTGATGGGGACAAGGGCCTCTTCCCGACAACCCTGGTCGGTGGTTGTCGGTCTGCAGGCAGGGGGTTTATCAGAATCTGGAAGCCCCCTTTAACAAGGGGGCTCCCAGATCCTGCCCCCTATGTGAGTAGGTATGGGGTACATTTTACCCCTACCCATTCACCAAAAAAAGCAGTGAAATGTAAAAAAATCAATAGCCGTTTTTTGACAAGTCCTTTATTGTAAAATAGCTCTGAGCTGTTTTCTTCCCTGAGCCATCTTCTCCAGATGCTGTCTCTCCCTCCTCCATCTTCTCCCCGAGCTGTATTCTCCCAGAGCCGTCTCTCCTGCCGCCGCCATCTTCTCCATCTGCTGTGTTTTTCCACACCGCTGGTTACTCGCTAATAAAATAAAGCTGCTCTTCTTCCATGGCGGTCTTCCTCCGCTGTGTTGTCACCCGCTGTGTGGCATCTCTTACATAGCCATGGAGCGGATTCTTCGGGTGACATTATCTGATGGCCACAGAAGACCGCCACAAGAAGAGCGGCTTTTTTTTTTATTAGTGGGTAACCGGCTGCGGGAGAAGAAACATCAAACACTAGTGAATGTATTTTCTATGTATGACTGTGCTACACCCAATAGGCTAGCGGTCAGCACTTCTACCTTGAAGAACTCATGGGTTCAAATCCCACAGAGAAATGCTAAAAGATTGAATTGGTGAAAAAAGGCAAATGACAATTAGCCAAAGCAGCATATGCTGAAAATAGGTGAATGCCAATTAGCCAATGCACTTTAAATTTGGCTGATTCTATTATATTAACTCTTCAAATGCATGCAATGATATGTAAGTATTCAATACTATTATGGTGTGAAATTCCAAACACCACACGCTAACTAATGGGCAGATTACATTTTTTTGTTTGTTTATTTTAATTCGCTTGTGCACTGAAAAAATTAACACAGCTGGGGGATGGTAGGTTGGCTGGTATTTGAACTTGTACCGTGAGTGCTGTGGAGACATCTGAACAGACTACTAAGCCATTGTGCTAAGTACGAGACCTGCATAATAGTGTAGTATGATTAAAGAATGAATATAAATAATTACCGCTTTATAGTCACCTAAATTTAAAAATAAAAAACAACATACAACTAAATGTTTAATACATGTAACTTTACAGAATAGCAGACATTACTATGTAATAATCATTCATAACTGCATTAGTTAGCAAAAGAAGGAAAAAAACTAGGAATACTAATTACAACATACATCAATAGATGCACACGAGGTAGAGCACATCTCACATAAAAATGTTTCTTTCACATACATGGATCATGGTTACAGTGCAGTACTATATAACAACTTGGTAGGAATTGGCATTTGCATATACGCGGAAGCGCTAATTAGCACCGGCTTAGAGTTTACTAACACGTGTTTCTCACTAATAGCGCTAATTTTTCATTCGCACATTTGCCTGTTGAAATTTTATTTGGCTAAAATGGGAGCTATTATTTGCCATAGTGCCCAGAACTTCCTTGCGCTATAGTAAATGACCCCCATAGACTTTAACGGTGTTCGCGTGCTCGAACAAACTTTTTTCCTGTTCACATGTTCTGGTGCAAACCGAACAGGGGGTGTTCGGCTCATCCCTACCTAGCAGTAAAAAGGTTTGCTGGTTCGTATTCCCAACCACACCACAAGACTACCTGCCTGGAGTTTGCATGTTTTCCCTGTGCCTGCATGGGTTTCCTCCGGGTACTCCGGTTTTCTCCCACACTCCAAAGACATGCTGGTAGGTTAATTGGCTTCTGTCTAAATTGGCCCTAGTATATGAATGTGAGATAGGGACCTTAGATTGTAAGCTCCTTGAGGGTAGGGGCCCATGTGAGTGTATAATGTATATGTAAAGCACTGCGTAAATTGACGGCACTATAGAAGTACCTTAAATAAAAATAAATAAGTCTTCACTAATATTATGGTGTGAATCTCCAAAACACCATACACTAGCTAACAAGCCGTTTACATTTGATAAACTTTATTGTATGGTATATAAACCATCAAACACTAGTAAAAGTATTTTGTATATATAATTGTGCTAAGCCCAATAGGCTAGCAGTTAGCACCTCTACCTTCAAAAATTCAGGTATTGAAAGACTCATGGGTTCAAATCCCACAGAGGAATCCTAAAATATTACTATTGGTTGAGAAAAGGAGAATTACTGTTAGCCAATTAGCCAAAGCAGCAAACAGTGAATGCCAAGCAGCCAATACACTTTAATGTGGTTGATATTATTGTATTAACTCTTCAAATGCTTGCAATGGTATGTAAGTATTCACTAATATTATGGTGTGAATCTCCAAACACCACACACTAGCTAACAAGCAGTTTACATTTGATAAAGTTTATTGTATAGTATATAACACATCAAACACTAGTAAAAGTATTTTGTATGTATGATTGTGCTCAGCCCAATAGGCTAGCAGTTAGTCCCTCTACCTTCAAACATTCAGGTATTGAAAGACTTATGGGTTCAAATCCCACATAAAAATGCTAAAAGATTGCATTGGTGGGAAAAGGAGAAAGCTATTAGCCAAAGCAACACAAATATATATAGTGAAAATAGGTGATTGCCAAATAGCCAATGCACTTTAATGTGAATGCTTTTATTGTATTAACTCTTTAAATGCATGCAATGGTATGTAAGTATTCAATTATATTATGATGTGACATTCCAAACACCACACACTAGCTAAAGGGCAGTTTACATTTCTTTGTTTGTTTATTTTAATTCACTTGTGCACTGAAAAAATAAACACAGCTGGTGGATGGTAGGTTGGCTGTTGTTTGAACTCATACCATGAGTTCAAATCCAAGCAGACCACTAAGCCATTGTGCTAAGTACAAGACCTACATAATAGTGTAGTATTATTAAGGAATGAACATAAATAATTACTGCTTTATAGTCAACTAAATTAATAAATAATAAATCAAAACCATGGAAAAAACAACATACAACAAATAGGTATCCTAAATGATTAATACATGTAATTTTACAGAATAGCAGACATTACTATGTAATAATCATTCAGAACTGCATTTCTTAAAAATAATACTGATTGCAATATAAATCATTAGATGCACAGGAACTAGAGCACATCTCTGATAAAAATGTTTCTTTCACATACATGGATCATGGCTACAGTACAGTGCAATATAACAACTTGATAAGACTTGGCATTTATATATACACGGAAGCGCCAATTAGCGGCAATTTAGAATTTACAAGTGTTTGTTCCCGCTTATATCGCTAATTTTCATGCGCAAGTTCGCCGGTTTTGTTTCCATTTGGCTAAAATGGGCGCTATTATTTGCCATAGTGCCCAGTACTTCCTGGAGTTATAGTAAATGACCCCCTGTATATCTTGTGATACTATTGGGGTTGTTTACACATTAAAATGTCCATGCAATTTTATCTATATTGGTCGAACCACTAGGGCTTTGAAGGAACGTTTGGAAGAACACGTAAGAAATATACGGAAAGGGTCAGATAAGCATCATCTTTCTATACATTTCAAAAGAGTGCACAACCAAAGTACAGCTGGAATGAAATTTTGGGGAATAGAGGCACCCAAACGCCACTGGAGAGGCTCTAACTTTGTTAGAGAGATTAGTAAGCGGGAATCCTGGTGGATACATCAGCTTGGCTCTTTATCGCCCGGTGGATTAAATAAGGAATTCGATCTTAAATGTTTTCTTAGTAATTTTTAAAAGAACGTGACATTACCGCTTTAGGCCCATTAGTGTATCTTTTCGTTTTTGTTCATCCCATTTATTATGATTTGACTTTTGGGAATTTTTACTTTTGGTTTACACTATGAATTGGTAAGCCAATAAGATGGAACCACACATCCATCAATACAACAGGGTATAATGGGCTCATAGAAGGTCTAACACTATTCTTCCTTGTATATAACCATATCTTCCCATTTACCAATTTTATAAATTTTTCAGTAAATATCATTACTCTCCTTTAGGTTGTTATCTTAATTTTTATTACAGATCTTTTATTAATAGGTTACATTTTAATTTTTATTTTTATTTTTATTTTCAAAACATTTTTTTTTTGTATTTTTTCACACTTTATGATATGTGTATCTATGCTTTGTAGATTTTTAATTTTTATATTTCTTTTAATATTAATAATTTTTTTTATATATATATGGTCCGGACCACAACATGGGGTAAACTAGATTTAATAAATTTTAGCATGTGATTTTGCACCCTAGTGGGAGGATATGTATGTATTGTAGGATGGGTAATATGTTACCGCCATTTAGTTAGGGATTATATATAGTTTTTTTTTTTTGGTACTTTATGGATTGTGGCTTTATTATCATATCATTTTATTATAATTTTTTCAAGATGACAGTGTATTAAGCTGTGTACACCTTATTATGCTATGTTTATCTATGCGGTGTTGTGTATTTATATGAGGTGCGGTATGGTATCCTTGTTAACATACAGCTTCGTCCTGGGTTTAAGTTTATTTTTACCACACTTCTGTAAGTATGCATATACTTTCACATTTGCTATGAACTGCCAGGCGTTCCGATCCCTCTATCGCTAGATACGTTGCCTGCCGCCGATCGTAGGGGTTAATGTATTGGAATGTGTGAGGGCAGCTGTAGCCAGTTACTATAGTGTCTGCGGTCCTTGGCAAAATGGCCGCTATTAGTATATCTAGACCATAGAGCATCCGTCCAATCAGATCCCCCTGATGAAGACACGTGATCCCTGTCTCGAACACGCGTAGGGGAGGGGCCAGGACGGAGCTTTCAGCACGGAGGAAGAGACGAGACGATTATACCACACCGCACACCATATTAGGGATTCGTTTTACATTTGGAAAGCCTTTAATAGGATGGTGCACTTACGCAATGTGAGTACCCCATTGCGGGGAGTGTTTTTTATAATAAATTTCTTGCAATATTACACTATGGAGCTTTTTCTTTTTCATTTATGAACTGGAACGATGCTTACTGAGTAATTGGAGGTCAGCACCTGCACAGCATTTCAGAGCCCAGGAGTGGCTCCAAAGTGTGTTTTGACATAGTTTGATTACTGTGTCACACGCTCTGAGGTGAGCGCATATGCTTTTGGGTTATCACAGAAGAGCACTGGAGCATGTTTTTTATCGCACTTTTTGAATGAAGCATGATGGATGTCACCATTGATGGACACTGTGTTATATATGCACCTTATATTCATTAACATTTATGAACTTTATTTATTGGAAATAGTGAGCACTTTTTCAACCTAAGTTGACACTTGGATTTTAGTAACTTATATGCACGTTGCACTTTGTTGATTAATTTTTATCACAGATTGCTGTTTATGAAATATTATTTTGGATTATATTGATATATATATATTTTTCTATACACTGATTTTTCACTTCTATTACCATAATCTATCTAGCGCGAACGCATTTGTTTATTTATCTGGTTATTTGCACGGTTATGAAGCGTGATTAGCGTTTGCAGCTGATTATTACCATCTACCCATTTTTTGGGCATTGATTCATCTGTGGCTCGCAAGATCTCCTTGTATTTCATCATACTTACCTAGGTGGATGCTGCATCTGTCCCCCGGAACCTCTACATGGAAAACTGAGCGAACGAAAACTGTAGATCCCTCGGTCCTGACAGCTCCGTGAGCAGAGAGCTGCACACTGTCAGTCACCGCTCTCTGCTCTGCCCCCTCCTCACTCACTGGAGTGCTGAGCTGTGGAGGGGGTAGAGTGGCCAGCTCAGGCTCTCAGCGGCTCACTGAGAGGCTGATCCGGGTGTTGGTCCAGGAACTTGGCAGATCCCGACTTCCATTGTCGTGATGATGCGGATTCCTGGACCGAGTTATGTGACGTGTCACAGGAGTGCAAAACGAGCTTTGACTGTACTTCTCCTTTAACCACTTGCCACCCAGGCCAATTCTGACATTTCTCTCCTACATGTATAAATCATAATTTTTTTGCTAGAAAATTACATAGAATCCCCAAACATTATATATGTTTTTTTTAGCAGAGACCATAGAGAATACAATGGCGGTCATTGAAACTTTTGATCTCGCACAGTATTTGCGCAGCAATTTTGGAAAAAAAACTGTTTCATGCATTAAAAAAAACAAAACATTAAAGTTAGCCCAATTTTTTTGCATAATGTGAAAGATGAAGTTAAGCCGAGTAAACAAATACCTAACCTGTCACGCTTCAAAATTGCACACGCTCGTGGAATGGCGCCAAACTTTGGTACTTAAAAATCCCCATAGGCGACGCTTTAACATTTTTTACTGGTTATGTTTTGAGTTACAGAGTAGGTCTAGGGCTAGAATTATTGCTCTCGCTCTTCACGGCGACACCTCACACGTGGGATTTGAACACCGTTTTCATATGTGGGCGGGACTTACATATGCATTCGCTTCTGCATGCGAGCACACGGGGACAGTGGCACTTTATACATATATTTTTTTTTTTATTGTTAATTTTACTTTAGATTTTTTAGTTTGACACTTTAACCACTTGAGCCCCGGACCATTATGCTGCCTAAGGACCAGAGGTCTTTTTCCAATTTGGCACTGCATCGCTTTAACTGCTAATTGCGCGGTCATGCAATGCTGTACCCAAACGAAATTTGCGTCCTTTTCTTCCCACAAATAGAGCTTTCTTTTGATGGTATTTGATCACCTCTGCGGTTTTTATTTTTTGCGCTATAAACGGGAAAAGACCGAAAATTTTGAAAAAAAATGATATTTTCTACTTTTTGTTATAAAAAAAATCAAATAAACTAAATTTTAGTCATACATTTAGGCCAAAATGTATTCGGCCACATGTCTTTGGTAAAAAAAATGTCAATAAGCGTATATTTATTGGTTTGCGCAAAAGTTATAGCGTCTACAAACTAGGGTACATTTTCTGTAATTTACACAGCTTTTAGTTTATGACTGCCTATGTCATTTCTTGAGGTGCTAAAATGGCAGGGCAGTACAAAACCCCCCCAAATGACCCCATTTTGGAAAGTAGACACCCCAAGGAAATTGCTGAGAGGCATGTTGAACCCATTGAATATTTATTTTTTTTGTCCCAAGTGATTGAAAAATGACAAAAAAAAAAAAATATTTACAAAAAGTTGTTACTAAATGATATATTGCTCACACAGGCCATGGGCCTATGTGGAATTGCACCCCAAAATACATTCAGCTGCTTCTCCTGAGTATGGGGATACCACATGTGTGGGACTTTTTGGGAGCCTAGCCGCGTACGGGGCCCCGAAAACCAATCTCCGCCTTCAGGATTTCTAAGGGTGTAAATTTTTGATTTCACTCTTCACTGCCTATCACAGTTTCGGAGGCCATGGAATGCCCAGGTGGCACAAAACCCCCCAAAATGACCCCATTTTGGAAAGTAGACACCCCAAGCTATTTGCTGGGAGGCATATTGAGTCCATGGAATATTTTATATTTTGACACAAGTTGCAGGAAAGTGACACTTTTTTTTTTTTTTTTCATAAAGTTTTCACTAAATGATATATTGCTCACACAGGCCATGGGCATATGTGGAATTGCACCCCAAAATACATTTAGCTGCTTCTCCTGAGTATGGGGATACCACATGTGTGGGACTTTTTGGGAGCCTAGCCGCGTACGGGACCCCGAAAACCAATCACTGCCTTCAGGATTTCTAAGGGTGAAAATTTTTTTGATTTCACTCTTTACTGCCTATCACAGTTTCGGAGGCCATGGAATGCCCAGGTGGCACAAAACCCCCCCAAATGACCCCATTTGGGAAAGTAGACACCCCAAGCTATTTGCTGAGAGGCATGGTGAGTATTTTGCAGCTCTCATTTGTTTTTGAAAATGAAGAAAGACAAGAAAAAACATTTTTTTTTTCTTTTTTCAATTTTCAAAACTTTGTGACAAAAAGTGAGGTCTGCAAAATACTCACTATACCTCTCAGCAAATAGCTTGGGGTGTCTACTTTCCAAAATGGGGTCATTTGGGTGGGTTTTGTGCCACCTGGGCATTCCATGGCCTCCGAAACTGTGATAGGCAGTGAAGAGTGAAATCAAAAATTCACGCCCTTAGAAAGCCTGAAGGCGGTGCTTGGTTTTCGGGGTCCCGTACGCGGCCAGGCTCCCAAAAAGTCTCACACATGTGGTATCCCCATACTCAGGAGAAGCAGCAGAATGTATTTTGGGGTGTAATTTCACATATTTCCATGGCATGTTTGAGCAATATATCATTTAGTGACAACTTTGTGCAAAAAAAAAAAAAAAAATTTGTCTCTTTCCCGCAACTTGTGTCGCAATATAAAATATTCCATGGACTCGACATGCCTCTCAGCAAATAGCTTGGGGTGTCTACTTTCCAAAATGGGGTCATTTGGGGGGGTTTTGAACTGTCCTGGCATTTTATGCACAACATTTAGAAGCTTATGTCACACATCACCCACTCTTCTAACCACTTGAAGACAAAGCCCTTTCTGACACTTATTGTTTACATGAAAAAGTTATTTTTTTTTGCAAAAAAATTACTTTGAACCCCCAAACATTATATATTTTTTTAAACCAAATGCCCTACAGATTAAAATGGTGGGTGTTTCATTTTTTTTTTTCACACAGTAATTGCGCAGCGATTTTTCAAACGCATTTTTTGGGAAAAAAAACACACTTTTTTAAATTTTAATGCACTAAAACACACTATATTGCCCAAATGTTTGATGAAATAAAAAAGATGATCTTAGGCCGAGTACATAGATACCAAACATGACATGCTTTAAAATTGCGCACAAACGTGCAGTGGCAACAAAATAAATACATGTTTAAAAGCCTTCAAAAGCCTTTACAGGTTACCACTTTAGATTTACAGAGGAGGTCTACTGGAAAAATTACTGCCCTCGATCTGGCCTTCGCGGTGATACCTCACATGCATGGTGCAATTGCTGTTTACGTTTGACGACAGACCGCCGCTTGCGTTCGCTTTAGCGCGAGAGCAGGGGGCGACAGGGGTGCTTTTTTTTTTTTTTTTTTTTCTTTATTATTTTTTTGCTTTTTTAATCTTACTTTTAAACTGTTCCTTTCATATTTTTTTTTTAAAATCATTTTTATTGTTATCTCGGGGAATGTTAATATCCCCTATGATAGCAATAGGTAGTGACAGGTACTCTTTTTTGAAAAAATTGTGGTCTATTAGACCCTAGATCTCTCCTCTGCCCTCAAAGCATCTGACCACACCAAGATCGGTGTGATAAAATGCTTCCCCAATTTCCCAATGGCACTATTTACATCCGGCGAAATCTAAGTCATGAAATGCTCGTAGCTTCCGGTTTCTTAGGCCATAGAGATGTTTGGAGCCACTCTGGTCTCTGATCAGCTCTATGGTCAGCTGGCTGAATCACCGGCTGCATTCTCAGGTTCCCTGTTGAGACAGGAGAGCCAGAGAAAAACACGGAAGACGGTGGGGGGCATTCCCTCCCACGGCTTGTAAAAGCAGTCTAGAGGCTAATTAGCTGCTAGGATTGCTTTTACATGAAAGCCGACCGCTGGCTGAAAAGAATGATACCAAGATGATACCTAAACCTGCAGGCATCATTCTGGTATAACCACTCAAAGTCGTGAATGGCGTACCTGAAGACAAAAAAATGGTTAACAATGGTTAACAATAAAGCACAGTAAACAGTAAAGTATAAATAATTACATACCTGAAAAACAAACATGATAAAACATAATAACAATAACAATAAAACATTGCAGAATAGAATACAGTAAAAAAGAGCAGAACAATAGAGAGAGAGAATAGAGAGAGTGAACAATAAAACGACAACTATTTTTTTTTATTTCATATATTTTTTTTTTTTTTACACTTTTTTTGTAACTAACTTTTATAACTGTAACCAGTTCCAGGTTCGGGTCTCTCAAAATGCGATGGCATCTTGGGAGACCCTGTGAAAGTGTGCCTAGTCTGTGCAATGCTGTACCCTACGCTAATACTCAACTAGTGCATGGTAGCGTTCAAAACATTCACCAATGCAAAGACCAGGATTGTCAGGACAGGAGGGACAATAATAGCGGGTGTCACGTCTATATCCGCGCTTGCTGCAGACACGACATCTTTTTGGGGGGGTTCGTTGGGTAGGGGTACTTGGGAGGACATAAAGAAATTGCCTCTCATGCAGCCGACTGCATTTGGTTGGGGATGTGAATGGGGGAAGTACGGGCGCTGCAGAAGTGGTGGGTTCCCAATTAGGATTGGCGAATGCAGCAGGAAGGGCATTATGGGCACGACGGGCCTGTGTTTGTCTTCTTGGTGGCAGCGGGACACTACTTGTGCTTGCCACCTCACCAGCTTGAACTGCACTTATGGGACTCGCCACATCACCAAGTGTTACTGCAGTGCTGGTTTGGCTACGACCGGGGTGTACTAGGCCGCTGGTGCTTGCCAGTTCCCCAAAACGCTACCAAAAAAACTGTTAGCGATCGCAGGGATCAGGCCTGACTCTGCGAACGCTGCAGTTATGCGTTTAGAGTTTTGTAAGTGACAGTGATCGATCGATACTGCACTTGGGTGGGCTGGGC
This sequence comes from Lithobates clamitans, assembly GCA_037952925.1. Classification (NCBI taxonomy): domain Eukaryota; kingdom Metazoa; phylum Chordata; class Amphibia; order Anura; family Ranidae; genus Lithobates; species Lithobates clamitans. The sequence goes on from JBBGZY010001140.1 coordinate 402,349, forward strand.
CGGGCGGAGGGGCAAAACGCAGGTGCTAGCAGGTATCTGGGCTGATCCCGCTAACACTGCGTTTTTGGGAACCCTAAACTGCTGGGGACGCTAGTATAGATCTGATCGGATCAGATATTGATGCGATCAGATACTATACCACTAAGGGAGGTGTGCGTGCGTGGGTGTTAGCGGTACGGGCGCTAACCTGACGCTGCCTGGGGCTGGTGCTTGCCAGTTCACCAAAATGCTACCAAAAAAACTGTTAGCGATCGCAGGGATCAGGCCTGACTCTGTGAACGCTGCAGTTATGCGTTTAGTGTTTTGTAAGTGACAGTGATCGATTGATACTGCACTTGGGTGGGCTGGGCTGGGCGGAGGGGCAAAACGCAGGTGCTAGCAGGTATCTGGGCTGATCCCGCTAACACTGCGTGTTTGGGAACCCTAAACTGCTGGTGACGCTAGTATAGATCTGATCGGATCAGATATTGATCCGTTCAGATACTATACCACTAAGGGAGGTGTACAGTGCGTGTGGGTGTTAGCGGTACTGGCGCTAACCTGACGCTGCCTGGGGCTGGTGCTTGCCAGTTCACCAAAACGCTACCAAAAAAACTGTTAGCAATCGCAGGGATCAGGCCTGACTCTGCGAACGCTGCAGTTATGCGTTTAGTGTTTTGTAATTGACAGTGATCGATCGATACTGCACTTGGGTGGGCTGGGCGGAGGCGCAAAACGCAGGTGCTAGCGGGTATCTGGGCTGATCCCGCTAACACTGCGTTTTTGGGAACCCTAAACTGCTGGGGACGCTAGTATAGATCTGATCGGATCAGATATTGATCCGATCAGATACTATACCACTAAGAGAGGCGCATGCTGCGTGCGTGGGTGTTAGCGGTACTGGCGCTAATCTGACGCTGCCTGGGGCGACGCATATCACCGCCGGGCGATCGGGGGGCTAAACCTTTATTCGGTAATAAACGACGGGTGCCCTGACACTATAAAAAATAAACTAACTAACCAGCGTCAACCGTAACGGTTATACAGTGATCAGTGGTGAAAGGGTTAACTAGGGGGCAATCAAGGGGTTAAAACATTTATTAGGTAGTATATGGGGGTCCCTGACGCTATAAAACGCTGACGGCGAACCTAAATATTTACTTCCCTAACTAGCGTCACCAGCGACACTAATACAGCGATCAGAAAAATGATCGCTTAGCGACACTGGTGACGGGGGGTGATCAAGGGGTTAAAACTTTATTAGGGGGGGTTAGGGGGGTACCCTAGACCTACAGGGGGGTAACAGTAACTGTGCTAACACAGTAACTGTCACAAACTGACACCAATGCAGTAATAGAAAAAAAAAAATAAAAATAAAAACCTGCTGGTGTCAGTTTGTGATTGGGGGGGGGATCGGGGGGCGATCGGGGGGGGATCGGGGTGTTTTGTATGCCTGGCATGTTCTACTGTGTGTGTAGTGTTGGTGCACTCACATACCTGTCTTCTCTCCTCGGACCGGAACGGAAACTACCGACCCGAGGGGAGATGACATCACTTCTTTTGCTGCTGTTTAGCATACAGCAGCAAAGGAGAGTTCCCATTGGCCGGCGGCGATCGCGAGGGGGGGGCCACGAACGGATGGCCTCCCCCTCGTCTCTGATCGCCGGGGGACAGAACGGGACCGCCTCGGGCGGCGGGGGGGGTCCGACCGGACCCCCCACCCGCGGGAGGCAAATCACGTACATGTACGTGATTTTGCCAGCCCGTGCCGCCTTGCCGATGTACATCGGCATGAGGCGGTCCTTAAGTGGTTAAAAAAAAAAAATTTTGATCACTTTTATTCCTATTACAAGGAATGTAAACATCCCTTGTAATAGGAATATGTCATGATCCGTCCTCTTTACAGTGAGATATGGGGTCAATAAGACCCCACATCTTACCTCTAGGCTGGGACAGCTGAAATAATAAAAAAAAAACAAAAAAAAAAGGATCTCAGCTTCCCTTCCGAGGCGGCGCCATTTGCTTGAATGCAGAGGCCGGGCGTGACGCCATAACATCGCGCCCGGCCTACAAACGATCATAGAGAATCCGGCGACCATCTGGTCCGCTGGAAATCTCTATGGTAGACATCCAGGGCCGGCAGATCTGTTCTCCGGCTCACCAATGGCAGCGGTGAGTCGGTAGAAGCACCAGAGGGCGGCGGGAGGGGGAACGTTCCCTCTCGTCGCTCATAAGAACGATCAAGTAGCGGAACAGCTGCTATGATCGTTCTTATGGTGTAGGGCAGGGATATGCAATGAGCGGACCTCCAGCTGTTGCAAAACTACAAGTCCCATCATGCTTCTGCCTGTGGCTGTCAGAGTCTTGCTATGCCTCATGGGACTTGTAGTTCTGCAACAGCTGGAGATCCGCTAATCGAATATTTCTGGTGTAGGGAATTGCCGGCTGATATAATACAATATCTGAAAGATGCCTGTAGCTGCACTAGGGTTGCCACTTGTCCGGGATTCACCCGGACAAACCCGGACACATAATTCAGACTGGACTATGGCCTCCCAGCAGGGTTGCTGGCTACAGTTGTCTAAGCTGAGAGTGTCTGTTACATTCTCTTTCACACTGCCCAAAGCCAGCACTAACAGTTCCCCCCACATACAGACAGGAGAGGAAAGAGGGCTTGATCTGCTCCTCTTCCTCCCACCCCTACCCCTCTGTGTCTGCCCACACTCCAATACCCAGGGATGTGCCTCAGTAAAGGAAAGTGGGGGCCGTAAATTTGAAGTCCAGCAGCCTCAGATACGTCTGGATGAGAGGTGCTGACTGCCAAAGGGTGAGTGAGCTCACCATCCATCCCTGCCTGTGACTGAAGTCTCCCCCTTCTCTCTCCTGCCTCTGAGTACACTAAGGTAAATCAGGGTTCTCAAAGCACCCCTTATATCACAGTTCCCCTTTACACCAGAGGCTACAGTGTTCAGCCTTACATCAGAGTCCTCACTGTGCATCAGTACTCAGTGTTCCCCCTTAAATCAGGGTTCCCAGAGCATCCCTTATGTTAGAGACCCCAGAGTTCTCCCTTACATCAGAGTCTGCAGAGTCCCCCCTTACAGTGTAAGGGAACTCTGTGGATTCAGATGTAAAGGGGGAACTCTGTGGATTCAGATGTAAAGGGGGAACTCTGTGGATTCAGATGTTAAAGGGGGAACTCTGTGGATTCAGATGTTAAAGGGGGAACTCTGTGGATTCAGATGTTAAAGGGGGAACTCTGCGGATTCAGATGTTAAAGGGGGAACTCTGCGGATTCAGATGTTAAAGGGGGAACTCTGCGGATTCAGATGTAAAGGGGGAACTCTGCGGATTCAGGGGGAACTCTGCGGATTCAGATGTAAAGAGGAAACTCTGCGGCTTCAGATGTAAAGGGGGAACTCTGCGGCTTCAGATGTAAAGGGGGAACTCTGCGGCTTCAGATGTAAAGGGGGAACTCTGCGGCTTCAGATGTAAAGGGGGAACTCTGCGGCTTCAGATGTAAAGGGGGAACTCTGCGGCTTCAGATGTAAAGGGGGAACTCTGCGGCTTCAGATGTAAAGGGGGAACTCTGCGGCTTCAGATGTAAAGGGGGAACTCTGCGGCTTCAGATGTAAAGGGGGAACTCTGCGGCTTCAGATGTAAAGGGGGAACTCTGCGGCTTCAGATGTAAAGGGGGAACTCTGCGGCTTCAGATGTAAAGGGGGAACTCTGCGGCTTCAGATGTAAAGGGGGAACTCTGCGGCTTCAGATGTAAAGGGGGAACTCTGCGGCTTCAGATGTAAAGGGGGAACTCTGCGGCTTCAGATGTAAAGGGGGAACTCTGCGGCTTCAGATGTAAAGGGGGAACTCTGCGGCTTCAGATGTAAAGGGGGAACTCTGCGGCTTCAGATGTAAAGGGGGAACTCTGCGGCTTCAGATGTAAAGGGGGAACTCTGCGGCTTCAGATGTAAAGGGGGAACTCTGCGGCTTCAGATGTAAAGGGGGAACTCTGCGGCTTCAGATGTAAAGGGGGAACTCTGCGGCTTCAGATGTAAAGGGGGAACTCTGCGGCTTCAGATGTAAAGGGGGAACTCTGCGGCTTCAGATGTAAAGGGGGAACTCTTGTGATTAACTTCCTATGATTAGAAATGTTATTTAATTGCAAAATATATGTATAGTTTATACTATAAAAAAAAAAGTGCTGTGCGCCGCTAAAGTGTTCGGGTTTGACTTGAAGAAAAGGTGGCAACCCTAAGCTGCACCCGTCATTCATATATACCCGCACAAAGTCAAGGACCGCATATGACGGCCGGCAGGCAGGAAGTGGTTAAGGCCCCTTTCACACGATCGGACTGTTCAGATCCGCCTGTCAGTTTTGACGGCGGACCTGAACGGGCGATCCATGTTAGCCTATGGACCGTCGGATGTCAGCGGAGACATGTCCGCTGACATCCGACCCCGTCCGATCCGCCAAAAGCAGACGTATGGGCTCTACGTCCAGATCCGTCGCTGGCGGATCGTGTGAGATCTGACGAAAACGGACACGCTGTCCGTTTTCGTCCGATCCCTCCATAGGCGGCAGCGGCGCCTGACAAGCCCCTCCCCGCTCAGTGAGCAGAGAGGGACCTGTCATCCGCCGGCTCAGCGGAGATCAACGGACTGATCTCCCGCTTAGCCGGCGGACCGAGGCGGGCTCCGTAGAAACGGAGCCCGCCTCGTGTGAAAGGGGCCTAAAGCCAGTTTCTCCCCTCTCCTACCCACCGGATTTCAGCTGCTCGAGGGAGAGACACAGACCTGGCCGGATCCAGGGGGGTGCTGATTTCCACCCAGATCTTAGTTGTGCCCCCCCCCTCAGGCCAGCCCTCACTTTGATGTGATGCCTGAGTGGCACCTGGTTTCCCACTCACCATCGCAGGTGTTTCGTCACATATGGCGACCCATCACATTTGGCTACTCGCTGGAGTGCCGCCATATGCGTTCCAACAGTTTTAGGACAAAGGAGCACACTAAAACCGTCACGGAAGTGACGTTTTGTCGCCGCCATCTTGCTTCACCCTGTACTTCTCCATAGTAAGGATACACTGAGAATGAGGAAAGCGGACATCTTCTTACACCCACCGGAGTCTTGCATTTTACACTTAGTTTTTAGCAGTAAATTGAGATTATCTAGTGAAATGCAGTACTTACAATTCCATCTGGCACGTTAGATGTTGAATTTTAAAAGCAGCGTCAAGCCTGCTTATGTCATAGGTTTGCTAATCTGACAGAAGTTCACTGCTTTCAAAATTTAACATCTAACCAGTCAGACGGAGTTCTAAGTATTGTATTTCACTATATAAACTCAGTTTACTGTTACAAATAAGTGTAAAATGCAAAACTCCGGTGGGTGTAACAAGATGTCCTCTTTCCCCTTCTCAGTGTATCCTTACTATTGAGGAGTGCAGGGTGTAGCAAGATGGTGGAGACGGAACGTCACTTCCGTTACACATGGTGGAGACGGAACGTCACTTCCGTTACACATTATGACTGGACGCCTAAGCTGACGAAACAACTGTGGCATATGGCAGCGTCGTGCATGCGCACTCCAGCGGGTAGAGTGTATAAAATGGGTGCAGTGCTATAAATTCAAAGTGATTAAAAAAAATAAATAAACAATAATGAATAATATTACATGAACAATATTATTAAATGAATAAATGATGAGTGTCCATCGTGAATGAATCAAATAGTCGACAAACACTAGTAATCAACACGTGAGTTTATAATAAACACCAAAAGAACAAAATAGTCCTCCGAATATTGGAAGTAGAAGATAATTATTGGGCTTCTAGATGGTGGAAGCTGTATAGGCTTTACAGTCTGGTAGCAACCATGCCAATCAGGAGAGAATCCGAAGATGGAAATGAGATTATATAAAAAATCTTGGTGACCTTCTCCGGAAACGTGATATAACAGATAAAGATGTGCAGATACCACCACCCATATACAATGGAGGCTTACCGGAAAGCTAGGACCCAAAACAGCATACGCTGTATGAGTCGGGAAAGCTTAAAAAGTTGCCCCCTGGCAGATGATAGGGAGATCCCACCGGTACACTGGAGTCCTAGGGATGCCTCACCGGGGTGTCTTTTCTGAGTAGAAGTTAGAGATGTCCTGGTCCGGTGCCGCAGGAACAGTAACTTGACAAGCGGGTGTGTGTAGAACCAGAGGCCGGACTTGTCTATGCTGGTCACCCGCACCCGATGCTCCAAAAGCTGCAGGTTTTCCATCTTCGGATTCTCTCCTGATTGGCATGGTTGCTGCCAGACTGTAAAGCCTATACAGCATCCACCATCTAGAAGCCCAATAATTATCTTCTACTTCCAATATTCGGAGGACTATTTTGTTCTTTTGGTGTTTATTATAAACTCACGTGGTGATTACTAGTGTTTGTGGACTATTTGATTCATTCACGATGGACACTCATCATTTATTCATTTAATAATATTGTTCATGTAATATTATTCATTATTGTTTATTTATTTTTTTGAATCACTTTGAATTTATAGCGCTGCACCCATTTTATACACTCTACAGTTTTCAGCAAAATTTTTATTTGCAGTGTCAGCGGCTTACATGTTTTTTGGATTAGTATGGTTTAGAGTTAGCGCAAGGTTATTTTTGTTTTTGTATACGCACTCCAGCGGGTAGCCAAATGTGATGAGTCGCCATATGTGACGAAACACCCACTCCCAGAGTCGGGAAAAGGGAGCGGCATCCTGGAGCAGTGAGAGGAGAAGTGGCAGAGTGGAGAGATGGCATCGGACTGTACACACACACACACAATTTGATTACCGCCCCCTATCTCCTCCAAGGGCTCCAATCTCCCAGCAGCAGGAAATGGGGATAGGGGGCAGTAATCACACTGTAATTGTGTACAGTCGGATGCCATCTAAGAGCGATCCTGTCTCATGTCCTGAAGGAGCGCTGTAGTGACAGGAGAGGGTGAAGGTGGAAGGCTACAGGGAAATTGTAAACAATGGAGGGGGGGTAATTGTATGTGCTTTGGATGTTTGTGTAAAAGGGAGGGTGGGCAGCTATCTTTGCTGAGAAATGTAATCAGGATGGGGAGGGGGGCAGGGGTGAATGTATGTGCTAGGTGGAGAGTTTGTGGGGGATTTGAGCAAGGAGGGGGCATTGGGTGAATGTATGTGCTAGGAGAGGGGGTGAAAATTCCTAAGGGAGCTTGAGCTGGGAGGAGGGATTGGGAGGGGATTTTGTGCTAGGAGAGGGATTGAGGAGGGGGATCTGTGTTAGAAGAAGTGATTGGAAGGATTTGTTCTAGGAGAAGGAATTAGGGGGGGGGGGATTTGTACTAGGAGGGATTGGGGGGATTTGTGCTGGGATGAGGGGTGGGGGGGGATTTGTGCTGGGATGGGGAATCCTGGCCCTTTATCATGTCATCAGCTGTCAGTCAATGACAGCTGATCACATGATGTAAACAAGAGCTCGGTAATTGGTTTCTTTTTCTCCTCACGCTGAAAGCATGAGGAGAAAAAAAAGCCGATCACCGGCTTATGTTAAAGGGACAGAGGGGAAGAGGAAGGAGGCACATATGCCTCATCTGAGCCGCCAGTGCCATCTGTCATTGCCACCTGCCAGTGCCCAGCAGTGCCACCTATGAATGCTCACAAGTGCCACCTATGAATGCCCACAAGTGCCACCTATCAATGCCCACTAGTGTTGCCAATCAGTGCCACCTAGCAGTGCTGCCATCAGTGTAAGCAATCTGTGCCCATTATTGCCACCCATCAGTGCCCATCACTGCCACCCATCAGTGCCCATCACTGCCACCTATCTGTGCCCATCAGTGCTGCCTCATCAGCGTACATCAATGAAGGAGAAAAATTTTAAAAAATAAAATAAAATTAATTTGTTTGCAAAATTTTATAACAAAATAAAAAAAAATATATACATTTTTTTTTTAAATTCTGTCTTTTTCAATTTTTTTAACAAAAAATAAAAACAGCAGAGGTGATCACATACCACCAAAAGAAAGCTCTATTTGTGGGGAAAAAATGATAAAAATTTCATCTGTGTACAGTGTTGGATGACCGCGCAATTGTCATTCAAAGTGCGACAGTGCTAAAAGCTGAAAATTGGTCTGGGCAGGAGGGGGGTTTAAGTGCCCAGTAAGCAAGTGGTTAATGGACAGTGTAAAAAAAAAAAGTAAAATAAGATTTTATTTTTTTTTTTAAGCGCTCCCTCCCGCCGAGCTCGCGCGTAAAAGTAAGACGTAAGTCGCGCCAGCATATGAAAACGGTGTTCAAGCCATACATGTGAGGTATTGCCGCGATCATTAGAGCGAGCGCGGTAATTCTTGCACAAGACCTCCTCTGTGACTCAAAACTGGTAACCTGTAGAAATGTATAAGAATGGGGGGATTTGAGCCAATTGGGGGGGATGTTTGTGCGAGGAAATTTCTGCTGAGGGGGATTTAGATAGGGAAGGGTGTTAGTGGGAAGTAGAGTGCCCTATTTTTTTGGGTCAGTGGGATGAATAGTGACCCTCATTGGTGTTGGTGAGAGGAATGGTGCCCCGTAGGCCAGATAAAGGCAAGCAAAAGGTCACCTCCAGTCCTTGGCCTGCAGGTTGGAGACCACTGGTCTACATCCTTTAACCACTTGCCGACCAGCTGCCGCAGATATGCGGCAGGGCGGCTCTATTGCACAAATCGCCGTACCGGTACGGTGCTCTGTGCAATAGCTATAGCAGGCACTCCCGTGGCACGATCCACAGAGAGCCAGAACGGGGATCTGCCAGTGTAAACAAACAGATCCCCGTTCTGATAGGGGAGTAGAGAGAGATTGTCTGTTCCTAGTGATCAGGAACAGCAATCTCTCTGTACTCCCCGTCACACTCCCCCCCCCCCCCACAGTTAGAAACACCTCCCTAGGTAACACTTAACCCCTTGATTGCCCCCTAGTGTTAACCCCTTCCCTGCCAGTGTCATTTATACAGTGATCAGTGGCTATTTTTAGCTCTGATCACTGCAATAGTTTTACTGGTCCCAAAAAAGTGTCTGATCTGTCCGCCGCAATGTTGAAGTCCCGCTTAAAATCGCTGATCACCGCCATTACTAGTAAGAAAATAAATAATAATAAAATGCCGTAAATCTATCCCCTATATCGTAGACGCTATAACTAAAACATCTTGGCCTAAACTGATGAAGATTTTTTTTTTTGGATATTTATTATAGCAAGTAAAGCATATTGTTTTTTTTTTCAAAATTGTCAGTCTTTTTCTATTTATAGCTCAAAAAAAATAAAAACCGCAGAGGTGATCAAATGCCATCAAAAGAAAACTTTATTTGGGGGAAAAAAAGGACATAAATTTTGCTTGGGTACAGCGTTGCACGCCAGCGACATTGTCAGTTAAAGCAACGCAGTGCCATATCACAAAAAATGGCCTGGTCATTAAGGGGGTAAATCCTTCCAGGGCTAAAGTGGTTAAAAAAACTGACTGATGTCAGTGAGAGGTACAGTGCCCTATTTTTAGCGTTAGTGGGAGAAATAGTGCACCTTATTGGTGTTGGTGGGAGGAATTGTGTCACATCATTGTCATTGAGAGGAATGGTGCCACATAATTGGTATCAGTGGGAGGAATAGTGCCACAAAGACCACCTCCAGCCCTGGACCACATTTTGGAGACCACTGGTCTACAGCCTTTAAAAAAACAAACAAACAAAAAAACAGGTAAGTAGGTGTGGTCTATTATAATCTGATAATCCTGGTGGCAGTGAGAGTAAGCAATGTCATCATTGGTGTCAGTTGGAGAAATAGTGTCCCATTGTTGGTGGCAGTGGGAGGAATGATGCCCCTCATCGGTGTCAGGGGAAGAATGGTGCCCCATGACTGATGTCAGTGAGAGGAATAGTGCCTCATCGCTGGTGTCAGTGAGAGGAATAGTGCCTCATCGCTGGTGTCAGTGGGAGGAATAGTGCCTCATGGCTGGTGTCAGTGAGAGGAATAGTGCCTCATCGCTGGTGTCAGTGGGAGGAATAGTGCCTCATCACTGGTGTCAGTGAGAGGAATAGTGCCTCATCACTGGTGTCAGTGAGAGGAATAGTGCCTCATCACTGGTGTCAGTGGGAGTAAGATTGCCCCATTGTAGGTATTAGTGGGAAGTAGAGTGCCCTATTTTTAGTGTCAGTGGGAGGAATCCTGCAACTCATTGGTGTTGGTGAGAGGAATAGTGTCACATTGTGGTTGTCATTGAGAGGAATGGTGCTACATTATTTGTGTCAGTGGGAGGAATAGAGCCCCAGGGGCCACATAGAGGCAAACAAAGGGCCACAGTTTGGAGACCACTGGTCTACATCCTTTGAAGAAAAGAAAAAATGAATACCGGTTAAGTAGGCATAGTCTATTATAATCTGATAATCCTAATGTCATTTAGAGTAAGCAATGCCATAATTGGTATCAGTGGCAGAAATCGTAAGTGCCTTATTGTTGGTGGCAATGGGAAGAATGGTGCCCCTCATTGGTGTCAGGGGAAAGAATATTGGCCCATCGCTGGTGTCAGTGGGAGGAATGGTGCCCAATTGTTGGTGGAGGTTGGAGGAATGGTGCCCCTCATTGGTGTCAGGGGAAGAATGGTACCCCATCACTGGTGTCAGTGGGAGGAATCGTGCCTCATCACTGATGTCAGTGGGAGTAATATTGCCCTTTTGTTGTCAGTGGGAAGTTCAAGTGTTTGTCAACCCCCCCAAAAAAATACACATCCTGGTCCCTTAAAGCTGATTAACCACTTCAGCCCCGGAAGATTTGGCTGCTCAATGACCAGGCCATTTTTTGCGATAAGGCACTGTGTCGCTTTAACTGACAATTGCGATGTTGTACCCAAACAAAATTGGCGTCCTTTTTTTCCCCATAAATAGAGCTTTCTTTTGATGGTATTTGATCATCTCTGCGGTTTTTATTTTTTGCGCTATAAACAAAAAAAGAGCGATAATTTTGAAAAAAACACAATATTTTGTACTTTTTGCTATAATAAATATGCCCAATTTTTTTTTAAAAAAGCACATTTTTTTCCTCAGTTTAGGCCGATATGTATTCTTCTACATATTTTTGGTAATAAAAATTGCAATAAGCGTATATTGATTGGTTTGCGCAAAAGTTATAGCTACTGAGCCCTGACCACCGTGGTCAGAGTGCGTCCCTCCATCATACGCTGCTGTCCCCTCTGTTCTCCTCTCTCCCCCTCACCCCCTCCTTCCTGCATGTCAGCTCCCTCTCTCTGTCTCTGTTCCCGCCCCCCGCCGCTATTGTTAAAAATTAAAAACCTAAAATTGTCACTACCAGACCCTCTATTAGAGCCTGGCATACCACACTATGGAAGTTATGTAAAAAACAAGCGTTCTAAATACCTATTTACAGCTTTCTTCAGGCCCATCACATGACTCGTGGCGGCTTTACAGCTACGAGACAGGGCTTCTGTGGGAGGAGCCGAGTGCCAGCCGGGGAGATCACATGGCCACTCTGCTCCTCCCGCAGAAGCTCTGTCTCGTAGCTGTAAAGCAGCCGCGAGTCATGTGACCGCCCTGAAGACAGCTGTAAATAGGTATTTAGAACGTTCGTTTTTTTAAATAACTTCCATAGTGTGGTATGCCAGGCTCTAATAGAGGGTCTGGCAGTTACTTGCAAATTAGACTTAACAAACACTTTAAGTGCCCTATTTTTAGTATCAGTGGGAGGAATAGTGCGTCATATTGATGTTGGTGAGAGGAATAGCATCACATTGTTGTCATTGAGAGGAATGATGCGACATTATTGGTGTCAGTGGGAGGAATAGGGCCCACAGGGCCTGATAAAGACAGGCAAAGGGCCATATCCGACCCCCAGGCTGCAGTTTGGAGACCACTGCTGTCTTAGAGCCCTGGCCTGCCCTGCAGTGGTTTGCCTCTGATAAATGCTTTGTTACCTACCTTTGTGGAGTTGCACAGGGTATGACATACATTATTATGATGTTTCCTTTATTTAGGGGTAAGGATCTGAACTCTTGGTGCAGATTGTCCTACCCACGCAATCCCCCAGCAGCCTGTTGGGCCTATGCATGGTTAGCTGATCTGGCCTACCTCTCATTCCTATAGTCGGCTATAGGTTTAGTTTTGTTTGTTGTTCACCTCCACAGAATAGTTGTAGACCTACCTTCCTGTTGGCTCTCAGTGTCCTGGACCTGAAAAGCACAATCTGTACCTCCTATCTGTAAATTCCATTATCAGCTCTTACAATTGTACCCAGGCCTGGATCACACTTTTCTGGTATAGATGCATGTATTTTATGTAAAGTATTTTCATGCAGAGATGAAGTCATATACTAACAATATTTATTGTAGTTGAGTTGCTCCTACCCCTTCCCGCCTCGCGAGCTTCCCTGTCAACAATTGAGGCTTCTTATCACACGGAATGACCCCAGAGAGATTCAGGAACTGGAGTGAAGCCGACCAAACATGGATCGAAATTCGTCTGGTTCAGTAGTGCAGCGGGAGGCATTCCCCCATCAGCACTGACTGTGCTGATGGGGGAATCAAGTGATTTTCTTTCCTTCTACCTGGTGAAAGAAAAGAAAATTGTATAATATATGGCCATCCTTAATCTCTGGAAAATTGTTTGTGTTGTATATAGGACCCGGCTGGCCAGAATTGAGTTTGGTCAGGTCCCGGATGTAGAAACCCGGAAGCGACGTCACGTCACTTCTGGTTTACTGGAGTCTTAACCGCTTCAGCCCCGGAAGATTTTAATCCCTTCCTGACCAGAGCACTTTTTGCGATTCGGCACTGCGTCGCTTTAACTGACAATTGCGCGGCCGTGCGGTGACGCTCTCAAACAAAATTGATGTCCTTTTTTTCCCACAAATAGAGCTTTCTTTTGGTATTTGATCACCTCTGCGATTTTTATTTTTTGTGCTATAAACAAAATAAGAGCGACAATTTTGAAAAAAAACGCAATATTTTTTACATTTTGCTATAATAAATATCCCCCAAAAATATATAAAAAAAACATTTTTTTTCCTCAGTTTAGGCCGATCGTACTCTTCTACATATTTTTGGTAAAAAAAATCGTAATAGGCGTTTATAGATTGGTTTGCGCAAAAGTTATAGAGTTTACAAAATAGGGGATAGTTTTATGGCATTTTTATCAATATTTTTTTTTTTACTAGTAATGGCGGCGATCAGCGATTTTTTTATTGTGACTGCGACATTATGGCAGACATGTTGGACATTTTTTACACATTTTTGGGACCATTGTCATTTATACAGCGATCAGTGCAATTAAAAATGCACTGATTCCTGTGTAAATGACACTGGCAGTGAAGGGGTTAACCACTAGGGGGGTGGGGAGGGGTTAAGTCAGTACTAGGGATGTGTTCTAACTGTAGGGGGGATGCGCTAGCTGTGACACGTCACTATCTCTGCTCCCGATGACAGGGAGCAGAGATCAGTGACACTTGTCACTAGGTAGAACGGGGAGATGCTGTTTACATCAGCATCTCCCTGTTCGTCCTCTCCATGGGGCGATTGCGTGTATCCCCGCGGCGATCGAGTCCGCAGGACCCGCGACCCAATTCACGGAGCTCCCGGCGCGCGCGTGCTGCCGGCGGCGCGAACGCAATGGCACGGCGGGAAATTCAAATGGACGTATCTGTAAGTCCATTTGCCCAGCCGTGCCATTCTGCTGACGTACATCGGCGTGCACCGGTCGGGAAGGGGTTAAAGGCACCAGTTTTAAAAATGTGAAAGTATTTAAAAATGCCGATCTTGGCGTTTTGAATAGTTTCTACTCTAGAGTCTACTCTACTCTAAAGTGTAGAGGAAAGGTTTGGTACCTGTTACTGCCTATTACTGTTTACATTCCTTGTGATAGCAATAAAAGTGATAAAAAAAAAAATGAAAGGAACGGTGTAAAAAGAAATAATAATTATGCGTATGCTCGCGCGCAGAAGTGAACGCATGCGTAAGTCGCTCTCGCAAATTCAAGCCACACATGGGAGGTATCACTGCGAACGTCAAGGAGAGCAATAATTCTACCACAAGACCTCCTTAGTAACTCTACATAAGTAACCTGTAAAAAAAAATTAAACCGTCGCCTATGGAGATTTTTTAGTTTGTCGCAATTCCACGAGCGTACGCAATTTTAAAGCATGACATGTTGGGTATCTTTTTACTCAGCGTAACATCATCTTTCGCATTATACAAAAAACTGGGCTAACTCTACTGTTTTGTTTCTTTTAATCCATTAAAGTGTATTTTTTGCAAAAAAAATTGCATTTGCGAGACCTCTGTGCAAATGTGACATATAATATTGTAACAACCGCCATTTTAGTCTCTAGGGTCTCTGATAAAAATATATATAATGTTTGGGGGTTCTAAATAATTTTCAAGCAAAAAAAAAAATACTGATTTTAACTTGTTGGCAACAAATGAAGATGAAGGCCTGGTCTTCCTGTAGGTGTAGAGGATGTGTAGAGTTTTCATATAGAGCTGCAACATATTATATCTATGGACAGGTACAAGCAGATTGTTTTTATTGAAGATAATATTAAAAAAAAAAAAAAATTCTTCAAAATATGCTGAGTTAAATTTTCTTGGCTTGTCACAGTTGTGCTTCAAAATATGCCATGTGTGGTAATGTTTTCATCTTGAAGACAGTTTGATGGAATATTCTTTGTCTTCCCCATGAAGCATTATTATGAAGAGGTGAAACTCGTGGTAGCAGAGCCAATGCAGCTGGCACAAGGATTCCAGAAGTTTGATCTCAGTAGCTCATGAAAAGCCGGTCCAATCCTCTTGGAGGCACAATAAAGTCTTTTGGGGCGAGTTCCCTATCGTTAGGGACCTCCACTCAGGATTTTTTGGACACCCTGTCTGCAGACGCTTTAACCACTTCCGGACCGCACGCCATTGATATACGTCGGTTTTTCAGATAGCTGCCATAACCCTGGTATTTTTTTCAACGGCGGGCGGTCCGCTTTAAGATAAAAGTGGTCTCTGCTGCGGATTCACCGCAAGATCACTTTTATCGGCAGCGTCCCGGTCCGATCTGATGCTATCCCCTGATAGGCAGGAAGTCGAGTGAGGGAATGATGGCCCCCACTCGACTCCATGCCATTGGATGACGGCAGCAATGTCAAACATCACTTCCGTCTAATGGCATTAAAGGGACAATTTTTTTTTTTTAAAGACATTTCATTTTTTTGGTTTTTTATTGCAGTGTAAATGTGAGATCTGAGATCTTTTTGACCACAGATCTCACATTAAAGAGGTCCTGTCATGCTTTTTTTTCTATTACAAGGGATGTTTACATATTGGGCGTGGATTAAAGTGGGCGTGACTCAAAGGGGGTGTGGTTAGAGTCTTAGATGAACGAGGAATGGAGGGAGAAACAGAGAGAGAGAAAGAAAGAGGGATGGAGAGATAGCTAGCCCAGATCCTACACCACAATAGAAATGTGTATTTCAGAAATGTTAAAAATCAGCAGATAAAGATATTCCAAACACCTGGCGTTAGAATGATTGAAGCACATTATTACTATTATTACATTGTAATATAAAATGAAATAGTTCAACTCACCATAATGCAGAATCAGGGGGAGCCCTGAGCGTGTCACTTGTCACGTCGCCTGCCACCAGATACCATCAGGTGTCCCCAGCAGAGTCCCTCCTTACTCCAGGCATTTCCAGTAGAGTCCCTCCTTACATCATGTATTCCCATCAGAGTTCCTCCTTACACCGGGCTTCCCCAGCAGAGTCCCTCCTTACATCAGGCATCCCCAGCGGAGTCCCTCCTTACATCAGGCGTCCCCAGCGGAGTCCCTCCTTACATCAGGCGTCCCCAGCGGAGTCCCTCCTTACATCAGGCATCCCCAGCGGAGTCCCTCCTTACATCAGGCGTCCCCAGCGGAGTCCCTCCTTACATCAGGCGTCCAACGGAATCCCTCCTTACATCAGGCATCTCCAACGGAGTCCCTCCTTACACCAGGTGTCCCCAGCAGAGTCCATCTTTACATAAGGCATTCCCAGTAGTCTCCCTCCTTACCGCAGGTGTCCCCAGCGGAGTCCCTCCTTACATCAGGCATCCCCAGCGGAGTCCCTCCTTACATCAAGCATTCCCAGTAGAGTCCCCTTTACATCAGGTATCTCCCAGCGGTGTCCCCCTTACATTAGGTGTCCCCCCAGTAAAGCCCCTCTTACATCAGGCTTCCCCCTGCGAAGTCCCTCCTTACACCAGGCGTCCCCAGAGGAGTCCCTCCTTACATCAGGTGTCCCCAGCTGAGCCCCTCCTTACATCAGGCATTCCCAGTAGAGTCCCTCCTTACACCAGGCATTCCCAGTAGAGTCCCCTTTACATCAGGTGTCCCCCAGCAGTGTCCCCCTTACCTCAGGTGTCCCCCAGCGGTGTCCCCCTTATATCAGGTATCCCCCAGCAGTGTCCCCCTTACATTAGGTATCCCCCAGTGGTGTCAGGTGTCTCCCTTACATCAGGTATCCTCCAGCGGTGGCCCCCTTTACATCAGGTGTCCCCCCCAGTGGTGTCCCCCTTACATCACAGGTATCCCCCAGTGGTGTCCCCCTTACATCAGGTATCCCCTTACATCAGGTACATCACAGGTATCCCCCAGTGGAACCCCCTTTACAGTCTCCGCTGCCATTACAGAATTCCAGAAGTAACAGAGGCTGAGGGGGAACAAAATAGAAGCGGAATCGGCCAGGTGGCTGATAATAGAAATTGAGCTGCGGCGCCGCCAACCCCCCACCCCGCTGCCAGTCTGTCTGTGACCTGTTGTGGAAAGGGGCGGGGGTGGGCGGCGCCACAGCTCAATTTCTATTTTCAGCCATCTGGCCGGCTCTGCTTCTTGTTTGTTTTCTGCGTTACTTCTTCTGGGGTCTGTAAAATGGCGGCTGGCGGAGACATTGTCTCCGTCGGATGCGGATCTCTAGTGGCAGGGGTGGCAAAAAATCAAGAAAAATCTGATTTCCCAGGAAACGTTAAAATCGGGAAAAAGGACTAAAGCCCGAGAATGTCCTGGGAAATTCGGGACAGTTGGCAAGTATGGGTTTGAAGAGGTTAAAGCACATAGTGGGGAGGTGATATAACATCTCCTTGCTGCTTATCGAATGCTCTCTGAAGAGCGATCAAAATGGCAATTGCTCTTAAGAGACCGAAGCATTTGTGAACAAACCCCTTTTTTTTCTTTTTTTTTTTTTACGGTTTTAAGATTTTTTTTTTTTTTTACATTTTTGGGAGGACTTAGGTGAAATATCATGAGTCTAAACAGACCCCTGATATCTCACTTTTGAAAGAGACTGAAGGCATAGATGCTTCAGTTCCTTTCTCTGCAGTCTCAGCTGCACTGTACAGTGACTGAACAGAAAGTGCGCTGTGCAAACTGGCTTCCTATTCATTTGCATTGCTCACTGTTTATATTCAGGAAAAGAAGCGGCCAGTAAATATAACATATTTTGTGACCCCCATGCACTTTATCCTAAAAAGATCCCTTTGTGTGTCCTGCAGCAGCTGGTGAAAGAGCACAGGACAGAAGCCGGCAGCACTGTGTGGAGGGGCACATAGGGGGAATCTGAGCTGCAGCCTGCACAGAGGTGGTGGGTCAGAAAGTGAAGGGGGGTGGCACAACTGGAACCAATTCCCCAATGTGGCTCTCCCTGCAGCAGAGAGAAGGGGAGCTGGAAATGTTGGGGGGCATACAGGGGGATAGGAGCAGTGGCTGGGTAATCAGAAAGGCAGTGGGGGATGCTGGATACAGATACTGGATCCCCAGTGGAAGGGGAGAGGAGGAGAAGCCGGCTGTGCTGCAGGGGGATTGGACCCCAGGATCGGAGCAGGGTGATTAGTGCAGCCAGGTGTCAAAATTGGCAACGGGCTCTGGGATTTAGCAATGGATCAGTGGGACACCGGGTTTTCAATCAAATCCTAGGACAGCCTGGCCAGAATAATTGGGTGGTAGGGGTAGAAGAAAGATTAGCAGTGTTATGCGGCTAGGGATTATTAGTGGGCTGGAGTTTGGGCAGGGCAGAGAGACTAATGTTTCTGTTGCTGGATCAGGCTGGTTAGTGAAGCAGGAAGCAGAGATCAATTCACAAGAGGTAGAGGCCACTGTCTACACATTCTGGGAGGCAGGTGTTCCATCAGATTAGGTAACGGAAGTGACGTTCAATCACCTGTTAATGCGTACACCCGCTAGCAGGTTGCCTACTCTGACAGAACACTGTACTCAGAAGAAGACGGCAGCGGACATCTTAGTACACCCACCTATGTCTTAAATCTAAGACTAATTTTAGCAATAAAGTGAGCGTATATACATAAATATAGTATGTTGGCGTCTGTGATGGTTATTTGATGTTAAATTTTGAAAGAAAGGTGGCGGAGGCCATGTTGGTACACCCCGCAATGTTCAGCGCTAAAACTTTCGTTTTTCAAAATTTAACATCAAATAACCATCACAGATGTCAACATACTATATCTTTGTGTATCCGCTCACTTTATTGCTAAAATGACTGTTAAATTAAAGACGTAGCTGGGTGTACTAAGATGTTCGCTCTCTTCTTATGACTGCATGTGTTCCATCAGATTAGCATGTGTTCCGTTTGCTTGTGGCTGTACGCATGCACAGCTGACAGAATGTCACTTCCATCACCTAATCTGACGGGTCGCCGAGGACTGCTGGGCTTTGTGAGTACCAGAGGGTTTGTATCACATTTGGGGCCAAGTTGCATTACCGCTGTGCTAACACAACAAGTCTTCACTAGACAAGAGTGGACTGCAATGGGTGACCTCAGCCCACATTCACCTAGTGGTTCTGGGGGCATTTATTCATTATCCTCAAAAGGAACCCATGCCTGTAATCTTGGGACCCCTATTGTTATATGGGGTCTACATCACTGGAGTCTTCTTCAGCTTTGTCGAATGAGGTAGAGACCCCCCCATGGTGCACTCAACATGTGCTTAGGACTTTTTGCCTATGTCAGTGTTTTCCAACCTTCTTTTTACTCAAGACACCCTTAAGAATTCTGCAAAATCTTGGGGCAGACCAGGAGGTGTGTCCAAATGCGCGCCTCTTTTTGCATGTTCCCATACGTTGCATTATTCAATGGTCTACCCTGTGTATATGAAATAAGCAAAAAGGTGCCTGAACAATTTTTTCTTGCAACCCTCCTATACAAGCCACATTTGTGCAGAATTTGTGATATTATCACATGCACACAATGACCACTCTTTGTCATAAATTCCTGCAACTGCTTTAGAGTTGCTGTAGGCCTCTTCGTAGCCTCTCTGACCAGTTTCCTCCTGACTCTTTCATCCAGTTTGGAGCGATGTTCTGATCCAGGGAGGATCTGTGTTGTACCAAATACCTTCCACTTTTTAATAATAAAATTCACAGTGCTTCTAGACATTGATAAAGCCTTTTGGCATTTTTTTGTATCCATCTCCTGATTTGTGCCTGTCCGCAACTTTATCCTGGAGGTCTGTTGACAGTGCCTTGCCACCCATAGCTGATTGTATGCTTCAGTTGTACTATCTGGGACTCAAATGCCCCAGGAAAGCTCTTTTCATGCTGAGCTATTCAAAATTACCACGACTGATCACAGTTGAAAATCAAATGGCTTTGTGTGCCATTGAGAAGGTGATTAGTTACACCTGAGTGTATAAGTCATTTTTAGGAGGGGGGTGATCCTTTTTCCAACTCAGTGATTCTGTTTTTGAATATTTTTTTTATTTTTTTATGACATGTTGATGTTATATCTTTCACTTGGATGTTATAAGTTGCACTGATTAAATACAGCAGGATAAAACAAAAACGGTGTCTGTCTTCAGTTCAGGCTGCAAAGCAACAACATGTGATTATTTTATAGGGGAGTGATTCTTTTCTATACCCACTGTACCTGCCATTTCTGTGCCTTCTGTTTATTGTGGGCTGCTCCGGCAACCTCCTCTGAAGCTTTATGGACCTTTTGTAGTCGGCTCTCTTCTGAAAGGCCCAATATACCTGTTAGATGTGACCAGATAGGATCTATTGTTGGCGGCTACATGCCACCAATGGATAAGGCAGTTCAGCTTAAACTGAAATTTAGTATGGATTTTTTTTCTTGAATACAGAATTCTACACATTAGTTACACAGTGTGTATCCCATTGCTTGCAAGTGACTGCTTCTACTACAGTGTTCCCCTCAGAGCTGTTGGGTACCATTCTCAGCAGCAGTCTTCTGGCCCTATTGGAGTTTACTGCAGTGATAAATACAGGGAAAAGTTGTGTTGACCAGCCGCCCGCCCCTTCTGCTTTCTCTGCCATTCACAGAACTAGTATTACTACACTCCCACAATGCATTGGATTATGTGAATGGATGAAGGGGCAGTAGGGAAAGGAAGTCCTAAAGTCAGATACACACCATTAGTTTATTTTTTCTTTCAACCTAGCTCCGGTCAGAGCCGCTGTACTAACCATGCGAGGTAAGTTCAGCGATCTCCCCAGCTGAGCTGTTGTGTTCTGACAGGGGGACAGGCACTGAGAGCACTGACTGGGAGTTGGTCGGATGCTGGTTTTCCAAAACGTCACTTCTGCCCATAGCTCTTAAAGGGCCATTTTTTTAAATGACAACATTTTTTTTTATTATTGCATTTTAGTGTAAATATGAGATCTGAGGTCTTTTTGACCCCAGATCTCATATTTAAGAGGTCCTATCATGCATTTTTTCTATTACAAGGGATGTTTACATTCTTTGTAATAGGAATAAAACTGACACATTTTTTTTTTAAACAGTGTAAAAAAAAAAAGGTAAAATAAATAAGAAAAAAAAAAAATTAAACGTGCCCCGTCCCGCCGAGCTCGCGTGCAGAAGCGAACGCATGCGTGAGTAGCACCCACATATGAAAAACGTGTTCAAACCACACGTGAGGTATCGCTGCGATCGGTAGAGCGAGAGCAATAATTCTAGCCCTAGACCTCCTCTGTAACACAAAACATGCAACCTGTAGAATTTTTAAAATGTCGCCTATGGAGATTTTTAAGGGTAAAAGTTTGTCGCCATTCCATGAGCGGGCGCAATTTTGAAGCGTGACATATTGGGTATCAATTTACTCAGCATAACATTATCTTTCACAATATAAAAAAAAACAATTGGGCTAACTTTACTGTTGTCTTATTTTTTAATTCAAACAAGTGTATTTTTTTTTAAAAAAAAGTGCGCTTGTAAGACCGCTGCGCAAATATGGTGTGACAGAAAGTATTGCAACAACTGCCATTTTATTCTCTAGGGTGTTAGAAAAAAAATGTATAATGTTTGGCGGTTCTAAGTAATTTTCTAACAAAAAAAAACTGTTTTTAACTTGTAAACACCACATCTAAAAAAAGAGGCCCGGTCTGAAAGTGGTTAAGTACCTGGTTTTGTCCAAGCCTCTGCCTGAGGGCCCATTCTCTTGGGGATTGCCCCATTTTTTTTTTTTTTTTTTGTTATCCACATCATGTTGTGGGTTTGTTTTCCCTAATTAGGTTATTATGCCTGTTTTGGTAGATTATTGATTTCACAGTCTCTCTGCTGGTTCAGGCTCAGTGTTCCTTCGGATGGAGTCATTTCACTCTGAAAGTGATCTCTATCCTGGTGTTCAGCTTTAGGTTGCTCCCCAGGGTTCTCCCTTGATCGTTTGAAGTTTCCCCTGGCTTTCAGGGGGCTTTTCCTCATCTAGTTTAGATTTGGGAATTGGTCCTTCTGGTGCTCCCAAGTTACATATACACCCTAGTCTCTTATGTGGGTTAGGCAGTGGTTGTTTCCCACTCCTTAGTTGGACTGCTTTTGGATGTACCAACTGTATCTAAATCCCTGTGTCTCTTAATGGACAAGAAAAAAAATCAAATATCTGTATTTTCTTTAAGACCTTTCTTAGAGTCCAAAAAGAGACACAAAACTGAGGTGTGCTGGGTAGAAGAGGGGTTATACGGTGACTGCAGTTTTTCTGTTTGCCAGTGTCCAAACCTTTTGTAGGCAGCAGTATTACCTGTCTGTATCTGAATTCCCGTGTTCCATAATGGACTCAAAAAATAAATTTTATGGTAAGTACAAAATAATAGGAATTTTGACCTACTGGTAAATTCCTTATCTCGGAGTACAGGACTTGTTTTCTTATTCTTGGGTTATATGGCAGCTGCCTTTGGGTGATTGGAACCCAAACAAAAAAACTTGAAGTACCTTGCAGATGAAGCTTGCATCAGCCATGGCCTGAACATCCTACTGGTAGAACTTTGTAAACATGTAAACAGAGACACCAACAGCCCTGATGTAATGGGCTCTGAAAGGGAAAAGAGGAACTTTGCCTAAAGGCTTATGCAGGATAAAGAAAGTCTTGCCATTAGAAGACAGTGAGGGTTGACTAAAGAATCGAAAGATAAAATAATAACAGGAAAAAATAATAAACCAGTGAAGCTGAAGAGGGTCCATCACCATAGTTGCCAACATTGCAAAAAAAATATGTGGGACACTTTTTTGGCTGTAGGCGGAGCCGTACAATAATTAGGGGGCGGGGCATTCGTTTGTAGGCGTGGCTCAGCAAAAAATACAAGTGCTGCACGCGAAGCGTGCCATGGCGAAAAATGGGCATGGCTTACACGAAATAGCGGGCGTGGCTTAAATGGGCGTGGCTCAAGAGGGTGTGGTTAGAGTCTGAGATGAATGAGGGATGGAGAGGGAAAGGGGGAGAGGGGAATGACAGGACAGCAGCCCCAGATCCTACACAATAAAAATATGTGTATTCTAGAAAGTTTAACAATCAGCAGATAAAGATACTCCAAACACGTGGTGTTAACGCTTCAATCATCCCGGCACCATGGTTGTTATGGTGTCAGGATGATTGAAAAGCATTATTTCTATTATTACATTGTAATATAGAATTAAATCATTCAACTCACCATAATGCCGAATCAGTGGGATCCCTGAGCGGGTCACTCGCCACGTCGCCTGCCACCAGCAGAGTCTGTCCTTGCATAAGGTGCCCCCAGCAGAGTCTGCCCTTGCATCAGGTGCCCCCGGCACCAACTCTCTGCTCTGCCCCTCCTCGCTCACTGGAGCGCTGAGCTGTGGAGGCGGTGGCTGCGGTCAGTTCAGGCTCTCAGCGGCTTGCTGAGAGGTTGAGCTGGGTGGCATGTGGACAGATACCGACCACATGGTCTGGATCTTTCCCGAGCATGCACCGCCTCTGTGACGTCAGCGGACTTTAGCCCACCATCTGCAGAAAACGGGCCACAGGAGTGCAGAACGAGCTGCACTCCTGTAATCCACAGGATAAGTACAGTCAAACAAGCTTTGGCTGTACTTCTCCTTTAAGTCTACTATAGCAGTGTGATACAATTGCCCAAAACACTGCTATATGTTCATTCAATATTTCCATTCTCCTAGGAAAAACGTCTACCTGAAGGAGCTCATCACACAAGGCTGCCTGTCAGTATGCTCCTATGCAATACAAGCAATGTCCACCAGGTGTCAGAATTGTTTCAAAATACTGGGCAGCTCTGTGACTACAAAACTTCAAAAAATGTCCACATTGAGAACAATACAAGGCTGCGACTGCTGACCTTTAAAAAAAAAATAGCTGCCTGGCTAGCTCTAGCTAAAATAAGCTTCTAATTAGGTTGATTTAAGTTTGGTGGCAGTGCACAGGATTTTTTGTTTTTCGTCTAGTTAAAATACTTTTATCAGCTACTAACCTAGAACAAGCATGCAGATTAGAAAATCAAAGTGAATTTAGTATTTCTGATCTGTAAACTTATTCTAGGTCAGTGCTTGAAAAAGTATTGAAGCCACTGGATCAGCATGGCAGCCAGGCAACTTGCATTTTCAGGTGGACAGGTCAGCAAAGTCAGCCTGTGTGCTCTCCCACTACAGGCTTCCTTTAATAGATGTCTACACCCTAAACCAAATCTTAAAATTTGTGGTAGATACTGGTAAGTTGAATCATAGGAAATGACAGCTGCACACTTAGTTGCAATCATTTTTTTGTACACTGCAAAACAGGACCTGAGGGCCTCCTCTGATGCATTTCACCCTGAATAAGTTACATTACACACTTTGTTTCCTTTTAGTTGTGAGACTGACATGAAATGAACCTGCCATAGTTCTGCACTGGGGTCACCTGAATCGCTCTTAATAATATTCCTAGGAAAACCTATGAACAAATCGGGAGCTCCCACTGTTAGGGCCATGGCAGGTGGGCGGACCTGGGAAATTAAAAAATCTGATCTTTCCATTGGAATCCCTACACAGATAAAGTGGTGTGATTAAAAACAGCAGCACCTGCCAAAAACAGAAATGACAGTTTTTGGTTCACTGAACCTTTAAAGCAGTATTAAAGTCAAAAGCAAACATTTATTATATTGCCACCTACCAATTTTTTTTTTATAAATGTTGTCATGTTTACCAATTCTTAGATGTGATGGCTGCATTTGCTTTCTTTTTTAGGCTTTCTTTTAACCCGGTGATCCAGCCATAAGTCTGTTGTTTTTCAAAAGAACAAGCTGTCCTACGGATATAACAACAAATAGTAGAGACAAACCATTTAACACTGATGGGTGCTTAGAATGGTCAGTTTTTATTTATTCATGTAAACCCTTTATCCCAAAAGGAAAAAAAAAGTTGGTTGTAACTGCTTATAAAGTATTAGCTGGAGTTGAGCTTCAATTTGTTAGTGTATCTAAATCTGCTAGTGCATCTAACACTCCCCTCATTAACAATGCTGCTGGTTCAAAGGTCTCTGTACTCCTTCATCCAGAGTGTAGGCACTCTAATACAGGAGGTGTGTTAAGGGCCAGATCACCCAGTGAAAAATAAAGGGTAAAAGGCCTAAAAAAAAAATGAATGCAGCCACCACATCTTATGATTGGTAAGCTGCAATATATTATATTTTTGGTTTAATACCGCTTTAAGGCGACATTAACAGTGTATGATATGTCTTGGTCAGGGACAAGTAGTACATTACACATTGTCAGCCTATAAATGTCACAAGCATACAAAGCTTTCTTGTACTGCACAGCACATCATTTATCTTAGTAAATTTCCTAACGTTATGTGGACAGAATCACCTCTCAGGAATAAAAGCAAAGCTGAAGAAAATACAGCTTAAGATATCAGGTCCAGCATATAGGAGGGCCCTCTGGAATACAGATTATGATCCACACCTAATTATAGAACTGTACACATTGGATATCTTGGAGAGTAAAATTAAGAAGTCCGTCTCATTATTTCTCAAGTCCTTAAAGTGGAGTTCCACCCACTTTTACAACTCCTCAGCATCCCTCACTAAACTGTGCTCTGTAAATGAATTGGATATTTTTAAATTTTTTTTCTCAGCACCTACTGTATATCTGCTGTATTCATTTTTCACTTCCTCCTCCCTGGCCGTGGCCCATCGCATAATTTCCTATTTGCAATGCCTTCTGGGAAGGGGCGGCAACTTCCTCTGATACTGCCGTTGCTATGGAAACCTGACCTGAAACCTATTACACTGCTTGTGCTGCACTGAGCATGTGCGAGATCTGCAAGGATGAGATCCAGGAAGAAATACAGTCTGGCTTCAGATGCCCAGACTTAAGATGGCCACGGTCTGCTGTAAGTTTATAAAATAACAAACTACTGCTATAAACTAACAAAACAGGGGGCGTGGCCTGACGCGGACCGTGATGGATGCCTAAAGCCTGAGCTCCGCGCCGCTGACGGGATCTAACGCTACTCTCCGCCACCATCCGACCCTCATTCCGATCCCACGGAGGGGGGAAGGTAGCAGGACCACCCCGGGCATGTCTAGGAGGCGGAATAAACCGCCAGCACCTCGCCGCCTCACAGATTATTATTCCCCTGCAGCTATGAACGAGGCCCAAGATGGCGCCGGCGCCGGGAGCTTCACCTCAGAAGCGTCCTGCGCTGCACAAACTGTGACACAGCTGACAGCCTCTCCTCACAAGGATCTCCTCTCCCAACCGCTGGATCGCTCAAACAGGGAGGACATGGACATTCTCCCACCGCCAGATGCCTCCTCCTCACAACTAGGAACAGACAGAGGTAAGAGACTGGCCTCCTCCCCAGCCATCTCCCCCAGTAAGGAGCCACAGTATAAACGACATCAGTGGGCTGACAGAGAGCTTGACACTGCACACACCCCAGCTCTAGCAACCATCCCTGTCTCTGATAGCCCTGTGACAGAATCAATGATGAAAGCTATGCTCCTTACCCTGCAGAGAGACCTCCACAGAGAACTGCAGCTCTCTGTCTCTCAGATACATGGCAGAGTAGATCACCTGGCAGAAAGAACAACTGTGCTTGAGGATAGCATGCAGGATCATGTCAGGGCTCACAATGAATTACTAGACGCACACGAACACCATGCGTCTGAAATACACCACATGAAGCTGAAATTAGCAGATTTGGAAGATCGTTCCAGAAGGAACAACATTAAATTCAGGGGTATCCCCGAATCTGTTAAGCCGAATGAAATTACGCCCTACCTGCGAGAGATGTTCTCCAACTTACTACCTCGTCTAAACGCACGAGACATCACGATTGATAGAGCACACAGAATCGCCAAGCCAGCACACCTCCCCCCTGACACCCCCAGGGACATACTAGCGAGACTGCATTACTTTCAAACTAAAGAGCAGATTCTACAAATCGCCAAAACCACTAAACCGCTGCCAGCACCCTATACTAATGTCCTCATGTTTAGTGACCTATCCAAGGCCACGATGGAAATGAGAAGAGCATTCACCCCTGTCACCTCTGTGCTACAGGAGAAGAAAATTACCTACAAATGGGGTTTCCCTACCAAGCTACTAGTCACATACCAGCAACAGATAATTCCCATCCTTACTCCCAAAGATGGATATAAAAAGTTGACCAACTGGGGATTTCTACCCGTGTCTGCCAACCTAAAAGATAACAGGGGCTCCTATTCATGTCCTCCGTCTGCAAGAAATGGAATACACGATCCCGGCGAGGTCTGTAACAACAAACAGGCCCCTGGTCCTCCGCACCACCACTAAGATCCCTGATGGGCGCAGTTGTTGAAACACATCCACTCCCTAAGGTTATAGTGTGCTAAGCACACTGTTCTAATTGTTCTATTTACTTTTTGTTCCTAAAGAGATATATATTGCTTTTCTCTTTTTATTCTTTTTTTTTTTTTTTTTTTTTTTTCTTTTCCTTTTGGTTCTCCTAACAGTGTTTAAGCATTCATACTGAACGTATACTCTATTTAACATCTGACCTACTTCCGCACTGTAACATATTTGACAGTCCTGAGGGACTGTAACGAGTGTCTCCTATACGATTTTTGTATATAACAGTCGTACTCTGTATAGATACCTACTCTATTGTTTGATTCATATTTAGTCAGGGCAAACAGAAGAGGTGTGGAATCTCGCTCCTTTCATTCCTAACTTGGGTCATCCCACACTATCATGGCCCTCAAAATCACCTCCCTAAATGTAAAGGGTTTAAATTCCCCATTCAAACGCAATCTCCTCTGGAAAGAGGCACTGTCCCAGCACGCTGACGTGTTTTGCGTACAAGAAACGCATTTCGCTAAAGATAACTCCCCAAAATGCTCGCATACGCGATACCCACACTGCTTCTTTGCCAGTGCCCCCACCAAAAAAAGGGGAGTAATGATTGCGGTCAGTTCCTCTGTCTCCTTTCAATTACACCACTGTGAAGCTGATGAAGACGGCAGATACCTGATTCTCTCAGCCACGATCGAAAACCAACGCCTCACCCTAGTAAACCTATACGCCCATAATACTGGCCAAAAGAAATTTTTCCACACATTGATCTCCAAACTGGCACCGTATAGATGCAATCCAGTTATACTATGTGGAGACTTTAACGAAATCATTGACACAACCCTAGACACATCCAATTCCACTAAACGTAGGCCCTCTGCCTTGTCCTCCCTCCTACATAAAGAAGATCTGTATGACCCGTGGAGATGCACCCATGACACAGAGCGAGATTACACCTTCTTCTCCAGCTCCCAGCAGTCTTACTCTCGGATCGACATGTTCCTCACGGATAAATTTCTCCTCCAATCAATCGCTGAAGCACGCATAGGTACAATCACATGGTCAGACCACACACCCATATCCATCACATTATTTAATTGCAAAAAGACTACTAGTCATACTATTTGGAGGCTAAACACATCCCTCCTCACCAACCCATCCTTTGAGAATAAACTTCGATCCGAGATTGAGACTTACTTTGACATCAATGTACAATCTACTGCTAACCAATCCATGGTTTGGCATGCGCATAAAGCTTTCTCACGGGGCCTCCTCATTAAATACGGAGCACAAACTAAACGACAACAAACGGCCACCACGGAAACAATACTAAAACAGATCAGAGCCTTAGAATTCACCAATAAACAAACTCCATCTACCAAATTATCCCTAGAACTCAAAAACCTACGATATGACCTTAGCGAACATCTCCACAAAAGATTCGACTATTACGTAAAACGTCTTAAGCTACAATATTACTCTTCAGCCAACAGGTCAGGTGCGTTCCTGGCCAAACAACTCCAAAAACAACGGGCCAATAATAAGATACAATACTTATCCGACCCCCAAGGTAAAAAAGTTCATAATCCTCTAGATATAGCAAATGAATTCAGTACCTTTTATGCCAAACTTTACAATCTCAATGACATACATCACGAAACCAAGCCAAAATTAACCTCCCCTCACTCTCCACTGAGCAACTAGACTCCATCTCTATGCCTTTTTCCCCTGAGGAAATTCGCACAGCCATCAAACGACTACCCCTCCACAAGGCCCCAGGGCCCGATGGATTCCCGAACGAGTATTACAAACACTTCTCGGACGTGATCACCCCACACTTATGCACTACCTTTAACCAATACATTCATACCGGCAAAATCCCCACAGAAGCCCTGGAGGCCCTCATTGTCACCATACCCAAACCAGGCAAATCTCCTGATAACCCAGCCAATTACCGCCCGATCTCACTCCTAAATACTGATACCAAGCTCTATGCAAAAATATTAGCCCAACGTTTGTCCAAAATAATCCCCCTCATCATCCACCCAGACCAGGTCGGATTCGTGCCTGGTAGGCAGGCCTCCAACGGTACCAGACGCCTTATTGACTTGATCCAATGGGTGGAGCACAGTCAAACGCCTTCTCTCTTCCTCTCCCTGGATGCAGAGAAGGCGTTTGACAGGGTGCACTGGAAATACATGGAAAAGGTCATGCTCAAATTCGGACTGACAGGGAATATCCTCCAGGCTATACTCACCCTTTACTCCTCCCCCAGCGCCCGAGTTTGGACCTCAGGCATAATATCAGACCCCTTTCGCATCACTAATGGCACTAGACAGGGGTGCCCACTTTCCCCCCTGATTTTTGCCATGGTGATGGAACCACTTGCACAAGCCATTAGATCCTCACCAGCAATTTCGGGCATTACTGTGGGGACGGTTGAACATAAAATCGGTCTCTATGCGGATGACGTTATCATTACCCTCACAAATCCCAGATCTTCCCTTCCCAATATCCAAAAAATACTGGAAAAATTTAGTTCAATCTCTCTATATAAAATAAACCACAGCAAATCCACCATGCTGAACCTAGGGATAGACCCTCAAACTTCACACCACATCTCGACAACCTCTCCTTTCACTTGGGCTAAAAATTCCTCGCTCCCATACCTGGGTATCCAACTAACCTTCCCCAGTAAATCTATACTTCAACTAAACTTCGCTGCCTTACAGGAAAAGCTTTTGCGCATCTCCAAAAATATGTGTAACTACACTGTCTCTTGGGCGGGTAGAATAGCTCTGGTCAAAATGTTTTTACTGCCACATATTTTGTATATGTTTCGCACAATCCCGATACCTATGATACCCCAGCAACTGGCACAGATACAAAGTATAATTAATACACATATCTGGCAACACAAACATCCCAGACTCAAGAAAGAAATCCTCTTGTCTCCTGTACAAAATGGAGGAATGGGAGCCCCCAACGTCCACGCATACTACAAGGCAGTCATACTAGATCAACTACGGGAATGGTGGGCACCCACCTCGACCAAGACCTGGACACAAATTGAAACCACGGCCCTCAACGCGAATCCACAACACACGCTAATGGCTGCACTACTCGGCTTACAACCACTTCAACACTTCTTACTTACGGTAACCGCAGCCATCCGAGTGTGGTCAGCTACTGCAAAAAAATCCAGGGGCACTCCCAAAGATATCCTTTCCAAAATACACCTCCAAGCACTAGAGTTGATCTCTCCTAATTTATCCCTTCGGATATGGATACAAAAAGGACTTACCAACTTGGGACAACTCATCTCCACATCTGGACCCCACCCTTTCCCACATCTACAACAAGCTTTTGATCTACCTGCTAATTCATCTTTTTTGTATATGAGGATCCGCTCTATCATCGGTAAACTTGATCTCACAGCATGTGAATCCCAAATAGCTGACATCCTGAATTTTTACAATACCCCGAACCCAGCAATTAAAGGCATTGCATGGATCTACAAGGTGTTAACAAGCCTCTCTGACGATCACACCTCTTCATCCATCACATTCTGGTCCACATTCACAAGCTCGCCACCGAAGCCCTCATTGTGGCACAAAGCCCTGACCATCCCTCTTAAAGCTTCAAAATGCAAATCTCACTGGGAATCAACGCAAAAGCTGTTCCACAAGTGGTACTACACCCCAGCCAGATTGGCAACTATTTACCCGGCTACCTCCTCTCAATGCTGGAGAAACTGCTCAGGCAAGGGCATCCTAAGACACATCTGGTGGGACTGCCCTAACATTCGCCCTTACTGGAAAGAGGTCTCCGACCTCCTCTCACAGCTCTGCAAAATCCCCTCGCCGCTATCCCCACTGGACCTCCTCCTGGGTCTCAACATCCCCAACTGGCCCAAAAATATCAGAGTCCTGGCGACACACATACTCATTGCAGCCCGTTTAGCTCTAACGAAAAAATGGAAAGCATCACAAGCCCCCTCTGGATCGGAACTCATCGTTCTACTAAACAACCAATTTCTAATGGAATTCTCCTTTGCTAAGGCCAACATGTATACCGCGACATTTCATCTCAACTGGGAACCCTGGATCGCTGACCCGAGGAGTATAACATTACTCTGATTGCCTTCTTCTTCCACGTCGCAAACTATCTAAGATTCTGCATCTTTGACCCCGCGGTCTGCCACAACCTCGCATATCTAACATGCACAGAAAGTAGGAACCCCCTTCCCATGCACCGCTCCGCCTGGGGACATTTCTCTCAGTTACTACTTAGGGTGGGACATGCACTCATGTCCTACACTCATAACAAGTAGGCTCGCAAGTTACCTTCGCTCTACAATTAATCTTTTTTTTTGGTCTGTTCTTTTCTTCTTTTTCTTTTTAAGCCTTACGTATCTAGAATGTTAGTAGCTCTACAAGTTACCTGGCTTTCTCAGGTAGATGGTTGGTGGCGCCACCTCTAGTCTCATGGCACAGTAAGTACCCAGATGGGGTGCCGGGGAGTGGAGTTGGTGCCTCCTCTCATCGAACTTCAACTTTAAATCACTATGTACTCGCTATATGCATTTGTTACAAAACAACGCTGGTTATTGCACTATGTACTAAACCATGTAACTTTGCTATTACATCAACCGTCTGTACTGACAACCTGTGAAAATTTCAATAAACATATTGTTAAAAAAAAAAAAAAACTAACAAAACAGACCTTAGTTTACAGACTAACTTTACTAGAATACATTAAGCTTGTGTATTATAGGGGTATTTTTATTTAAAAAGTATAATTTCGGCCGGAACACCACTTTAAAGTCATCCCTGACATCAACTATGCTTCTTAAATAAATGTATACATATTTGTATGTTTCTCCTCCCAAATAATAATATAACATACAGTATTCCTACTATCATATGGTTTCCTTCTTGATACGGGCAGCCTGGACTGTTATGGTAGAACAGTTCTTACATTTCATAAACATTCACAGCCATTTTTATTGGCTTTAACATCATTTTGGCTTTTCACTAAATGAGTTGCATTTCAAAGTAATGCCCATTCATTGTTCAGGGTTGCACCTTGATTTTGCTTAGAAGGAAAGATACACTGCATACAAATTAAGATCTAGCCTTTCCGGGCTATAATGCATTCATCAGTCATGATTATGATGTGCTAACATTACAGCACTGCAGGGCTTCAGTGGTCCTGATTGATTACATAGCAGTGTGGACACTAGAGGAATGTTATGACAGGGTTCTTTGCAGCAGTAGTTCCCTGGGCTTCATTGATTCGGCAGACTGACAGATAGGTCACTCATTACTTGTGCAGGTATGCATCCAGCCACAACTCCCCAGACTCATTGAGAGAACTGCAGACCATCAATGCAAAATAGGTCATACATATTCTGAAAACCAGTAAACAAATCAGCATTATTTTTTGTAAGAAAAAGCCTGCTTTTGGCTGATGTCGCAGATGCGGTCCAGGCTCTGCACGGATCCCAACAATAATGTCAAGATCCACCCAGATGCCTTACTGGCAGCTGGCTTGGCCTCTAAGTGCGCCACTGAGCCAGCTGTTCCCATCATCTCCACAGCCTGGCGCTCCAGTGAGCACTGGAGGGGCAGAGCACAGTCACCGCTCTGTGCTCAGAGCGGACCTGAGAACTGAGCGATCAGTGGTCTTTGATCACTCAGGTTTTCGGTATAGAGCCAGTGGGGGGCAGCTGACAACTGCAGCATCTAGGTGAGTGAGAATCCTTTTTTTTTTTTTTTTTTAATTATGCTTATCTTTTAACCATTTTAGACTACATAAAGGCTGGCCAGAAATTGTGTTCATTGCATTAACCAGGCAGGAAATCAGCTGTTCATGGGAATTTCTTTCCAATTACAATTGCTTCATCATCTCAACTATCTTCTGTTTTACTAAACATAATAAACACTTTTATATACCAGTATTGTTAAACACATTGACCAGAAATGGCCAAGACCATAGCTGCGTAGATAAAGGCAAAAGTACTTACATAGAAGTTGAACAGAAAGTGTGCCCCTGGGGGATAGGGACCTCCAAGAGGTTCGAAACCTAGAGAACTGGCATGAGTCGTTTTCTAGATCACTTAAAGGAATCTACAACACCTCACTCTTAGAAGCCAACATAAAACTTTTCACAAGATGGTACCTAGTGCCCGCTAGACTAGCGTCCATATTCCCAAACTCTTCACCACTTTGCTTCAGAGGATGCCACAGCTTGGGGACGATGCTTCATACATGGTGGAAGTGCCCAAAAATTAGAGGATATTGGAATAATATCTTCCACATCATACGTAAAATCACAAAATGTCCAGTGACCCAAAATCCTTCCATAGCCCTTCTGAACGGCTACGTTCCAAACGTCCCCAAGCTGTCACGCACTTTGATCCACTTCATCCTGACAGGAGCGAAAATATCAATTGCCAAAGCATGGAAACAACCGAAAGTATCTATTAATGCTACGAAAAGGAAAATATCTTGGATAATGACCCAAGAAAGGCTAATCAGTGTGCTTCTGGACAAGACTAACCAGTTTGAGGAAATCTGGGAGCCGTGGGCTCACTATGTGGGAATTTCCTTAATACCCGGCATTGACAATCGTCTTTAAAGTAACGTTGACTTCTCTATGATTGGCATCACCTCCCCTTCTCCTCTCGCTCCTCCTCTACGCATATAACTTCTCCTATAGTGCCCTTGACACTATATCTTATCTTATCTTTTCTTTTCTTTCTTTTCTTTCTTTCTTTCTTTCTTTCTTTCTTTCTTTCTTTCTTTCTTTCTTTCTTTCTTTCTTTCTTTCTTTCTTTCTTTCTTTCTTTCTTTCTTTCTTTCTTTCTTTCTTTCTTTCTTTCTTCCTTCCTTCCTTCCTTCCCTCTTTTCTCTCTTTCCCTCTGGAATGCTCCTTGTAGCCTATCAGGCTAGTACTATTTGTTATCCAGATTCGACTCAGGCCCCCAATGGGGGACTGACAGTTCTGTTAAACTATTCACTCAGGACAGATTTACAGTCTCATTGCTGGTCAGACGGAAGCCTCCAGTTCACAAGTTGCCACAGGGGAGGTTGGGGCTCCCTTTTCTCTCCCAACACAGTAAGATCCCAATGGGGTGTTGGGAGATGAGGGTTCTATCAGCACCCCTTATACATTGCAAGAGGCCAGTTACTGTCTAAGTTAAATGTATTGTTCATGTATTTCAGGCATAGTGTTATATTACTTGATACTAATGTCGTACTGTATATTTCTATCTGAAAACCAATAAAACTTTAACTTACAAAAAAAAAAAAAAGAAAGAAAGTGTGCCCCTGGGAGACAGCCGGGTGCTGTACACAGCGTCCCTGTATGAACACGGCTATTTATATTCCCCGGCCGTGTCCCAGCTGACCTCCGAGGGAACGTCATATGACGTGCTTGCGTCTGGACATTATTAGTAGAATGGATTGTGGGGATTGTAGGCAGCCTGACGAGCGGAGCTCCACTCAGGTCGCGCTGGTATACAAGCAATAGGGGCAGAAGAGCTTGCTAAGGTGCAGATGAGATGTGTGAACAAGAAAGTTCTTCTGGTTTCTCGTGGATGGTCTAGCATATGCTTTTTAATTTAATATGATTCAATATGTCTATTTTATATTTCTGATTTTGATTTTAATTGAAATATATCTCATTCCAGATAGTGAGATTTGCTCTTTTCGTTCATGTTATGTCTCTGAACCTTTGATCGTGTCCTGAAGAAGTCTCAAGGCGAAATGCGTAGACGCACAAGGGCTCACCGTACAAATCATTTTTCCATGTTTTTAACCTTTTTTGAATATTGTAATATATGATGAACTTTTTTCAATAAATACTATGACAATTATTTTTTCTGTTGTTTCTCCATTGTTTCCATGCCTTAAAAGTCCGACGTTTGGTTACTCAATTAGTACCCTTTCCTGTTTCCCTAAATTTCCAGATGTGGCATTAGGAGTGCTTCCCCCTCCCATTCTCGCCAGTCTTTGGGTCCCTGGTGCCGCCTTGTTGACTTTGGGAAACTGGATGTGAATTCCTGTGGCTTCACAGCTGGCTCCCCACTGTATCTCAATAGTCCTGCAGTTTCTTGGGACCTGTGGCATGCCCCAGGGGGTTGGCGGCAGGGGAGGCGAACTTCACCTAGGCAAATCGAGTAGAAGTGGGAGCTGTCAAAATTAGGTACCTGCTCCCGCCCTAAAAAATATTTGTAATTGTAAATAATACAATAGCAAGAGATGAGAGAGGAAGGAAAAGGATTAGTGGAGCTTTTTTTTTTAAAGTAAAGTTCTGCTTTATTGTTCTAGTGAATGCTTTGTAAATTAGCACCAAAACTCTATAAACAAAATTTTAAATATCAGATGAATGACAGGAGTGATTATTTGTTCTCTACTTAATTTCAGAATGGTCAAACAACCAAAAAAAAGCTGAAAAAGAGTTGCAGGAGAGCAGCATGCTGAGGTAAGAAAATGTATAAAAAAGGTGAAAACAAGTATTTCATTTTTAAATGACAGTTGCCATTGGTAAACAGTGCTTTAGTAAATTAAATGTCATTCAGTTAGGG
This sequence comes from Lithobates clamitans, assembly GCA_037952925.1. Taxonomy (NCBI): domain Eukaryota; kingdom Metazoa; phylum Chordata; class Amphibia; order Anura; family Ranidae; genus Lithobates; species Lithobates clamitans. Next base: position 438,009 of record JBBGZY010001140.1, read on the forward strand.
TTTACATCAATTCTATTGTAGATTTTTATATGTTATATTTTTATGCACCGAAGGCTTTCTCATCTGTATCTAAATATAACCTGTGCTGTGCCTTCGACAGGTAGAACTATGATATATAGTGATTAGTGGCATACATTAAATAGCAGCTATAATGGAGTAAAGCAGAGCAGGATTTAGTATTCTCTTCCTGCTTTCCTCATTACATTATATATGCTAACCCGATACAGTTTGTCACAAAAATCAATCCTGTAGATTCTCGTGGGCTTGCATTGCAGACATTGCTCTTGATTTATTTGGCTTACTTTCTGCTGCAAGCAAAAAGTTTATAATGGAATCTAACAGCAGGAAAGGTGTCTGCAATTGGAGTATACAATTTCACATTCAACTAACTGCACTAGCATTGACTTTACCTGTTAACATGTATTTATTCCGGCTGTTTTAGTGCTAAGGTTACATACTGTAAGTGGTAGGGTTATATAACACTTGTTTCTAGATGACACAACACAGAATTCATACTTTTCTACACTTACAGATTGGCATTTTGTTACAGTATTTCTGGTGCTAAAAATGCAATCAGCTACGCACAGCAGCTCATAATAAACGTTCTGCTTTCAGGTTTCTTTCACACAGACAATCAGGGGGGTGGTAACACAGGAGGTTTATCCACGTTTTTACTGATGTCCGACTGCCCACCTACATAAAAGACATGGTGCCCCTTGAGTGGGTAAACATTATGGTGGCAGTCATGCTTTGCATTCCAGTGCTGCAATTTTACTGCTACATGCCAAGCTTGACAGGCAGTACTGCCAGTCAATCTCTGCCATGTACACTATATTGCTAAAAGTATTGGGACACCTGCCTTTACACGCACTTTAACGCTAATGGCATCCCAGTCTTTGCCCATAGGGTTCAATATTGAGTTGGCCCACCCTTTGCAGCTATAACAGCTTCAACTCTTCTTGGAAGGCTGTCCACAAGGTTTAGGAGTGTGTCTATGGGAATGTTTCACCATTCTTCCAGAAGCGCATTTGTGAGGCCAGGCACTGATGTTCGACGAGAAGGCCTGGCTCGTAGTCATCTGCTCTAATTCATCCCAAAAAGTGTTCTATGGGTTGACGTCAGGACTCTCTGCAGGCCAGTCATGTTCCTCCACCTAAAACTCGCTCATCCATGTCTTTATGGACCTTGCTTTATGCACTAGTCCAAATCATTTGGTGGAGGGGGGATTATGTTGTGGGGTTGTTTTTTAGAGGTTGGGCCTGGCCCCTTAGTTCCAGTGAAGGGAAATCTTAAGGCATCAGCATACCAAGACATTTTGGACAATTTCATTCTCCCAACTTTGTGGGAACAGTTTAGGGATGGCCCCTTCCAGTTCCAACATGACTGTGCACCAGGGCACAAAGCCAGGTCATCCAGACATGGATGAGAAAGTTTGGGGTGAAGGAACTTGACTGGCCTGCACAGAGTCCTGACCTCAACCTTTAATTCATCCCAACACCTTTGGGATGAATTAAAGCGGAGACTGCGAGCTAGGCCTTCTCATCCACATCAGTTCCTGACCTCACAAATGCGCTTCTGGAAGAATAGTCAAACATTCCCATAGACACACTCCTAAACCTTGTGGACAGCCTTCCCAGATGAGTTGAAGCTGTTATTGCTGCAAAGGGTGGGCCAACTCAATATTGAACCCTACAGACTTAGGCCTCGTACACACGATATAAAAATCAGAAGGGAAAATTTGTAAGATGAGCTGTCTGCGGATTTTTGGATCGTTAGTACGCTGCATTCGACAGCCGATTTGACTTTTTCGTCAGACAAAAGCTGTATGTGCAGGCTATAAATTTTTTCTCGGATGTGAACTCAATGTCTGATTTTTGGATGATCAGTACAGAAATCGTCACACAAACGTCGAAAGTACAAACACACATGCTCAGAATCAAGGAACGACTGGGAAGAGTTTGGTCTTGTAAACTACCTTTCGTAATCTAGAATTAACATTCGTGACGCGGCAATTGAGGAAATGTTGAAATGCAGCGCACATTCTCATCTTCTTTAATTGGATAATAATGAAGCTGCTTTGCTGGTGATATTGATGTATTTATGCCAAACGTATTTTAAAATGCATTTGTTTTGTACGATCTGAAAATCGCGAATCAACGCTAACCAAACATCTACTAACACGAAATTAGCAGAAGGGGCCCAAAGGGTGGCGCTTGAGAAATGAACTTCCTCTTTATACTCACATAGTATGTCACTAAGTTCGTGTTTGTCAAACGACAATTTGTGGATAGTCAGTATGCTAGACAAAATCCTGCACACGTGCTTTTGACAAAAATCAGACACTCAGTCGTACAACAATCAAACCGTGTGTACGAGGCCTAAAGTACACGCGGTACAATTGTTGGAAGGGGATTGCCTGTTGACAGACTGCTGTCCTAAATTCTTACCGTTAGTACGCTCCTTTTGACAATTGTTGTCCAATTTTCCGCCAAGAAATGTTGGATGACAGGCTAGTAAATTTTCAGCGGACAACGGCTCCACATCTGATTTTTGTATGGTCAGTACACAAATCCGTCACACAAAGGTCGAAAGTACATATACGCATGACCGGAACCAAGGAACAAGCTGGAAGCTGTCGGTCTGGTAAACTAGCGTTCGTAATAGACATGTGCATCCATTTTCGTCCAAATGCATTTTTGTCCGAATTTCAGGTATTTTCGTTATCGTTTTAACAAACGATAACGAAAGTGCAGGATCCAAAAAACGAAAGATCCGACATAAATAAATGCTTTATTTTCATTTTCGTTGCGACAACAGTTCGATATAGATAGGAGATTCGACATGATGCTGACAATAACAATCTGTGTCCATCGAACCTGTGGTCGAATGTGCCTAACCTTAATTCTATTGCCCCGTACACACGGTCGGATTTTCCGACGGAAAATGTGTGATAGGACCTTGTTGTCGGAAATTCCGACCGTGGGTAAGCTCCATCACACATTTTCCATCGGATTTTCCGACACACGAAGTTTGAGAACAGGATATAAAATTTTCCGACAACAAAATCCGTTGTCGGAAATTCCGATCGTGTGTACACAAATCTGATGGAAAAAGTGCCACGCATGCTCAGAATAAATAAAGAGATGAAAGCTATTGGCCACTGCCCCGTTTATAGTCCCGACGTACGTGTTTTACGTCACCGCGTTCAGAATGATCGGATTTTCCGACAACTTTGTGTGACCGTGTGTTACAAGACAAGTTTGAGCCAACATCCGTCAGAAAAAATCCTAGGATTTTGTTGTCGGAATGTCCGAACAAAGTCCGACCGTGTGTACGGGGCATATTAGTCCAAGATTATTCTACATAGAGAGAAAAGATTCGACATAGAGAGAAAAGATTCGACATAGAGAGAAAAGATCGCTGCTGGAATTGGGTGGGGGAAGTAAACTAAAAATAATGATGATGATGAATGTTATTGGCTGATTGTAACCAAAGAGGAGGAGCAGTAAAATAGCTAGAACTAAGTACACACGTACAGCCAACTTACTTTCACTTACGATTTGCTAGCAGAGAGAGACACACACACTGAATCATTTCAGAAGACAGTCAATCTTAGCTGGTCCGTTTGTCAGAGAACCTGAATTATTTCGCAATTAAGCATAAGCACAGCAGCAGAACAATAGTGAAGCAAGCTACAGTTCAACTTAACGTTTTCATAATAATCTGCTGCTATTGTGTTAGTGTTGTGAACTTGATAGTGATACTAGTGTTGCTAGTGTTGTGATAGCTTTTGAGGCTGCCCGTGTTGTGGGGGGGGGGGGGGGGGGGGGAGTTATAATATTATTATTATTATTTAATATAGATTCTATATTATAGATTGAGATTCCATATAGATTCTATATACCCTATCTTGTTACCTGTCTGATCAGTGATCACTATCACCAGTCCATTTTCTGTTTGAACTATATACAGTACATTCAACATGAATGACGAAGATTCGACAAAGCAGCGAAAAACATACAAACGTCGAATCTTTGGCTTATGGTGTCTGTCGAAAGTTCTAAGAAGATTTGACGGAGCAGCTAAACTATACAGCGTTGTACAGTTTAGCTGCTCCGCCGAATCTTCTTTGAACATTCAACAGACATCATAAGCCTTCAATGACAGATTCGACCTTAATTAATTGGGATTTTCGAACAAATGCAATTTTTAACGAAAAACGACATGAATAAAAACGAATTTCGGGAGTAACTAAATAAATGTATTTTTCGGACGAAAACGAAATTCCAAAACGAAATATTTCAGTGTGCACATGTCTAGTTCGTAATGGATAATTAACATTTGTGACGCGGCAAATAATGAAATGCAGAAATGCAGCGCACATTCTCTTCTTCTTTAATGGGATAATAATGAAGCTGCTTTGCTGGTGATACTGATGGAGTTATGGCAAACTTATTTTAAAAGTGTTTGTTTTCTAGTGATATCAAGAATATTATTATTATGCCTGTTGTTTGTTTTTTTGGGCAAGTTACTACAACAACTATTATCCCAGAGTTTTTAAGATCAAAGACACAAATATGTTGGTGTCCCTTGTTAATTTTACATTGTATTTTTTTTTATGTAACTGCCTACTCCCAAACTGTCATTTGAAGTAAAACACATAGCCAAGTATTATTCTACCCATTTTTTTTACTGTGCAGAAAAAATAACACTAATTAAATTAAAATGCTTTCCATGCATACAAAAAATATAGAAAATATAACAAATAAAAACATTATTCCAAAAAAAAAACCCAAAATACTAGAAAATAGTAAGTGGTGAAAGGGGTAAAATCCCCAGTCCAGAGGGGTTGTTGGGGTTCTTGTTTCTGGTATTGCCACTGACCGCCATGCTGCTGTGGTGGGTGGGGTGGCTGTGATGTGTGGGTTGGCTGTGGAGGTGGTGGAGGGGGGGGGGGGGCACAAAATCAGAAATGTGTGTGATTTCTGAAATTTGGCCCATCACCCCCTTGTTGAGGAGCTGCAGGATGAGTTCCTCACACATGCTCCTTTGCCCACCGGCCATCTGCCTTAATTTATTAGCCGTCACACACCCAAATGCTTCAGCCTCATCTGGGTCTTTCCGGAGGGCAGTAGTGGCCTGGCTGAGGAAGGCAGCTGTGGCCTCCTCCAGATTCCTGCTCTTTCTGGCCCTTTTAGCAGGAGGGCGTAGAGGAGGGATCTGGGACTCTGTCTGGCTGCTGGCCGCTGGCTCCTCCAGACTGACACTTTCCTGTGTATGAAAATGGGACATAATTAGAATCTTTTTTTGTGTTTGATCACACACAATTTTGATCTCCTCACTGTTGCAAATAGAATGTGAAGAAATAGAAAAGACTATTATTCTTACCCCAGCATTTTTCATTCTTGTTAAAATCATTTTTGGTCACTACTCTCTATTGATATGGAAACCACTTTGTTAAGGCAGAAATATTTTCCCAACAACGTTTAGTTATCATCATGGTATTTTTGGATACAAATATGTTCAACAATTCTATACCTGGGTCAAGCTGCGCTCATCCACATCTTCATCCTGTGCATCAGGACCTGTGCGAACTTCAGGACCTGTGCGGACCTCAGGAACTGTGGCCTCAGCAGACGTCAAAGGGAGCGTAGACAGCGATGGTCTGGGTTGTGTCTGGTCTGTCAAAAACCTCAGGCTGTGGTAATACCACAGCCTGGTGACATATAGGTCATCCGCTGCTGCTCGATATCTCTCAGAGTCAAGGACCTTGTTCAGTTCCCTTTTAAATGTACTCCGAAGGTTGGCTATCTTTTGCTTTACGTAGTTGGTGTCTGCCCTGGGGTACACAGGATTGAACAACTCTAATGCCGCGTACACACGGTCGGACTTTCTGGCATACTTGGTCCGGCGGACCAGAGTGTGCCGGACAATCCGCCCGTGTGTAGGTGCTGGCAGGCTTTTCCGGCTGACTTTTTCCCAAAAGCCCGCCTTCCCTAGATTTGAAACATGTTTTAAATCTTTCCGTCAGACTCAGTTTCTGGCGGAAAGTCCGCTCGTCTGTGTGCTGGTCTGATGGAAAGCCTGCTCGTGTATATGCTGGTCCAACGGACCAGATACGACGCAAGGGCAGGGTATTGCATTTTGCGCTCGCTGCAATAGGAAAAACAAATTATCCTATTGCGGCGAGCGGAAAGTCCGCTCGTCTGTGTGCTGGTCTGACGGAAAGCCTGCTCGTGTATATGCTGGTCCAACGGACCAGATACGACGCAAGGGCAGGGTATTGCATTTTGCGCTCGCTGCAATAGGAAAAACAAATTATCCTATTGCGGCGAGCGCGGGGCATACCAGGCCCCGCACTTCACCAGAGGAGTACTTGCATCATCGTAGATATCTTCTCCTTGGGGAACTGTGTGGTACATTATCCTGGTCATGGCGGTCTCAATTAATCTTTGAGAGAGTCCTTGGATACAGGGAATACAACAACAACCACAAATGACTAAGATTGCTAAAACCACGGCAATAGAGATCAAACATGAGGTGGCAAGTCCAGTCCATTTCCCAAACCAACCTTCAAGCCAATTTGTGAATGGATCATTAATACCAGAGTTTTCCGCTAATTCATTCGATAAAGCTGTTAATCCTTCAACGATTAATTTTCCCAAAAGGTCAGTTCCTGATATCCAAGCTCCTAAACCGTATAACCTCTGATCTTCTAGTTTGGGGTCCTTCAGGGAAATCAATAATATATTGCAATTCTTAGTTTCTGGCGGAAAGTCCGCTCGTCTGTGTGCTGGTCTGACGGAAAGCCTGCTTGTGTATATGCTGGTCCAACGGACCAGATACGACGCAAGGGCAGGGTATTGCATTTTGCGCTCGCTGCAATAGGAAAAACAAATTATCCTATTGCGGCGAGCGCGGGGCATACCAGGCCCTTAGGCCTGGTATGGATTATGCAGGGCGCCCCCTCCCCCAAAGCACCCGCCCCCCATGTTGAGGGCATGCGGCCTGGTACGGTTCAGGAGGGGGGGCTCGCTCGTCCCCACCCCCTTTTTCTGACCGGCCGGGCTGCGTGCTCGGATCGGGGTCTGGTATGGATTTTAGGGGGGACCCCACGCCGGTTTTTCGGCGTAGGGGCTTTCCTTTATAATCCATACCAGACCTAAGGGCCTGGTATGCACCGCGACGGGGCTCGCAAGGTGTTAATCTCGCCGATAAAAGCGGCAAGATTGACTTCCTTTTCTAGTCCCGTCGCACCTGAGTCACGTTCAAAATGAACGGACTTGTCCGTGTGTGAGCAAGTCCGTTCATTCTGAAAGTCCGCCATAACTCTGGCGAAAGTCCGTCGGAAAGACGGACGGACTTAGCCCACCAGAAAGTCCGGTCGTGTGTGGGCGAGTCCGTCCGTTTTAAAGTCCGGCGCACCTGGCGGACAAAGTCCGTCAGAAAGTGTGCCAGACCAAGTATGCCAGAAAGTCTGACCATGTGTACGCGGCATTACAGTTTCTCCAAAGCGGCCTTTCTCAGTATTTTACTTGAGTAGTCTCTAATCTTCACCTTCCAGAGACAGGGCAGCTCCCGGTACATGTCAATGAATTGGGGGAGAAATTCTGGTGAAGTGAATTTATCAGTCATGATGATATGATGCCTGCAAGACACAACACAAGACAAACCATAATGTCTGGTGTCAGTAAAATTCCATTCTCTCACTGATCAGTCAACTCCGGTCATGTTGATTAGAAGAAAGATTTATTACAAATGTATCGATACATAGGGGTGAACTCTGTTCACAGCAAGGAGTTCCAGCAGAGTCACACAGGAACCCTTTTACACATGTCATTTTATAGCAGTATTTGGTAAGCTGCCATTGGCTAAGGCACACTGGTGACTCATGGTGCATCGTCAGCTTTATTGTCAAAAACCAGTGTCCTTTCACAATATTTCCTATAATGGTAAACTTTTGCTAGTTCTTTTAAGTATTGTTTAAGGCGTTAGTCGGAAATAAGCAGGTTGCATAAACAACAAGTCAGCGCCATTTTATATAGAAAAAAACATATAAGGAACAAGGCAAATGTTGATATCACTTGTAATTCTTTACATATTTCTTATCATTACCTCCTCTGATGTCTATATTTGCTTCCTCAATTTATTACTTCAGTGCAGGTCCATTCCACAACTGGGTTTTCAGACCTTACTTCATTGAGAGGAGTACTTGTATCATCGTAGATATCTTCTCCTTGGGGAACTGTGTGGTACATTATGCTGGTCATGGCGGTCTCAATTAATCTTTGAGAGAGTCCTTGGATACAGGGAATACAACAACAACCACAAATGACTAAGATTGCTAAAACCACGGCAATAGAGATCAAACATGAGGTGGCAAGTCCAGTCCATTTCCCAAACCAACCTTCAAGCCAATTTGTGAATGGATCATTAATACCAGAGTTTTCCGCTAATTCATTCGATAAAGCTGTTAATCCTTCAACGATTAATTTTCCCAAAAGGTCAGTTCCTGATATCCAAGCTCCTAAACCGTATAACCTCTGATCTTCGAGTTTGGGGTCCTTCAGGGAAATCAATAATATATTGGAATTCTTTGGTTCTGTACAGGGAGAGTGGGCTGCTTTTAGTTATGGTTAATCTATTCTTTAAATCTCCTGCTGCTGGGATCTCATATCCCCAATCCTGGGCTGCAGTTGTCCACATGACTGAATCCCAAGTAGTACACCCGGTAGTTCCAGCCAGGTAGCACACGTATTTGTCTGCCCAGGTCAACTTGCTTGCTTCTACCTTATCTACATAATGTGTCATCTGGCAGAAATCCACCTGTATAGTACTGGTGGTTCCTTCAACAAAGGTAAGGTTTAATGCTCTTCCTGTCTCTTCCCAATTAATTCGTTCCACTATCATCCCGTGTCTCCTACCTTCCCGTATAGAAGCCTCTCCTGGAGTCACCAATGCTCCCACGAGGAACAAAAACCCTACCATCCTATCTGAAGTGAGGGGGGCCTAAATAGGGCCTTTTCTTCACCAAGATTGAGGTTAATTTGCTCTTTAATATCCCATTATGTCTTTCTATGAGCCCTGCTGACTGAGGGTGATATGCACAGTGATTCTTTACTTCTATACCCATCACATCTGTTAGGTGTTTTATGGTCTGATTTACAAAATGTGGACCATTATCGCTATAAATCTTCTCTGGTATCCCAAATTGTGAAATGATATCTTTTAGTAAGGCTTTGGATACTGTTAAGGCGTCAGCACTTCCTGTGGGGAATATCTATACTCATTTGGTCAATGCATCAATGATTTCCAAACAATATTTCTTCCCTTTCACATTTGTCTAATTCAATAAAATCCATGCAAATGTGTTGGAATGGATATTGCGGTGTGGGGAAGTTCCCTTTCCGTGGTCTTATGCCTCCCTGAGCATTGTGTCTTGCACATATAATGCATTGAGAACAAAAAGTTTTTTAGTAGTTTGTTAAGCCATAGGCTGTACATACCTTATTTAACATCTCAGTCATCCCCCTGTTTGACACATGAGTTACTCCATGTGTCAATACTGCTGCATACCTAAATAAGGATTTTGGCAATACCAGCTTTCCTTCAGGTGATGTGTAGATGTTATCTATTATTGTGCAACCTTTTGTTTTCCAATATTGTTTCTGCTGTATATCAGTAAGGACTGTATGATCTATCTCTATGATTTCCTGTTCTGTCATGTGTCACTTCTGCATATCTAGTTACACTTGTGCCATCTGGATTTTTCGTACTGGAGCCATCAACAAAAAGTGTCATGTCAGGGTTAGATAACGGTACATCTTTCCAATCACTTCATGGCAGTACCTTTTCAGCGATGGTAGCAGTACAGTCATGTTTATGACCATCAGTAGGAAGTGGTATTAGTGTGGATGGGTTTAATGTACTACATCTCTGTATTGTTAAGTGAGGTTGTGTCAAAAGTATTGTCATACAGGAAAGGTGTCGTGCTGGGCTCAAATGTATGGACCAACGGGGCGTGGTCAGTATTGAATACCCGGAAATCCAAGCTCTACAAAAATTTGTCATGCCCAAAAAAGACATCATTTGTTTCTTTGTTTCGGACTTCGGCACCTGGAGGAGGGCTCAAATTCTCTCCTCATCCAGGTGTCGACCTTCTTTTGAGATATTATACCCTAAGTGACCTGCTGTTGCCACAACTGGAGTTTAGTTTTATTTACCTCATGCCTTTGGTATAACTGCCTGGTTAACAGCTTGTAAATCCTGTACCATTCTCCAGCCTGTGGAAGGCGGAGCCTTCTTAACAGGAAAAAGAGGGGTATTGCAGGGGCTATACTCTCCTCTGCTTCCTTCTTAAGGGGGTATCTCCTTCATCACCTTGCACAAAAACCTTTACTTTCACATTTTTTTCCATCACTTTCAAATACTTCTCAGAATGCTTAACATATTGCAAAACATCTAAAACTGATGCAGTTCAGTAAGTAACCAAGTTTTTAACAATGTAATACTTATGATCCTGTTTTAATCCTTTAACAAAAGCTATCCTTAGCTGTTGTTGATATGTACTTTTCACATCCTCAGCTTTGGGGAGCCCAGAGAACACTTTAAAAACTTCTCGTAGTTTATTTAGATAATCACTGACACTTTCCTTGTCTTCCTGTACAGTCATATTAATCTTTTGCCAGTCAGTTTGTTATACCCATCGGAGATTGCATCTCTGATAGAAGGCAGTCAATCTGTCTGTCAAATCTTGGCTATCAAGGGCCAGTGGTTCCCCTTTTTGTTGAGGGGGCACTGTGGCTACACAGGAGTCCCAATTTCCCTTTACTGATGCCCAATCTGATCCTAGAACCCTCCTTAAGGCCCTTTCCACTTCGACCCCATTTAGCCTATAACTGTTCCTCAGACCTTTTCATATTTTCAATGATTTGGTTTGGGGCCCCAAACTTAGGATATTTAATATGCTCGGTAGCCTTCTGCACGTCACTCTCAGTCCATGGTCTAAAAACAGTCATAGTTAGGGGCTGACCGTTTTGTCTGCCTTTTTGTCCACTAGGGGCAGTTGAGCTTGGCATTTCTCTTTTGTTCTCCTTCCTTCTACTCTAATTCTAGCATGCTCAAACCAGTATTCCGCCATTTCTAATCCATACTTTTTTTTTTCCTTGAGTTTAGAATACAAGAACTTTGCCAAAATCTATATAAAACAGCAAACAAAGTCCAAACTCTCCAATCTGTTTTATATAGATTTTGGCAAAGTTCGAGAGTAGAATTACCAGTCTTGTATTCTACATATGTATATATATACATATATATATATACATATATATATATATATACATACATACATATATATATATACATATATATATATACATATGTAGAATACAAGACTGGTAATTCTACTCTCGAACTTTGCCAAAATCTATATAAAACAGCAAACAAAGTCCAAACTCTCCAAACAGGATATATATATAGATATATATATATATAGATATATACATACATACATATACATATAAAACAACTTATACCTTTACCTTATTTACTACAAAGTACAGTTGGTCAAAACAAACAGTATTCTTAGCGTTCTGATCAGATTTTTTTTTTTTTTACACACACACAAAAGAGGAAGTGCACTTAGGTGTCCATGAAGGGGGGGGGGAGGAGTGAGGGTGTCCAGTTTTTTTGTTTTTTTTTAACCACAAGTTTGCAGCCAGACAGATCATAAAGCAGGCCTTTTATCAACCTGTAAACCACCAGACTAGCAACCCTTGGATCACAGTAAAAATAAGAATAAGAAAAGCAAAAATATCAAGACTCCCCACACATAAAGTTAGCAGTAATGTTAAACATGAGGAGGAAAGAGCGAGAGTTAGTCTCATGATTTAACAAATGCAGCAAAAGGAACAGTGCAGGAAATATTGCTCTCGAGAGAAAAAGAGAAAAACAATCGATCTATGGTGGAAGTGTTTCTGATCAAGTTAGATTGATTCCTGCTCGTACATTCACTTCCTCTTTTGTCCCAACCACCACTCAGTTAGAAAAAAAACTGAAATGGCCACTGTGACTCTGTAATCTATCCAGATTACTTGTAGTCACTATTCACAACAATTATCAATCATCTATCATCTTTCAGTACCTTAAATTTTTTGTAATCTGTCTCTGACAGCGGGCTACGTCTATTTACCATAGGCAACGTCCCCAAGTGCCTCTGTCTTCGGCCCCTGTGTGACCTAGATCTTTTATGATCAACGACAGTGCCGGCATACTCAATAAAAACCCAAATCACCTTGAGTAGAAGAGAAAAGAAAAGATCTGTCTTACCTTTCACAGACCCGGAGGACTGGATCAGAAGTCCAGGAGTAGAAGTCAGGTGTGGATCCCGGAACCGACCAGCCTCTTTTTACCACTTAACTTGAGTGGGAGGACCTAGGTCTCGGCGAGAGGGAGTCTGATACTCACCGATATTTTGGACGGAACCGTTCAATCCACCACCTAATCCTTACTTCCGGCTCGAAAGGACCATGGTGTCAGTAAAATTCCATTCTCTCACTGATCAGTCAACTCCGGTCATGTTGATTAGAAGACAGATTTATTACAAATGTATCGATACATAGGGGTGAACTCTGTTCACAGCAAGGAGTTCCAGCAGAGTCACACAGGAACCCTTTTACACATGTCATTTTATAGCAGTATTTGGCAAGCTGCCATTGGCTAAGACACACTGGTGACTCATGGTGCATCGTCAGCTTTATTGTCAAAAACCAGTGTCCTTTCAGAATTTTTCCTAATATGGTAAACTTTTGCTAGTCCTTTTAAGTATTGTTTAAGACGTTAGTCGGAAATAAGCAGGTTGCATAAACAACAAGTCAGCGCCATTTTAGCTAGAAAAAAGCATATAAGGAACAAGGCAAATGTTGATATCACTTGTAATTCTTTACATATTTCTTATCATCTGGCTTAACCCATAAGCTGGTCCCAGTATAGGCCTCAATCTAACAGTACAGACCACTCATAGGTGTGCGCAGCCTATTACATTAGGGTGTGCACCCCAAAGTTCCAACACACATAAATGCCACCTTCTGTCACAGGAAGGGGGCTCTGGTGGTGGGAGGCAGTCAATTAGGAGCATATTATGGTACACCCTAAATACTGGTGTAATGTGTTCCTAAAGTTGAACCTAGACTTTAATATAATGGGGGCATTTACACTGGCCACTGGCACCCCCAACCACCCACCTGGTGCTGCTTCTGGATAATGCTAATGCACATGGGGTGATTAGGGTGTGCCCAGGCACACCCGGCACACCCTGTGCGCATGCCTATGAGGCCACTACCAACTATGCCCCAATTTCCAATTGTTCCTTAGCTTTCTGGTCCTTTCGTGCGTTGGTGATCGTTCGTCCCTCACTCCAAGATCGTTCCTACGGCTGTTCCATCGACCGTGTGTTCTTGCTTTATACACACTGGGCATGCGTCAAACTCCACTCTCAGTGTGTCATGACGCTGGGGCGTAACCATCTCTCTTCTGCATGCGACACACACGGCGGAACATTGGGGAGGGAAAACATGGTGGATTCGGCAGATTGCAGCCAGCCCCGTGGTGGTGGAGCTTATAGGAGGCACAAAGCAACACCCATGAGCAAGGGTGAGATGGTGGAGATGGTGTGCATCCTAGAGAAGCATGATTACGACTGCAAGCTGCGCATTTACGAAAGGCCCAACAGCTGAAAGGACATAATTTTGGAGAAGGTCATCGCCGTTTTGCATTGCAAATTTTTGGTGTAACGATCAAAGGACCAAATCCAAAAACGATGGTCTGATCTCAAACACCGTAAGCAAGACCAGATATAGTACATACATCAGATCATAAAAAAAGTAAGCAATATTTGGATCTTAACAATATGTATATGTGTAAATTAGCTGTCTGTATATGTTCTTTCTCCAAGTAGCTCTAGAGAATTCTATATAAGCTTTTATAAAATCTTTGTATGACTTGAGATTCCAAAGATAAAGGTAAATATAAAGCATATATGAACATTCTTATTTGGTCATGTTTTTGGACATTCCTTTTTTTTTGGTACTTAAGGAGGCACAAAAAAAGGAGGCTCCCTAAGCCACCACAAGGGATGAAGGGAGGCTACCCTGGCTCGGACCCCAACAGGGGAGGCAACAAGGCTATCTTCCCCCCAAAAACGTAAGTGCCAACTTCAAACACACTCATTTAGCCACCAACAGGGGTGTTTCCAGGTGGACCAAAGACCATAGGCTTAGGGCAGAACTTAAGGGGTAAAGAACCCTTTCTGGTTGCTGCCTGGCTCATCAGTGCCCAATAATGCAGCCTTGCTAGGGATGAGCCGAACACCCCCCGGTTCGGTTCGCACCAGAACCTGCGAACGGACCGAAAATTCGCATGAACGTTGGAACCCCCATTGACGTCTATGGGACTCGAATGTTCGAAATCAAAAGTGCTAACTTTAAAGGCTAATTTGCATGGTATTGTCCTAAAAAGGGTTTGGGGACCCGGGTCCTGCCTCAGGGGACATGTATCAATGCAAAAAAAAGTTTTTAAAACGGCTGTTTTTTCGGGAGCAGTGATTTTAATGATGCTTAAAGTAGAAAAAAAAATTGGTCCTTTGGTGGTGGTGATGGTGGTGCTGGTGCCAAAACACTGTAAGTCCTCACAGTTACTCTTGGTGGGTGCTGAAACGGGCCCTGCTGTGAAATATTAGATCAAGAATTGTAATTACATGTCCCTGTTGAACAGGGGCAGAAAAATTGGGCCTTAGGCACTGGTGCTGGTGCCACAACACTGCAACCCCTCACAGATACTCTAGTTGGAGCGCAGGGACGAGCCCTGCTGCAAAGTATTGCATCAAAAATTGTAATTACACGCCCATGTTAAACAGGGGCTGAAAATTGGGCCTTAGCCACTGGTGGCTGCGCCCAGAACCAAAAATGTTCTTACAAGCTATCAGCATGATCATTGAGGAGGAAGAGGATAATCACTCAACATAAGAGGATAGTCACTCAACATCAGCATAGGCAGTCTTGAAGGGATCTGACATTTCAAAAAAAATTATTCGGTTACATCAGCATCAGGTGCTTGGTAGCTGGTGGTGATCCAAGGCTGAAGGTCATTCAATCGACGGAGTCGGAGGGCAGATGCACCCTGTGATTGGTTACAAAGTCTCCAGCAGCACTGAATGTGCGTTCTGAAAGAACGCTGGATGCAGGACAGGCCAGTAGCTCAATTACATACTGTGCAAGCTCTGGCCAGTGATCTATCCTCAAGACCTAGTAATCCAGAGGATTTTCAGTGAGAAAGGTATCCAAGTCAGATCTTGCCCCTAGGTATTCCTGCACCATGTAAAACAGACGCTGGCGATGGTTGCTGGAATCGATCATACCTTGGGGCAGCAGACTAAGAAATTGTCTGAACGCATTGGTCAGATGGCCACCTTCTCCACCGCTCCTTCTTTGACTGACTGAAGCCTCAGCAACACGTTGTCCAGGAACAGGAGTTTGTAACCTCCCAGTCTCTGGGAACGTGTTGCACAGAGCTTTCTGCAAGGCCTCCCGAAGATGTTTCATCCTCTGCTCCCCTGCGACGGCAAGATAAGGTCCGCAACCTTACCCTTGTAACATGGTATAAGGAGGGTTGCCAGCCAGTATTGATCCCTCTCCTTGATACCACGAATATGAGGATCCTTCCGCAGGCTTTGCAGAATCAGGGAGGCCATGCAGCGTAGGTTTGCTGAGGCATTCGGCCTTGAGTCCTCTGAGTCACTAAGGACGACATGATCCGCAGCCACCTCCTCCCAGCCACGTACAAGTCCTTGGGTTTCTTAGGACAGTAAATGATCCCTTAAAGACTGCTGCTGATGCTGAGTGCCAGGCTCCACCTCCATGCTGACACAATCCTCCTCTTCCTCCTCCTCCTCGTCCTCTTCCTGTGTGATCGGCTGGCATGCAGGAACACTGTCTGGATAAAAGGGGGCCTTTAGAGGTGAGGAAGTCCTCCTCTTCCTGCCTCTGTTCTGCCTCAAGTGCCCTGTCCATTATTCCATGCAGCGTGTGCTCCAACAGGTGGACAAGGGGGACAGTGTCACTGATGCATGCACTGTCACTGCTCACCATCCTCGTGGCCTCCTCAAATGGTGACAGGACAGTGCATGCATCCCTGATCATGGCCCACTGGCATGGGGAAAAAAAAACAAGCTCCCCTGACCCTGTCCTGGTGCCATAGTCGCACAGGTACTCATTGATGGCCCTCTGCTGCGTGTGCAGCCGCTGCAGCATGGCCAACGTTGAGTTCCACCTGGTGGGCATGTCACAGATTAGGCGGTTCTTGGCAGGGTAAATTCCTTTTGGAGGTCTGCCAGCTGAGCACTGGCAATATGTGACCGGCGGAAATGCACACAGACTTTCCTAGCCTGCCTCAGGACATCCTGTAAGCCCGGGTACCTGCCCAAGAACCGCTGCACCACCAAGTTAAGGATGTGAGCCAAACAGGGCACATGGGTCAGTTGTCCCTGTCGGAGGGCGGAGAGGAGGTTGGTGCCATTGACGCAAACCACCATTCCTGCCATAAGTTGGCGTGGCGTCAACCACCTCTGAACCTGCCCCTGCAGAGCTGACAGAATCTCTGCCCCAGTGTGGCTCGTGTCCCCCAAGCACACCAGCTCAAGCACCGCATGGCATCTTTTGGCCTGCGTACTTGCGTAGCCCCTTGAACGCCTAGGGAGCAACGCTGGTTCCGAGGACAAAGCACAGGAAGAGGCCATGCAGGAAGAAGAAGAGGAGGGGGTGGAGGAGAGAAGTGTGTCAGAATCACCAGTACTGGCATTTTGGAGGCGTGGTGGCGGAACAACCTCCAACACTACTGCACCTTGTCCTGCATCCTTCCCAGCTGCCAGCAGTCACCCAATGCGCAGTAAAACTTAGGTAACGTCCCTGTCCATGCCTACTGGACCATGAGTCAACGGTAATATGCACCTTACCTCTGACCGCCCTGTCCAGCGAGGCCAAGACATTGCCTTCCACATGCCGGTAGAGAGCCGGAATCGCCTTCCATGAGGTGTCTGAAGGGCAAGCAGGTTGCAAGCAACAATAGACTGGGTAGGTAAGTATTTCCTTAATTTGACTAGTAACTTGACCATAACTCACTATGTAGGGCCTCAGCCACTTTACCATCATTCCCTTAATACTTTTTACTCTTCTTACTAGGTCATGATCTTCCATGATGTACTATTGGCAGAATGAGTGCAGATATTTTGCATTGTTTGAAGGAACTGGAGCAAATCAAGGAGGCTGCCACTGCTTTACAGCGAAGAATCAGAGATTTTGTGGACATGCTTGCCAAATTCTAATTTCCTCTTGCCTGGTCTGAAGTTTATTGTTCCACTTGTTGGCTCCTGTTTGCCCTTACTAAGTACCATGTTTTTATGACTTTAAAATGTCAAAGTTTAGGGACAGAACTCAGTGTTTCTCCACTCCTCTCCTCTAGGTGCACCACCAGGTCCTGTTTTCTAGATTTTCCTCAGTCTATAAATGACTCTGCGAATTACTAACAGTGAAAATAACATCATCACCTGTGCAAAATTCAATAAATCTAGAAAACAGGACCTGGGTTTTCATCTTGAGGAGGAGAGTTGGGAAACACTGCCCTAACTATTGTGAATTGTAATGTTTGTGTTTTTTAGAATCTAAAACCCAAAATCTGAAGGGGCCCACAAATTGGGTCTTAACATTCTTATTTCCCTAAAATGTGTGTAGTTCCATACATCTATTTTTCAAAAGCCCCAAAACACACAGTGTGTCAACATGTGCTATCTCCCATCACAGGGTATCAATGGATGCATTTTGGGGGTGCAACCCCTTCCTCATAACTAAAGTAGCTCTGAGGAAGGGGTTGCACCCCCGAAACGCTTCCATTGATACCCAGTGATTGGAGATAGCACATGTTGACACACTTGTTTTGGGGGTTTAGAAAAATAGATGTTTGTAACTACACACATTTTAGACATGGGATCATAAGGGACATATAATTGTTAGGCCTCTAAGTGTACGTGGCTTAGAATTTTGGCTTTTAGAGGGGTGAGATCACCCCATCTGAGGAAGGCAACGTCCACACAGTCTTAGGATACTAATGTCTCGTTTGCCCTTCACTTTACCAAATTCAAACTTTGTAAGTTACTGAGTTTTGGATGTGTATCTAATGGTTTAGAACATGCCTGTTTAAAAAATTAAAAAAAAAAATTTAAGGAGTTGTAAAGAAATAGTGTTTTTGAACTTCATGCATTAGATCCATTAAGAACAAAAACATTGTGTGTGTGTAGCAGACCCACAGCACACCATAATATTTAGCTGAAGAAGATATTGTCACCTCATGTAGCAATTAAGGTACATTGTCACTATTGGAGGAATTAAAGCCCATTTGGGAACATATTAGACATATAAGAAACACAGACAACAGTATTTCAAATGAAATAAGAGTTTATGATCTCAAAAAAATATAAGAAATGATCAGATACAATTTGCTGCCAAGCCACTGCCCCTCTACCCACAAAATATTCAAGGTATTTCTGACTTAAATCTCGGGCAACTTGTGAGGGCAATTCAGCACAGGCATTTTCAATAGCCGTGAGTACGCCCACAGACGGACAAGCTGCAGCCTCTTCAGCTGGGCCTGCCACTGCAGGGTCCACGTCTCTTGGCAGTTAGGCTAGGTAGCTGGTAGCATTCCTCCTTAAAAAAATATGTAGGATACAGCAGCACAGGACTACATGGTTTAGGAGTGCCAGGTTGATTGGAGTCAAAAACAGCCTGAAACGAATCGATAGGATGTCAAAAGCGTTTTCGACCACCCTTCTGGCATGAGAGAGCCTGTAATGGAAGATTCTCTGCTCTGGGGTGAGGTTCCTCATAGGAAATGGCTATCAGATGTTCCCCCAGAGCAAAGGCCTCATCTGCCACAAAAACAAAATTGAGACCCTCAACATTCTTCTCAGCAGGTGGCAAGTTTAAGGTGCCATTCTGGAGCCGCTTGTAGAACTCTGTCTTCATAATCACTCCTCCTTCAGAGTTGCGGCTGTTATTCCCAACATCCAAATACAAGAACTTGTAGTTGGCAGACACTACAGCTGGCATGACTATGCTGCAAAAGCCCTTAAAGTTAAAATAGTAGGAGCCAGAGTTGGCTGGTGGTACAATCCGGACATGCTTGCCATCAATAGCACCACCACAGTTGTGAAAATCCCATTGATGATGGAACTGGCCTGCAATGTCCTGCCATTGCTCTGGGTTGGAAGGAAACTGTGGATAAAAAAAGGAAAAAGAAATTACTACTTATGCACATAACATTGCAATCAGATTTGACACAAACATACTTAGCCAACATAAGGATACAATTAAATGAGTATTTAAAGACAAAAGTGGAAGGTCAACTTATCTGATTCCTCCTCCACACTCTGGGGGCCCATTAGACATATTTTAGGGGGTGTGATGGGTAGATGTTTTGGACAGATAAACCTCTCCACTTTCATGAGAGATGTTTGCATAAATAATCAGCCATACTTTGGCAGCCCCTCCTTACTTACACTATTGGCAGCCCAGTGGACAAGTAAGAAGTGTCATAATCTAAAAAGCTGGATACACACTGTCCAAATGTCATCATATTTTGACATTATGATTTAACCAATCACTATAATAGGAGACAAAAACTTAAGAAGTTTCAATTTGTAGGTAATCAGGCAGGCCCTTGCACTATATGGTTTGGGGAATTTATACAGAAATTTGAACACAAAAGAGGGATAGCGTGTATGGATTTTTCCATACAAGTCAGCAGAAAGAGTATTTGGATCTGTTGACTTAGCATTATTTTTTTTTTGGGGGGGGGGTTCCAAATGAGTTTGGGGCCCAAAAAAGGGCCTCTTGCACTCTGCCTGAATTTGAGGACACCAATAATGTTTTGTACACATTTAAGGGGTTGTTTAGGGTAAGCCCCAAAATGTAGCTGACAAAAAACATTGTTAAGTTACCAGGCTAGGTGTGTATGGGCCCAGGATAGCATGCTGAGGAGGTTAGTGAAGGAAAATATGCATGTAGGCCAAAAAAGGAGCAGGAAAAGATTACAGCATGCATGAGGACAAAAGAGGATATTCACAGTATATTATAATATTGATAATTATGTAATCAACAAATTAATAAAATACATTAGCAAACATAAATATATAGAATGTGATCTTAAAGGTAAAAACTTTCCCCAATATAGTCCTTCTGCAAGACTTGAATGATGGCTGAGCAGGTCTCTGGAAGAATGACTCCCAGAGCCTGGGGGGAGATCCCAGTAGTAAACTTGAGGTCCTGGAGACTTCTCCCCATCGCCAAGTACCGCAAGGTGGCTATGAGCCTTTGCTCTGGAGTGATGGAAAGCCTCATACATGTGTCCTGCTTTTTAATATAGGGGGTCACCAATGCCAAGAAGTGGTGAAAGCAGGGGTCTGTCATTTGGAGATAATTCTGAAAATCACCCAGGTTATTCTCCTGAAGCTCCCGCAGCAATGGCATATGACATAATTGGTCACGATTAAGCAACCAATTTTTGGTCCAAGAACTCCTCCTGTTCCTGGACTGGACTTGGGTCAAAGTAATAACTCCTAGCCCAATAATCAAACGTTCTCTCCACTGATTACACAACATGGCTGGTTGACAAACGGCCGCTCAGAAACAAACTGAAAAGCACAAACTGAAAAGCACAAACTGAAAAGCGCGAATCGACACTCACCAAACTTCTACTAGCAGGAAATTAGCAGAAGGAGCCCAAAGGGTGACGCTTGAGAGATGAACTTCCTCTTTATAATCTCGTAGTATGTCTAGTACCTCACTACGTTCGTGTTATGGAACGACAATTTGTGAAACGTTAGTATGCAAGACAAGATCCTTGCACACGTCCTTTTGACAAAAATCAGATGCTCGGTTGGCCAACAATCGTACCGTGTGTACGAGGCTTTAGACTGGGATGCCATTTAAGCTCATGTGCATGTCAAGACAGGTGTCCCAATACTTTTGACAATATAGTGTAAGTGAACCGAAATGCAAAATTGCAGATCAAAATAAAAAAATTGCCATGCTAAATAAATAATATTCAGAAGTTAATCATTAAATAATAGTTCATAAGGTGCTTTGCACATTGAAGTGAATAGTGATGAATAAATAAACGAAGTCCATTGAAGTGAAATCCAAACAAAGGTGATGGTTTAAGGCCGCCACAAGCTTAGATTTTCAGACGTCAGTTGTGTTACGACTACTGATCGTCCGAAAATCTTACTGTTAGTATGGTGCTTTCGACAGCTGATTTCACTTTTTCTTCAGACTAAAGCTAGAGGTGCAGACTATAAAATTTTTGTCAGATATGAACTCAACGTCTGATTTTCGTTTCATTAGTATGGTTTTCGTTAGGGATGAGCTGAACACCCCCTGGTTCGATTCGCACCAGAACCTGCGAACGGACCGAAAATTCGCATGAACCTTAGAACCCCATTGACGTCTATGGGACTCGAACGTTCGAAATCAAAAGTGCTCATTTTAAAGGCTAATTTGCATGGTATTGTCCTAAAAAGGGTTTGGGGACCCGGGTCCTGCCCCAGGGGACATGTATCAATGCAAAAAAAACTTTTAAAAACGGCTGTTTTTTCGGGAGCAGTAATTTTAATGATGCTCAAAGTAAAAAAAAGTGACATATTCCTTAAATATCGTACCTGGGGGGTGTCTATAGTATGCCTGTAAAGTGGCGCGTGTTTCCCGTGCTTAGAACAGTCCCTGCACAAAATGTCATTTTTAAAGGAAAAAAAGTCATTTAAAACTGCTTGCGGCTTTAATGTAATGTCGGGTCCTGGCAATATGGATGAAAATCAGTGAGACAAACGGCATGGGTACCCCCCAGTCCATTACCAGGCCCTTTGGGTCTTGTATGGATATTAAGGGGAACCCCGCACCCAAATTAAAATAAGGAAAGGTGTGGGGCCACCAGGCCCTATATACTCTGAACAGCAGTATACAGGCGGTGCAAACAAGACAGGGACTGTAGGTTTGTTGTTAAGTAGAATGTAATTGTAATTTTGAACTGGTACATTTTTAACGTGTTTAGCTCCAGCCAAAAAATCTTTTTTAAGCTTTTTGGAAAACATAAGGAAGGGTTATCACCCCTGTGACATTTGTTTTGCTGTCTGTCCTCCTCTTCAGAAAATTTCACCTCACTTTTTGTCCCAATGACAAATGTTTTTTGAAAATTTGGGTTTTTTTGTGGAACAAGGATTTAGAAAGCATCAGTGGAAAGGAGAAATGTTTTTTCCCATATTAACTCTTACAGGAGAGAATTTCCCTTCCTAGGGGTAAATTTCATCTCACTTCCTGTTGTCTCCTTCCGTTTGCAAGTAGGAGTCGTTTGTAAGTTAGATGTTTGAAAGTAGGGGCCTGCCCTATATACTCAGCATTTGGGCCTTAGGTGTTGTTGTGGCCACAACACTGTAAGCCCTCACAGGGCCCTGCTGTGAAATATTAGATCAAGAATTGTAATTACATGCCCCTGTTGAACAGTGGCAGAAAAATTGGGCCTTTGGTGGTGGTGGTGGTGCTGGTGCCACAACACTGTAAGTCGTCACTCGCTCTTGGTGGGCGCAGAAATGGGCCCTGCTGTGAAATATTAGATCAAGAATTGTAATTACATGCCCCTGTTGAACAGTGGCTGAAAAATTAGGCCTTAGGCACTGGTGCTGGTGCCACAACACTGCAACCCCTCACAGACACTCTAATTGGAACGCAGGAACGAGCCCTGCTGCAAAGTATTACTTCAAAAATTGTAATTACACGCGCCTGTTAAACAGAGGCTGAAAAATTGGGCCTTAGGCACTGGTAATAAGAAAGGGCAAACCACCGCGCTAAATATAAAAATTAGTACATACAAAACATATTGAGAAAATAAAAATGAAAAAACCAAAAGTGACAAATCAGTGAATAAATAAATATACAAGCAGCCGCTAAAAGTGGGATACACACATTACAAAATATTCAATAAGGAGCAGCGCTGTGACAACAAAGGTTTGTATGATATAAACCAAATCAGATAAAATGAATATTAGACCCAAAATTAGGATTAATTCCAAAGTTCATAATAAAGTTCATAGTAACCAAGAGGTAAAAAGTCCTATCCAGAATCAATTTCAAATAGTAGATATAGTGAGAAACGTAGATAGGTGGGAATACAAATAAATCAATGTGTCCTTCACCGCACCACTGTGGTATTGGTAGGAATGTGCGCTTACCAAACGGCAAGCTTAGGGAAGCTTGCGACCTTAACCCGGTCGGGGCCTTTCAGGAAGGGAACACCAAAAGGAAAACACACCACCTTCGCTTGGAATAAGCACGCTGTTCCCCAATTATCCAGTATTCACTGTATTGTAGAGATGTGACCCCTGGCTAGGGATAAATCTCGAGGGAGGTACACCAAAGAGAGAAGAAGAGCAACATAGCGTAATCCTGCTTTCACCTTTTATTAAAAAATATTAAAATCGCACTTACACTCAGATGGATAAACAAAAGAACATAAAGCCGGCCGGCTAGAAGCGAACGCCCGTCCTGCAGACGGTAGATGCAGCACGTCAGCACGCCCGTCGTACGTTTAACCACACTCTGACGTCGTCTGGGGCACGGGCGATGCACTGACGTGCTTAGGCACTGGTGCTGGTGCCACAACACTGCAACCCCTCACAGATACTCTAATTGGAACGCAGAAATGAGCCCTGCTGCAAAGTATTGCATCAAAAATTGTAATTACATGCTCCTGTTAAACAGGGGCTGAAAAATTGGGCCTTAGGCACTGGTGGTGGCGCCCAGAACCAAAAATGTTTTTACAAGCTATCAGCGTGATCATTGAGGAAGAAGAGGATAATTACTCAGGGATAGTCACTCAGCATCAGCATAGGCAGTCTTTGAAGGGATCTGAGATTTCCAAAAAAATTATTCGGTTACATCAGCATCAGGTGCTTGGTAGCTGGTGGTGATCCAAGAAGACTGATTCATTTTTATGAAGGTCAGTCGATCGACCGAGTCGGTGGACAGACGCACCCTGCGATCGGTTACAAAGCCTCCAGCAGCACTGAATGTGCGTTCCGAAAGAACGCTGGATGCAGGACAGGCCAGTAGCTCAATTGCATACTGTGCAAGCTCTGGCCAGTGATCCATCCTCAAGACCCAGTAACCCAGAGGATTTTCGGTGGGAAAGGTGTCCAAGTCAGATCTTGCCCCTAGGTATTCCTGACCATGTAAAACAAACGCTGGCGATGGTTGCTGGAACCGATCATACCTTGGGGCTGCGGACCAAAAAATTGTCTGAACGCATCGGTCAGACGGCCACCTTCTCCAACGCTCCTTCTTTGACTGACCGAAGCCTCAGCAACACGTTGTCCAGAAACAGGAGTTTGTAACCTCCCAGTCTCTGGGAACGCGTTGCACAGACCTTTCTGCAAGGCCCCCCGAAGATGTTTCATCCTCTGCTCCCTCTGCGATGGCAAGATAAGGTCCGCAACCTTACCCTTGTAACGTGGATCAAGGAGGGTTGCCAGCCAGTATTGGTCCTTCTCCTTGACACCACGAATACGAGGATCCTTACGCAGGCTTTGCAGGATCAGGGAGGCCATGCAGCGTAGGTTTGCTGAGGCATTCGGTCCGGTGTCCTCTGGGTCACTAAGGACGACATGGTCCGCAGCCACCTCCTCCCAGCCACGTACAAGTCCATGTGTTTCTTGGGACTGATCCCTTAAAGACTGCTGCTGATGCTGAGTGCCAGGCTCCACCTCCATACTGACACAATCTTCCTCCTCCTCCTCCTCCTCCTCCTCCTCCTCTTCCTGTGTGATCGGCGGGCACGCAGGAACACTGTCTGGATAAAAGGGGGCCTTGAGAGCTAAGAAAGTCCTCCTCTTCCTGCCTCTGTTCTGCCTCAAGTGCCCTGTCCATTATTCCACGCAACGTGTGCTCCAACAGGTGGACAAGGGGGACAGTGTCACTGATGCATGCACTGTCACTGCTCACCATCCTTGTGGCCTCCTCAAATGGTGACAGGACAGTGCATGCATCCCTGATCATGGCCCACTGGCGTGGGGAAAAAAAACAAGCTCCCCTGACCCTGTCCTGGTGCCATAGTCGCACAGGTACTCATTGATGGCCCTCTGCTGCGTGTGCAGCTGCTGCAGCATGGCCAACGTTGAGTTCCACCTGATGGGCATGTCACAGATTAGGCGGTTCTTGGGCAGGTTAAACTCCTTTTGGAGGTCCGCCAGCCGAGCACTGGCATTATATGACCGGCAGAAATGCACACAGACTTTCCTGGCCTGCCTGAGGACATCCTGTAAGCCCGGGCACCTGCCCAAGAACCACTGCACCACCAAGTTAAGGATGTGAGCCAAACAGGGCACATGGGTCATTTGTCCCTGTCGGAGGGCAGGGAGGAGGTTGGTGCCATTGTCGCAAACCACCATTCCTGCCTTAAGTTGGCGTGGCGTCGACCACCTCTGAACCTGCCCCTGCAGAGCTCACAGAACCTCTATCCCAGTGTGGCTCCTGTCCCCCAAGCACACCAGCTCAAGCACCGCATGGCATCTTTTGGCCTGCGTATTTGCGTAGCCCCTTGAACGGCTACGGAGCACCGCTGGTTCCGAGGACAAAGCACAGGAAGAGGCCATGGAGGAAGAAGAAGAGGAGGGGGTGGAGGAGAGAGGTGTGTCACAATCATTAGTAGTGGCATTTTGGAGGCGTGGTGGTGGAACAACCTCCAACACTACTGCAGCTGTCCTGCATCCTTCCCAGCTGCCAGCAGAGTCACCCAATGCGCCGTGAAACTTAGGTAACGTCCATGCCTGCTGGACCATGAGTCAGAGGTAATATGCACCTTACCGCTGACCGCCCTGTCCAGCGAGGCATGGACATTGCCTTCCACGTGCCGGTAGAGAGCCGGAATCGCCTTCCATGAGAAAAAGTGGCGTTTGGGTACCTGCCACTGAGGAACCGCACATTCCACAAACTTACGGAAGGGGGCAGAGTCTACCAACTGAAAAGGCAGCAGTTGAAGTGCTAGCAATTTTGCCAAGCTAGCATTCAACCGCTGGGCATGTGGATGGCTGGGAGCAAACTTCTTTCGGCGGTGCAGCAGCTGGGGCAGGGAAATTTGCCTGGTACAATCTGACGTCGGTGTACCAAAAGCAGATTGCCCACAAGTACTTGGCTGTGACACACCTAATTATACACCTTCATTCCTCTTAGTGCAGGTCTCAGAGAGGATTGAAGGTATAGTGGGGTTGGAGATCTCAGCTGATGAGGAGCAAGGAGAGGTCTTCTTTGTTCTTTGGTGTGGGTCCTTTAGATATGCTTGCCAAGAACTGCATGGCAGGTCAACATATGTCTGGTCAAGCATGTGGTACCCAAGCGGGAGATGTTTTGGCCTCATGAGATATGCTTGAGACAAAGGTTGCAAATAGCAGCGGTGCGATCTGATGCACTTGTCTCAAAAAAGGCCCACACCAAAGAACTTTTTGAATAACACGCAGAGACTGCAGCGCCCTGCACATGTGGAGCTTTTGGGTGTGATACAGTCAATGTGCTGCCCTTAGGCTGGCCCCTGGAGGACATCCTGCCTTGTTGGTGATGTGCCGCCTCCTCCTCCTCCTCCTCCTCTCTCCTATCAGGCACCCACGTTGAGTCAGTGACCTCATCATCCCCTCCCTCCTCATCACTGGAGCAAACCTGGCAGTATGCTGCAGCAGGGGGAGCATGACTGCCAGATTGCTGTCCTTCTTGGGCACCCCCTCTGTCCGTGCTCATGTTAGTGCCTTCATCGAGCTCAGTTTTATCATCAGAGCCTTCCAAACGCTGGGCATCCTCCTGGAGCATGTACCCAACACTGTGGTCAAACAGTTCGAGGGACTCCTCAGGAGGACATGGTGGGGCTAGGGAAGGAGTCACTGATGACATTGAGCCGAGGGAAGAGGCCGCTGCTTTGCCAGACAAAGTACCCTGAGATATATATATATATATGTACTGATACTGCAGCTACCAAAATCAACTGCCTGCCTGTAGTATGAGAACAGCTGCCTGCGGTAGTGATAGGATCAGGAAAACACCACCAACCTTCTAGAGGTAGCTTTAGCTGAACACTGTGCAGAGCTTGCAAAAAAATAACTTGTAGGTTTAGCTGAACACTGAGAGGAGGACGCACCACACTAACTTGTAGTTTAGCTGAACACTGTGAGCAGGACGCACTACACTAACTTGTAGTTTTAGCTGAACACTGTAAGGAGGACGCACCACACTAACTTGTAGGTTTAGCTGAACACTGTGAGGAGGACGCACCACACT
Organism: Lithobates clamitans; assembly: GCA_037952925.1. Taxonomy (NCBI): domain Eukaryota; kingdom Metazoa; phylum Chordata; class Amphibia; order Anura; family Ranidae; genus Lithobates; species Lithobates clamitans. The sequence continues at coordinate 465,422 of JBBGZY010001140.1, forward strand.
AACTTGTAGTTTTAGCTGAACACTGTGAGCAGGATGCACTGCACTAACTTGTAGCATTAGATGAACACTGTGCAGAGGTCTCACTACACTAACTTGTAGTTTTAGCTGAACACTGTGAGCAGGACGCACTGCACTAACTTGTAGCTTTAGATGAACACTGTGCAGAGGTCTCACTACACTAACTTGTAGTTTTAGCTGAACACTGTGAGCAGGATGCACTACACTAACTTGTAGTTTTAGCTGAACACTGTGAGCAGGATGCACTGCACTAACTTGTAGCATTAGATGAACACTGTGCAGAGGTCTCACTACACTAACTTGTAGTTTTAGCTGAACACTGTGAGCAGGACGCACTGCACTAACTTGTAGCTTTAGATGAACACTGTGCAGAGGTCTCACTACACTAACTTGTAGTTTTAGCTGAACACTGTGAGCAGGATGCACTACACTAACTTGTAGTTTTAGCTGAACACTGTGAGGAGGACGCACCACACTAACTTGTAGTTTTAGTGTAAAGTAGGGGGCGCTAAAAAACATATGTATCTGCCACTAGATACGCACACACTCAGCAACAACCGCAGTGGGTTGTATAATCCTTAATGTACTAAACTATAGTTAACAAATACATAATAAGAAATACAAATACACAAATATATAGAATACAAGTGAAAAGTGATAATGAAATCAAAAGTTCTTAGTGCAAGTGTGATGAATAAACTCGTGATGTTTGATTGTCCCAATCCAATTGAAAAGATCAGAGCAAACCGATAAATTGAAAACAACATCCAAGCATAGATTTTTCAAAGATGCAACAAATCTTGCGATGTTAATAGATTCCGTCACCCAAGAGGAAAAGACACCTGAAGGTAATAGATATCTGCTTACCAGATACCAATGACTCCTTTAGTTGAAAAGAGAGTCATTAGTGCTTGTACAGGATTGTGCCTGTTCACATGGAGGCTTGAAGGCTGGATGATACTTTAGGCATAGATCCCTCCCGTCCCATTCATTCAGGATAGGAAATATGAGAAACAAAAGGGAATCTCCATAGTGTAAAACCGTTTAATGTAAAAAAGTAAAAACAATAAAGTAGCCAAATGGCCTCTTACATTGATCGGTGCCCACCCGGCACTGGGACTGCTTGCATGTCAGGGTGAATGGAGTCAGGAACCCCTCCCATCACATCGCACATGCGGCGTGCGTTCCACCCCGTGCATCTAGCTGACCAGATAGTCCGGAAATGGGAGGAATGATCCTAAGACATGTGACCACGTACCGCTCCGACGTACGTTTCGTATTGAGAACGTCTTCAGGGAAGCGTACATTGGTCACTAAGCAACTGGTTTAAATAGGGAATAAGGGCGGGTAAATTAGCTTGATACGAATACTCCGCCTATTTGTCAATAAAGTTGAGCATTGTGCACAAACCAACCAAGGGGTAAGAGCTCCCTCTTGTGGTTAGATGTCATAGTGCTCCTAGAAATAGACTTAGAGAAACCAATATTAACCATATTTGTCAACTTGTATAATGGCAGAAGATGGTATACTTGTGCTACATATACAATCTCATAACTAATGGTATTATAAACGGATAAAAATAAAATAAATTAAAAATAGTCCTGTCATTCAAAGCAGTCTCAGTCTCGGTTTCACAATGGCTGATATGTGGTGAACCCACCTCAACATTATACATTGAAACCACAATATATAATATTTAATTATTATCTAAATATTTAAAACCTTGGAATTCTTACCACCACAAACTTATATTGAAAAAAATTGTATTGAAAAAAGCTAACCCCAAAAACCACCTGTTGATTATTATTAAACCGCCTCAGGTAGGAACCTTTGATTACAGAGTAACTAGTAACATCAAGGTTCATAAATACATACTAATACATTGTGATTAATCATTAGTTAAAAAACAATTAAGGTCTATGTCTATGTTCATCCCATACGGTTGCATACTCTGTAATTTATAGAGCCAATAAGTTTCATTTTTGGACACTGTCCTTTTCATATGAGTACCCCTCCAATCCCTTGCTACTTTATCAATCCCATAAAATGTACATAGTGATGGATCACTATTGTGGTACATTTTAAAGTGTCTCGAGACACTATGGTTGGGGTAGCCATTTTTTATATTGGTAAGATGTTCACTGATTCTTACTTTCAGTTGACGTGTGGTTCTGCCCACGTACTGTAAGGAACATGGACATTCCAATACATAAGTCACGTGGTCAGAATCACACGTGATTAGTGGTTTGATATCAAATTGTTGCTGGGTAACCACAGAATTAAATTGAGATTTCTTTTTCTTAGAGTTCGGTTTCCTTGTTATTTTACATGCATTGCACCTTGTGCAATAATGAAAGCCAGAACCATCCAGGAATGTAGATGGTTTCCTGGGTGGGTCCGGTACATTGGGGGCTAGACGATTCCTGAGAGTAGGGGCCCTACGGTATATGAATTTTGGTTTACTTGGCAAAGAGGATTGTAAATCTTTGTCTTTTAACAGAATTGGCCAGAATTTCTTAAAGATACCCTCCACTGTTCTGTATTGCCGATGAAAGCCAGACAAAAATGCGCATTCATCTTTATACTCTTTTTTTGGTTTGGGAACCAACAAGGTTTGTCTGTCCATATTTGACACCTGAATTACCAGTTTCTCCAAAACATGGGCTGGGTAACCCTTTTCTAGAAATCTGGCAGTGAGGATCTCTGCTTGTGCAAAAAAATCTAAGTCATTTTGACAATTGCGCCGTATGCGCATATACTGCCCTTTAGGTACAGCCCCAATCCATTGCGGATGGTGGCAACTATGTGTGGGGACATAGGCATTGCGGTCGGTTTCCTTAAAGAAGGTTTTTGTGCTTATAGTGGAACCCTGTTTGAAAAGTGTTAAATCCAAATAGTTTACTGTTGTTGAATGTATATCTGCAATGCCTATGTCCCCACACATAGTTGCCACCATCCGCAATGGATTGGGGCTGTACCTAAAGGGCAGTATATGCGCATACGGCGCAATTGTCAAAATGACTTAGATTTTTTTGCACAAGCAGAGATCCTCACTGCCAGATTTCTAGAAAAGGGTTACCCAGCCCATGTTTTGGAGAAACTGGTAATTCAGGTGTCAAATATGGACAGACAAACCTTGTTGGTTCCCAAACCAAAAAAAGAGTATAAAGATGAATGCGCATTTTTGTCTGGCTTTCATCGGCAATACAGAACAGTGGAGGGTATCTTTAAGAAATTCTGGCCAATTCTGTTAAAAGACAAAGATTTACAATCCTCTTTGCCAAGTAAACCAAAATTCATATACCGTAGGGCCCCTACTCTCAGGAATCGTCTAGCCCCCAATGTACCGGACCCACCCAGGAAACCATCTACATTCCTGGATGGTTCTGGCTTTCATTATTGCACAAGGTGCAATGCATGTAAAATAACAAGGAAACCGAACTCTAAGAAAAAGAAATCTCAATTTAATTCTGTGGTTACCCAGCAACAATTTGATATCAAACCACTAATCACGTGTGATTCTGACCACGTGACTTATGTATTGGAATGTCCATGTTCCTTACAGTACGTGGGCAGAACCACACGTCAACTGAAAGTAAGAATCAGTGAACATCTTACCAATATAAAAAATGGCTACCCCAACCATAGTGTCTCAAGACACTTTAAAATGTACCACAATAGTGATCCATCACTATGTACATTTTATGGGATTGATAAAGTAGCAAGGGATTGGAGGGGTACTCATATGAAAAGGACAGTGTCCAAAAATGAAACTTATTGGCTCTATAAATTACAGAGTATGCAACCGTATGGGATGAACATAGACATAGACCTTAATTGTTTTTTAACTAATGATTAATCACAATGTATTAGTATGTATTTATGAACCTTGATGTTACTAGTTACTCTGTAATCAAAGGTTCCTACCTGAGGCGGTTTAATAATAATCAACAGGTGGTTTTTGGGGTTAGCTTTTTTCAATACAGTTTTTTTCAATATAAGTTTGTGGTGGTAAGAATTCCAAGGTTTTAAATATTTAGATAATAATTAAATATTATATATTGTGGTTTCAATGTATAATGTTGAGGTGGGTTCACCACATATCAGCCATTGTGAAACCGAGACTGAGACTGCTTTGAATGACAGGACTATTTTTAATTTATTTTATTTTTATCCGTTTATAATACCATTAGTTATGAGATTGTATATGTAGCACAAGTATACCATCTTCTGCCATTATACAAGTTGACAAATATGGTTAATATTGGTTTCTCTAAGTCTATTTCTAGGAGCACTATGACATCTAACCACAAGAGGGAGCTCTTACCCCTTGGTTGGTTTGTGCACAATGCTCAACTTTATTGACAAATAGGCGGAGTATTCGTATCAAGCTAATTTACCCGCCCTTATTCCCTATTTAAACCAGTTGCTTAGTGACCAATGTACGCTTCCCTGAAGACGTTCTCAATACGAAACGTACGTCGGAGCGGTACGTGGTCACATGTCTTAGGATCATTCCTCCCATTTCCGGACTATCTGGTCAGCTAGATGCACGGGGTGGAACGCACGCCGCATGTGCGATGTGATGCGAGGGGTTCCTGACTCCATTCACCCTGACATGCAAGCAGTCCCAGTGCCGGGTGGGCACCGATCAATGTAAGAGGCCATTTGGCTACTTTATTGTTTTTACTTTTTTACATTAAACGGTTTTACACTATGGAGATTCCCTTTTGTTTCTCATATTTCCTATCCTGAATGAATGGGACGGGAGGGATCTATGCCTAAAGTATCATCCAGCCTTCAAGCCTCCATGTGAACAGGCACAATCCTGTACAAGCACTAATGACTCTCTTTTTAACTAAAGGAGTCATTGGTATCTGGTAAGCAGATATCTATTACCTTCAGGTGTCTTTTCCTCTTGGGTGACGGAATCTATTAACATCGCAAGATTTGTTGCATCTTTGAAAAATCTATGCTTGGATGTTGTTTTCAATTTATCGGTTTGCTCTGATCTTTTCAATTGGATTGGGACAATCAAACATCACGAGTTTATTCATCACACTTGCACTAAGAACTTTTGATTTCATTATCACTTTTCACTTGTATTCTATATATTTGTGTATTTGTATTTCTTATTATGTATTTGTTAACTATAGTTTAGTACATTAAGGATTATACAACCCACTGCGGTTGTTGCTGAGTGTGTGCGTATCTAGTGGCAGATACATATGTTTTTTAGCGCCCCCTACTTTACACTATTACTTATTTGATTGTTTCATTCAAATCAGGGGAGCAGCTTGTATTTAGTAATTTTTAATTCAATTTTTGTAAATTAATTTTTTATTTCACCAATTTTTCACATCACTACCACAGGCGCGAGAGTATTGTTTATTTACTTAACTTGTAGTTTTAGCTGAACACTGTGAGCAGGACGCACTGCACTAACTTGTAGCTTTAGATGAACACTGTGCAGAGGTCTCACTACACTAACTTGTAGGTTTAGATGAACACTGTGAGGAGGACGCACTGCACTAACTTGTAGTTTTAGCTGAACACTGTGAGCAGGACGCACTGCACTAACTTGTAGCGTTAGATGAACACTGTGCAGAGGTCTCACTACACTAACTTGTAGTTTTAGCTGAACACTGTGAGCAGGACGCACTGCACTAACTTGTAGCTTTAGATGAACACTGTGCAGAGGTCTCACTACACTAACTTGTAGTTTTAGCTGAACACTGTGAGCAGGACGCACTGCACTAACTTGTAGCTTTAGATGAACACTGTGCAGAGGTCTCACTACACTAACTTGTAGTTTTAGCTGAACACGGTGAGCAGGACGCACTGCACTAACTTGTAGCTTTAGATGAACACTGTGCAGAGGTCTCACTACACTAACTTGTAGTTTTAGCTGAACACTGTGAGCAGGACGCACTGCACTAACTTGTAGCTTTAGATGAACACTGTGCAGAGGTCTCACTACACTAACTTGTAGGTTTAGCTGAACACTGTGAGCAGGACGCACTACACTAACTTGTAGTTTTAGCTGAACACTGTGAGGAGGACGCACCACACTAACTTGTAGTTTTAGCTGCACACTGTGAGCAGGACGCACTGCACTAACTTGTAGCTTTAGATGAACACTGTGCAGAGGTCTCACTACACTAACTTGTAGTTTTAGCTGAACACTGTGAGCAGGACGCACTGCACTAACTTGTAGCTTTAGATGAACACTGTGCAGAGGTCTCACTACACTAACTTGTAGTTTTAGCTGAACACTGTGAGCAGGACGCACTGCACTAACTGTAAATCGTCTAGCTGCCTGACTGTGGTACTAATAGGATCAAAAGAACAACAGCAATTTTCTTTAGGTAGCTGTAAATACTGTAACAACACAAGCCTGCCTGTCAGTAAGAAGATAACAGGAACGGATCTAGCTAAACTGAATACAGTGTATGTATATATATATATATGCAACACCTGGGATGCATATATATACACAATACACTGTAAGTGCAGCTAACTCACTGATTGTCCTGCCTAATCTATCTAACTCAAATGAAATGACACTGTCTCTCTTTCAAAGCCGGAACACACACTACACAGGGCCGCCGTGTAGGCGGCCTTATATAGTGTGGGGCGTGTTCTAAACCCCCTGAGCCATAATTGGCCAAAGCCACCCTGGCTTTGGCCAATTACAGCTCTCTCTACCGACGGCGCTGTGATTGGCCAAGCATGCGGGTCATAGTGCATGCTTGGCCAATCATCAGCCAGCAATGCACTGCGATGCCGCAGTGCATTATGGGACGTGACGCGCCACATGAATTTTTGCGCGAACGGCCCATAACGTTCGGAATTCGGCGAACGACCGAACAGCCAATGTTTGGTCACCCCTACTCATAAACTCCCCATACCCACAGCACACTCCATGCATTCCTCATACACTACCTATACTCACAGCACACTCCATGCATTCCTCCTACACCCCCTATACTCTAAGCACACTCCATGCATTCCTCATACACTCCCTATACTCACAGCACACTCCATGCATTCCTCATAAACACCCCATACCCACAGCACACTCCATGCATTCCTCATACACTCCCTATACTCACAGCACACTCCGTGCATTTCTCCTACACCCCCTATACCCACAGCACACTCCATGCATTCCTCCTACACCCCCTATACTCACAGCACACTCCATGCATTCCTCCTACACCCCCTATACTCACAGCACACTCCATGCATTGCTCATACACTCCCTATACTCACAGCACACTCCATGCATTCCTCATACACTCCCTATACTCACAGTACACTCCATGCATTCCTCTTACACACCCTAAACTCACAGCACACTCCATGCATTCCTCCTACACCCCCTATACTCACAGCACACTCCATGCATTCCCCACACCCCCTATACGCACAGCACACTCCATGCATTCCTCGTACACCCCCTATACTCACAGCACACTCCATGCATTCCTCATACACCCCCTATACTCACAGCACACTCCATGCATTCCTCATACACCCCCTATACTCACAGCACACTCCATGCATTCCTCATACACCCCCTATACTCACAGCACACTCCATGCATTCCTCATACACTCCCTATACTCACAGCACTCTCAATGCATTCCTCCTACACCCCCTATACTCACAGCACACTCCATGCATTCCTCCTACACCCCCTATACTCACAGCACACTCCATGCATTCCTCCTACACCCCCTATACTCACAGCACACTCCATGCATTCCTCCTACACCCCCTATACTCACAGCACACTCCATGCATTCCTCATACACCCCCTATACTCACAGCACACTCCATGCATTCCCCACACCCCCTATACGCACAGCACACTCCATGCGTTCCTCATACACTCCCTATACTCACAGCACACTCCATGCATTCCTCATACACTCCCTATACTCACAGCACATTCCATGCATTCCCCAACCCCCTATACTCACAGCACACTCCATGCATTCCCCAACCCCCTATACTCACAGCACACTCCATGCATTCCTCGTACACCCCCTATAGTCACAGCACACTCAATGCATTCCTCCTACACCCCCTATACTCACAGCACACTTCATGCATTCCTCATACACTCCCTATACTCACAGCACACTCCATGCATTCCCCACACCCCCTATACTCACAGCACACTCCATGCATTCCTCATACACTCCCAGCACACTCCATGCATTCCTCATACACCCCCTATACTCACAGCACACTGCATGCATTCCCCACACCCCCTATACTCACAGCACACTCCATGCATTACCCACATCCCCTATACTCTCAGCACACTCCATGCATTCCCCACACCCCGTATACATACAGCACACTCCATGCATGCCTGGAAAGGGGCCAGACGCCTGAATAGGAGGTGGCTACAGCGGCCGTGGATAGATTCATGCAATGCATGAATCTATGCATAGTACACAGAGGGGGGGCGGCACCGAGCTCCCCTAATAAACGCACCGCCACTGGAGCCCAGGTTGGCAACCCATGGACCACAATCTACCAGTCGATCGCATCCAGGTGACTGGTAGATTGGTCCTAGGCTTGCCGACCTTCTGTTACTGATTGTGGATAAAGGCGGCAGCCGGCCACAGAACAAGAGAAGCAGGGCTGGAGGGTGCAGATGGCCGTGGGGACATCAAGCCTGCCTCATGAGCCAATTCCTTATCCATAGTTCAGGTGGAGTGATACCAATAGCACTCCGCCTCTCATTCTTGGTAGCGGGATCCACAACAGCTGGAAGTGCTGCAAGAAGTTAAGGTCAGTGGGCATAATAGGGCACAGTAAAAGCTATGTGGGCACAATAGCAGCTATATAGGCACAATAGCATAAAGATGCTATTGAGCCCATATAGATGCACAATACCAGCTATATGGGCACAACATGGCATGTGTACACGTTTGGCTGCTGCCTCTGCAGGGAGGAAGGTAAAAGTGTGACTCGACCACCGGGTTTTACCAACCCCAATCTCATGTATAAAGAAGCACTAAGGGTACCACAGCCAAATGCAGCTAAGGGCTGTTCTACAAGTGGAACAGGGACCACTGTTCCTCTAAAAAGTGATCTAAGAACGTTTGACAGTTTGTGAAAAGGCTGATTTAAAGCTATAACTGCCGTGCAATGCATGCAATTGCAGTTTGAAAGTACAACCATTGCAGGTGTAAACCAGGCGGTAAAGAAGTAATATATCGCCTCCTCACCACCTGCCGAACACCTCTGAAAAGAAAAATGCACGTGAATCAGTTTTTAAAGGAGCTTGCTCCAAGTTTCTGTGCAATTCAGTGTGGTGCGATTTTGCAGCCTATTATTTGAATGGCTGCAAATTGCACCAGACTGCACAAAAAATAGTGCATGCACTACTTTTCAAAAATGCACTGTGCCAAATAATATGATACCTTACCTTAATCTCTGGTGAGTTTTCACCCAGTGGGTGATGGTGTACGGAAGTAGCTGCTAATAGCTTGCAGAGGATTCAATCTGCTTGTAGACAATTCTAATGAACTTTGTTGATGTGAAATTCTAATAGCGGTCACTTGTGTTGCACATTGCACTTTATATGCATGCACAGATTACACTTTTTTAGCACGTATTTTTTTATATATTTATTGATACTTTTAATGCTTTTACTACTTTCTTTGAATTATTGCGGCGTATATTGTGGTGATGATTACCTTTAGGACATTTTGTGGTTTTTTTTGGGTATGGGACAACGTGCCCGACTACATGGCCTGTTATCAATGTGTAACTGAGTTTTTAGATGGTTCTTTGGCTTCTTTGTGGCTGTTGAATTTTAATACTTAACTACTACCCACTGACTTGAGGTTATTGCTGGCCCTGACATATGCTGGGGGATATAATTGTCGGCCTCAATTGAGCTTATTTTACTTCACAATCTCTTGAGTGTACCTCCAGGCTCTTTTTAGCCTATACAAAGAGGGAAAGGTGGCACACTACAAGCTATAGATCGGGAAGAATCACTGACATTTAGCCACACCAATTTTAGCCACACACACATTTTGCGGCGCCCTTTCGCACGCCACGTCAGCACCCTCTATTTTTGTTACAGCACCTCCAAAAATTTGGGCCTGGAGCCACCCCTGGTTGTTGGCGCTCCCTCCTCTCCCATGCATCCACCACTGGCTCACACAGGGGATAACATGGCCGGACTGGAGCAACCTGAAAATAGGTGTATACATCTTTTCTACATAGGTTAACCAGCATAGGCATTAGGAGGGGGATGGGAGAATTGTTAAGGCTAGTTAGGTTTAAACTGGAAATTTTACATTGATCCCTCCCCATTGATGGGTATTGGAGGAGTTAATTAAACACATTGTGCTGCATTAGTGGCCACTAGCAGTGTTTTTATCCCCTTCATGAAGGGGCTAATTAACAATGACACTGGTGCCACTAATGCAGCACAAAGGGGTTCAAAAACTGTCACTGGTCACTAGGAATGTACTTGGGTGTGTTCGGGATCCCACCTGCCCAATCCCGACAGGAAGCAGACACTGCACACCGCTAATCACAGCCAGTAAGACATTTCCCAATCCACAGCTGCACAGATCGGGAAATGTCTCACTGCCTGTGATTAGCCATGTGGAGTGTCGGCTTCCTGGCAGAATTAGGCCGGTATGATCCCGAACACACCCGAGCTCCTCTCTACTGGTCACTTATGCATCAGTGACCAGTGGCACAACATTAACCCCTTCTCACTGCACTTTACTGACTAACAACATTGTTAATTAATTAACCCCTTCACCCCCTCCAGGAGTTAACCAGTCCAGTTCACAGGAAAGAAGAAAGAGGGAGCTGGGTGAGAGAGAGGGGGGAGAGAGGGGGGCCTGAGAGAGAAAGAGGGGGGCGATAGAAAGAGAGAGGCGCTGAGAGAGAAGGGGGCTGAGAGAGAGGGGGTGAGAGCAAGAGAGAAAGTGAGAGGGGGTGCTGAGAGAGAGGAAGACTGAGAAAGAGGGGGTGCTGAGAGAGAGTGGGTGAGAGAGTGAGGGGGACTGAGAGAGGGGCGGCGAGAGAGAGAGGGTGCTGAGAAGGGGGTGAGAGAGAGAGGGTGAGAGACAGTGGGCTGAGAAAGAGGGTGGCAAAGAGAGGGGGGTCTGAGAGAGAGGGGGGTGAGAGAGAGAGGGGGGGCTGAGTGAGAGAGGGGGTTGAGAAAGAGAGATAGATAGGGGGCTGACATAGAGGGGAGTGACAGAGAGAAGGATAGAGAGGGGTGCTGAGAGAGAGGGGGTCAGAGAGAGAGAGAGGAAGGCTGAGAGAGAGTGGGTGATAGAGTGAGGGGGACTGAGAGAGGGGGGAAAGACAGTGGGCTGAGAAAGAGAGGGGATGAGAGAGGGGGAGCGAAAGGGAGGGGGTGAGAGAGAGGGAGGGGCTGAGAGAGAGGGATTGGTGAGAGAGGGGGGCTTGGAGAAAGAGGGGGGCTGAGGGGGAGAGAGAGAGAGAGGGGGGGGCTGAGGGAGAGAGAGAGAGAGGGGGCAGAGAGAGAGGGGAATGAGAGATGGGGGTGAGAAAGAGGAAGGGGGTGAGAGAGAGGGGGGCTGACAGACAGAGAGGGAGGCTGAGAGAGAGGGAGGCTGACAGAAAAGGTGGCTGAGAGGGGGTTAGGGACCTGGGGGAGATGAGAGAGAGACCCCTAGCCCTATCTGTCCCTATTTGCAGTCCCTCCTCTGCCCCCCTATCCCAGTCTGTGTCTGCAGGTAGGTCTGTGTATCAGTATGATGCCCAGTACCTTCCATGCAGGTCTCCTTCTTGATCCAGGGGTGCTCTGCCCCTGCCATTGGCTCCCTGGCAGTCTACGCCTCCCGCCCGTACCCCATCATAGTCCTCTGGGCCTCTAACAGGGAACCTCGTCCTTCTCCAGTCTGCTTTAACCACTTCAGCCCCGGAAGGATTTACCCCCTTCCTGACCAGAGCACTTTTTACAATTTGGCACTGCGTCGTTTAACTGCTAATTGCGCAGTTATGCAATGCTGTACCCAAACAAAATTTGTGTCCTTTTCTTCCCACAAATAGAGCTTTCTTTTGATGGTATTTGGTCACCTCTGCGGTTTTTATTTTTTGCGCTATAAATGGAAAAAGAGCGAAAATTTTGAAAAAAAAATGATATTTTCTACTTTTTGTTATAAAAAAATCCAATAAACTCAATTTTAGTCTTACATTTAGGCCAAAATGTATTCGGCCACATGTCTTTGGTAAAAAAAATGTCAATAAGCGTATATTTATTGGTTTGCGCAAAAGTTATAGCGTCTACAAACTAGGGTACATTTTCTGGAATTTACACAGCTTTTAGTTTATGACTGCCTATGTCATTTCTGGAGGTGCTAAAATGGCAGGGCAGTACAAAACACCCCCAAATGACCCCATTTTGGAAAGTAGACACCCCAAGGAAATTGCTGAGAGGCATGTTGAGCCCATTGAATATTAATTTTTTTTTGTCCCAAGTGATTGAATAATGACAAAAAAATTTACAAAAAGTTGTCACAGGAGGATATCGCACGCTACAGGTCCCTTTTTCATCACATCCAGGACAAATTACTTGTAGCCCATCCTTGGTGATACAGTGCCTGTTGGCACCTGTGTAATTATTTATGACTGCCTGTACCCCACTGCGGAACCCAGGTGCATACAAACCACAGCCTATCATTTTCAAGATCAATACTGGAATAGGCCTACACAAATAGCTAGCACCAGTTTACATCTACCTTGACGTGCATAGATACATCATTTTGCCGGTTTTCCGGTTCCTCTTGACCTGCGGACTATCACCCCCTCCATGATTTTATAAATGTTCTAGATCTACAGCATACAGTGTTTTTCGCTCTTGAAGAAGCGTGGTGACACGCGAAACATGTCGAGCATCGAATAATTACGTGACATGAGCTGATTGCGGATCTGCTATCTAGCCATCTTTTTGGACCGATCTATATTTGGAGTGATCACCCAGATGTCCGAACAATTGTGCACTTTAGATGGTGTTGTATAGCAAATGTTTGAACATATACACATGTTGTGTTTTTAACATTGTCTCTTTTTGCTATGTATTTTTCTAAATTAATAAAAAAATATTTTATATAACTAGTTTTTTTGTAGTTGTGCCTAACAAGTCCAAAAGTCCCTCCTTTTTGGTTTTTGTACACTGGAAGTAAGGGGCAAAATATCCTCAATGGCTACAGAAACAGCAATGCATGCCTGACAGAGGTTTCTCCTTACTACAGTGAGTTGTATTTTAAGTGTTTTTTTATTATAATATTGTGTTGGTCCTCTACAGCTTTTTAGATTCAAACCTTCTTTCTGCCACTGCCATTCATTCAGATAGTCAATGTTTGTTTCAATTTGATAAATTACTATGTTAAGTATTTGTATATGTATGTATATATACAGTATATACACTATATTACCAAAAGTATTGGGATCAAGGTACAATGTAAAATTGAGGGCGCTGTGGACAACAGGACTAAGCAGGAAATGTTTATATAAGAGTAGTGGTCCGGTGGTGGTAATGGTGATTCTTCAACACTAAGGGCAGCAGCTTTGAAAGTGGAAGCAAACTCTAAAAAACACAAGCAGAAAAAAAGGCGCCTCTAAGTGCAGAAGATTAAAATATTTAATATCCCCAGCGGCATTAAAAACACTTACAAGATCAGAAAGTAAAATAAGCATAACATCGTTGATGGTAAGAGCGATCCAGCATCAGGAGGGTCTGCAGCTTGTTGTAAGAATCCCAGGACTGTGGGTAAGTAGCGGCAGGGACTCCAATGAAGTTGCCAGCAGATGTTGGAAGATCCTGGAGATGGAAGCCACACGATCCGAGTCTAGGGAAAATGAAGATCCCGGAAGTGACGTCGGCGGTGAGGGACAGCAACCAGCGTGGAACGGATGTAGTCATCAAAAAGGGATGCGTTTCGGAACTGCTATTGGTTCCTTTTTCAACCTATGGCTACAGGTATACCCATGCATAATTTTTACTCTCTGGGCCAGCTGTGGGCGGGGACAAGGGCGGGAGGAAGTAGGAAATGGTGTATGGCATTCTCACAAGGACATGAATCATCAGAATAATGCTAAATACACTATTGGTGAAAACAATATTGATAAAAGGGTAAGTAAACAAGTGGAGGAAGAAATATAAGAAAATATGCATAAATAAATAAATAATTAAAAAATATATATAAAATTATATATAAAAAATAGTATAGAAATATATTGTAAGAAACACTGGAATACTATGTATATATCCTCACAAATGGAGATGTTAAATAACCAGCAGCGACCAGTCAAGTAATAGATAAACTAAAAAGAAATAAAATAAAAAGGAATAAGAAATGAACAAATAAACGCAGGTGATATGCGTGCTCGAGAGGATATAAATTATCATCTATGAGCAAGGGAGAAACAGATATATTGGAGGGAACTAAGAATATATCCAGACAGATGGAAATGGTAGTTCACTAACAACAAACAGTCAGGTAATAGAAATATATATATATATATATATATATATATATATATATATATATATATATATATATATATATGAAAATAAAATGAACAATAAGATGGAGGAACATGTGATAAGAGTGCTGAAAAGGATTATGAATTATCATCTGGGAACACATATGGGAACACATATGACATATGTGCGCAATGACATGTGAATGTACCAATAGAACCTCCGGAGATGGAGATGAAAACTATATGAGGTTTAAAGGATAGCACTAATTTCAAAATCCTCATTTAACCCTCCAGGGGCCAAAACATTCAACGAGAAGGTCCAGTACATTTCTCTATGACAAAGCCTCTTAAAATGCTCAGCTGGAGGGAGGTCCCTAGCCATTGCCTCAATGACCCAGACCCTAAGGCCATCAGTGGATTTATCGTGATATTCGAGGTAATGCCTGGGGACACTATGATTATCTAGTCCACCAGTGATGAAACGGCGATGTTCGCCAAAACGTTTCCATAGTGGCCGGATGGTTCGCCCAATGTAGAAAAGGCCACAAGGGCATGTCAGGCAGTAGACAACATGGTCAGAGGAGCAAGTGTGAAAGCCCTTAATAGGGTATGTTTTACCTTTCACACAAAAATCCTTCTGGCCATGCGTCACAAACTGACAGGTTTTGCATAAAGGCTTGCGGCATTGGTACATATCGGAGATGGCTAAAAAGGTAGGGATAGAATGACCAGGAGGAGGAGGTTTCTCTTTTAGTTTGCTAGGCACTGCCTTGCTCTTGATATTGGGGGCTTTTCTATACGTAAATTTGGGTTTGTTAGACAGAACGCGAAGAAGATGCTCATCCTGGAGCAACATTGGCCAATGTCTCTGCACAATCCTCTCCATCTGTCTATGACGAACATGAAACTGAGTGACAAAACGTAAATCATTCTTATTGGTATCACCATGGGAAGAGGGAAGTATTGCAAGGGGTGCGTTTTTATAATGAGAATGAGCCGTTTCCACAAGGTCAACAGGAAAACCTTTCTCAAGGAATTTATCTTTCAAGGCCTGACTCTGGATGTCATAATCCTCACTTCTAGTGCAATTCTTTTTTAGTCTGCAGAACTGGCTCTTAGGTATGTTATTTAACCATCTAGGATGGTGACAACTATTGTAATGGAGGAACGAATTTCCTGCCGTAGGCTTGGAGAAATTCTTATGCCCCGTACACACGGTCGGATTTTCCGACGGAAATTGTGTGATAGGACCTTGTTGTCGGAAATTCTGACCGTGTGTAGGCTCCATCACACATTTTCCATCGGATTTTCCGACACACAAAGTTTGAGAGCAGGCTATAAGATTTTCCGACAACAAAATCCATTGTCGGAATTTCCGATCGTGTGTACACAAATCCGACGAACAAAGTGCCAAGCATGCTCAGAATAAATAAAGAGATGAAAGCTAATGGCTCCTGCCCCGTTTATAGTCCCGACGTACGTGTTTTACGTCACTACGTTCAGAATGATTGGATTTTCCAACAACTTTGTGTGACCGTGTGTATGCAAGACAAGTTTGAGCCAACATCCGTCGGAAAAAATACTAGGATTTTGTTGTCGGAATGTCTGATCAATGTCCGACCGTGTGTACGGGGCATTAGAGTGAATAGTTCTAGATCAAGAAAGGCTAGCCTTTCTTTATCCATAACAGAAGTGAATTTTAAACCCATGTTATTGTTGTTACAATATGCGACAAACTCTGAGATCTTCCAACATCTGCTGGCAACTTCATTGGAGTCCCTGCCGCTACTTACCCACAGTCCTGGGATTCTTACAACAAGCTGCAGACCCTCCTGATGCTGGATCGCTCTTACCATCAACGATGTTATGCTTATTTTACTTTCTGATCTTGTAAGTGTTTTTAATCCCGCTGGGGTTATTAAATATTTTAATCTTCTGCACTTAGAGGCGCTAAAAGTATTGGGATGCCTGCCTTTACACGCACATGAATTTTAATGGTATTCCAGTCTTATGCCCCGTACACACGGTCGGACTTTGTTCGGACATTCCGACAACAAAATCCTCGGATTTTTTCCGACGGATGTTGGCTCAAACTTGTTTTGCCTACACACGGTCGCACAAAGTTGTCGGAATTTCCGATTGACAACCACGCGGTCACGTACACCACGTACGACGAGACTAGAAAAGGCCGGTTCAGAACCAAGCGCGGCACCCTTTGGGCTCCTTTTGCTAATCTCGTGTTAGTAAAAGTTTGGTGAGAGACGATTCGCGCTTTTTCAGACTCGTGGCTTTCAGATCGTTTTCTGCCGTTCAGTTTGTGCTTGTGGGTTTGTATTTGCTCTTCAGTGCGTGCAGTCAGTTCGTATCGGAGTTTTCTGTGCGATCTTGTCCGCTCGTTGCTGTTTTTCAGGTCGCTCTTCACAGGCCTTGCTGTTCTTCAGTGCGTTCTGTTACTTCGTTCTGAGCAGCCGACCGTTTTCTAGCCATGTTTCGTATGCGTACTCCTCGTAGAGTTCGTGCTGTGCGGGGGCTTGGTGTTGGGGTCCTGACCTTGACACAAGTCCAGTCCATGAACAGGGTGGGGAGGAGTTCATGGACCAAGAATTGGTTGCTTCAGCGTGACCAGTTCTGTCATATGCCTTTGCTCCGTGAGATCCGTGAGAATAATCCTGGTGATTTCAGGAACTTTCTCAGGATGACTGACCCCGTGTTTCACCGTTTGTTGGCTTCGCTGACCCCTTATATCAGCAGGCAGGATACCTGCATGAGGCAAGCCATCACTCCGGAGCAGAGGCTTGTCGCTACCCTGCGGTATTTGGCGACAGGGAGAAGCCTGCAGGACCTCAAGTTCTCGACAGGCATCTCCCCCCAGGCTCTTCTTTGTGGACATTTACTGCTTGTGTTTGTTTGAGCTGACCCTGACAGAAATGTGTGGAGTCCAGAAAATGTTGTGATTGTGTAACCTTATACAAAGCACTGTTGGCTGTTATTTACTAAATGCAAAGACACTTTTCACTACAAGTGCACTTGCAACTGCACTGAAACTGCACTTGTAGTGCAAAGTGGATTTGCCCTTAGGAAATTACCCCCATTTTCTCATCAAACAACAATTACATCACCCCAAAAGTGTTGTAGCGTGAGACAATAATCCACACATTCTTGATGAACAATCTTTTTAATACCAGCACAATCACATGTGCATTTACCAAAGGTTTTTCTGACAAACCGACATGTTTATTGTATAACAATTTTTGTGGTGTCATTATCCAAAATCAAAATGTGCATTTTATAGAAAACAGGCATGTGTAAAACCCACAAGAAAGACACAAATCTTGATCTTACAAAGTTCACATTTGGTAGAACTTGAAGGCAATATCAGACATGAGTATTTAGGAACTGTGTTTGATATTGCGTTCAGATGGGGGGAAATCACCCCTGGAAAAGCCAAATTTGGAAGATGCACACAATTTTCACAATGTTAACATGTGCTATCTGCCATCATGGGGGATCAAGGGACGTGTTTTGGGGGAGAAAGCCCTTCCTCACCGCTACTTTATTATTGAGGAAGGGGTTGCACCCCCAAAACGCGTCCATTGATCTCCCATGATGGCAGATAGCACATGTTGGCACACTGTGTGCATCCTCCAAATTTGGCTTTGGGAAAAATCACAAACATTTCGCACATTGTAGCAGACAAAAGAAGAAAGTGATTTTGAGGGGCTTTAAACTCGCCCCAAAACATCAATGATGTTTTTATATTTTGGAATAACATCATTGATGTTTTGCTTGATGTTTTCCAATTGTAAATTACACCCCATGATCTCCCCAATCAGGATCTGGGCACTTTCGGATGTGAAAGGATCTTCATCCACAACCTCACGATCACCTAAAAAGAAAGGAAACCCAAAATAAATTAGGTCTAAAAAAATGCCGCCATCCATCTCTTATCTGAGCCTGTGGTCGCAGACACTCACCTGTTGTGGTGACTAGTTCCACCACGTCTTCTTCCTCCTGCTCAGCTTGTGTTGGTATTTCCCCTTCTTCCAGAGGGGGGGAGGGCTCTGGTCTCCTCGGATGAGGGGTGTCCTCCGAGTCTTTTCTCCCCTATGTAAAACAAAAATGGTATACTTAGCACACAGATATTTGATGGCAGAACTCTAAAGATGAAACATTGCTTGGAAGTGGGGTACAATTGTCTATTTTAGCAGAGTTCCAAGATGTAGCTTTTTTAGTTTCCTTTGTCAAGCTGCAATACTTTACCTGTTTTGTACAAGCTTCACAGATGTAGCCCCCCTATAGTATACACTGGAGCACCTGTGTGGCCCCCCTAATAAAAAGGGTGTTCTGGGGTCCCACACTAGTGCTCCAGTGTCCAGATGTGAAAACAGCTGCTCAGTGTCCTCTCCTTACACACAATCTAGTTTGCATTTCATTCTAGTAACAAAGCCATCTACACAACCCAATTCTTTGAAGACAAGTATAGGGCCTCAAAATGGTGGCCAAATGCATATGGGCTAAACAATGGTATTTTATAGTCCGAAAAAAAAATGTGTGATCCGAACGAATAATGTGCCCATGAACATGAAAGTTGCCATTTTAAACTGTACAACAGTTCCTAAAAGCACATGGAGCAGCACGAACATAATAAACACAAGAACAATAGGAACACAGCACAACTACTTACTTTTTTGCAGCACTGTCCGGATCTTTCTGTACTGCTCATGTTCTCGTAATTTCAGGTCCGACCACCGCTTCCTGAGCTGATCTTTCGATCGCCGTACCCCGAATTTCCGGTGCAGACTCCTGACCACTTTCGCCATGATCTTGGCCTTTCGGACATTGTGGTTGGGGTAAGGCCCATACTTTCCATCATAGTCGGCCTTCTTCAGGATGTCCACCATTTCCAACATCTCCCCAAAGGACATATTTGAGTCCTTTAATCTCCTTCTGGATCGGGACGTTTCAGGCTCCGGCCTTTCCTCCTCCTCCTCCTCCTCCTCCTCGTTGCTGTAATTCGCACGATCCTGCTGTCTATCCGCCATGTGCTCTTCCTCCACTGTGCTGAACAAAAAGGGGCGGGGAATAGAATAGAAAGAACGTCAGGGGCGGGCGGAGTTATACGCATGCGCAGTGTGTATAAATCTTAACGCGCGCGTCTTACGTACGATCTGTGAGCGGAGGAAGGAGCATCGGAGACGCCGATCGTGCTAACGAAGGTAGGATCTAAACTTGGGCCTATACTGCTTCGAAATTGAAGCCTATATTGTAACAAGATTAGGGGAGTTTGGCCTGACATTAGGGTTTGTCTTGTGTTGTGTCTTGCAGAGAAAATGGATGGGTTCAACGACCACAATTTCCTGCCCCTGTTTATTGACAAGTACAGAGAGCTGCCCTGTCTGTGGCAGGTCAGACACCCCCACTATAACCACAAACAGAAGAGGCAGGCAGCGCTGGAGAAACTGCTGGAGTTGGTGAAGCCGGTGGTCCCCACAGCAACCATCCCTTATTTAAAAGCTAAAATTGGTGGCCTGAGGAGCACTTATCTTAGGGAGCGCAAGAAGGTCACAGATTCCCAGAGGTCCGGAGCTGCAGCAGATGACGTTTATGTCCCCAGGCTGTGGTACTATGAGAGACTGCGATTTCTGTCAGACCACACTGAAGTCAGGGAATCCCTCTCCACTCTTCCTTCCACGCTTCCTTCCACCCCAGCTGAGGCTTCCGATGTCCAACCTGGGCCTTCCAGCCAGGAAGAAGTGGAGGAGCCCAGCTGGAGCCAGGTATAGCATTCTTCTACAGATTTCTGGGCAATAAATAAATGATGTTTACTAGATGTTATTATTGATCACTAATTGCTGCTTGAAAGTGTTTTACATATCAATACACAGTAGTGGGCACCCAAAATTGGGACAAGAATGCAAAATGCTGGGCTCAGAAGGATAGTCTGTTATATTTGTTAACATTGAATTTGCAGCAGTCAGGAGGTGAAAATTGTGTGTGATTGATGAAAACAATACTAAAACTATGTCCCTTTTTCATACACAGGAAGACCTCAGCCAGGAGGAGGCTGTGGAATGTGGCAGTCAGGAGGAGGCGGGGATTAGTGGCAGCCAGGAGGAGGCGGGGCTAAGTGGCAGCCAAGAGAAGCCTGGGACAAGTCGCAGCCTGACTGAGTCTCAGGTCCCTCCCCTCCGCCTGCCATATAAAAGGGCCAGGAAGGCCACTCCCAGTCCTGTGCAGGATTCAGCGTACAGGCTGATCCAGGAGGCTTCGGCGTCCCTCAGAGCCTTCCCCAGTCCTGAAGAGGCCTTTGCCTGCATGGCTGCCACCAAATTGCAGGGCATGCAGGAGGGCCAACGCAAGATTTCTGAGGACCTGATTTATAAAGTCCTTCGTAAGGGGGAGAGTGGGGAACTGACACCCAAGACGGATGTCATTGAGATGGACCATCCTCCTCCTCCTCCTCCTCCTCCTCCTGCTGCCACAACTCCACCACCACAGCCAAAGCCTGTAAGGAAGCGTGGAAAGAAGACCTGAGAGTGATGACCCTGGGTTCAGTCTGGTCTGACAGAAGATGCAGTCTCTCGTATGACCACAGCCTGGGGACACAGATGTCATCTGCTGCTTTCCGGATCTCTGGGACTTCTGGACCAGACTGCCCTCCCTTATGATATGGACTCCTCAGGCCACCAATTTTGCTTTTAAATAATTGATGTCTGCCCTGGGAGTCCAAGGCTTCGCCCACTTCTGCAGTTTCTCCAGCGTTGCCTCCCTCTTTGTTTATAGTTGTGACCCCTTAATAAAATATTTTTAGGTAAATTCTACTCTCCTGTGTGTGTTTTCATCCAAAAAGGACAGTTTGTTGGTGAGTATTCAGGTACATTTCTAAAGTACAATGTGAAATTAACAAGGGACAACAACACCAAACAATCTCCTCCTACAGAGTAAATAGAACAACATATCAATGGTGTTGTGGGAACTTGTCACAAAAAACACACAAACATTTATGGGAGTACAAATCAAAATCACCAAAAAATAAAAAAATAAAAAGAGAAACACAAAAAAAGATTCTACATTAAAGTAAAAAAAAAAAAAATATGTTGTCAGATGTGAGAAATCAAAATATATTGAGGGAATCCCGATAAATAGTAACGAAAAAAGTTTGTGAGAAGTGTGTGTGAATATGAGCATCAAAACGACTTAATTCTTGTCACATTATAAAGAAGAAGAGAGTGCGCTGTATTAAACCATTTTGAACATTGCAGCGTGACGAAAGTGCTTTATCCATTACGAACGCTAAGTTTACCAGAACGAGCTGTCCCGTGTCGGAATTTCTTCTGAGCATGCGTGGCACTTTGTGCGTCGGAACAGGCCACACACGGTCGGAATTGACGCGATCGGATTTTGTTGTCGGAAAATTTTATCTCCTGCTGTCCAACTTTGTGTGTCGGAAAATCCGATGGAAAATGTCCGATGGCGCCCACACACGGTCGGAATTTCCGACAACACGCTCCGATCGGACAATGTCCATCGGAAAATCCGACCGTGTGTACGGGGCATTAGTCCGTAGGGTTCAATATTGAGTTGGCCCACCCTTTGCAGCTATAACAGCTTCAACTCTTCTGGGAATGCTGTCCACAAGGTTTAGGAGTGTGTCTATGGAAATGTTTGACCATTCTTCCAGAAATTTGTGAGGTCAGGCACTGATGTTGGATGAGAAGGCCTGGCTCACGATCTCCACTCTAATTCATCCCAAAGGTGTTCTATCGGGTTGAGGTCAGAACTCTGTGCAGGCCAGTCAAGTTCCTCCACCCCAAACTCGCTCATCCATGTCTTTATGGATCTTGCTTTGTGCACTGGTGTACAGTCATGTTAGAACAGGAAGGGGACATCCCCAAACTCTTCCCACAAAGATGGGAGCATGAAATTGTCTAAAATGTCTTGGTATGCTGACATCTTAAGAGTTCCCTTCACTGGAACTAAGGGGCCAAGCCCAACTCCTGAAAAACAACCCCACACCATAATCCCCCTCCACCAAATTGTTTGGACCAGTGTGCAAAGCAAGGTTCATAAAGACATGGATGAGTGAGGACGGGCTGTGGAGGGGGCGGGAGCAGCTGGCTTGGGCTCTCTGTAGCTCAGCTGAGAGGCTGAGCCAGGTGCCAATTAAGGTGCTTCTGGGTGGATCCGGACCATATGGTCATGATCTTTCCGCAGCCTGGACCAGCTCTGTGATGTCAGCCGCCAGCAGGCTTTAGCCTGCTGTTGACTGAAAACTGATCACAGGAGTGCAGAACAAACTGCACTCCTGTGATCCACAGGAGAAGTACAGACAAACGTGCTTTGGCTGTACCTCTCCTTTAAAAATGACTAATTCTCATGCAGAATTCTACATTTACTTGATATACAGTATACTATGAATTGATCTTTATTTATAAGCTACATGTAATTCCTGAAAGCTAGTGCAAGGAATATGTCCTTGTAATGAAAAAAATCCAACAACATTGCCTTGAGGGCACAGCAAGACATTTTCTTAGAACAGTGGAGCCCAAAGTAATAAAGGTCATCAGATTTGCTTGTCATGAATTTTGTTGTAGATGGATATAATTATGTGGTTTTAACAGCCTATTATATTGCTAAATGTAAAAATAACTGAATTTGGTGATTGGATATATATCATTTCCACGAAATAGGAGATTTTATTATCGGTAGTCAAAAGTTCTGAATTATAATGCCAAAAATGTACGGGCTTAAGGCAGGATTATTTTTGCTGATCTGTACAATGTTTAAGCACACAGATGTGATGAGGAAACATTTCTTCTGCTGTAACTGTGCCAGTGTTTTTTTTTTTAATCAACAAAATATAGTTTTATTGAATAGAACACAAGGTAGTAAAAGTCTGTAAGTACATAGGCATACAATCAATAAACAGCAGTGGTGTTAATCCTCACATCATCACATACATGGTGGTGATTGTATAGCCAACTCGTCAGCACAGGTCGGGTAACCATTGCGAACTACCCTGAGTACCCAGCTTTTTTTTGAGAAGGAGATTGTAAACAATTGAACAGTACAAGTAACAAAAGAAGGCAGGAAAAGAAAAAGAAGGGGGGGGGGGGAAGGAAAAAAAAACCCTAAAAAGGTCAAACTACCTAGGAGTATACATTCCGGGTTTTACATATTATTGCAAAGACAAATCTGCTATGACAGTTCATCCAAGATCCAGTATGAGCATCTAGAGTCAAAAACAGGTAACTAGCATCCCATCAGCAGCCTGTTCAGGGCCAACTGCGGGTGTGCCACATCTGCGGAATTCAACCAACTCTGCCAAATGCTACCCAACTTCTATGGTGACTTCCTATGATGATACATTTTTTTTCTCTAGTGAGAGTAGTGTTAACCATTTGGATCCACTGTGCCTCCTTCGGGGCTTTCGCTGAGAGCCAAAGTCGAGAAATCAGCTTCCTAGCCAGGTATAGTAGTCTCGTGAGAGCAATGTATACCAGTGTGCCAGTGGTTTAGTGAGTGTGATAATAATGCAAACAAGACACCCCAAGAACTGAGTGTGAAGACACAGGACGGTCATGTTGTTTGGATTTCATGTCAGCATGTCAATTTGTCCTAATGCCCCCCCCCCACCACCACCACCATCCTCCTGCCAGACACAGTAACCCCTCTCCTGTATTAATGTGTCCCCACTCTTGATGACGGAGCACAGGGGGCACGGCAGACACCAGCTTTGTAAGTCTTGGGGGAGGGGAGTGTTAAATGTAGTAGCAGATTCAAATACACTGAATCAAACTGAAGCCAAAATGACACTTTATGATCAGTTTACAATATTTTTTTCCCCTTTTGGGATAAAGGTTTTACGTAAATAGATAAAAGATGATCATTGTAAGCACCCCTGTCAGGGGGAGATGGTTTGTCATATCCCTCTAACTGCTGTATTTGCAGGAGAGCTTGTTCTGTTGAAAAACAGACTTACTAGCCAGAACACCAGATGAAAATAAAAGAAAGTCTATAAAAGAAAACAAATATAACCATCACATCTAAGAAGTGTACCTGGGCAGTGTGACAGGAGAGGGGTACCTGGGCATTGTGACAGAAGGGGGGGGGGCAGTATGACAAGAGGGGACAGTGTTACCAGAGAAGGATACCTGGGCATTGTGACAGGAGGAGGGCAGTGTTACAAGAGGTGGGCAGTATGACAAGAGGGGTACAGTGTGACAGGAGCATGTGCAATCAAATGTCTTATGCAGGGCTAATTGTATGCTAGGTACTGTATATCATATGATTTAAAGGGCAATATTATCTAAATAATGAAAATATATACATTTTATGCACAGTGCACATAGTTAAAAATAAAGTATATGTTTGTTTGTATGCTTTAAACACATCTTTACTGACTGGAGCTTTTATTATATAAATGTAGGCATAGATACAATGGGGGATTTGATTTACCAAAACTGGAGCATAAATGTGGTACATAGTAACCAATCAGCTCTTAGGTTTTATTTCCAAAGCTAAATTGAACAAGCTGAAGTTAGAAGCTGATTGGTTACTATGAAGAACTGCACCAGATTCTGCATGCACCAGTTTTAGCCAATTCCCCCCACCCCCCTCAGTGTCTTCTTGTTTATCATGTCCTGTGATATTCCTACATTAGTAGTATAAAATCCACATATTGTTTACTTAAAATTCAATAAGATAATGTTGGTTTCTTGTGTTTAAAATTAATCTGTGGCAGAGACTAAAATTAGTACAAATATGCATGACAAAACTGACGGCTTATGACAGAACCATAACTCTCCCACGTGTCTATACAGATAATGATTTACTCCTAGTCATAGTGTGTAGTGTGTAGACTGGAGCAGAACGGAACGGAAAAAGTTCCTATTGGAAATTCCGATCGTCTGTAGCAATTCCGACGCGCAAAATCCCTACGCATGCTCGGAAACAATTCGACGTATGCTTGGAAGCATTGAACTCCATTTTCTCCGCTCATCGTAGTGTTGTACGTCACTGCGTTCTTGACGGTCGAAAGTTCAGAGAACTTTTGTGTGACTGTGTGTATGCAAGGCAAGCTTGAACGGAATTCCGTCAGAAAAACCATCCAAGGTTTTTCTGACAGAAATTCTGATCGTGTGTACGTGGCATTAGGCCCCTTTCACACGGGCAGACCGTATGTCTGTTTTCCATCCATCCGTTTTCAGATGAAAAACGGACATACATGTATCCCTATGGGATAGCCTATTTCAGCGGTTTAACATCCGCTGACATCCGATGACATCAGTCTCCGCTATGCTCCGTTTCTGGTGGCGGAGGAAAACCCTACTTTTCCATCCGTCTGCAGATCGGATGAAAACGGACTCTACGGTCCATCTTCATCCGATCCCCCATAGAGGAGAGCAGTGCTCTGACAGGTTGGTCCCTGCACAGTGTGCAGAGACCGACCTGTCATCTGCCTGCTCAGCGGGGATCGACAGAGCGATCCCCCGCTGAGCAAGGCGGAGCCCGTACACAGACTCGTCCGTGTGAAAGGGCCCTTAAGCGATGAAAATGAAGGCTGGAAGCTGATTGGTTGCCATGCACAGCTGCTTCAAATTCTGTCTGTTCCAGTCCAGTAAATTATCCTCTTTGTGTATTAGGAGTTTTATCTGTCCTATTGTAGATTGTGTTTTATTATTGTGACGGATCACCTGGCACCCCGCCTGGGTGCTTCACCAAGATAGAGTTTTCTCCACTCTGGAACCAGGAACCAGGTATTATAGCTGAACATTTCACCCAAGAACTAGATGACACTAGCTTAGGTGCAAATTGGAACTGTTTGTGTATTAGGAGTTTTATCTCTCCTACTGTTGATTGTGTTTTATTACTGTGACAGACCAACTGGCACCCAGCCTGGGTGCTTCTGCCAAACTGCAATTTGCTCCACTCTGGAACCAGGAACCAGGTATTATAGCTGAACTTGCCACCAAAGAACTAGACGACACTAGCTTAGGTGCAAGCTGGAACTGTTTATGTATTAGGAGTTTTATTTGTCCTACTGTAGATTGTGTTTTGTTACTGTAACTGACCATCTGGCAGCCCGGACAAAGGATTTATACCACACAAAATCATATAACAGCTTGATCAAATTATTCTAAACAATGCAAGCTTTAAACAGCAATCTCATCATCAGTACATATAACAGTACATCTAATGAAAGTGGAGTTCCACCCAAAAGGGGAAGCCCTGCTTGTTTGCTTTCTCCCCTCCTCTGCTGCCACATTTGGCAATTTCCGGGGGGGGGAGCGGGTACCTGTCTTTGACTGGTACCCGTCCCCGGTCCTGGGGGACCTCGCCGCAACGAGGTCCACTGGAAATTTGGCCCCCCTCCTCCTTCCTCCACCACCATGCCATTCACAAAGCGATTTGTGCATGTACAGTAAGGAACCAGTTGTGAAGCCAAAAACTCTTCACTGCCAGTTTCCCTTACAAGGAATGGCCTTGGCAGCACCCAAGAGCCAATTGAAAAATCGGCGGTGTTGCCCACATTGTGGGATCCCTGGACAGGTAAGTGTCCTAATATTAAAAGTTACCAGCTACAGTATTTGGTGGGGGGCTGGAGTGCCACTTAAACAGCTAACATAAACATCCCACAATGGTTCGGTAACAAGATAAAGTGAATACAATGCTAGTCACATCACCAAGAGGATTAGCAGACAGACAGAAACAACAGGTGACTCAATTGACAATGGGAATTCACACCTAGGAGGCACACAATGGGGAAATTATACCATGATAGAAAGACAGCTTAGTAAACAGATTATAGCAGGAGACCACAGCATCAGGTTGTTTAAGCTGATTATGTTAACATCTGCTCTGAGTCTGGGGGGGGTCAATGCTGGTTTGGGCATAGAGGTCCCAAATCTGTATCCTGTCCTAGGTTCCCAGAGTCTGTGTACGGGGACATGGACCTGAATCTAAAGCAAAGCCACTCCAAAGGTCCCCCAGGCACACACCTCCCAAAGAATAGAGCCCCCTCAAAAGTCAGGACCCATAGTCAGTAGGCAAGAGGCTACCCTGCAGTCCCCTCCAAAAGCCCCTGTCCCGGTTGGGTCTGTCACAATTACATATGTGCATGACCGTACCTGTAAAACACATTTGAGCACCAGTTGAGCACATCACTTTTTGGTGTATTGTCATTGCCTCTCTACATGGGAATTACATGGCTTTCCCATGCACATATGGTATAATCTATAAAAATACAGATGATTTTAAAAAGATAGATGGCTTTTGTCTTTATTGTTTATACTGTATATTTAATAAATAATGAAGGTAAATTGGAGTCTTAACTTACCTTAAAATATTGCTTGTAATGCACTGGATACATTTTCTGAATTTTCACAATATAATATTAAGACTTCAGTGCTGCTTTTGAAAAGAGAATTGTGTATGGATGACAAAAACAAATCATCACAAATGACCATTTGTTTTATACTACTTTCAGAAATGCTACAACATAAATTACTATTATTCAAGTGCGGAAATCATTCTCAGAAATCACTCAAGCTGCAGGAAGGCATTACAGTCACTACATCACTAATGATGATTTGAAAAGCTAGGAAATATTACATCATTCATCATACTGACAAAAGATCTGACCATGTGTGGCTAGCATATTATATACATAAACAGGACTCTTTGCTATACTATGCAATATAAAAAGTGGGCTCTAGGCAGTAAAAATACATTGGCTCTAGAGAATCTAAGAAAAAATGAAAATCAGAGATATTCAGCGAAGCCAATAAGCACTAAAGCTTGAGCTAAAGTGTTGTACAATAACATCACAGTATTGTACAGTGTAACAGAGTTGTCCTACTAAAACGGAGCTGGGACAGCCTACTAGATCATTGGGGTTGATTTACTAAATAGGAGAGTTGGAAGCTTTGATTCAAGAGAGCTGTGAATAAATTGGTATTGCTGAATCTTGGCTTCATTCTACACATGACTGGGCTATTAATCCTCCTGGCTATGCTGTCTTTCAGTAAGACAGGGTAAAATGAATAGGTGTGGGTGTCTGTCTCTATGTGAGAAGTGATCTCAAAGCGAGTGGTAAAGAAGACTTTATTAATAAAGAATATGATGAAGGTGGACCATTATGGGTGGAGCAGCAAATGGGTGTGCATACATCAAAGTTAATTATTAGCGTTTGTTACAGACCGCCCAGCAATAATGAAGTGGTGGAGACTCAGCTCCTTGCACTGAAAGAAAGGGCTGCACAGGCTGGGACAGTGATGATAATGGTGAATTTTAACAACCCTGAAATTGAGTGGAGTAATGGCACTGCTGGAACAGTAAAAGGGAGGAAATGTTTAAACCTATTACAAAATTAAATTTATGGTACAGTTCATCGAGGCCACAACTAGAAATTATGCTCTGCTGGACCTGTTAATCTCAAACCATGCTGAGCTTATTACTAATGTCCATATAAAAGAGTATCTGGGTAGCATTATTTCATTTAGCCCAGGTTCATACTGACAGCGGGAATGAAATCATGCGAGTTCAGCTGAACTTGCACAATCTCATTCCCGCATGTCAGTCCCGACTTCAGGGGTGATTTCAGAGATATCTGTGCGGGTTCCTGCACAGATGTCTATGGAAATCGCACCCCGAAGTCCCCAAAAGTAGTACAGAAACGACTTTTGGTAATAAAGCACTTGGACCAGATTGCTTACACCCAGGAGTCCTCAAAGAGCTGAGCTCTGTTATATCTAAGCCATTGTTTATAATTTTTAGAGACTCTGACTGATATGGTACCACTGGACTCGCTTACTGGCCTTTAAAAAAGGATTAAAGTCTTTGCAAAGTAACTACAAACAGGGCTTCAGAAACAAATACTCTTGCACACAGGTGTGTAAGCTAGATGATCCCAAAGGTTAAGAAAGGACAATGGATTTCGGCCTTGCTGCTCTCCAGGATGGGATTGTCCTAGTAGTAAATGATAAGAAAAAAAGAGAGCGCACCAGCCTAGTGCATTATCCTAAGGTAAATTTATTAGTAAAAACAAGATAAAAATCTACTCACAAAGATAGGAAGAAAAAATCGCACTATATACAGTAACAAAGCGATTGGTCCACTGGTAGCGGTCTCCAGGTCCTAGGAAGAGGACATACGAACCAAGGCTGGCTAATGCATTTCGAAGGTGTCCCTTCTTCATCAGAGCCTTGTCAGTGCTAATCTCTTGCAGCTATTTTATACATGTGTCTATCTGGATACCACTTTGGTACTGGGACCCCTCCCCCTAAATTGGTGGGAGGTTCTACAAAGGGGAGGGTTTGGACCTTAACCATATTGTTAAAAATAATAATTGGATTTGTATTTAAGTTATTTTATTTTATTTGTTTATTTGATATGATTTGATTTCGCTCTAGAAGTGTACGTTGGAAGTGCATGCATCCTGCGGCGAGCTGACTGTGATCCGCCAGGAAACATCGCAAATCGAGCTAGCCTGGGCATACCAAACAATAATAGTTAATAGTTAAGAACCACCACATGTCAAAAAAGTAGTAGAACAGAAGAAAAGAAAAGCTACTGCTCCCATCCTCTCACAGGGCCCCCCTGCGGGAACCACCGCTGTTCCGGCGTCCATAACCGGCAGTTTCCATCCGATCCTATGTCCTGATGCGCTGTCTCGGCGGGTGGAACGCACGCCGCACCATCACTTCCTGGTTGCGATCCACTGGGCGGAAGTGCGATCATGACGTCATTTCCCGTGCCTCCATTGGCATGGAATGACGTCCAATGGTAGACAGTAACCGCCATTTTGTCAGAGAAAGGAGTAGAGGACAAAGCTTGACAGGAGCGTCAAAAAAGTATTAAGGGAATAACATAAGGAACGACTAGCACACAGAGGTGCCTCTTAGGGGCAAAAGAAGAAGATTCATCTATTTAATTTATTTAAATTTAATTAATTAAATATTTAATAGCCTAATATTGAATGTACATAACATTGAAATAAAAATATTAATATTATTATTAATATTATGAAAAAGAGAAAGAGGGAGCGTGGTCAGACCTATATGTAAATGTTTTATATATAAAGCAAAGGCATGTATACATCTGCACATCTGCTTCTACGACTATGGGCCCTTTATGCAATGTGGTTTGTAGCAGTTACTTAGGACTTAAATTGTGGCACTAAAATTATAGCCTGTACTTTTATGGCACAAGGTATACATGTACACGGAGTGTGCACGCACATATTAGTGGAATTGAACACACTACAAAATGTTACATTAAACTCAGGATTTGATTGAATATGCTCTATCAGCAATAGTGGCTAGCAATAGGAATATACCTATAGCTAGATGAACTAATGGACACATGTATAAAAAGATGAGCAAGATATGCACTATAATAATATATATACTAAAACATATTGATAAAACATAATAGTAAAAAATATCTATATATAAAAATAATATATATATATATATATACACACATGTATAAATAAATAATAAAAACTTGGTAGTAAAAACGTCCGTATATAAGAGCAAAGGTGCACACACTTAGACTCCCATAAAGTATCAGGACCAGTCCTTGTGTACCCAACCTATACATCATACAAGGTTATTAAAAACCACTCATATAATTATGCACATTATTTCAGGTGTAACTATAGCTGGGGTATCGCAATGTGTAAGCACAAAGGCTAATATATGTACACCAGGGAAAGAGAAACAAGTATAAATATACAAAAATAAACGTATAAATGCTAATTAAAGCATATTTTCTTATGAAAGAAGTATATAGAATGAACTAATAAAATAAATTTAAATTAGAATCCAACCACTGATTATAAGCATGTATGTATAAGCCCATGTATGCTTTGATCGGAGCGTAGAAAGAATGCATATTTTTTATATGTATAGAAGAGGCTATCTTGTATACAGGGCATTTAAGCTAATACGATCTCTAAAGCCTAATTCTCATAATTAACCTGAAAATTTAATTTGATGATAAATAATAACCTAAATCCTAAACATAAGGAGTTCTAAGGGAAATGATAAAGACTGATAATAGATAGTAGATAATAGCCTGACTGAGGATGGTGGATAGACATGAAGCTGTTTAAAGAATATTATAGGGAAAATGGCGCTACCTCAAAAACCTGTATGGCTAAGCATGTACAGGAAACATTGCGTGAACAACGTTTTTTTATATATATGTAACCAAAAACGCTTGTATGTGAAGACGTTTTTCTATATGAAAGGGAAATTATGATGTTGTCACGGATAAGTAGAAACTGACTGCAACATGTGAGTATGGGTCAGCATGAGCTTATATGCAGCCTGCTAGAAGATATGTAAACCTGTCACCAAGCACCTGTCTACAGCCCATATATTCCTGATAGGTCAGTGCACTAACTCTAGATCAGGAACTCCAGACAGCATGCTCTGTGCATAAAAAGCCATATATCAGCACATGTATGTTCACCAGGTGACTTTCGTGCGTACAGCGTAGGGTGGTGACTTCTGTGACCCCCCTCAAAATGCTCACTCACCAAAGGTAGGAACCCCTGCAGGGGTGTCAGGCCTGTAGTCCTATACAAGGGCTTCTCTGTTCACTGCTGTCATATCTCTAGTTGTGTCCCGGTGGATCTTAATCCTCATGTGTCAAAGAAAAGGAGACTTCCATAGTGTAATAAAGTCTCAAAGGTGTATTTATTTTATAAAATTATATGTATAAAAAATCCAAAATATTCCAAAGTAAAGTATAAAAAAGTTTAAAAATTATTAAAAACACATCCAAGCACAGTACTCCGCTGTTCCTCCCTTGACCACTGGGGGGAGGATGATGCTCAGATACTGTCTTGTATAGTATCCACAATCACTGTAAGCAAAGCAGATACAAGTGGGGGAAGTAGCGATCAGCTGGACAAATGTCTAATCCACCCACAGGTCTGTCAGGAAGTAATGTGGGTAGCGTAGATCGCCGTGCGCGCTTCGTCCTCTGACGTCTTCAGCGACGGTCCGACGGTCCGTCTTATTGGGCAGGACACCCCTAGGAGTGTCTTGGTTTAAGGGAGGCAGCAACCTATGTGAGTTTACCATATAGACTGATCCTAAGCGCGTTTTTTTTGGTTTAATAGACATGAAGCTGGCTCACTGCATTGACTCTATGTTATTGTTATACTATTTTGTGTATTTCAGGGTCTTTGTTTAGGCCTCCAGGGGCGAGACTGCCAAGGGTGAACATCCAGAAGGCCTCTCGCTTGCATAGCCTCTGGTATCTTCTTCCTGTATCTAGCTTGCCTCCAATGGACTCTATTCCAAAGACTTTCATGCCTGCAGGGTCCCCTTCATGGGCCTCTAAGAAGTGTCGGGGGACTGGATATTTGTCTCGTAACTTAATGATACTGCGTATATGTTCCCCTATTCTGACTTGCATTGGGCGTTGTGTACGGCCAACATACAGGCGCCACATGGGCAGACGATACCATAGATCACATATTCTGTTCCACAGTTTATAAATTGTTTAACTTTATGGACCTTTCCATCTCTTTTCACTTTTTATGATATGGTTTTTAATACTTTTAAAATTAAGTTTAATAAGCTTACGAATACCAAAAATATTGACCCTAGTTTCATGCCCACAGATGCTCTTAAACAAAATCAAGATGTAATTATTCGAAGGGCTGACAAAGGTGGAAGTCTAGTCATCCAAGATAGAGAAGAATATATATCTGAGGCAAGAAGACTTCTAGGTGACACTGATACCTATACCAAACTTAAAAGGGATACTACAATGGAATACACTAAGGAGCTTAAAACACTTTTGGATGAGGCACTATCAAAAGAAATCCTTACTAAAAATTAATATCTTTTTCTGTTTAATAGGCATGCTGCTACTCCACATTTTTATCATATACCTAAGGTACACAAAAGCCTTTCTAATTCCCCAGGTAGACCCATAATAGCTGGGATCGACAGCCTCTCTAGCAACTTGGGGTGCTATATAGACTATTTTTTACAAGATATAGTAGTCAGTCTGCCATCCTTTGTTAAAGATTCCGGCCATGTGCTAGAGATCCTGTCAAATTACAAATGGTTACCCAGTTACAGATGGCTCTCTTTGGATGTGGCCTCATTATATACATCAATAGATCATACCTATGGCCTAAGAGCCATCAATCACTTTTTGCTCAAGGATGACAGACTGAATTCTCGCCAAGCCAAATTCTTATTAGACTGTGTAGAATTCTCTCTTACACACAATTATTTCTCCTTTCTAGGCGAACACTATTTGCAGACAAAAGGTACAGCTATGTGAGCCAGGGTTGCCCCCAGCTACGTGAACATCTTTATGGGTTTTTGGGAAGAATACTATATATGGAAAAACAATCCTTTCGGGGCAAACCTGGTCCTATACGCTAGATACATTGATGACATACTGATAATCTGGGATGGGTCAGACCAAAGCCTCCATAATTTCTTGGAGCACTGTAGGAGCAATCCTTTTGGGATAGCATTTACCCATGTCTTAGACGAGAAATGCCTGGTCTTTTTAGACCTAGAGCTGCAGGGTAACCAAGAGGGCGAGATTTCCTCCAAAACTAATTTTAAACCCAGCGGAGGTAATTCATATTTGCATGCTAAAAGCAACCACCACCTCAGATGGATACAGAATGTCAACAAATACTTGGCTCTGTATGATGATCCACTAGGCGGTAATCAAAATAATAAAAAATCTCAACATCAGATCACTTTCGATACCCAACAGGCCTGTTTCTCTACCCAATATACCAATAAGGCGTTTAAAATTCAGAATATTATCAAAAAGAACTGGAATATTCTAAAACATGACCCGGTGCTAGGCAAGGCACTCCCCGATCACCCTAATATTGTTTTCCGGGAACCCCGGGATCTTAGGAACCTGGTAGCCCCAAGTAGAGTGAAGATATCTACCAACAAACCAGCTAATGGTTGGTCAACAATATTTGATCAAAAAGGTTGTTACAGGTGTGGTGTGAGGAATTGTGGCACATGTATGTACATGTGGCACAGAAAGAAAACCATAGTAGGGAGAGATGGAAAGGTCCATAAAATTAAACAATTTATAAACTGTGGAACAGAATATGTGATCTATGGTATCGTCTGCCCATGTGGGCGCCTGTATATTGGCCGTACACAACGCCCAATGCGAGTCAGAATAGGGAGACATAAATGCAGTATCATTAAGTTACGAGACAAATATCCAGTCCCCCGACACTTCTTAGAGGCCCATGAAGGGGACCCTGCAGGCATAAAAGTCTTTGGAATAGAGTCCATTGGAGGCGAGCTAGATACAGGAAGAAGATACCAGAGGCTATGCAAGCGAGAGGCCTTCTGGATCTTCACCCTTGGCAGTCTCGCCCCCGGAGGCCTAAACGAAGACCCTGAAATACACAAAATAGTATAACAATAACATAGAGTCAATGCAGTGAGCCAGCTTCATGTCTATCCACCATCCTCAGTCAGGCTATTATCTACTATCTATTATCAGTCTTTATCATTTCCCTTAGAACTCCTTATGTTTAGGATTTAGGTTATCATTTAGAAAGGATTTTCCCCCACTGTGGCAAATTGGATCCGGTTTTATTGTATTTTTTTTTTTTTTGCCTTCCTTTGGATAAACTGTGGGTATTGTATAGTGTATATGGAGGTTTTCTATTTGTATGTGTGGACTAATGTATTTTTTCCACCTAGACTAACTATGTAACAATTTAACTAAAAGAAAATAGGTTGTTCACTTTGCAAATACATTTTCACTTGCAATTCAGGTATTTGCACTATTTACATTTAAAATAAATGTTATGATTTTTAAAATAATATCTGCTTGGAGTTCAGCTTTAAAATGCAGTGTGCTTTCTATTTAACCACCTGAACACAGACTGTTTCACCCCCTTTCTTCCCAGGCCATTTTTCAGTTTTCAGCACGGTCACACTTTGAATGACAATTACTCAGTCATGTAACGCTGCACTCAAATGAATTTAAGATACATTTTAGACAGATAGAGCTTTATTTTGTTTTGTTTTTTAATTCTTTGCTATATAAAAGAAAAAAGGCAAAACATTTGGAAAACATTTTTTTCTTAGTTTCTTTTATAAAACTTTGCAAATTAATAATATTTCTTCATAAACAAACAGTTAAAATGTATTCTGATACATTACTTTAGAGAAAAAAAAACAGGTGTTTATTATGTGTGAAAGGTATTGATTCTACAACTATGGCATATAAACAGTATTTTAAAATTGATCAATGCTGATGTTCTGACTGTGTGTTTTAATTCTAGAGGCCCTGAAATGCAAGGTCAGTACAAATACATCCCAAATTACCCCTTTTTGGAAAGTAGACAATCTGGTATTTAATAAGAGGCATTGTGAGGTTTTTAAAGTTGTATTTTTTTTACCAAATCATTTGGAAAATGGTGAACGTAAATAAAATGTGTTTTTTCTCCACAAGATATCATTTTTGAAAGTTACATTTCACACACAGCATAGGCATACTTACAATGACACCCCGAAACACATTCTGATATTATTCCCAAGTCTAGCCACATAGAAAGGCTCCAAATCCAAGGAGCACCTCCATACTTTCTGGGGGGATAAATTACACATTTAATTTCCTGACTATCTATCAAACTGTAGGTGGCTCTGGAGCACCAGGACAGGAGAAACACCCACAAAATTACCTCATTTTGGAAAGCAAAGGTATTTTATGAAAGGCACAGTGAGTCTTTTGAAGACTTTTTTTTTTTTGCCACAAGCTTATGTAAAATGCAGAAAGAAGATTTAAATGTATTTTTTGCACAAAGTTGTCAATGAAAGTGGGAGTAAACTCCCATACAATAATGTTACCTATAGGTAAGCCTATAATAAAACTTACCTATAGGTACTGTAAATATCTCCTATGCATGCACCGTTTAGGATATATTCACTGTAGATTCAGCCAGTGATGGTACAGAGTCCTGTGCCGTAAATGGTGGCTCCCACTCACAAAGCTGGAGTCCACAAACCCATAAGGAAGAGCGGGTGAAGATGGGAGCGCCTTCAGTGGTGACAGTGCACCGCTGGAAGGCTTCATTTTCAGGTAAGTTTCAAATAATGTGCTAGTATGTGATGCATACTAACAAATTATAACATTGCCTTTCAGGTTTAAAAAAAAAACACCCAGCGGTTTATTACCGTTTTAATAAGAGGTTTCTAACACACAGCATACACATACCTAAAATTATACCCCAAAACACATTCTAATATTCCTCCTGAACATGGTGATACCACATGTGCAACACTTTCTCACAGCCTAGCCACATAGAGAGCCCCAAAATCCAAGGAGCACCTTTAGGCTTTCTAGACCACATTTTGGAAGCAAACTCCCCAAGGTATTTTCTAAGAGGCATAAGGTGTCTTGATAATGTACACTTTGCCACAAAAAGAGGAACTGTGACTTGTGCCACAAACATGTACATTTATAAAATAATAAAAATTGACTATTTTATATTATTTTATAAATTTACATGTTTGTGGCACAAGTCACAGTTCCTCTTTTTTTTGCAGTTTCCATATATAAGTTCGGTGTCAAAAATATTTCTAATTAACAATTTTATGGTTTGAATTTAGTGGGTTTATCCTATGCATAATGATAATTTTTTGCTGTGCATTTTGTGGTTTCACCACTAGATGTCAGTGATTCTCATTGTGGCTGTGGTTCCAATCGTCCAAATCTTTTTACTTACGGTTTTAGATCATTTGTTAGGATTCAAGTGTTTGTTATATATTTATCAGATTAGTGAGAGCTGCTGGTCATTTGAGCGTTCACTTACCAGATATAAGTTATTTTAATGCTGAGAGGGACAATACACTGCATGTGGGTTGATTTGTACCACTTTTAACATGTCGATTGCATTCCTGTTTAGTATTGCGATATGCATCTCTCACTAACTTTTGATCAACAATTTTCTGGTGTGTCCTTGATATATGTATCAAGGGCCCCTCTGTTAATATAAAGGTTTTTATAATTCTTTTTACTAATATTTTTATTTTTATTTTTTTACGCATATTATCAGCACTTGATGCCTTTGGCTGAACTCATAGCAGATAAACATGCATAGGTGCCCTATAGTTTTTATTTATGTTATTGTTCTGTGGGATATATGGTACATCAGAGTGGCATGAGACGTTTTGGCTCTTTTTATTTTTAAATTTTAGTTGTACTTTGTTATATTTTATTATAAGGTTTTTTAGTATTGGCATTATCTACTAATACTTACTGGCCATTCGTGTTTGGCCCCGCGGTCCATATTAAGCAATCTGGACGCTCATTGGTGGACCGCGGTTCAGAGCGAGGCTTGGTTACGATGTTCCGGTACTTAGGGAGGTGACGCAGTGCGCCGCCCGTGCCCCTGGATGACGTGACCTATCACGAAATGCGTAGGGCGGAGCAGGACGACGCGCTGAAGTCACCTTCAGTCTGTGTGTTTACTTCCAGTAGGATGGGTCTGTCCGTGTGTGTTGGGCCGACACAACGGACTCTAGGCTTGATTACGAACTACGTTTGTAAGTGTGTTTTTGACGTTTTATATTAATAAATGTAAAAGGTTTCACACGATCTGAGTTTTTTCTACTTTTTGTTACATGCCATGTTTCTCATCTGAACAGATCTGGTCCATGTGACGATCTGAGGTACAGCCGCAGTCCAGCAGTCCAGCACGGGAGATACACTTACCATTACAGCTGACATGTCTTCTATGATCCTCTGTAATGGGGGATCATCTATGTCTGGTAAGGAGTAACCCCTTCTACACTGGTGGTGGATCACAAATTTTTCACTATACAACAGTTGAAGATCCTTCTTTGTGTGGACTTTTATGCTGTTTTTTTTATTTTGCATGGGTGGACTATCTACAATACCTACTGAGAGACTTTTAATTTGTTATTATGTATTTAATTTGGTTGTAGATCACATCATTAGCGATCACAGAGATTTATATTATTTAATATAGCTTATACATTTGACTTTATGCACCTCAGCAATCTAGTCTTGGGTATATAATATTCTTAATTGACAATTTCAAAATAATTTTTATGGTTATATATTAGCGCGATTCAGATGTTTTTATATTTTTTATTATTTGTGAACACCCATTCAATCCGATTCCAGTGCGGACCAAAAAAAGGTTCCTACATCATTTTGGTGCAAATGTGATTTCAGCCATGCAGTTTGTATGACTGATTTCGCATCACACAGACATCGCATGTGATCTGCACAGCAATGCGGTGCAAATCACATTCAATGTCTATGATCGTGAGAAGGGTGTAGGTGTGGCCCTGTTCTGGCTGAGTGGGTAATTGATGGTAGGCCCACTTTGATAAGAGCAATCAACAGTGGATTATAGATGAGTCTGAGTGGTGTTACAGCCTCTGGTGGTTGTTTAACAATGTGGTCTCAATAAACAGAAAACATAATTCATTATGTTACTAGTGTTCCATATGTGAATTATCCCTGTGAATATGCTAATATTCAGTTTTGTGATAGGATTGTATATAAACATATGCCCAATGTGACATGCAGTGCATAAATGAATCTGATGGAAGGTGAATTATGAATGTGTTTGGATGGTGTTGCAGCCTCTGGTGGTTGTGTAGTGAAGTGGTTTCAGTGACCAGAAAAATAATACTTAATATTTCTAGTATTCCATTACAAATCGTCTCTGTGGATATGCCAATATTCAATTCTAATTATATGTAAAAATTGATCAATATAACATACAATACATAAGTGGATCTTAGTAAAAGTGCATATGCAAGAAAGTGCTTAGTGAAAAGAAATATCCTAATTAGCGACAATAGGCTAGTTCACAAAGTGACTTGTGCTAAAAAAACAAAAAACAAAAAACAAAGAACCAGTCCTTGTTGAGAAAACGATATTGCTTTTGAAGGTCTTTTTCCAAAAAAATGAAAAAATGCAATGAAGAAAAGGCACTTAATCCTTCCAAAAAGGCAATATTGTTAAAAAAATGTCTTCTTGTTCAAGTACTGGCTTGGTGATAGTGCTTCTTAATCGTGCTCCTAATGCACATGCACTCACCGGATAGCCTCACCCCTACAGGGGTATTGCGCGATCACAGTATTTGCCACTGTGTAGCAGCTTATGGCAGCTCTGATTCGTGTCTTTTATGTTGTTTATCGGTGGTAAACATGTGGAAGAGAAGGGATGCCCATAGCGTAAAACCGTTTTAAAAGCTTTATTTTGTAAATAGGCAGAGTTATTACTCACATTTTTATGGTTAGTATGAGCATGAAGGAATCAAAGATCAAATGTAAAAGCCGTCAGAAATATCCTGTGTTCGTCTGGTTGGAGGTGACGCAAGATGTTTGTAAGCCGCGCCCTACGTGTTTCGTCATTGGACATCAACAGGAGCGTCCATCTTGCTACACCTCACGTTCTTAAATAGCATGCAGTGTCCTCAATTGCGGTTGCGCACTAATTGTTTATCGGCGGCCATTTTGGCAGAGATACTGCAGACCGGAGCCTATGCCGTTCGATTGTAATGAATAGCTGTCAATAACGACCCTGCAGATCCGCTCCATCGTAATGAAGTTGTAACTGATATCCTGGTTGGTGACACGGCAAGACTATTACTACCATTAACCAGCAGTTTTTTTGTGATTAATGCATGTGAACCCAATAAAGAGGAATAGAAATATAAATCAAACACCGCATGCTAGTATTCAGGGTATATTATTTTGACGGTGTACACAACATAATGAATTTGATGAATTTAGTCAAATACACATTGAAAAAATAAAAATAATGGTAATAGATTCATAATAAAAAAATTCATAATAAAAATTTGTATATTGAAAATAAATATATTAAAATTGGTGTAATTATAAACATCACATACCATCAAAATCATGCTCTATGTAAAAGATGCTTTTGAGGGTTTTATGAATATATTACATTCGACCCATACATTACAATCTATTGTGATTCGTTTGTTTTTTTGTTTAAAAATCTATAATCCACTGTTGATTGATCTTATCAAAGTGGGCCTACCATCAATTACCCACTCAGCCAGAACAGCGCCACACCTACACCCTTCTCACGATCATTTCAGTACACTCCACTCAGGTGGAAGTGTACCTGTAGAGACAGCAGTTCTTTATTCTATCTGTACCTACATTCAATTGCGCGGACTCAACCTTTATTTTATTCCACAATGTCTATGATCGCACTAGTGAAAACCCTGGCTAAAGGAACATGATGGGGCCAACTATTAGCATGGGCTGGTTAAAAGAAAACTCTTTGGATAGAGTTAATGAAAGATTCTGCTGGAGGACAACAGAGGAAAGAGGGGGAGTGAAAGAGATTTGGGAGAGAGAGAGCAGAGTCTGATAGTGCTGCGAACTCACTTGGATGTTCCCAGGATGCTCACACTGGTTCAGTCGGCGGCTTCTGTAGCTATTGGCTACTTGTTTAAACGTTCCCGCCCCCACATTTCTTTCAGAGGCAGCACACGGGCTGCACAGAGCTTGGACGGACACAGGAACAGAGGGGAGGGAGGGGGCAGAGCCGATGCAGCCTCTTCCATTCCTGTGGAGAGGGGGGAGTTGTACTCTCTGGGCTGTTAGAATGTAACAGAGATGTACAGCATTGTGACAATTACAGCTGACATCCCTATATTTATGGATGGCTGCCAACATGGACGGGGCCTGCTAGTGGCCCCAGGCCCTCAGGCGGTGCCCGACAACTCACACCCTATTGTTGGTAATGGACTTGTTCAAATTGGTGTGACTCTGACTTTGCAGTGCTGCACAGATTTGAAAAAAAAGGTTCCTGCACTATTTATATATTGTGACAATTACAGCCGACATCCCTATATTTATGGACGGCTACCAACATGGATGGGTCCCCCTAGCAGTGCCCGAGAGCCTGATGGGTCAGTCCGCCCCTGCCAATTACAGCCCTCTACACATGATGGTACAGGGAAAGAAGTGGGTGAAGTTGCAGTATGTGTTGCTGTGATCAGGTGACCCTCCTGTGCTCAAGAAGTAACACAACTCCTCCAAGGTGTGTAATTCTCTGGAAGAGGAGAAAGTGACATCAAAGCACTTTCTCATTCATAAAGTAGGATGGGATTGGCTTAAGTAGGGGGAGAACTGACTTTTGTATATCATGGCAGATCTCACTGGTGGCATGTATACTGGGGAGTGTTCTGTGTGTATTTTAAATACAGATCCCTTTGAAACTAGAATGCCTATGTGTATTAGGAGTATGGATTCCATTGGTGGTACATGTACTGGGTTGGGAGCTGTGTGTACTGAGTGCAATTCTTACTGGTAATATCGATCCTTGGAAATTAGCTGAGTGTACTAAAGGGCAGATCTGCACTCTCTCTTAAACCTAGGGGGGGGGGGGGGGCTGCATTGCACAGTATTACATGGAATTAATATGAAATAGATGCAATTGCTAAAATCTGATGTAGTTAAAGTATAAAAGAATATATTTTTTCTTATAATTTTGTATTTGTTTATCCCATAAAAATCCAGTTTGTCATATATTTTGAAATGCCTGTTTCTCATTTAGTTTAAATCTATGATCCTAATTGACTTGTTTAAAGGGATTTATTATGTCTACATGCTTCATATATATTCTCAATTTTAACAGCATGCAAATTGGTACAAGTTCAGTTTTCTTATTCCTGAAAGCAAGTCCATTTCAAATTTCATGAAATGAAATGTATTTGTAATGCAGTAATTTAATACCTTTTTTTAAGTGTAAGGCCAGATAAATCCACCCTAGATAAATTAAATACAATTATCATAAAAGTATTTTTCATCCTGATTGACAATCCCACTGATTTCCATTGACTAGAGTCCTGA
Organism: Lithobates clamitans; assembly: GCA_037952925.1. Taxonomy (NCBI): domain Eukaryota; kingdom Metazoa; phylum Chordata; class Amphibia; order Anura; family Ranidae; genus Lithobates; species Lithobates clamitans. Next base: position 507,862 of record JBBGZY010001140.1, read on the forward strand.
ATAATATGTCTATTCAAATCAATCTGTATCTTTTTGGTTTTGGACTGGACAATATGCCATAGTTCAGCTGAAGTCTGGTTTTTGGATTGCTATGCCCAATATATTTACACCTGATTGTCCCCAAGTACTGGCCCTCCCTCCCCTGTACAGGGAACTAGCATATAGTCATATCAATTCAAATTCAGACATTTATGCTAGTTGCAATTAAAATACATATAATTAATTTTTAACAAATTGAATTTTTAATACTTGTCTAAATCAAAAACATTTAACAAAATTATGTTTAAAAAAAAAGTAAAGAAAAAAAAATTCAAACGCTCTGTACATTCAATTAAAGATAATACTTTGTGAAGCTGTTGTTTTTCCATCATATTTGTTTTCATTTATAGCTTTCACATCTCGCCCCTTTTCTGTTCCTGTCACATAAGAGGCTGACAGATGGTTTCACACAAGTAGAGGGTTCCTAATCAACTGCAAGGCTTCAGTAGGAACTGGTCACATTTGCAGTTCTGTATTTAAGAAGAGAAAGAGCGCAAGGTATACAAAACATAATTTCAGCTTTAACCAATTTAAGACCGGGCCTATTTTTCAAACTTGTTGTTTACAAGTTAAAATCATTTTTTTGCTATAAAATTACTTAGAACCCCCAGACATTACATTTTTTTTTCTAACACCCTAGAGAATAAAATAGCGGTCATTGCAATACTTTTTGTCACGCCGTATTTGCGCAGAGGCCTTATAGTTCGGCAAAGGTCATTTTAGTTTTTGGCTTCATTGTAATCAGTGGAGTGGTGCTTTACTCTGGTTTCAAGGCTGAGAGTTCGATTGCTTCCCACTGCCTCTGGAAGAAGCTTCCAGAGCATAGGGAGGGAGATTCAAATGATCAGCTGAATATTTATCATACCCAGGGCAATCCCTCGAGGGGGGCATCCAAAAGGTGGTTGGAGAGGTGATAAATGTGCAGGAGCCCTGAGCAGCCTGTTCTTTCCTTGGTTTGGCCTTGGAGACAGGGTGGCAGACGGCTCCTGGGACACTGAGTAAAAATCTTACTGGGGACTAATAGTTGCGTTGAAGTGAAAGGGAATCAGTGCTAACAATTGCCCTATGGTCTACAGCTGCGGGGCTTTAGATGTACTGACATCCCCAGCTACCTCCAGAGAAGCTGATATTCAGAGACTAGGGTTACGTTTGTTCTCTTACTGCTGTTGATGATTGTTTTGGAGTATCGGAGGACCTTAAACCCCTGTCCTGTTAAAGTTCTTGAACAATAAATCTAGAAAGACATCCCCTAGACTGAGCCTTATTTGTCAGTGTGCTTGGGTGACCGGTGGCCTCTGTCCTCTATTTGGGGAGAACCTGTCTGTTTCCAGAAGCCCCTGTGGGGGTTAGCGCTACATGAGCATTATAAAAAGACATAAGTGAAGTCTGAATTATTTTGTAAGATTCTAAAATCTGAATATAAACCTGAATTTCTAAAATAAGCTCTTGTTTACAAAAAAATGCGCTTGGAAGACAAATAAACACTTCTTGAAAAGTCCCAGTAGGTTTAATGCCTAGGATGTGGGTTCTGTAGATGTGGAGACCTTGGTGGTCCTCCCATGTATGGCCCCATGGGTCTTGGCACCGGTGGGCTTGTCACAGCAATACGGGGTGTTGGCATTGCTGGACCTTCTCGTCTTGATAAACCTGGGGTATTGTTTGGTGAGGTTATACCACTGGTTGGCTGTGAAGTCATCTGTGTGTTACTCTCTGGAATAAAACAAAACAGGTTTAAGTAAATATCACTATGTTATATATATGGCTTTTTTACTGTTACTTTTACCTTTGGATCATATGCTTCTAGTACTGTACATCAGAACTGTAAGCTTTTGTTGAAATCAGCACAGTGGCTCCTGTTGCAGGACATGGTAAGTATGCAGGAGAAGGGAGGGGGGCAGACCACCCAAAAGTAATATTTTAGTTGTAGGTGGACCTTGATAGGCAACGTCAGCAAATTGCTTCCTATTTATTGGTTACTCTAACAACAGGATCTCTATGCCATAATTCCTGACTCTGTTCCAGTCATTTTAACAGTTTTGGGAATTCCCACACACCTTTCCACCATGTTTGAGTTTATTATATAATAACATAGATTCCAGAACTGGGATTGGAAACCCATCATCATAGCCACAGCAGGTGTTCAGTTTCAGAAACTCAAACACAGATATCTCACCAATAGAGTCCCTGAGATATAAGAAATTGTCAGGCTACTTACTGTACCCTTGAGGTCAGAACTAAGCAACATCAACAAAGTCCCAGTGGAACATCTATATTTTTCTGGGAACAGCAGCCAAGACCACAATTATTTTCTATGATTGCTGTTGTGTGCCGTAATACTGTCTCAATAAAATTATCTCACAGAGCATTGCATTGCAGTTTTTGCCAAGGTGCGTTTAAGGGGTTTTACATATATTTTTCCAAAAATATTTGGCGTCTTGTTCAATAAAGGCATTTTTTTGGCCTTCCATGTACAAGAAGAAAGCTGACGCTACCTGCATTTGAAAGTTATAAATGGAATATGGAAAATGTTAAACTATGTTAACAGTACTGTGGTAACTTTCACTATTCTCAGAACAGACTGAATAAAATACCCCATTTTGTTCAGAAGTGATTGAACTGCATTTAATATTTGACTAATAGTCTGTTCTTACAAAAAAAGAAAGTGCTCAGTTTCACCTTTGACTACTAGCAGACATAAAGAGATTATTCAAACTTGTTGTGATACGAGTCTCAGACCACCCAAAAACTTGTTGTGATACGAGTCTCACCTTGTAAGCATGTCAACTTGCTCTCAAACCATTAATTAGCATAAGTTGCATACCAGTAATTTGTTCTTGCTTCACAATTCCATGCTAACTTCGGAGGCTTGTAAAGATAAGTGTCTACTGCTAGACATGTGCATTCGTATTCGTCCGAATGCATTTTCGTCCGAATTTTGGGTATTTTCGTTATCATTTTAACAAACGATAACGAATGTGCAAAATCCGAAAACCGAAAGATCCGACATAAACAAATGCTTTATTTTCATTTTCGTTGTGACAACAGTTCGATATAGATAGGAGATTCGACATGACGCTAACAATAGCGATCTGTGTCCATCGATCCTGTGGTCGAATGTGCCTAACCTTAGCTCTATTAGTTCAAGATTATTCTACATAGAGAGAAAAGATTCGACATTATAGAGACAATAGCAAAAAAGGTTGAATGTGCCTAACCTAACTCTATTAGTCCAAGATTATTCGACATAGCGAGAAAAGATTCGACATGAAGATTCGATTAAGCAGTCGCCATGAGCAGACATTTATGGTCAAATGCTCCACCCATAGACTATAGAAGAACTCTAATGTTGGTTGACTAGTAATAATAATTAATAAATATAATTATTACTAGTGTCATACAACATTAGAATTCTACTATAGCTTGTAGGAGGAACATTCGACCGGAAATGTACGATTACAGCGTCGTACAGTTTAGCTGCTCCATTGAATCTTCTTAGAACATTCGACAGACACCATAATCCTTCAATGACAGATTCGACCTTAATTATTTTGGATTCTCGGACGAGTGCATTTTTTAACGAAAAAAAATAAATAAAAACAAATTTCGGGAGTAACTAAATGTATTTTTCGGATGAAAACAAAATTCCGAAAAAAAAATATTTCAGTGTGCACATGTCTATCTACTGCTACAGTATGTACACACATTGTTTGTTTTTTTTCCAAAAATGTTATGGTGAAAGCCATTGGCCATACAAGGATATAATAAGAAGACGTCACACAAATAGGGTAGACCACCCCGTGAGAACAGGTAGATAGCATATAAACAGCTGGAGTTACCACAATAGATCAATATTTACAATTTCTAACATCCCCTAACAATCATTAAAGGAAAAAACAGACAAGACAAGAAACATAAGGTATTTAGAAATGGGGATAGGGAAAAGGAACTGTAATCTCTCCAGTACAGAAAGGTGATGCTGAAGGCAAGCTGACCTAACTAGCAATTTTCCCACTATAAATTGTTTCAAACTTGCTCAAGAAGCACACCTCCTGTAAAATTTGTCAAATATCTGATGATTTTTAAATGTATGTTATTCAATATAACAATACTGATCTAACCTCAAAAGCCACTGTGGGAATGTGTACTTTTTCCTTTTCTTCATTTTTAAATTATATGATATCCTTTTTCTTTAATTTTATATATACAGTCTTTGATTTTACAAATTTTTAATCAATGACAAATTATTTCCAGAGTATTTGGGGTTTGCTAAGTGGCTAGCACAGAAGTGCTAGCCACCTGCTTTGAGGCTTGTTTTGTGTTATATTTTTTAGACTGCAGGATTGACTGGTAAATATGAGAACTTAGTTCTGACCATATAAAATAAAAATAAAAAATGAAAATGCCACTGTACATTCTCTTTTATGCTTTGGCTGCAATACAAATGGAAAGGGTAACTTTTTATATCTTTCATCAGGCTGCTCTGTACAGTAAAGTAATAGTTTCCTCTGGACCATTTTTAGGGATAGAGTTTCTCATGGTTTTACTGCTTTCATACCTGTTCCAGTAGTCTGGAGCCTAAGTGCATTCCTTGCACTAGGAGGAAGTAATTCTTCCAGGTCCCTCATAATTGAATTAACCTGGGTGTTATTATTCCGTTTATTCTTTTCCTCTTCTCTTTGCTTTGTAAAGAAAATAAAGTTAGTAAACTATGCATTAAAGAGATAGCAATATTAAATCCTAAGTCTATAGCTAGAAGAAGTAAAGGTATCTCCATGGGAAAATCTATTACATCTGAATGAGGCACATGCTAAATATTTAAACATAATTGACTTTGGCAGACCTTGTGTAATGTACCATAAAATAACAACTGCTTGACTAATTACTAAATAGGAGAAAAACATTGAATGCAGACTTCTTTGGCCTTTCCAAATGGTCCTCATTCTGTTTGTTGAAAATAAATAAATATGTCACATTTTATGATGTCTGCACTTACCATCTGCATTTTCTTCTTAAGATCTATGTTTGCTTGCTGATAAGCTTTGGAAACAGCATTGAGGTAATAAATTGCTAATCTGGAAGAAAAAAAGTTGAAATGGAGATATTTTAACATCACAATACATAAAATATTTGAGCTTTAATATGGATTTTTAGTGGCTGATGTGCATGTCCACTTCTGGAAATGTGAACAGCTTTTTTAACAGTATTGTCCTAATCTTTCATTAAAGATGAAGTAAACCCTGGTGGGTTTTTCTTCATTTCTTCTTCCCTGCAAAGTAAAGGCATAATGTGCTAGCATGCATTGCATACTAGCACATTATGTGACACTTACCTGCAAATGAAGCCCACGTCGTACCCGCCGCAGGCTGCATACATCTTCACCAATCTTCCTTCCGGGGCCTGCGGACTCCGGGTCTGTGACTGGCTAGAGCCACGTGAAGAAACAGCATGGGCGGCCGTTCCTTCAGAGCGCATGCGTCGATGACATCATCGGCGCAGTAAACAATAAAAATTTACAGTACCTTTAGGTAAGCCTTATTATAGGCTTACCTATAAGTACAACTTGCACAAGGAGGGTACAACCTCTTTAACGGACATTTACAGGAGAATTGGACTCTCCCAATTTTTGCTGAAATTTTTGGAAGAAATGAGGATTTCCCATATTCCTGTCAAGTCCTGTCAAGTTCCTTCTATAGTCTTCTGCATGGATTATTTTTTTAAATAGGATATCTTAGCATGGAGTTTAAAGTAATTGTAAATGATTATTTTTTTATTACAAAAAAAATAACAAACATGTCATACTTACCTGCTCTGTGCAGTGGTTTTGCACAAAGCAGCACCGATCCTCCTCTTCTCAGGTCTCCCTGCCAGCACTCTGGGCCTCTCCCCCTTGCCGAGTGCCCTGATTGCAAGCTGCTTGCTGTGGGGGCACTCTTGCATGCTCACTCCCAAGCCGGCTCTCTGGGCCCATAAGACACAGAGAGTGTGGCTCAACATCCCCCCTGCTCTCACCTCACTCACTGTGATCGACAGCAGCCAGAGCCAATGGCTCTTGCTGCTGCATCTCAGCCAATCAGAAGGGAGAAACCCAGGAGAGCCTCAGGTCTCCTGCACATCGCTGGATCGAGATTGGGCTTAGGTAAGTATTAGGGGGGCTGAGGGAGGAGCTGCACACTGAAGGTTTTTTACTTTCATGCATAGAATGCATGAAGGTAAAAAAACCTTTAGCGTTTGCAACTACTTTAAGAAATGATCACCACATTTTTACACCGCGTACACCAATTCAAAAAGTACAATTCCATATCAGATTGACATAATAGAGCTAGATGTGTGCTTGAATAGTTATATTCAGGATTTGAAATATTTTAATCATAATATTCAAATAGTTCCAAAAGAGTGATTAGGCCATTGTGCCAAAAACAGGGGGAAACATGGCAAATTAATTCTGAGACATATAGGTTGTAATGCCATCTACTGGAGAATTGGACATTTGCAAACAAAAAAGTGTCCATCTGGATAACTCCCCCCATTCCCATCATGTTGCAGTTTTTTGCTCATGTCCTAGGAGAGTGGACATCTTCTTTCCTTAGAGAGAAGCAAACCTATTTCACTAGGCACTTTTCTCCATTTTTATCAAGACTTTTTTCTTTAATAATTTCTTTTGATACTGCAGAGCCAAGAATACTAAATTTTTCAGTTTTCCTGATCAAGTTTGTTTCTAGATCCAGGAATTCACTGGTCATGGCCATGGACACTGTGGTGATTGAGTTAGGTCAGTTCAACTTGATCTACACTTTCCACCTCTGACGCTCCTTCCTCGTCTTGTCTGCAGAATTACGATGGAGGAAATTATAGTGTTTCTCTTAGCACCTAATTGGTCCTCGTGGATGTGGTGCTTGGATCTCATCAGTCTTCTGGTAGACTCTCTGTTGGTTCTCCCAGATCGTCCTATTCACACATTCTATAATCAGGTGGAAGCTCAGGCCTCCGCTGATGTAAGCTTCAACTGTATAGTCCTTTAGGCAGCTCCTAGAACTGCAAGCAGCCCGGATTTACTTAGTTGCCTTGTGGATTGTTAGCATTTCTTTGCTGTTTTGCTCACCTGTCAGTTGGATCACTTTTGGACTTCCCACACATCTCAGATTTCCTTCTGTCCTATGTCCCTTAATTAATGATTAAGGAAACAGGATTTTCAACTTACTGTAAAATCATTTTCTTGGAGTTCATCAGGAGACACGGGTCCTACTCCTACCGCCCTATCTTATGTTCACTTCAACTATTGCTTTTGCACAAAACTGAAGCATGATGTGAGTGGGAGGGGTTATACTGTCTGGCTGTCAGTGTTCAATTCTCTTGTAGATGTTAGTGTAATCCATGCTTCTCAGAACCCCTTCTGCCCTGCGTCCCTTAAAGCAAAATTACACTGCATCTGAGCTCCACAAACGAAAAACGCTATTTGATTCATTTTTAGTATTCAAAGCAAACTCACTCATCCGTTATTTGTCTGCATCCCATTTTTTTCTGATAAATCTCTTTGATACCCCCCCTAGCATTTCTGGCTGTGGCCATCTTTAGTAAGGGCAAATGACTCATGTAGCATTTACTTCCCAGAGTCAAAGTATCCATCATGCCTTAGCTCAGACATGCAGGCAGAAGGGTGTGCTTAGCTGAGAAAACCCATCCTCCCCTCCTGAAAACTCCTGGGATGTATGAAGTAAATTGTCTAGTCCTGGAACCAGGAAGTAACTGAAGAAATGTAAAAAAAAAGGTTAAAACATGCAAATATGATATATATCTATATATAATTATATCTATATATATATATCTATATATCTATATCTATATATCTATATTGAAATAGTATTCACACCCCTTGACATTTTCCACATTTTGTCATGTTACAACAAAAAATGTAAATGTATTTTATTGGGATTTTATGTGATAGACCAACACAAAGTGGGAAATAACTGTGAAGTGGAGGGAAAATGAAAATGGTTTTCAAATTTTTTTTACAAATATTCATGTGAAAAGTGTGGCGTGCATTTGTATTCAGCCCCCCTGAGTCAATACTTTGTAGAACTCCCTTTCACTACAACTACAGCTGCAAGTCTTTTTGGGGATGTCTCTACCAGCTTTGCACATCTAGAGAGTGAAATTTTGCTCATTCTTCTTTGCAAAATAGCTCAAGCTCTGTATGATTGGATGGAGAGTGTCTGTGAACAGCAATTTTCAAGTTTTGCCACAGATTCTCAATTAGATTTAGGTCTGTACTTTGGCTGGGCCATTCTAACAAATTAATATGCTTTGATCTAAGCCATTCCATTGTAGCTCTGGCTGTATGTTTAGGGTCATTGTCCTGCTGGAAGGTGAACCTCCACCCCAGTCTCAAGTCTTTTGTAGACTAACGGGTTCCCTGTCCCTGCTGAAGAAAACAACATGATGCTGCCACCACCATGTTTCACAATAGGGATGGTGTGCTCAGAGAGATGTGCAGTATTAGTTTTCTGCCACACATAGCGTTGTGATTTTAAGACATAAAAGTAGAATTTTGTTCTCATCTGACAGGACACCTTCTTCCACCTGTTTGCTGCAAACAGGAATTTTTATGGCTTTCTTTCAACAATGGCTTTCTTCTTGCCACTCTTCCATAAAGGCCAGATTTGTGGAGTGCATGACTAAAAGTTGTCTTGTGGACAGATTCTCCCACCTGAGCTGTGGATCTCTGCATCTCCTCCAGAGTTGCCATGGGCCTCTTGGGTGCTTCTCTGAGTAATTCTCTCCTTACCTGGCCTGTCAGTTTAGGTGGACACCATGTCTTGGTAGGTTTGCAGTTGTGCCATACTCTTTCCATTTTCGGATGATGGATTGAACAGTGCTCCGTGAGATGTTCAAAGCTTGGGATATTTTTTTATAACCTTAACCTGCTTTACACTTCTCCACAACTTTATCCCTGACCTATCTGGTGTGTTCCTTGGCCTTCATGATGCTGGTTGTTCACTAAGGTTCTCTAACAAACCTCTGAGGGCTTCACGGAGCAGCTGTATTTATTAGGCATGTGCAATTCGCTTTGTTCCAAATTAGTTTTTTAACGAATTTCGACAAATTCGTTAATTCGGAAATATCCGAATTAACGAAAACCCGTTTAACAAATTTTTCCAAATATTCATAAATGCGAAAAATTTGTCAATTCATAAATTCATACATTCGTAAATTCGTACATTCGTAATTTACGAATGTACATTCGTACATTCGTAAATTAGTGAATTCAGAAAATCGGAAATCTGAAATAAAAATTAACTAATAATAACTTAACCACTATTACTAGTAACTATTAAATTATGGGTATTGTAGTTTCCTTTCAAATTTGGCTGTTAAGGCTGTAAAGGAAATTTGAAATACCTATAATTTAATAATTAGTTACTATTTCAGATTTTAGAATTTTCGGGTTTTTTGACTTTCAAATTTCGAATTCACGAATGTACGAATGAATGAATGAACAATTGAACGAATGTACGAATTTACAAATGTACGAATGTATGAATGAACGAATTTACGAATTGCGATCATAACGAATGACCTGAAAAATGAAAAAAAAAAAAAACTAATGAAAGGAAAACGAAAATGAACGAATTTTTTGACTGTGCACATGTTTAGTATTTATACTGAGATTAAAGTACACACAGGTAGACTCTATTTACTAATTAGGTGACTTCTAAAGGCAATTGGTTCCATAAGATTTTAGTTAGCAGTATCAGATTAAAGGGGGCTGATCACAAATGCACGCCACACTTTTCACATACTGGTATTTATTTGTAAAAAATTCTGAAAATCATTTATCATTCTTCTTCCACTTCATAATTATGTGCTACTTTGTGTTGGTCTATCACCTGAAATCCCTAAAAAAAAAACATTTACGTTTTTGGTTGCAACATGACAAAATGTGGAAAATTTCAAGGGGTACGAATACTTTTTCAAGGTACTGTATGTCAGGCTGCTGGGTGGTGGGCTTTCTGGGGTGTTCGTTGTCATATTTTCCCTGTTCTTCTCAGGGAATTTTATAAATGTGATGGTTGCTCTGTGCAGCACAGTGGAAGCTCTGTGCTGCATTGTCACCGCCCACACTCTGGTCAGGAAGGTCAGAAGGGATATGGCAGACCTTATTCACCTATTACCTAAATGTTGATGTATGGGTGTCAGCGCAGGCCCGAAAGAACTACAAAGTTTACTGAATCGGTCACCCCGTTCATGGAGACAGAGGGTTTTGAAAAGACATCTGAGGCTGCCATGGAACAGATTGCAGATTCTCTTAAGGTAAGGTGATGACTTTGCAATGAGAAACTAACAATTGTAACTGGACTTCAGCTTTAAGCTCTGTTTTGGGAAAAATGCGCCAGATGGAAGAAGTTCAGTAAAGTTTCTTGAGTGCATTGTGTAAAGCAGCCTTTGTCTTTAGATATACTGGAGCTTACATGTTTGGGGAGTGGAACATTCCTAGTAATATCTCTCCCAAATGGTTGAGGCTTGCATTGATTGATAGTGGCCATGCTGCTCCATCCCTGTATGACAGAGCACAGACAATCATCAGGCACCAGTGCTGTCACATGTGGAGTTGTCCACATGCTCCTCAGTACCTGGAAGTAACACCTGCACCTTTAGCTACTGAATGGTGCAATGTCAGAGTTAAGGAAAAGTAAGTATGTACTACTGGGGGACTAGGCTTTTTAAAACTCAGATTTGCTTTAAAAACATTTGGAAGAAAAATGGGAGAAAAATACATCCTTACATCATAAGAAGAATAGCTGGGATGATTAGTCCAGGATTTGCTATTGAACTGAGAATTTTGGCAACAAAAGGAGGAAAGTCATTCTCCATTGTTTCTTGAATTACATCAAACATTCTCTTTTTTCCACTGAAATGACAAACAAATCAATATGAACAAACACCACATTCAGTTTCTGCTCACCGATTTAAATCAAGAAAAATCTATAGCGTTATGTTCGAAATGTAATATATATACTGTATATATTTATATGAACTGTTGGAAAAGTACAGCTCAGTAAAAATACAATGCCTTTTGTTAAACTGGAGCTAAGTCTCTTAGAGCTGCTGTACCCTTTGTAAAAGAAGATATACAGTACCTTCCATGGGCTATCCATTTTGGGAATTAAACTGTACCTCTACTCTAGCCATTTTTATATAGCTTTGGAAAGGGTAGAGATGGATATGATCTTCTGCTAGTATTTTAATTTATGTTTGTGTCCCCTGGGATAACTACTCTATTTGTATCCTTTGTCAATTTATAGAGAACTTTAATTATTCATTGTCAGTGGAATTTGAAGATATTTCCAATATATACTGTGTATGTATGTATGTATAATATATATATATATATATATATATATATATATATATATATATATATATATATATACATACAGTTGTGCTCATAATTTTTCATACCCTGGCAGAATTTATGATTTCTTGGCCATTTTTCAGAGAATATGAATGATAACACAAAAAATTATCTTTCACTCATGGTTAGTGTTTGGCCGAAGCCATTTATTATCAACCAACTGTATTTAGTCTTTTTAAATCATAATCACAACAGAAACTACCCAAATTACCCTGAAAAGTTTACGTACCCTGGTGATTTTGGCTTGATAACATGCACACAAGTTGACACAAAAGGGTCTAAACGGTTATTAACGATAACCATCCTCACCTGTGATCTGTCTGCTTGTAATTAGTGTGTGTGTATAAAAGGTCAATGCGTTTCTGGACTCCTGACAGACCCTTGCATCTTTTATCCAGTGATGCACTGATATTCTGGATTCTGAATCATGGGGAAAGCAAAACAATTGTCAAAGGATCTGCGGGAAAGGGTAGTTGAACTGTATAAAACAGGAAAGAGATATAAAAAGATATCCAAGGAATTGAGTATGCCAATCAGCAATGTTCAAACTCTAATCAAGAAGTGAAAAATGAGGGGTTCTGTTGAAACCAAACCACGGTGAGGTAGACCAGCGAAGGTGTCAAAAAAGTATGTGTATATGACAATCAGCGTCACTCTAATGCTTACTAAAGTGCTAAGTGGAAAAATAGTCTGACCCTGTGTATATATAAACTACATAACTCAGTTGCTATACACTCTAATGCCCCGTACACACGGTCGGACTTTGTTCGGACATTCCGACAACAAAATCCTAGGATTTTTTCCGTCGGATGTTGGCTCAAACTTGTCTTGCATACACACGGTCACACAAAGTTGTCGGAAAATCCGATCGTTCTAAACGCGGTGACGTAAAACACGTATGTCGGGACTATAAACGGGGCAGTGGCCAATAGCTTTCATCTCTTTATTTATTCTGAGCATGCGTGGCACTTTTTCCGTCGGATTTGTGTACACACGATCGGAATTTCCGACAACGGATTTTGTTGTCGGAAAATTTTATCTCCTGCTGTCCAACTTTGTGTGTCGGAAAATCCGATGGAAAATGTCCGATGGAGCCCACACACGGTCGGAATTCCCGACAACACGCTCCGACATCGGAAAATTTTCCATCGGAAAATCCGACCGTGTGTACGGGGCATAAGTGGATTCACTTGACTTTAAATGTATATTGTGTGTATATATATATATATATATATATATATATATATATATATATATATATATATATATATATATATATATATATATATATATATATATATATATATATATATATATATATAGCAGAGCTGCTATAGTGATATCTAATACCACACCTTGTGCAAATAATACATAATTAAAATAACCCAATCATCGCAATATCACACAACATAAAAGTCCTTATTATGAACACAATTCTTTATTGCTGTGATTTTCTGTGATAATGTTTCACCACCATGCTTTTCTTTAACCACTTGCCAATTGGCTCACGACGATATATGTCGGCAAAGTGGCAGGGGTGCGCAAAACCACATACCCGTACATCATTCCGTCATCATCGGCTAGCAGGCGTGAACACGCCACCGGCGGCGCGCACAACGCGGGAGCATGCCCAGACCCGCAGACTCGATGTCCGCTGGTGGCCCGTGATCATGGGATGGAGAGGCAGAACGGGGAGATGCCTATGTAAACAAGGCATTTCCGTGTTCTGCCTAGCAACATGACAGGGATCTACTGCTCCCAGTGATCGGGAGCAGTGATCTCTGTCATGTTCTAGTGAGCCCATCCCCCCTTCAGTTAGACACGCTGAGGGAACACAGTTAACCCCTTGATCGCCCCCTAGTGTTTAACCCTTTCCCTGCCAGTGACATTTACACAATAATCAGTGCATTTTTTTAGCACTGATCGCTGTATAAATGTCAATGGTCCCAAAATAGTGTCAAAAGTGTCCGATCTGTCCGCCGCAGTCACGATAAAAATTGCTGATTGCCACCATTACTATTAAAAAAATAATAATAATAAAAATGCCATAAATCTATACCCTAACTTTTAGACGTGATAACTTATAAATTGTTGCTCTTTTTTTGTTTATAGTGCAAAAAATAGCAGAAGAAAGTGAAGGTTCTGGAGTGGCCATCTCAGTCTCCGGACCTCAATGTCATTGAGCCACTCTGGGGAGATCTCAAACGTGCAGTTAATGCAAGACAGCCCAAGAATTTACAGGAACTGGAGGCTTTTTGCCAAGAGGAATGGGCAGCTTTACCATCTGAAAAGATAAAGAACCTCATCCACAAATACTACAAAAGACTTCAAGCTGTCATTGATGTTAAAGGGGGCAATACAAGGTATTAAGAACTGGGGTACGTAAACTTTTGATCAAGGTCATTTGGGTAGTTTCTGTTGTGATTATGATTTAAAAAAAAGTAAACACAGTTGATTGATAATAAATGGCTTCAGCCAAACACTAACCATGAGTGAAAGAAAAGTTTTTGTGTCATCATTCATATTCTCTGAAAAATGGCAAAGAAATCATAAATTCTGCCAGGGTATGTAAACTTATGAACACAACTGTGTATATATATATATATATATATATATATATATATATATATTTTTTTTTTTTTGTACAAGAACATGTAGGGACAGGAAAAAAATTGAGGTTACACCTATTCTCTAATCCAAAGCCAAGTAGAACATTTTGGCTATATATACACTGTAACTCTAGATATTCAACACAGCATAAGCTGACAAACACCTATATATTAAACAGGAAAAGCAGGCTGCCTCTATGAAAACTAAATTATCAGAAAAATATGTAACATTTTCAATCATGCCGTCCTTTGGATACAGTTTGATGTTTACCCCCAACTGTAGGATACTGACTGCATTGCTATAGCGATAGTCACCTGCTCGGCCATGCTACTGCTCGATGCTCACTTGCATCCATCTCCAGTGCCACAGTTTCCCTTCAAGGCTTTATAAACCTTTCTACCTGCACCTTTTGTTTTTTATCTGCCTAAGATATGCATTGATCATGAAGTTTCATGGTGTTATATGGTGAACTGTACATACAGCTTATAGTAGAGTAAATCTTCAGATTTTTGGTCAAACAGTATGAGGTATGGCACTGCACAGGGTAACACATGGCCTCCATCTGTGGTAGGACAACTGACATTTTCTCTGAAGACTTCTTTGCAGATTGGACACATCTTCATACATATATTCAAGACAATAAAACATATGTAATTCACATAGATGAAAATTTGCTTGAATTTTATTCCCTTTCACTCATCATTAGCAAGGACTGTAAAATGTACCATGCTTGGAGGGTTTAATTAACTTTGTCAGCAACTGTTTACAATTACACATTTGGAATTTGGTTTGTTCATTCATACCTAAATGGTCCACAGTCAAACGATGGTGGAAGAGACATGATTGTATAAGCCACAGGCAAGAGACTCAAGAAAAGAATGAGGAGGAGAAGTCCCATGTAGAAATTGTTTGATTTAGATGCTTTGAAGACCCGTTCATGAGGAACATTACTGCTCATAACAGCCCAACACTGAAAGTACATTGAGGTGTGCAGCCTAAGGACATTAATTCCGATCAGTCCTGGAGCATAAAATGAGCCCATCCTGTAAAAGAAGCAACAAATACCTTTACGGTAACATATTATTGTATTAATATAACATATACAGTTACACATTTTTCTCGATGTTTAAGGGTACTAAAATTGCAATAAAGCATATCTTTTTTTTCCTCCTTCTGAATCAACTGTGAGTAAAGAATGTATATATAGGGTTTTTCTATTTTTTTCTTTTCTGCTATTGGTTGAACCAGATGGGTTTATCGCTATCATTTTTTAACTTTTTGATAGGGTAGGTTATTATTTGGACCATATCATGTTTTATTTCCTCGTTCCAGAGAGCAGAAGTGATAGAGTAAATCTTCAAAGTTTCAAACCCTTCCACACTCTATCCAACTGTAAGCAAAGAGGCTGAAGACAAGTAACAGTGTTTCCTAGTTAACGATCACTGCCAAAGTACGTTAGTCAACTGACTGTTATTAATAACATTAGGACATGCTTTCAATTGGACACATGTTGGCTACAGTTTGCAACTAACCTCAGCCATTAATTAGCAACTGACTTTAGCCATTGTTTGTTTACACATTTTAGAAAGCAAAAATACGTTTAAATGACTGTGCATTGTGTAATTTACTAATTATCATGCTGCAGTCATTTCAATTAAAACTTACTATTTAATGAGTGTCAAAATCAAATTAACTTTTTATAATTTTAAAATATTTTTTACTGAAGAAAAACAATTACAGCTGGTATAATTATTTCTGAATATGCTACAATAAATTTATATTTGTTACATGGTTTAGCCAAAGCTGAAAAAATGACTCCCTTTGTTACTCATTTACTAGATAACTGTACTAGCAGCCATTTGGACATCTTCTATATTCTTAACAACTCTAGAGCAGACAGTTTTGCCTTGTCTACTGTTTTGGCCCTTGGCATGGAAGGTTACTGCTTGGAAGTGTGTATAAGAGACAGCCAAGTTCCTCATTATTTTAATGAGACTATTTTGTTTTTTTCTGCTATTGTATTTGAGAGTTTAAATTAGGTAAGTTCAACTGAAGTTGAAAATATATTCTTGCATCTGCTTTACTGTACATACACAATTGCTTTCCTAAAACACTGCCAGATCTTTAGTAATTGAACAGATTACAAGAATAGGAAGTTACATAAAATATCCCCAAAGCTATTTTCTGACTGGAGCAGAGGCTGCCTGCTTCCCCTTCCCAATAACTACCAGAGCTTTGTATCTTTGTATCTTGGAGCCCTGATCTAATATGACTTCACTCAGGAATTTCATATATATTTATTAATCTTTCTGTGCAATGAACTACTTTTATCCTTTGTTACCTTGTTGTATCACATATGCTATGTATCAGAACTCTGCTTTGGAAAATGCCTTCTCTCTTTCTTTTCGTCCATGTCTTCCCATTCCCCAGCGCTGACATCAGTGATGAGAAGAGATTGCTGACAATGGCTGCCGGCTGCAGAGCCTGGGTGATGACGTCACCCATAGGCTTACTATGGGGACCCATTGTCAGCTGTTCCTTCTCTACACTGAAGCCTGAGGTGGGACCCAATCATGTGACTGGACCAGAGTGCCCCATTATAGGTAAGCATTTTTGGGGACATTTATTATAGCAAAAAGTAAAAAATATGTTTTTTTTAAAAAAATTGTCGTTCTTTTTTTGTTTATAGTGCAAAAAATAAAAACCGCAGATACAAACATGAAGATAATTAGTGTAGCACCCTGTTCCCAAATTAATCAAGCCTCTCCCTTTATAAAAGGGCAGCAATTTCCCTTCTTCAACTGTTGTCACCCAAGGTTGACACCTAAAACAAAGTAAAACTAAATTGAATAGATTTTTGGTAATTGTGACTCTCTTTTTTTCTAATAAAACCCTTATGCCGCGTACACACGAGCGGACTTTACGGACCGGACTCCGTCGTATAATTCGATCGTGTTTGGGTTTCAGAGGACTTTTTTTTTCCCAAAAGTTCAACGGACCTAGAAATGAAACATGTTTCAAAACTTTCCGACGGATTCGGCTTTCTAGGGTACAAACCGTTTGTCTGTGTGCAAGTCCGACGGACCAAAACTGAAGCAAGTACAAGACGGAAGCGCTCGGTCTGGTAAAACTAGCCTTCGTATTAAAGCTAGCACATTCCTCACGCTGCTAATTCTGTGATCTTTTAATACAGCGCATTCTGGTCTTCTTTATAATGCGAGAAGAATGCAGCTGTTTTTCTGGTTATAGTCACACAGAGTTCTCACAAACTACTTTCTTCATTATTTATCCTCATGTCATG
The DNA here is from genome assembly GCA_037952925.1 of Lithobates clamitans. Taxonomy (NCBI): domain Eukaryota; kingdom Metazoa; phylum Chordata; class Amphibia; order Anura; family Ranidae; genus Lithobates; species Lithobates clamitans. Next base: position 525,222 of record JBBGZY010001140.1, read on the forward strand.
ACTAATATTATAGTTTTTAAAAGTCAGATCTCCATAAATAATGTAGCAAATTATTTTTTTTACTCATCTTTTGAACTTTTATATTTCATCAATATATATTTTACAATTTGTGATAAATTCTCAAAAATCTATTGATTTAAATGTTTAATTTTTTTATGGAGTTTCAAGTTCCCACAATAACCTTATTATTTTTTATTGTTTATGAACCTTAAGGAGGTTGGTGTCCCTTGTTAATTTGGCATAGGGGGGCAAAAGGCAAATTCATTTAGCACTACAAGTGCAAAGTGCACTTGAAATGGCACTGAAAGAGCACTTGGAAGTGCAGTCGCTGTGGATCCGAGGGGCACATGCAAGGAAACCAAAAATAAATCATTTTAGCTTGCACATGATTGGATGATAAAATCAGCAGAGCTTCCCCTCATTTGAGATCTTTCCCTCAGATTTACAGCGACTGCACTTCCAACAAGTGCACTTGCAGTGCAATTTATAAAGAGCACGTTGCACTTGTACTTTGCACTTAATTGCAAAATGATTTTGCCTTTTGTAAATAACCCCCATAGTCTTTTTGACATGTACCTGCCTACTCACAAACAAAATGCCCTTTTTGAATAAAAACACATAGTAAATAATTTTAGGTAAATAAAATAGCCATTTATTCTGGGAAAAACATAAATGAGGAGGGCAACACTGGAGACACTTTTGGAATGTGTGAAGCCTTTTGTCCCCCAGGGCACACATCAAGTCAGTGGAAATCAAAATTGGGATCTTGCGGAGTCCATAGAATAGGGAGCACAATCTGCGTCTTCTGTCAGACCAGACTGAAGCCAGGCAATCACTTTCGACTCATCCATGGAGCCTTCCCTGCACGCTGCCCTGCAGCCTTCCCTCCACGCTTCTCTGCAGCCTTCCTTGGAGGCTGTGCCTCTGGTGGTGTACTTGTGTCAGGAGGAGGAGGAGGGGCTTCATCCAAAATATGGCTTGTTTGAGTAAGCTGGCCCCTCAACCCCTTCTGAAGGGCCTCATAAAAAATCCCCTCACAGAGGAGGCGTTGCCCCTTCTCAAGTTACATCAACCTGGTGGCCAAATAAGTACCTTAGGCCTCTTCAGCATTGGGGGGGGGGGGTTACTCAGCATTTGGCTGGCTTCCCGAATGAGGGCAAGTGATTCCTCCTCTGTTCAGGTCATCTTCCTGGGCCTATTGGTGGTAATGCGGAGGGGAGGCACCTGGCATTCGGTGATGCTTCTACTGGGCCCAGCCACCTCCTGCCTGCCACTGGGCATGGCCTCCTCCTCTCTACCACTGGGCAAGGCCTCCTCCTCTCTACCACTGGGCACGGCCTCCTCCTGGCTGAGCTCATCCTGTGTATAAAAAAAGGGACATAGTTGTAAATTTTTGCTTCCTCAATCACACACAATTTTCAGCTCATGACTTGCAAATATAATTATAAACAAATAGAAAAGGCTATCATTTGACCCCACCATTATTCTAGCTGTTCACCAATCTTTGAAGTACATTTTTGGCCACCACTGTCTAGTGATATGTATACATAATAATAATTGTGATTAACCTTTTTGTTTTTTAAGCAATTCAAACATTTTTGTTTACATCATTAATATTTACACAATCCAAAATTCCCCAAAAAAGTATACCTGGCTGCAGCTGGGCGCATCCACTTCATCAAAGATGAAAGGGCCCGTTTCTTCCTGGGACGCCTCAGCTGGGGTGGAGGGAAGGGTGGAGGGAAGGGTGGAGGTGGAGGGAAGGGGTGAAAGCCATTGCCTTGCTTCTGTCTGGTCATCCAGAAATCTGTTTGGGGTAGTACCACAGCTTGGGGACATAAACCTTGTCTGCTGCTGCTCCTGATTTGAGGGAATCCTGTATCTTCTTGGGTTCCCGCCTGTACATATTCCGCAAGATCCCAATTTTATTTTCCACTAACTTAATGTCTGCCTGGGGAACTCGAGTCTTTACAAACTCCAGAGATCTCCCCAGTGTTGCCTGTCTTGCTTGCTTATTGAAATACAAGGGGTGCTTGACCTCCCACAGGTTTCGGTTCTCTTGATAGAGGTCAATAAACTGAGTGAAAAAATCCTCCTCCTTAAAGGGATTCATTTTATCTGAAAGACAAGACACAAGATAAAAACTGTAATGTCAGTCCAAACTCTCAGTATTATTTTTTACAGAATATAGGGTGGGTGCACACACACACACACACAAAACACGCACCCACGTTTCAATCTTCACCTTCGTTTATGACTCTCGCTACTTCCGTTCGAACATACGTAGGCCAGCGTACTAGCTTTATATACACTGCACATGTGTCATGCTCCACCTGCGTCGCCCACCTCTGACGTTCTTTAGGACGATTTTTCCCCGCCCCTTCACTCTTCGTTGCGCAGTGGGAGTATATAGAGAAAGATGGCGGAGAGATTATCTGGAACTAGTGTGGAGGAAAGCCCGGAGCCAAAAACATTGAGATCCAGGAGGAGATATAAGGCCACCAACATGGCCTTTGAAGAGATGGTGGAGATGGTGGCCATATTGAGGAGGAAGGACTATGATGGCAAAAAAGGACCGTACACCAGACCAATATGCTGGTGTATGTATAATATAAGTTGTCACCACTATTAAGGAAAAATTTGGAATTAAACGGGCTAAAGAACAATTGAGGAAGCGCTGGTCTGACCTAAAAACTAGGGAGCCTGAACAATATTGCCGAATCAAGAAGGTGCTTAAAAAATGTAAGTACTTGTTGTGTGTTCCTATTGAGATACTCAACTTGCATGCTGATCCATATGCTTTTCGTTTATACAGCATCGTTCGTAAAGATTGTTCCTTTGAAACTACACTTTATAATAAAATTGCGTTTGTTTTGCAAGAAATACGATGGTACAGGGTTGTACATACATTTAGGTCTTGCTAATTTGTCGTATTAAAATAAGTTTTGGATGTTGTGTAGATGTGTTTGAAACTAGAATGCTTCTAAAAAATGATTCAGTGTAATGTAAGGACAGAACATAGCAGCTGTTTCCACATCTGGACTCACGAGCATTAGTGTACTGTGTGACACCAGAGAACATTTTTGATGGTAATCCACACAGGGGCTCCAGGGGATACTTGAGGTGTCTCCATCTGTGAAAGTTGCATAAAAATGTTAAGTATTGCAGTTTTGTTAAAAGTGAATTTGAATCCTGTCTTAAAATATTTTTTTGAACAAACAGACAATTGTCCACCACTTCAAAGCAAGGTTTCATATTCCTATTTCTGGCCAGAAATATCACTGTGTTAAGTATACTTTTTGTTTCATTCTCATAGGGGAGAAAAGACTCAGACAACAGTCAGAGGATCCCAGGACCCCCCCCCAAGTCACCAGCCTGAATCTGGAATTACCCCAAGCCCCAGCCCAAGACCACGCCCACCCGACGATCTTGAGGAAGGAGAGGTGGAGGAAGTGGGAGAGTTTTGCACCCCACCAAGTGAGTGACTGACACCCCAGCTTAAGGTAATCTATTTAGGCGTGCATATATCTAAATACATTTTTCTACACAAATTTTAGGTGATGTTCTGGTTGTGGAAGGCCAAGCGGCGGAGCCATTTAGCACAGACAGTGCACAAAGACTGATTGGGCAGATAATGGTGTGGAATGGCAAAATTGATCGAATGTGAGAACAAACTGACAGCATGAGAAATCGGCTGGACAGTATGCAACAGGAAATGAAGAACATGATTGATGTTTTGGGGAGAATATAATCTCTTTTTGCCTAAAACATCAATCATGTTCTTCATTTCATTGGAAAATTTTATATTTTGTAATTTTTTTAAAGTTGTGAAATAGTAAAAGCCAAATTTAGCAGATGCACACAGTGTGTCATCATGTGCTATCTGCCATAAGGGGATCTCAATGTACTTGTTTTGGGTTTGCAACCCCTTCCTCATAATGTTAGTTTGTGAGAGGAAAGGGATTGCACACACAAAACACGTCAATTGATCCCCCATGATGGGAGATAGCACATGTTGACTTTACCCATTTGGACTCACAATTTGTGTGCATCTGCTAAATTTAGCTTTTACATGGGTGACATCACCAGCAGAGTTTTTGACATGTTGAACTTTGTAAGTTCCTGTTTTTTTTTTTCTTCCCCACGTCCACGAACATAAAATCCAATTGTGCCGAGACCACCGCCATCAATACTACACTATTAAACCCCTTATAATTAAAGTAGTAAGACCCCGAATGGGGTGGTGGCAGAATGCGAACATGCTTCTCATCGATTGCCCCTACACAGTTGGGAAAGTCCCAACAGTCAGCGAACTGGGAGGCCACAGTCTGCCATTCCTGTGGGTTGGAAGAAAACTGTGGAGTCAAACAAAAAAAATATATAAGTACTTTTAAACATAACTTTGCTAGCAGATTACACAAAAACATTCTTGAACAACAGCAGTCTAACATTTTTTAAAAGTATTATTTCTAAAAATCTAAAACATAAGGCCCACTTATAAGATTACTCACCCCCTCTGATGGCCCATTGATCAATTTGTATCTGGGGGTGGTGGTGGGGGGGTTCAAATTTACTAGAAGACCACACATGACATTTGGAGACATTTGAGGGGGTGGGGGCTTCTAATTTAGTTGAAGACCACACATGACATTTGGAGACATTTGAGGGGGTGGGGGTTCTAATTTAGTAGAAGTCCACACATGACATTTGGGGGGTGGGGGGGTTCTAATTTAGTAGAAGACCACACATGACATTTGGAGACATTTGAGAGGGTGGGGGGTTCTAATTTAGTAGAAGACCACACATGGCATTTGGAGACATTTGAGGGGGTGGGGGTTCTAATTTAGTAGAAGACCACACATGAAATTTGGAGACATTTGGGGGGTGGGGGGTTCTAATTTAGTAGAAGACCACACATGAAATTTGGAGACATTTGGGGGGTGGGGGGTTCTAATTTAGTAGAAGACCACACATGACATTTCGAGACATTTGAGGGAGTGGGGGGTTCTAATTTAGTAGAAGACCACACATGACATTTGGAGACATTTGAGGGGGTGGGGGAGGGCAAAGCAGTACAATGGAGCTGACAATATACATTGTTAAAGGGACTATAGGCTATAAGTGTATATGGGCCCAGGATTGCATGATGGGGAGGTTAGTGAAGGCAAATATGCATGTAGAGCAAAAAATGATTTACGAAAAAAACATGCATGCATGAAGATAAAGGGGACATTCACAGCATATTCCAAGCATGGTAATTAGGTAACGATGAAATTAATACAATACATTAGCAAACATTAAATACATATCATGTAATGTTAAAGGATAAAATACTTACCTTCATATAGTCCTTCTGCAGGACCTGAATGATGGCAGAACAGGTCTCTGGGATAATGATCCCCAGAGCCTAGGGGGAGATGCCTGTCGAGAATTTAAGGTCCTGAAGGCTTCTCCCAGTCACCAAGTAACGTAACGTGGCAACTAGCCTCTGCTCCGCAGTGATGGCTTGCCTCATGCAGGTATCCTGCCTGCTGATATAAGGGGTCAGCATAGCCAGCAGACGTTAAAAAACGGGGTCCGTCATTCTGAGATAATTCCTTAAATCCTCAGGATTATTCTCACGGATCTCACGGAGCAAGGGCATGTGCGAGAACTGGTCACGCTGGCGCAGCCAATTCTTCGTCCATGAACTCCTCCTCGCCCTGTTAATGGACTGGGCTCGGGTCAAAGTATGAACCCCAACACAAAGCCCCCACGCAGCACGAACTCGAGAACTAGTACGTCCACACACCATGGCTTCAAAACGGTCGGCTGGTCAAACAAACAAACTTAGAACAAACGCACTGAAGAACAGCAAGGCCTATGAAGAGCGACCTGAAGATCAGGAATGAGCAGACCAGAACGGCCTGCTATACAGGTTACGAACTGACCAACGCGCACTGAAAACCAGATACAAACCTCACAAGCACAAACTGAACCGCAGAAAACGATCGAAATAAGCTGAAGTCTGAAAAGCGCAAATCTTCTCTAACCAAACTTCTACTAACACACGGTAGCAGAAGGAGCCCAAAGGGTGGCGTAATGGGGCTTGAACTTCCTTTTTCTAGTCCTGACGTACGTGCTGTACGCCACCGTGTTCAAAACCATCAGACTTTTGGAGTGATCGTGTGTGTTCAAGTCCTTCTGTTTGTTAGTCTGGCGCACCTACGCTACAAAATCCGTCGGAAAGATCATCGGACCTAGTGCGTCGAAAAGTCTGCTTGTGTGTATGCGGCATTAGTGTACTATTAGTCACCTTACACATGCTTTATATAATACAACTATTTTTGCATTTTAACAGTGTCCAGCAAATGTGGGTTATAAGCAGGTAAGAAAGTAAAAGGCACTTAATAAATGACAAACAGGCGTGGCTTGGCACCGGACCACAATGGTCATTTTTCACTCTCCCTCTCCCTGATAGTCCTCCCACGCCTTCTATACAAAATTCAAACCTTACCAATTCACCTACCCTCCTCCTTCTTTGGCATGTATAAATCCATCTGTCGTGCCTTCATATGGCATAACAAAACTGCAAGAATAAGTTGGGCCAAGTTGACACTCCCGAAAGGAGGTGGAGGCATTGGTCTTCCAGACATGCAGCGATACTATTGGGCGACCCATCTAGCGTGCATAGTCCATTGGAGGATACATGGCCACTGTAATGACTGGGTGGATCTGGAGAATTTGGTTTTAAATGCTGATTTACGATACCTACAATGGATAACCAAGGAACATATAGCTCCCCTGACCTTAGCACACCCACTTATCAGCCCCACACTTAACGCCTTTAGTAGGGCCTGTGCCAAATATGCAGTTTCTGCAAAAGCATGCCCAATTACCCCAGTTCGTAATAATCCGGACTTTCCTCCGGGCGTGCCAAGAACCTTTATGGAGACTGAATGGCCATACGCTGAAATGCTAGCTAAGCACTTCTTCAGTAGAGGTCGTTTCCTACGCCAAACTGAACTCGCAGAACGCTCCAATACGGGCTCGTTTCCGTTTTGGCCCTACATCCAGCTTAAGCATTTCCTAGATGATCTAGCACGTAGGGGAGGCTTCACCAGGAACCCCACAGTTTTGGAGCCACTGTGTTCACCCCCACAGAGGCATGTTATCTCAGCACTTTATGCTTCTCTTCACGAACAAGCACCAGAAAGTTTGCGCTCGGAGCGAGCCTACTGGGAGTCGGTGCTTGGCAGGGGTATAGAGGAGTAATTGGGACAGAATTAACTTCTATCTCCACAAGGGTTCTTTAAACGTCTCAGTCCAAGAGAACGGCTATAAATTGAGAGCACGCTGGTACGGAACACCAGATTTAATACACAAATTTTCATCCACTGTGCCGGAGCAATGCTGGAGATGTGGTAGGGAGACGGGATCATTCATTCATATTTGGTGGAGTTGTCCGTCCTTGCAACCTTACTGGCGGAAAGTGCATGAGGGGGCAACAAAGGTATCCTCTCTCCAGTATACTCCGGCACAGTATCTCTTACACTTATCGGAGATACCTAAAAAGCGCTACTATAAATCAATCGCATTACATATGATCAATGCGGCTAGGATGTGCATACCAATCCATTGGCGGTCGGCTTTGGCACCGACTGTCCGAATGGACTCACCAGATTAACCGGATTGTGGAGATGGAGGAGCTGATCTATACCTCACTTGATAAAATCTCTACTTATACTGCGATTTGGGGCGCTTGGATGTCCTTTAAGGCTTTCTCAGTCTTACCTGGAATTTATTAAAGGCTAACTCAGTACCAACGGTGACCCATTTGGATGGTCTCCCCCAAAATAGGCAATGGAGAGGGCAGTTGGTGATAATCTCACCCCCTCTTCCTTCCTTTCTTGCGCTCATTCCACCCCGGAAGCTCCTACTCCCTTCTCCCCCCACCCTACTCCTCCCCTTTCTTATCCCCAACCACCCTTTTTTTTTTTTTTCTTCTCTTATACTCCGAGAAACTTAAACAGGAGCTTTCCTAGCTTGCTGTTGGTTTGAGCTCTATTCATTAGCAGGCTTAGGCTCAGGATCGAAAGGACCGGAGATAGATTGTGACACACTTGGTTCATGCGTGTACATGCTTTTGTTCTCTTTACTGTAACCTGTTTTTACTGGGCCATGCCCAGACAACTATTGTTCTGTATGTGATTGGTATGGATTCATGTAACTCGCATCTTTTTGTATTATTCGCATACATTAAATAAAATGTTTGTAGGGAAAAAAAATAAATGACAAACAAGATACCACACAGTTACTAGGCATTCAGCATGATGTTACCATATCATTCCTTGATTGAAGACCAGTCCTAGCACATTACCACTGATATCAAACTCTGCATAGGAAGGCTAAGGGGGATAAACGTAAATGTGTTATTGCTTTACAAAAAAGGTATATACAATAAATAAAACCTAATTTTTCAAACACAGATTTAAAAAAATCTACACTATGTTAAATAAAAGCATGTAGTTTACCAATTCACTTTCATCATAGGATTAAGACTTATTCTTTAGAGCCCAAATCCAGCCAAAATTTGGCTAGAGCAGGGAAAGCTTAGAACTTCTAAACAGGCCTCACCTTAATAGAAAACATTTTTGCCGCTTGTGCCTCCTTTAGTACAATTTCCACACTGTTATCCTGATCAAATGAAGTAGAAGTAGGAAGAGTTTCCCTAAATTCATGATTTGTTTAAAACCTATCAAATATGAAATTAGGGTTATTTTCCCAATAGGAACAGAGATGGTAATAAAAACTAGCAGAGGATATGATTCCTCAGGATCAAAAACTGAAAAATGACTGGAATTAATTTTTAAAGTGGTGTTACACTTTTAAAATAAAAATACCCCTATAATACACAAGCTTAATGTGTTCTAATCTGTAAACTAAGGTCGGTTTTGTTAGATTATTACAGCATTTTGAAAGTTTATAAACTAGCAGCAGACTGTGGCCATCTTAAGTTTGGGCATCTGAAGCCAGACTGTATTTCTTCCTGGATTTCATCCTTGCAGATTTCGCACATGCTCAGTGCTGCACAAGCAGTGTAATAGGTTTCAGGTCAGATTTCCATAGCAACGGCAGTGTCAGAGGAAGTTACCGCCCCTTATCTGTGCAAACCTCCCCTCCTCCCTCCAGGAACCAGGAAATATACTGCATGTACAAGGAATATTATTCAAGAAATATATATATCTATCTCTTGTTATATATTTATCTTGTCTCTTGTTATATATTTATCTACACTTGGCGGCTACTTTTTTCTGTACAGCTTTTCATTTAAAAAAATAATAATAATCTCAGCAACACAATTCATTTATGCATCTAGATGTATTGAAGACGACTTTATGAAGTTCAAACTGCACATATTAAAAATGTAGAAAAATAGGGCTTGTGTTTTGGTGTTATATGGGATGCGATGGTGGAAGTATTTAAAAGACTGCTTATTTACAACTATTTGCACGAACAACTTTCTCTATGTTACATAGATAATTGTGTTAAAATTGAGAAAATATTCCCCCATCACATTGCATCGCCCGCCGCCAAATCACATTGCCCCAGTACATTGCATCGCCCCCGCACATCGCATCAGCACATTGCATCGCATCGCCCCCAGCACATCGAATCGCATCAACACATCGAGTCACATCGCCCCCAGCACATCGCATCGCATCTTCCCAGCACATCGCATGGCACTGCCCCAGCACATGGAATCGCATTGCCCCAGCACATCAAATCGCACTGCCCCCAGCACATCGAACTGCATCTCCCCAGCACATCAGATCGCACTGCCCCTAGCACATCGAATCGCATCGCCCCAGCACATCGCATCACATCTCCCCAAGCACATAGAGTCGCATCGCCCAAAGCACATTGCATCACCCCCAACACATCAAATCGCATCAGCACATCGAATCGCATCACCCCCAGCAGATCGAATCGCATCGCCCCCAGCACATCGAATCCCATCGCCCAAAGCACATTGCATCACCCCCAACACATTGAATCTCATCAGCACATCGAATGGCAACGCCCCAGCACATCGAATCGCATCTCCCCCAGCAAATCGAATTGCCCAAAGCACATTGCATCACCCACAACACATCAAATCGCATCACCCCCAGCACATCGAATCACAACGCCCCCAGCACATCGAATCGCATCACCCCAGCACATCGAATCGCATCGCCCCAGTACATCGAACCGCACCTCCCCCAGCACCTCGAATCGCATCGCCCCAGCACATTGTATCATCCCCAGCACATCGAATCGCATCGCCCAAATCATATTGCATCACCCTAAACACATCAAATCGCATCAGCACATCGAATCGCATCACCCCCAGCACATCAAATTCCATCGCCCCCAGCACAACAAATCCCTTTGCCCAAAGCACATTGCATCACCCCCAACACATCGAATCGCATCGCCCAAAGCACATTGCATCACTTCCAACGCATGGAATTGCATCAGCACATCAAATCGCATCGCCCCCAGCACATCGCATCGAATCGCATCACCCCCAGCACATCGCATCAGCACAGTGGGGTGGGATGGGATAGGATGAGGTGGGATGGGATGAGGTGGGGTGGGGTATCGATCTATATCTATATCTATCTATATCTTTACACACACACACATACACAAAAAAAATTTCTAAAAAACAAAAGACAGCAAGAGTATTAAAATACGATATCAATTTTATTAAACATTTGAACAAAAAGAAATCAATAATATACAAAAAAATAATTTATTTTATAAATTAGTATATATAAAGCATAATATGAGAGAGATAGAGAGAGAGAGAGAATAGCGAACAAGAGAAGAGCGAGTGAGAGAAGAGCAAGCGAGAGAGAGATATAGAAAGACAAGAGCGAGCAAGTGAAGAGCAAGAGAGAGAAAGAAAGAAATAGAGAAGAGTGAGCGAGTGAAGAGCGAGCGAGTGAAGAGCGAGCGAGTGAAGAGTGAGCGAGTGAAATAGAAAGAGGAGAGAGAGAAATGGAGAAGAGTGTGCTAGTGAAGAGTGAGCGAGCAAGAGAAGAGCAAGCGAGGAGAGAGAGGCAGAAATAGAAAAAGAGAAGAGTGAGCAAGTGAAGAGCAAGAGAGAGAAATAGAGTAGAGTGAGCTAGTGAAGAGCGAGCGAGAGAAAGAGAAATAGGAGAGAGAGAGAAATAAAAAGCAAGCAAGAGAAGAGCAAGCGAGAGAAGAGCCAGTGAGAAATAGAGAAGAGTGAGCAAGAGAAGAGCAAGTGTGAGAAGAGAGAGAGAGAGGGAGAAATAGAAAAAGAGAAAAGTGAGCGAGTGAAGAGCAAGAGAGAAAAATGGAGAAGAGTGAGCTAGTGAAGAGCAAGCGAGGAGAGAGAGGGGCAGAAATAGAAAAAGAGAAAAGTGAGCAAATGAAGAGCAAGTGAGAGAGAAAGAGAAAAAAAGAAATAAAGAAGAGTGAGCTAGTGAAGAGCGAGAGAAGAGCAAACAAGAGCTTGTTGGGTTTGATTTTTTTCAAAGCAGATGTCAGAAAGTGACACCAGGCCGGAATAGGAAGTGGCGCAGCGGCTTTCTTGAATGAGTTTTTACATATGCCAATGTAAAAGCATAGAGGGAAATAAAAGCTTTTATGGTTTTATTTGCTATATTATTGCCCTTCTTAAATTCTTTTACATCATTATCACTTACCGATCGGTGGAGAACATTGGATGGGGAGCAGAAGGGAGAGTGGATTAGATCTATATTGCGCATGTTGCTCTTCTTCTCAGTGGGCATGTGAGTCTATATTTTGCACTGGAATGTTACACGTATGTGGCGGACAGTCTTCACGAAGGTCACAGGCAGGCCCGGACTGGCCATAGGGCAGACCACGAGCGGACTTTACGGCAGACTTTGCCCGGCGGACTTTTCGACCGACTTTATGACGGACTTTCCGAATGAACGGACTTGCCTACACACAATCCGCCAAAGTCCGTCGAATTCGTACGTGATGATGTACAAGCGGACTAAAACAAGGAAGTTCATAGCCAGTAGCCAATAGCTGCCCTAGTGTGGCTTTTTGTCCGTCGAACTAGCATACAGACGAGCAGACTTTTCGACCGGACTCGAGTTCGACGGATAGATTTAAAACATGTTTCAAATCTAAGTCCGTCCAACTTTTGAGAAAACAAAGTCCGCTGGAGCCCACACACAATCGAATTGTCCGACAAAATCCCGTCCGCCTGGCAAAGTCTGCCGTAAAGTCCGCTCGTGTGTACGTGGCATTAATAGCGCTGGTTTTGAGTTTGTAAGCCATGGGCCTATGCATCAGCATTGTCGATGCTAATAGCCACCCCCCTGAAACATTTTTTACTGCACAGGGGTTCAAGCAGGTGCACTCTGTATGAGAATGAAGCACTGCTCTGAATTCAGAAGCAGTATATCATAATTTCCACACCACACATGAAGCTGCATTAAGAGGACCTAAAGTGGTTGTAAAGACAGAAGATTTCTTATCTTAATACATTTGATGCATTAGGATGAAAAACTTTCTGTGTGCAGCAGCCTCCCTCAGCCCCTCTCAGCCCCCTTATACTTACCTGAGCCCCGTCTCTATCCACCAATGTGAACTAGCGACTCGACCGCCTGAGACTTTCCCCCCTGATTGGCTGAGACACAGCAGTGGCACCATTGGCTCCTGCTGCTGTCAATCAAAGTCAGTTAGCCAATCAGGAGGGAGAGGTGGTGGGGCTAAACCACAGCTCCATGTCTGAATGGACACAGGAAGCTGCAGCTCAGCTCGGGTGCCCCCATAGCAAACTGCTTGCTGTGGGGGCACTCAACAGGAGGGAGGGGCCAGGAGCACTGAAGAGGGACCCGAGAAGAGGAGGATCCAGGCTGCTCTGGGCAAAACCACTACACAATGCAGGTAAGTATAACATGTTTGATTTTTTAAAGAAAGAAAAACAGACTTTAGTATCACTTTAATTGAGAAAACAAAATAGCACTGGTGGGACTTTGTGGGGGAACTAAGTAAAGTTGTATGTGCAGATGGATGTACAATTAAATGCTGCAGAACATATTTTTTTAATGTGAGTTTTACTTTAATTCATGAGGTGGCATTTAGGAGAACCCAAAAGCAAAAATTGATATGTGAATGTGTTTCAAGTTTGCACATATCTTGACTAACTATCTTGTTGTATAAGCTATATTGCATGTTGAAGTCTGACAATGGCTACACAGGTGTGTAACTTTCTGGAAGGTAAAATATTTGCCCCCTGAAAAGCTTGACCTTGAGCTAGCATCAACTATGTAGAGTGACAACCTGTCTAATTGGATATAAAGAAAATTGATTGGATAGGGATCCCTCACACTACATAGGAAATAATAAGATTGTGATATGTGTGGCTAGGCATATGTAGTGACCACTAAACTTTTGAAAAACCTAAACAACAATTTTCACATAAAAGTAATTTGGTTAGTTTCCTGGACTAAGATCTTATACAGTTGCTGTCATGAGAGTGAAACAAACAAAATGAGAATTTATATAAACTGACATTGAAACTAGCTTGACAGCATTACAAAATGCATCCTATAAAGCAAAAAAAGTTAGTTCAAAAAGTTCCTAGCTGTTAGGTTCCATTTGAATCAATTCACTGTTGAACTCTTAGTACAAGTAACATCATGAGGGAACTTTATACTCTACTTGGTTTTTACAGAAGATTAGGTAAATTTCTTTGTGAAGTCATTTAACATTCAACTGAAGTGCTGAGAGTTTACAAATCATTCCAGTTCACTGAGACTGAGCTCTCCCTATTAATGCTGCAATTTACTGTGGAGTCAGCATTCATGGTATGCAAGTACTGCCAAGGCCGGCCCTACCATGGGACCCAATGGGACCATAGTTCCAGGCGACATGTAACAGGGTCGGCCGTGGCAGCCAGAATCCTGGATCATCAGTCAGCAAGACTCAGAGACTCTCAGAACGCGGTGCAGAGCAGAGTGGAGCGGACGCTGTGCTGGTCGGCTGTGCACTGTCTCCTGGCTGCACTGGTTGTTAGAAGCGCCTGCCGCCCGGCGCCTAGCGACCAGTGACGTCAGTGGCCGTGGCCGTGGCCGCCCCAACATTCACAGTGCTCAGCCTCCGCGCCACCGTCTTCATCTTCCATCTCCAGCGTCACAGCGTGAGGGAAGGAAAGGCTGAGCCTGAGGAGACCTGCAGGCTGCCTGCTGTGCGGCTGAAAAAATAGTAAGTTAAAAAGTTGAATAAAATAGGAAAGTGGCGCTTACTGAGCTAAAACTAAATAGACAATAATAATATCTGTAAATATAAATATAGCAGATATCCAATAATCGTGCTAAAAAATGTGCAAAAATATGAAAAAAATAGTGCAAACAATCGTGCAAAGAATGTGCAAAAATGTGCAAATAAAGTGCAAAATAATGCTGAATCTGATAGACAATAAATGTGCAATTATCAGTTGTGCAATAATTGTGCAAACATTGACCATATAAAGTGCAAATAGCAATCCGGTACTTCAAATGGTGTAAAACAAAGTTCTCAGTGCAAAATTGATCTAAAAATAAAGTCCAATGTGTAAATCAAGTCCACGGTGTAAACAAGGTCTCTTTATAAAGTGCAATAAACTCCAAGGCAAGTGCTGAATAGGGATGAGCCGAACACCCCCCTTTTCGGTTCGCACCAGAACATGCGAACAGGCAAAAAATTTGTTCGAACACGCGAACACCGTTAAAATCTATGGGACACGAACATGAATAATCAAAAGTGCTAATTTTAAAGGCTTATATGCAAGTTATTGTCATAAAAAGTGTTTGGGGACCCAGGTCCTGCCCCAAGGAACATGGATCAATGCAAAAAAAAGTTTTAAAAATGGCCGTTTTTTCGGGAGCAGTGATTTTAATAATGCTTAAAGTGAAACAATAAAAGTGTTATATTCCTTTAAATTTTGTACCTGGGGGTGTCTATAGTATGCCTGTAAAGGGGCGCATGTTTCCCATGTTTAGAACAGTCTGACAGCAAAATGACATTTCAAAGGAAAAAAAGTCATTTAAAACTACTCGCGGCTATTAATGAATTGCTGGTCCGACAATACACATAAAAGTTTATTGATAAAAACGGCATGGGAATTCCCAGAATTTTTTTCGGGAGCAGTGATTTTAAAAATGCTTAAAGTGAAACAATAAAAATGAAATATTCCTTTAAATATCATGCCTGGGGGGTGTTTATAGTATGCCTGTAAATAAAATGGCAAAGTTTTCATGTGTTTAGAACAATACCACAGCAAAATGACATTTCTAAAGGAAAAAAGTAATTTAAAACTGATTGCGGCTGTAATGAATTTTTGGGTCTCGGCAACATGGATAAAACTCATTGAACAAAACGTCATGGGTCCCCCCCCCCCATCCATTAACCAGGCCATTCGGGTGTGGTAAGAATATTAAGCGGAACCCTGAACCAAAATTAAAAAAAAAAAGATATATGGATATTAAGGGGAACCCTGCACCATTTTTTTTTATGGCATAGGGGTCCCCTAAAATCCATACCAGACCCTTCAGGTCTGGTATGGATTTTAAGGTGAACCCTGCGCCAACATTTTAAAAAAATGGTGTAGGGGTCCCCCCAAAATCCATACCAGACCCTTATCCGAGCACGCAACCTGGAAGGCCGCAGGAAAAGAGGGGGGACGAGAGAGTGCCCCCCCTCCTGAACCATACCAGGCCACATGCTCTCAACATGGGATGGATGCTTTGGGGCCCCCAAAGCACCTTGTCCCCATGTTGATGGGGACAAGGGCCTCATCCCCACAACCACTATTTTTTTTTTAAATTTGGCACAGGGTTCCCCTTAATTTCCATACCAGACCTGAAGGGCCTGGTATGGATTTTGGGGGGGACCCCACGCAATATTTTTTAAAATTTTTGGATCGGAGTTCCCCTTATTATTCATACCAGACCCAAAGGGCCTTGTAATGAACTGGGAGGAAACCCATGCCATTTTTTTCAATGAGTTTTATCTTTATTGCCGGGACCCGACAATTCATTATAGCCGCGATCAGTTTTAAATGACTTTTTTCCTTTAGAAATGTCATTTTGCTGTAGTATAAACTGTGCCACTTTACAGGCATACTATAAACACCCCCCGGGGCATGATATTTAAAGGAATATTTCATTTTTATTGTTTCACTTTAAGCATTATTAAAATCACTGCTCCCAAAAAAAACTTCAGTTTTTAAAACTTTTTTTTGCATTGATACATGTCCCCTGGGGCAGGACCCAGGTCCCCAAACACTTTTTATGACAATAACTTGTACAAAAGCCTTTAAAATGAGCACTTTTGATTTTTCATGTTCGTGTCCCACAGACTCTAATGGTGTTTGCGCGTTCATCCAAATTTTTGCCTGTTCGCATGTTCTGGTGCGAACCAAATCGGGGGATGTTCAGCTCATCCTTAAAGTTCATCAAGTCCAACCTATATGTGTGATTATATGTCAGTATTACATTGTATATCCCTGTATGTTGCAGTCGTTTAGGTGCTTATCTAATAGTTTTTTGAAACTATCGATGCCCCTCGCTGAAACCACCGCCTGTGGAAGGGAATTCTACATCCTTGCTGCTCTTACAGTAAAGAAGCCTCTACGCAGTTTAAGGTTAAACCTCTTTTCTTCTAATTTTAGTGAGTGGCAACGTGTCTTATTAAACTCTATTCCGCAAAAAAGTTGTATCCCTATTGTGGGTCACCAGTATGGTATTTGTAAATTGAAATCATATCCCCTCTCAAACGTCTCTTCTCCAGAGAGAATAAGTTCAGTGCTTGCAACCTTTCTTCATAACTAATATTCTCCAGACCCTTTATTACCTTTGTTTCCCTTCTCTGTACTTGCTCCGTTTCCAGTACATCCGTCTTCAGGACTGGTGCCCAGAACTGGACAGCATACTCCAGGTGAGGCCGGACCAGAGTCTTGTAGAGTGGGAGTATGATCGCTTTATCTCTGGAGTTAATCCCCTTTTTAATGCATGCCAATATTCTGCTTGCTTTGTTAGCAGCAGCTTGGCATTGCATGCCATTGCTGACCCTATCCCCTATCATCTACTAGGACCCCCAGGTCCTTTTCCATTCTTGATTCCCCCAGAGGTTCTCCCCCCAGTGAATAGATTGCATTCATATTTTTGCCACCCAAATGCATTATTTTACATTTTTCTACATTAAACCTCATTTGCCATGTAGTTGCCCACCCTATTAATTTGCTCAGATCTTCTTGCAATGTTTCCACATCCTGCGGAGAAGTTATTGCCCTGCTTATCTTAGTATCGTCTGCAGATACAGAGATTGAACTGTTTACCCCATCCTCCGGGTCATTTATAAACAAATTAAATAGGATTGGTCCCAGCACTGAACCCTGGGGTACCCAGTGGTCTGTCTTAGCCTAGGCCGACAAGGCCCAGGCCTAGGGCTGCACTTTGTGGGGGGGCGGCAAAAAGCCGGGAGGGGCACGCTCGTCTCACCTCTGCTGTGCTCGGGATGGGGCAGGCTTGTCTCACCTCGGCTGTGCTCGGGAGGAGGCGGGCTCGTCTCACCTCGGCTGTGCTCGGTAGGGGGTAGGCTCACCTCGGCTGTGCTCTGGAGGGGCGGGAGCAGTCACAGAGATGTAATGGTAACCGGCATTATTATTACTATTAGAAGAAGCACAATGATTATGTCACAGAAGATGCTGTAACTTATCTTGCTTGTCATGTTTTAGAACTTAAGCTGTTCCCCACTGTGATTACAGTGAATGAATGGCTGGAGACTTTTCTATTCACTCTGATGACCATGAGGAGTCATGTCTTCAGTCTCTGACCCTCTCCTGTATCCTGTCTCTGACCATCTCTTGTATCCTGTCTACAGTCTCTGACCCTCTCCTTTATCATGTCCGCACTCTCTGACCCTCTCCTGTACTATGTCTGCAGTCTCTGACCATCTCCTGTATCCTGTCTGCAGTCTCTGGCCATCTCTTGTATCTTGTCTGCAGTCTCTGACCCTCTCCTGTATCATGTCTGCAGTCTCTGACCATCTCTTGTGTCTTGTCTATAGTCTCTGACCCTCTCCTGTATCATGTCTGCAGTCTCTGACCATCTCTTGTATCTTGTCTGCAGTCTCTGACCATCTCTTGTATCTTGTCCGCAGTCTCTGACCCTCTCCTTTATCATGTCCGCAGTCACTGACCCTCTCCTTTATCATGTCCGCACTCTCTGACCCTCTCCTTTATCATGTCTGTAGTCTCTGACCCTCTCCTTTATCATGTCCGCAGTCTCTGACCCTTTCCTGTATTTTGTCTGCAGTCTCTGACCCTCTCCTGAATCATGTCTGCAGTCTCTGACCATCTCTTAAGGTGGAGCGCTAATAGGAAGAGGTGGGGCCTAAAGAGGAAGTGGTGGGGTTTCCAGATGAAGGGGTGGATCTTAAACAGGACAATGGGGTGGGGCAAATTTAGATGGGGCGCCGAAATTTAGTCTTGCCTAGGGCAGAATAAAACCAAAATACACCACTTGGGGTACCCCACTTCCCACCCCTGACAATCCTGATTGTCATTTATTCCCCATTTATCACCACCCTCTGAACTTGCCCTTGTAGCCAGTTTTCAATCCATGTACTCACCCTATGGTCAACGCCAACAGACCTTACTTTGTACAGTAAACGTTTATGGTGAACTGTGTCAAATGCTTTTGCAAAATCCAGATACACCACGTCTACGGGTCTTCCTTTATCTAGATGGCAGCTCACCTCCTCATAGAAGGTTAATAGATTGGTTTGGCAAGAATGATTCTTTATGGATCCATGCTGATTAATGCTAATGATACCGTTTTCATTACTAAAATCCTGTATATAGTCCCTTATCATCCCCTCCAAGAGCTTGCATACTATTGATGTAAGGCTAACTGGTCTGTAATTCCCAGGGATGTCTTTTGGCCCTTTTTTAAATATTGGTGTTACATTGGCTTTTCTCCAATCAGCTGGTTCCATTCCAGTCAGTAGACTATCAGAAAAAATTGGGAACAATGGTCTGGCAATTACTTGACTGAGTTCCCTAAGAACCCTCAGGTGCAAGCCATCTGATCCCAGTGATTTATTAATGTTAAGTTTTTAAAATAAATTCAGTCTTTGTATTCCCCTTATGTTTCCTATTTATGTGATTTATACTGAAGCCAATTGGCCTCTGATAGCTGTTTCCTAAATTGCCCCGTATTTCCACATCCGTGATCAGGTCTGTATTGTTGGTAATCAGTAGATCTAGTAACGCTTTGTTTATAGTTGGTCCGTCTACCATCTGACCCATAAAATTGTCCTGCAAGACATTTAGGAAATGGCAAGCCTTAGACGAATGTGTGGTGCCCTCCACCCAGTCTGTGTCTGGATAATTAAAACCTCCCATTATGATAACATTTCCCAACCTTGCTGCTTACATGATTTGGAAAATCATGTAGAAAGTATCCCAAATATATTTTTAATTTCCAAGTTGTAACACTAAAAAATATTGTAAAGTCCAAAGGGGTAAATATTTATGGTATATGTTAAAAAAGAAATGTTTTGTTCAAAGACAAATCTATATAATAAGCCTTCATACAGCTTGTGTTTTTTCCTATAGACCCCTTTTACACTGGAGCATTTTGCAGGCGCTATAGCGTTAAAAATAGAGCCTGCAAACCACCCTGCTCCATTCACTCTAGTGTGAAAGCCCGAGGTCTTTCACACTGGAGCAGTGCACTGGCAGGGCATCAGAAAAAGTCCTGCCAGCAGCTTCTTTGGAGTGGTGAAGGAGCGGTGAACTCACCGCTCCTTCACCGCTGCTCCCCATTGAAATCATTGGGGCAGTGCTGCAATACCACCGATCTGGCGGCGTTTTGCGGGAGGGTTTAACCTCTTTTCGGCCGCTAGTGGGGGGTTAAAACTGCCCCGCTAGCAGCCGAATAGCGCCACTAAAACGACAGTAAAGCGGTGCTAAAAATAGCGCCGCTTTACCGTTGACACTGGTGGCGGCACAGCGTGAAAGGGGTCTTACTGATACAGTGTAGATGTTCATGCTGTTTATCTTTAGATGTTTATTATGCTGATTGAAGTTCATGGCAGTAGATTTACATTGCAAATTCACCTAGCAGGTTTGAATATACACACATCTCAAAGACACTGATGTTAACATAGTGCACTTTGCAAAAATGACCAGTTCAAGTAACTGTACATCACCACCATGTGTACATTACTTTACTGCTACTATAATGCCTGAACAAAATAGACATACATTCACGTTTTATTAATAATGCATCTAATTAGAGAACTGATATATTTCATTTGTTTATTATTACTGACTAGACCTGTGTATCAAGTTTACAAAAGACAGAAGTAGACAACAAAAATAAAAGGTTAATTTTAAGAAATAGAATTAAACTTACAAACCCAGCTTCCAAGTCCCAGCACCAGCAGTAGTTCATAAATCTAACAAAGCAGGCACGTAGGAAATCTCCAACTAGGATGGTGACATATGTTACTAGTATGTCTGACACCGTCAGCCTTACAAACTCCTAAACAGAATACAAAAAATGGAAAGTAATGAAAAATCTAGTGATTGATGTGGTATAACTTCAGAGAATATGTAAATCAAGGGTGTCTCTTTGGGGCTCAGGAGCCACATGGGGTTGTCTTTCATTTTTTCTGAGGACCTCATTTACTACATGCGTATAGTATGGATAGAATTATATTCTATTAGTATTCATTTTTCAACCATTCAATTACAGAGTTCCAGAAATATAGAAAAAAAAAGAAATCAGGACCTCTAGCGATGCATAGCACTTATGACTGGTCATTGTGTCTGGCATACATAACACTACTGTTAAAGGGCATGCTTTTTTTAAATTCTTGTAGTCATAGTATCATAATACTGTGATCAGTTACAGAATAATGAGTAAGGTTTATTAACAATATGTCTTGTCTGTAAAATTTCTGAATCAGTTTACACATCTGGCCAAATATTAGTTCTGACTAATGCATTTGAATATTCCTCACACATTACATAATGAAATTTGTACAGTATCTGACAGATGTACGTATGTTGACTCAGATCACATAGAGGAGCCAGATAATTTCACAGGTGCCGGAGGATGTGAAATGCAAGAATTCAACACCTCTCATGTCCTTGCCATGTGTATTATTGCCAATACTAATTGCAAAAGAAAAAACACTGTTCTGTTTTTTACCTCCTGTATTAACTAAGAACTAAGCACAATGCACAACAAAGCAAATGGACACATGATGAAATGAAATCCCTTTAGGAACCCTCAGCTCCTGCTACTTTTTATAGCCATGTTAGAATACTGTTTATTTTGTCATAGTTGCAACAACGGTTCTCATATATTATACTGTGATTATGTGATTATATTGTTCTGCCACTAGGTAGCAGTGTGTTACTGTATGTTTAAAGCCTCCAGAATGTATTATTCCCTCTAGTGAAACTATAATGTTTATCGTGTGTTTTTCTGTTCTTTTCTCTGTAATCTTGTGTGTTCCTGCTGTTTCCAATAAAAGAAGGTCTCAGCCAACACCTTGACTAAGGATGAACTTGGATTTGGTCTGAAAATCGGTACTGACCAAACCCAAAAGGAAGCTGTCACTCCTGACCACTGTTGCCCAATAAACTGTGGACAGGGAATTTCCACCCTGCATCTACACATACAAAAAAGGACGGCACTACTCGTGACATCATTGACCTAATATGGCCACACCAGAGGGATAATCTTAGCAAGAAATGGTACTTCATTAGAAAGCTATACCAGACTAAACCGATGAAAGGCCAGCACATGCAGGACTATTTAATATGCACTTTCGAATTGGGGGAATGCCTGCTACTGGTCTCCCTAAAAGCTTTGAGACATTTGTTACAGCACTTGATGCTTGTCCAGATGATGTGCTTAACCTGAATATATTAAAGGCAAGGTTGTGGATGAATAAAAAAGATAAACAGAAAGTGCGGTAAAAATGCTCCTACAACCGAATCTGCACTAAAAAGCATCAATTGCAATAAGAGTAATATGCAGCATGAAACACGTGAATTGTATGTTTGCAAAAAGACAGGTTACTTAAAGGCAAACTGCAGAGCTGACAGGTAGGGAGGAAGGGGGAGAGGAAGAGACTGCATGAGGACGAAGGCACGTAAACTGACCACGGTATCATGGATCAGCAGCCATGATTACTGTGGATAGCACACAAAGAGGGACACAGGAACAGGCAGGATCAACCAGGTATTTTATAGCATAGAGAGGGGCAAATTGCACAGCACAAGCACTAGCCTGTATATTCTGCTATAAAGGAACTGGATAATAGGATTTTTAAAACAGCTTACCTGTAAAATCCTTTTCTTTGAAGTACATCACGGGACACAGAGCCATGGTAGTTATAATGTGGGTTATAGGCCACCTTCAGGTGATGGACTCTGGCACACCCCAAGACAAGAAGTCCACTCCCTATATAACCCCTCCCACTACTGGGAGTACCTCAGTTTTTTTAGCAAAGCAATACATGTGTATACCAAAAAAGAAAGGAGGGACCACTGTGTCCTGTGATGTACTTCAAAGAAAAGGATTTTACAGGTAAGCTATTTTAAAAATCCTATTTTCTTATTGTACATAATGGGACACAGAGCCATAATAGTTACCATGTGGGGTGTCCCATAGCAATGCCAAATGAAGGGAGGAAGACACAACAAAAGTAGGGCACCAAGAGACTAGAGGGCTTATACTGCCGCCTGCAGTACACTACGCCCAAAGGCGATATCCTCATGACCTTTTACATCTACTTAATAGAATCTGGTAAATGTATGGACTGAAAACCAAGTTGCGGCCTTGCAGATTTGAGCCATGGAGGCTTGGTGATGCACTGCCCAGGAAGTATTAACAGCCCTGGTGGAGTGCACTTTAATATGAAAATGTGGAATTATTCTCTTTAAACCATAAGTTTGAACAATCACTTGACAAATCCATTTAGGAATAGTAGATTTCGATGCTGCCTGTCCTCTCTTAGGACCTTCTGGCAAAACAAACAAAACATGTTTTACGAATCTGAGCAGTTGCCTTCAAGTAGACCTTGACTGCTCTCACCACATCAAGAGAATGTAGTGACCTTTCTTCCATAGAACGAGGCTCTGGAAAAAAATGAAGACAGAACAATATCCTGGTTTAAATGAAAATCTGACACTACCTTCGGTAGGAAATTAGGATGAGGACGTAATACAACCGTATCCTTGTGAATAATCAAATATGGCTCTTTACAAGAAAGAGCAGCCAACTCTGATACCCTTCTTGCCGAAGATATGGCAACCAGAAAAACAAATTTCCTTGTCAAGAGGACCAAGGGAATATGTCGTATTGGCTCAAAAGGCTGTTTCTATAACGCTGACAGAACTAAATTCAAGTCCCAAGGGTTCAGGGGTGACCTAACCGGAGGATTAATCAGCATTAACCCCTGAATAAAGCTACAAACTAGAGAGTGCAAAGCAAGTGGTCGTTTAAATAATACCGATAAGGCCGACACCTGGCCTTTGATAGTACTCAAGGCCAGCTTAATTTCTAATCCCATCTGTAGAAATTCAAGGATCCTACCTATGACATATTTCCTGGGGTGCCAACCCTTGGATTCACACCAGGAGACATATGCCTTCCAGACTCTATATTATATAACTCTGGAGGCCGGCTTCCTAGCATTAACCAAAGTAGAAACTAAACTAAAACTAAACCTGACAGCCCACGCTTCCTCAAAATGTGGGTCTCAGCAGCATACCACCTAACCAGGCACTTATAATTAGTCTCAGACGTTTTTGTATCTACCGCAGAACAATGTGTCAACTTTAATTTTTTTCTAATGTATGTTTATTACATTGTGAACCCAATTCCTCTTCCCATTTCTTGATATATGGTGGGGCATCCAGCTCCTCTCTAACCGTCTGCCCGGTACTGCTGAAGTTCTTTTAAAATTTTATGTCTCTTAACTGGGGAGTTAAGGCCTTTGACATTGTGTGATATAAAATGTATTCCTGTCATTTATAGTGGTCTAATACGGGCTCTCCCTTCAGTTGTTAAACTTGTCTTCTGCATGAAAATTATTTTCCTGCAAGATAAGTCTCTTACCTAACCCCCTCCTCCCCCACCCCAAACCCACCCCCCCGCCGCCCCTCCACCAAGGCCGTATACCGGCCCCAAGTCCACAGTGGGAAATCCATAACGGTCTCTCCCTGCGAACTTCTTCTCCTAGGGTGCGGCTCTGACCGCAGCTACCTGTGTCCATGTCCCTCCTCCCCCCCGACCTAACAGGGGGGAGGAGGGACCCGATGAACCTTTAACCTCCCACCTCTCTCCATCCTTATGTGTGATTACCTCTGCCCTCCACCCCCCACCCAGCTCCGCTTTAGTTTACCACACCTAAAAATAAGAAAGTCCTATTTTCAAACTTTGCAATAGTACCCTTCAATCAGTGTATTTGATATTTTCCCCCTCTATCTAGGGATATTTGGGACTGAAATGTCCAGATTTTTGCAAAAGTCCTGTAAGTCTTCCAAAAACTTCAGTCTAACTGTTCTTCCGTCTTTTTGCACGAATAATGATGTTGGAAAACCTCAACTGTAGCTGATGTTGGCCATCCTCAATTGTTCCAGAAGGGGTTTTAGTTGGCGTCTCCGGGCCAAAGTTCCTGCTGATAAATCAGTAAATATTTGTAAATCTACTCTCTCGTATTTCACAGGATGCTTCTCTGAGATTCTTCCAAATCTTGACTTTATCCTCATACTAATGGAATTTGATGATAACGTCCCTCGGTATTTCCTTTCTCAGACCTGGGAGCTTTTTGACCCTTTGTACCCAATCAATGTTTGGCTCATCTTCCACCCTTCTGTCTAAGATTGGGTTAAATATTTTTTTCGTCTTAGTCTCTAGGTCCTCCCCTTGTTGTTCCGGTAGCGCTCTAATCCTGAGGTTTTGCCGGCGGCTTTGATTTTC
Organism: Lithobates clamitans; assembly: GCA_037952925.1. Lineage (NCBI taxonomy): Eukaryota > Metazoa > Chordata > Amphibia > Anura > Ranidae > Lithobates > Lithobates clamitans. Next base: position 550,247 of record JBBGZY010001140.1, read on the forward strand.
TTGTTCTTCTAGTTTATATAGTATATCTCGATGGTCAGTTTGCATTTTTCTCATTTGTGTTTTTAGATCTAATATTTATAGAGCTTGTTTCCCTGTTAATTCCTCCGCTTCTTCAACTCTCTTCAATAAATGGCTCATATCCGTCCTTACGTTTGAAATTTCCGTTTTAATCGAGCTTTCTAATTTAGCAAACATTTCCAGCATTTCTATTTTCGTTGGGATTAAAGCCAAATTTCTTTGTTCTTCCATTTTACTGAAATCAAATTCTCCCGTCGACTCCAACTCTTCTCTGGACTTTTCCCTTTGATCTACTTTATGTTTCACAGGCTCTTTCTTCTTTTCTTTTGAACCCAGCTGCTTTTTTTCCACTCCGGGACTCCTTGAACTTACTTCCTTTAGGTATTTCTGAATTGTACTCGTATTCAATCTCTCTTTGGGGGTCTTAGGTTCTTTTGCTTTTTGCGACCGACCTCTCATGTTCTCTTTTATTATTTCTCTGCCTCCCCCGCTAAGCTCTCAATACTCCAGGAGTTCAAGGAGTACACCCCTAGGAACCTTATCTTAGTCCCCTTTTATCGCCTTACACCCAGCTATTGTTTAACCTCAGTTAGAGACTGTATTAACCCAACACTTATTCACTTTCACTCTCCTTGTGGTGGTGTAAGCATCTGTAGAGTTTTGTTTCTCAGATACTCTCGGTAGAGTGAAAACAAGCAGGGCACAAACAACAGGCGTTTGCCATAAACATTGGGATGGCAAAACCAATGCCTTATGCTCTAGGACCCCAAGACATTAAATCCTTTCCATTCCAATCAATTCATTGAAGACGTTAATTGTAGCTAAATAATAAACAGTTCATTTCTAAAGCAGTCTCATAGGGGCGTTCTTGGGGTTCTCGCTTTGTAATGTGGCCTTTGCTTGTAATGACGTTGGAATGCAGTATTATCAAATCTATAGAAGGAAAAAAAAAAGGAAGAAAACCTTTCTCTTCCCACGGGCTTCTTCTCTGGCTGTATACCCTTCTGAAAGAACAGGTGCAAAAACACGTACAGTCCTGTAACTCAGTGTGAACAGAGAAGGACAACAATCCCTGAACGTTATCAGCAGTATGTCATACAAATTGGCTTAGGTCCATTTGTTGTCACATTCCTGTTTTAAGTACTACCGTACTACAATTAGCATTTAGGGTCTTGAATAAGACTCGCACATGGGTTCCCTAAACTGTTAGATTAGTTCTACAGCGTTACACCCTCTTCTAGGTTCCAGAGTCCCTTTGTCATACTTTGTTAACATGCTTGGCACTGTCATTTAGGGCTAGTCTCTTTAGAAAGTCTCTGAGGTATTAATAACAGCAACGATTTACTTGTAGAAGCAAAAAAAATCATACCTGGAGAGGAGTTTCTTCATACTGCATTTCTCAATTTTTCAACCATAGAACTCTACGCACATACACCAGCCTGAGCATAAGCCGTGAGAATAGAATCTCTCATAGCGTCTATTGTAAAACATAACGCCCCTGATATCCAGAGCCAAATCTTGGGCCTGCTGATCAGGAATAATTTTGAGCACCTATTTAAACTGGTCTCTTAACCACTTCAGCCCCGGAAGGATTTACCCCCTTCCTGACCAGAGCACTTTTTACAATTTGGCACTGCGTCGCTTTAACTGCTAATTGCGCGGTCATGCAATGTTGTACCCAAACGAAATTTGCGTCCTTTTCTTCCCACAAATAGAGCTTTCTTTTGATGTTATTTGATTACCTCTGCCGTTTTTATTTTTTGCGCTATACACGGAAAAAGACCGAAAATTTTGAAAAAAAATGATATTTTCTACTTTTTGTTCTAAAAAAAATCCCATAAACTCAATTTTAGTCATACATTTAGGCCAAAATGTATTCGGCCACATGTCTTTGGTAAAAAAAATGTCAATAAGTGTATATTTATTGGTTTGCGCAAAAGTTATAGCGCCTACAAACTAGGGTACATTTTCTGGAATTTACACAGCCTTTAATTTATGACTGCCTATGTCGTTTCTTGAGGTGCTAAAATGGCAGGGCAGTACAAAACCCCCCCAAATGACCCCATTTTGGAAAGTAGACACCCCAAGGAAATTGCTGAGAGGCATGTTGAGCCCATTGAATATTCATTTTTTTTGTCCCAAGTGATTGAATAATGACAAAAAAAAAAAAAATTACAAAAAGTTGTCACTAAATGATATATTGCTCACACAGGCCATGGGCATATGTGGAATTGCACCCCAAAATACATTTAGCTGCTTCTCCTGAGTATGGGGATACCTCATGTGTGGGACTTTTTGGGAGCCTAGCCGCGTACGGGGCCCCGAAAACCAATCACTGCCTTCAGGATTTCTAAGGGCGTACATTTTTGATTTTACACCTGACTACCTATCACAGTTTTGAAGGCCATAAAATGTCCAGATGGCATAAAACCCCCCCAAATGACCCCATTTTGGAAAGTAGACACCCCAAGCTATTTGCTTTGAGGCATGTTGAGTCCATGGAATGTTTTATATTTTGACACAAGTTGTGGGAAAGTGACAATTTTTTTTTTTTTTGCACAAAGTTGTCACTAAATTATATATTGCTCACACAGGCCATAGGCATATGTGGAATTGCACCCCAAAATACATTTAGCTACTTGTCCTGAGTACGGGGATACCACATGTGTGGGACTTTTTGGGAGCCTAGCCGCGTACGGGGCCCCGAAAACCAATCACCGCCTTCAGGATTTCTAAGGGTGTAAATTTTTGATTTCACTCTTCACTGCCTATCACTGTTTCGGAGGCCATGGAATGTCCAGGTGGCACAAACCCCCCCCAAATGACCCCATTTTGGAAAGTAGACACCCTAAGCTATTTGCTGAGAGGCATGGTGAGTATTTTGCAGCTCTCATTTGTTTTTGAAAATAAAGAAAGACGAGAAAAAATTTTTTTTTTTCTTTTTTCAATTTTTAAAACTTTGTGACAAAAAGTAAGGTCTGCAAAATACTCACTATACCTCTCAACAAATAGCTTGGGGTGTCTACTTTCCAAAATGGGGTCATTTGGGTTTTTTTTTTGCCACCTGGGCATTCCATGGCCTTCGAAACTGTGATAGGCAGTGAAGAGTGAAATCAATAATTTACGGCCTTAGAAAGCCTGAAGGCGGTGCTTGGTTTTCGGGGTCCCGTACGCGGCTAGGCTCCCAAAAAGTCTCACACATGTGGTATCCCCGTACTCAGGAGAAGCAACAGAATGTATTTTGGGGTGTAATTTCACATATTCCCATGGCATGTTTGAGCAATATATCATTTAGTGACAACTGTGCGCAAAAAAAAATAAAAATTAAAAAAAATGCGATGGCATCTTGGGAGACCCTGTGAAAGTGCGCCTAGTCTATGCAATGCTGTACCCTACGCTAATACTCAACTAGTGCATGGTAGCGTTCAAAACATTCACCAATGCAAAGACCAGGATTGTCAGGACAGGAGGGACAATAATAGAGGGTGTCACGCCTATATCCGCGCTTGCTGCAGACACAACATCTTTTTGGGGGGGGGGTTCGTTGGGTAGGGGTACTCGGGAGGACATAAAGATGTCCTCTCATGCAGCCGACTGCATTTGGTTGGGGATGTGAATGGGGGAAGTACGGGCGCTGCAGAAGCGGTGGGTTCCCAATTAGGATTGGCGAATGCAGCAGGAAGGGCATTATGGGCACGACGGCCTGTGTTTGTCTTCTTGGTGGCAGCGGGACACTACTTGTGCTTGCCACCTCACCAGCTTGAACTGCACTTATGGGACTCGCCACGTCACCAAGTGTTACTGCAGTGCGGGTTTGACTACGACTGGGGTGTACTAGGCCGCTGGTGCTTGCCAGTTCACCAAAACGCTACCAAAAAAACTGTTAGCGATCGCTGGGATCAGGCCTGACTCTGCGAACGCTGCAGTTATGCGTTTAGTGTTTTGTAAGTGACAGTGATCGATCGATACTGCACTTGGGTGGGCTGGGCTGGGCCGGGCAGAGGGGCAAAACGCAGGTGCTAGCAGGTATCTGGGCTGATCTCGCTAACACTGCGTTTGTGGGAACCCTAAACTGCTGGGGACGCTAGTATAGATCTGATCGGATCAGATATTGATCCGTTCAGATACTATACCACTAAGGGAGGTGTATGCTGCGTGCGTGGGTGTTAGCGGTACTGGCGCTAACCTGACGCTGCCTGGGGCAGGTGCTTGCCAGTTCACCAAAACGCTACCAAAAAAACTGTTAGCGATCGCAGGGATCAGGCCTGACTCTGCGAACGCTGCAGTTATGCGTTTAGTGTTCTGTAAGTGACAGTGATCGATTGATACTGCACTTGGGTGGGCTGGGCTGGGCCGGGCGGAGGGGCAAAACGCAGGTGCTAGCAGGTATCTGGGCTGATCCCGCTAACACTGCGTGTTTGGGAACCCTAAACTGCTGGGGATGCCAGTATAGATCTGATCGGATCAGATATTGATCCGTTCAGATACTATACCACTAAGGGAGGTGTATGCTGCGTGCGTGGGTGTTAGCGGTACTGGCGCTAACCTGACGCTGCCTGGGGCAGGTGCTTGCCAGTTCACCAAAACGCTACCAAAAAAACTGTTAGCGATCGCAGGGATCAGGCCTGACTCTGCGAACGCTGCAGTTATGCGTTTAGTGTTCTGTAAGTGACAGTGATCGATTGATACTGCACTTGGGTGGGCTGGGCTGGGCCGGGCCGGGCGGAGGGGCAAAACGCAGGTGCTAGCAGGTATCTGGGCTGATCCCGCTAACACTGCGTGTTTGGGAACCCTAAACTGCTGGGGATGCCAGTATAGATCTGATCGGATCAGATATTGATCCGTTCAGATACTATACCACTAAGGGAGGTGTACGGTGCGTGCGTGGGTGTTAGCGGTACTGGCGCTAACCTGACGCTGCCTGGGGCAGGTGCTTGCCAGTTCACCAAAACGCTGCCAAAAAAACTGTTAGCGATCGCAGGGATCAGACCTGACTCTGTGAACGCTGCAGTTATGCGTTTAGTGTTTTGTAAGTGACAGTGATCGATCGATACTGCACTTGGGTGGGCTGGGCCGGGCGGAGGGGAAAAACGCAGGTGCTAGCGGGTATCTGGGCTGATCCCGCTAACACTGCGTTTTTGGGAACCCTAAACTGCTGGGGACGCTAGTATAAATCTGATCGGATCAGATATTGATCCGTTCAGATACTATACCACTAAGGGAGGCGTATGCTGCGTGTGTGGGTGTTAGCGGTACTGGCGCTAATCTGACGCTGCCTGGGGCGACGCATATCACCGCCGGGCGATCAGGGGGCTAAACCTTTATTCGGTAATAAACGGCGGGTGCCCTGACACTATACAAAATAAACGAACTAACCAGCGTCACCCGCAACAGTTATACGGTGATCAGGGGTGAAAGGGTTAACTAGGGGGCAATCAAGGGGTTAAAACATTTATTAGATAGTATATGGGGGTCCCTGATGCTATAAAATGCTGACGGCAAACCTAAATATTTACTTCTCTAACTAGCGTCACCAGCGACACTAATACAGCGATCAGAAAAATGATCGCTTAGTGACACTGGTGACGGGGGGTTATCAAGGGGTTAAAACTTTAGGGGGTTAGGGGGGGTTAGGGGGGTACCCTAGACCTACAGGGGACTAACACTCACTGCCCTACCACTTCTAACTGTCACAAACTGACACCTAGCAGTAATCAGAAAAAAAAAAAATACTGCTTGGTGTCAGTTTGTGACAGGGGGGGGGGGGGTGATTGGGGGGGGATCGGGGGGTGATCGGGGGGGGTCGGGGGTGTTTTATGTGCCTGGCATGTTCTACTGTGTGTGTGTAATGTTTTGTGCACTCACATGTCTTCTCTCCTCGGCGCTGGAACGGAAACTGCCGAGCCGAGGAGAGATGACATCACATCCTCTGCCTGTGTGAAACTACACACAGGCAGGGGAGGATTCCCATTGGCTGGGAGCGACCACGATCGGATGGTCTCCCCCTCGCCTCTCAACGCTCCCAGTCACAAGCCGACCGCCGCTGGCACCGGGGGGGGTCCGATCGGACCCCCCGCCCGCGGGAGGCAGATCACGTATGGGTACGTGATTCTGCCTGCCCGTGCCATTCTGCCGCAGTATATCTGCGTTAGGCGGTCGGCAAGTGGTTAAGGACTGACATACACCGATCGCTGCCTGCGCAGGCTGCACCACTAAACCTGCCAGAGAAATATTGTTTTTAAATAGGAATTCCAACTTCTTATCCATTGGATCCTTCAGCATTTGAGCATTGTCAACCGGACAAGTCAAGTTTTTATTCACAGAGGTTATAGCGGCGTCAATTGCTGGAATCCCCCATTTCATATTAAACTCTTCCTCCATAGGATAAAGTATTGAAAACTTTTTTTGGAGGAAAAAAACTATTTATCTGGGTGCTCCCACTCAGAATACATACGTTTTTTTGTATTGAATGGATAGGAAAAGCATGAATAGCTTGGGGAGGCTTTAGCGAACCCAAACAAGAAGTGGGCTCATTGACTGACTCCGCTACTGGCAGCAAAAATGTGGAACGGACCAATTCAGTGAGAGATTGTAATAAACGGCGGGTGCCCTGACACTATACAAAATAAACGAACTAACCAGCGTCACCCGCAACGGCTATACGGTGATCAGGGGTGAAAGGGTTAACCAGGGGGCAATCAAGGGGTTAAAACATTTATTAGATAGTATATGGGGGTCCCTGATGCTATAAAACGCTGACGGCAAACCTAAATATTTACTTCCCTAGCTAGCGTCACCAGCGACACTAATACAGCGATCAGAAAAATGATCGCTTAGTGACACTGGTGACGGGGGGTTATCAAGGGGTTAAAACTTTATTAGGGGGGGTTAGGGGGGTACCCTAGACCTACAGGGGGCTAACACTCACTGCCCTACCACTTCTAACTGTCACAAACTGACACCTACCAGTAATCAGAAAAAAAAAAAAAATACTGCTTGGTGTCAGTTTGTGACAGGGGGGGGGGTGATTGAGGGGGATCGGGGGGTGATCGGGGGGGGGGGTCGGGGGTGTTTTATGTGCCTGGCATGTTCTACTGTGTGTGTGTAATGTTTTGTGCACTCACATGTCTTCTCTCCTCGGCGCTGGAACGGAAACTGCCGAGCCGAGGAGAGATGACATCACATCCTCTGCCTGTGTGAAACTACACACAGGCAGGGGAGGATTCCCATTGGCTGGGAGCGACCACGATCGGATGGTCTCCCCCTTTGCCTCTCAACGCTCCCAGTCACAAGCCGACCGCCGCTGGCACCGGGGGGGGTCCGATCGGACCCCCGCCCGCGGGAGGCAGATCACGTATGGGTACGTGATTCTGCCTGCCCGTGCCATTCTGCCGCAGTATATCTGCGTTAGGCGGTCGGCAAGTGGTTAAGGACTGACATACACCGATCGCTGCCTGCGCAGGCTGCACCACTAAACCTGCCAGAGAAATATTGTTTTTAAATAGGAATTCCAACTTCTTATCCATTGGATCCTTCAGCATTTGAGCATTGTCAACCGGACAAGTCAAGTTTTTATTCACAGAGGTTATAGCGGCGTCAATTGCTGGAATCCCCCATTTCATATTAAACTCTTCCTCCATAGGATAAAGTATTGAAAACTTTTTTTGGAGGAAAAAAACTATTTATCTGGGTGCTCCCACTCAGAATACATACGTTTTTTTGTATTGAATGGATAGGAAAAGCATGAATAGCTTGGGGAGGCTTTAGCGAACCCAAACAAGAAGTGGGCTCATTGACTGACTCCGCTACTGGCAGCAAAAATGTGGAACGGACCAATTCAGTGAGAGATTGTACCAACAACCTTTCAGATTGTGAACCTGATCCTTCTGTATTAGACTCTTCAGAAGAGGAGTCATCAGCCTCTTCCTGGTCCCCTGAGAGAAATTCGTCATCTCTCGCCCCCTGTTCCTCAGTTTGAGGGTCCTGGGTAATGGAAGGGGACCTGTCATGCTTAGTCCCACTCTGGGATGTGATTAATGCATCAATCTTTTGTTCCAAGCCTAAAATGGTTGAGGAAAAAAACCTCTTCAGTAATATATACAGGGGCTGCAGTGTTAAGAGCAGCTTCAACACCCGACATCCCTGATGGCTCATTATAACCAGCCAATTTTACTGTCAGGGGAGGATGCCATCTTTTTTGAGATGGTTCTAGGCTTTTTTGTGGCTGTAGAAGTCTTTCTATACCCTTTTTTGAGGTGTTTTTACCCCCCCTTCCGACCATAGCCCAATGCACAAAGCAGAGGTAATACCAGTAGGAGCGCATCCACTGCTTGAGCAATAGTCCAGCCCTGCCGCTGCTATTAATGCTCAGCCTGATGCAATAGTAAATGTGTCAATAGGAAATGCCTGTGTCACCAAACCTCTTTCATGCCCCTCTTTGCTCTTGTGTCCCTCCGTCAGCTTGCAGCAGCAACTATGGAGCTTTTAAAAAGCACATTCCCACACTGGACGTTGGAGGATGCCAACGCCGCGCTAAGCCCCGCCCCCCTCTGTCTCATTCGGCCCCCCTCCTCTTTTTTAAAAAAGAGTTTTCCCGTGCAAGCGCGGGCCTCTGATCCTACCGGATCGTTCTGTGAGGGAGGAATGATGAGGAGGAGATCTGGAAGCTACCGCCGAGTAGGGCGGCATGCTGATCATTTTTTTTGTTCTCTCCTAACGCTCACCTCATGAAGAGGGGGAGCGTACAGCCTGGATGGGGGGATCTGGTAAAGAGGAAAACCCCCCCAGACTTACCGGAGGTCTGCCTGCTAGCTGGAGAAAAAAAGAAGCCTGCTGCTCTGGACACAGTGTGATCTCTTGAGGAAGCATGAGAAGGTACGTGCTCCATACAGCCACCAATGGTGACACTTAGGCATGACAACATTTACTAACTAAAGGAGACATTTCATAAGAAAATTCAAAAATTTCTTAGAAAAACTCCACTTACCTTTTCTGCAACAGGGTTTTCTGTGGTAAAAACCCACAGACCCAATCTTCACCCTTCACGGTGGGTTCCGTTAACTAACCTTCAGGAGCCAGGGACCCTCGGGGAACCCACAATCCTGGATCTGTAATAGCATCCCACCAGTAAAACTTTATGGCCTTAATACCAAAAGTACTGGATCCCGGGTCCAGCTCTCTAAAAAGAGAAGCGTTACAGGCAAAACTTCGTTTTTTCGGACATGAGGCCCGGGTACCATTCAATTCGGCCTAAAGGACACTTTGAATGGATCCGGCTGCATAGCTAGCCCAGCAAGGACTGCTCCAGTGGAGCTCAGCACAGCACATCTTCACTGTTGACCAACACCTTAGACACTGGCGAAAAAACTGAGGTTGTATTGGGAGTGGACTTCTTGTCTTAGGGTGTGCCAGTGTCCATCACCTGAAGGTGGCCTATAACCCACATAGTAACTACTATTGCTCTGTGTCCCGAGATGTACAATAAGAAAATTTATATTTATTTTTTTAGGGTTAAAACCACTTTAAGTATAGCTTTCTCTTTAGGAAAGAGAACAGTTAGCAGCACAGTAAGGACATCACCAAATCTCATTCCAAAATTTGTGAGACTAGAAGTCAGAGATGCAGTCCCTTTTACTCACTTTCCAAATGTGCATCTATGAGACTAAATCCAAAGTAGTGCTTAGGCACAGAACGTTTGCTGCTATTTTTCAGGAGGAATTTAAGACAAAAAGTGAAATTTTTTAGGCTACATGCCCATGGACATTTAAAAAACGAGCTGCAAAGCTAGTACCGACGCCAGGAAAAATGCAGCATTAAAAACAAGATTTTTTTTTTGCCCGTTTAGCCATGCTAGCTTTCAGACACGTTTCTCTGTCTCTATTCAAAATCAGTGGTTCCCTATGGGAGCCCATTGATTTGAATAGAAGTCGCACCAGAAGTCGGATCAAGATGATTCGACTTCTGGTGCGACTTGCGTGCTGAGATTTTTGTGTGAGGAAATTTAGTGTGAGGTTCCCCCCAAGATCCATATCAGACCCTTATCCGAGCATGCAGCCCGGCAGGTCAGGAAAGGGGGGGACAAGCGAGCGCCCCCCTCCTGGACCATTACAGGTCACATGCCCTCAACATGGGGGGTGGGTGCTTTGGGGCAGAGGTGGCCCCTGCACCTCTCCACCCCAAAGCCCCTTCACCCCATGTTGATGAGGACAAGGGCCTCTTCCCGACAACCCTTGCCCGGTGGTTGTCAGGGTTTGTGAGTGGGGACTTATCGTGATCTGGAAGCCCCCTTTAACAAGGGGCCCCCCAGATCATGGCCCCCCACCCTAGGTGAATAAGTATGGGGTACATTGTACCCCTACTCATTTACCTAAATAAAAAAATGTCAAAAATAAACACACTACACAGGTTTTTAAAGTATTTTATTAAAGCAGCTCTGGTTCTTCTCCTCTCTCTTTTGCTCTTTTGCTGGGTCTTCTCCCCTCTCCAGTTCTTCTCCTCTCTCTTCTGCGCTTTTGCTAGGTCTTCTGTCTTTTCCCCTCTCCGGTTCTTCTCCTCTCTCTCCGCTATCTTCTGCTCTTTTGCTGGGTTTTCTCCCTCTGTTCTTCTTCCGATGTTGACTCAACGCGATCTCCCGGTGTAATGACTTATATTGGCATGGGGCGGGACCACCTCATAACGTAAGTCAGAGGACACGCCCCTTGTGATGTCACCGCCCAGGGCATGATGGGGCAAGCTCACGCAAATTGTTGTCGGGGTTCCCCTGCAAGATTCTCAGCACACAAGTCTCACTGCAAGTCGGATCATCTTGATCCGACTTCTATTCAAATCAATGGGCTCCCATAGAGAACCATTGATTTTTAATAGGGACAGAGAAACGCTGGACAGTGCATAACACTGTGTATGCAGCGTTAAGCCCCGTTAAATCGCGTTTAGCACCTTCTACCAGCGTCTGGCGTTTTTACAGCTCTAGCGCTGGAGCCTTAGAATGCACTGGTCCTGGGTTTTTTTTTGAAGCTTAAAAACGCCTATGCCACTTACAGCTCAAAAATGCCATGGTGGGCATGAGGCCATAGGCTAACATGGAGAGACATTTTTAAGCTGCAAAAAAACGCTCAAAAAAGCGTCTGTAAAAAATGTCAGTGGGCATGAGGTCTTAAGGTATTGCTTAAGCAAAATTAAGATTTCTATATTTTTCCTATAAGAGAGCCACTTTAAATCTGGTTTGCTGTAATGATTTAATATATGTGTTTGGCTTTGCCCTATGTGAATAAATACATTTAAATCTGTATAATGTCAAGGCTGCAAAATTATACATAGTATAAAAGCAAAATTTTCTTACAACTCCAACATTGGTCTCCCAACAGGGTCCTCTGGGCACGTCGGCTGGATGCAGAGGTGGTGGTGTAGTATCACTTCCATTTATAAATGTGGAAGCATTGTAATGATTGTATAGTGTCCAGTGAGTGATGTTCTTTATTACGTCTTCTTGGGCTAGCTTTAAGAAGATATAATTATGCTTAGATGCATCAAGTAGTGATAGTACATTTTAGAAGCAAATTTCAGTAATTTTTTGTCTTACTTTTTCATTGACATCATCCATCAGAGCTAGTAAGAAGGTGTAAAGGTTGCCAAGGAATAAAGCAAATATTCGACCAAGCTGCCACTTTAGAGCCACACGGGGATGGTATTCTTCCAGATTTGCTATTGTTTCAAACAAAGGTGGGCAAAACATCCCAAGCAAAGACATTACAATCTCAACCTGTAAAAGAATCAAATAATTAAATGGTCAGTGTACAAAAAATGACTATTTGACTTTTGTGACAAATCTAATGCGTTCACTCACCCACTTTTAAAATAAATCTTTAAACTTAACCGCTATCACAAAAAAGATGCAACTAGAGGTGCCTTTATGTATATTTTATTCATAGTGATTTTGTAGCTGACAAACTTGGGCCATTACATTATACAAGTTTTAAATTGAGCTATTGATCGGCACTTTGGCCCACCAGCTACAACACTTGAATAGTTGACCCAGCAATTCCATTGGCACCTTCCCTGACCAATAGGAAGATAAATGGGCAGCCCAATGTTCTTGCATTCTAGCTGAAGTTCAGATTTGCATAAAAAGAGAGACCCAGATTTTCAGGTGAAAATCTAAAGGCATATGCAGACACATCTAGGTGCCTGCATTTTAATACATTACCTGTTAACAGTTATACAGTTATAGCAATAACAAGTCAACTTTAAATCATCTGGGATTGTCTGTAACTGAGTTCATGTTCTGTGCATTTGCATCTGCATGTTCTGTGTATTTGCTTCTGCAAGAGGATATGGAATCTCCATGTGTTTCCTGTTAGTGAAGTTCACATTAGGTCTCCTGAAATTTTTGCAGCAAACATGTCTACTGGTACTGTGGTCAAACAGCTCTGTTGACTGATCAGTTTTTAACACATCGTTCCAGAAGGCCTGGTGTTTACCTATACTGTATGTAAAATGGCATACTCTAATCTTGCTCTGATGTTCCTTATATGGACAGCAAAGAATTTTTCGTAACACACCTCCCATGTAGGTTGACTTGTGGATGTATGTACTTTGACAGCAAAATAAACAATAAGTATACTGCGCAATCCCAGATGTAAAAAAGCAGGTAACTTCCTAATAAATCCTTATGAAATAAAGTGGACTAAGTAAGTTCATAATAGGCTATAGTAGTAAAAACAGTCCATAAAAAAAACTTCAAGCACAAAGCAGGCAACTCCACCAAGAGACAGGAATGGATCTTTGAAAAGGACACAAGGGGTGCCACTAAGTGCAGTATTAAAAACATCTTTAAGAAGAAAGTCAAATGTGCACTCATGTAAATTCATAAAGGGAGCGCTTGTAGTTACAGTTGCATCTATAGAGGGATTGTCCACACACCAGGGAGGAGTATTGGCAGCAGCTAATCGCATGGATGGATAAGCCAGGGAGCCGCCCATGAGCTGGAATGGAAGGGCATCCAAAACCACTGGAAGTGGCGTCAAGCCATTGCATAGGTAACACATCTTGGAGTGCCACTCAGCTCCTTTGTCAGACCTAATATTCTATGGAAGATGATGCTCGTACTTATAGTTGCAGTGGACCCTGGAGAGGAGGGGGGCAGCCCCAGCACTAGAGGAAAGGCGGAAGTGCTGCCAGACTACACAGCAGCCTCACAAGACTTCAAGTGTGATTCAACTAACATCCAAATAACTTTAAAATGAAAAAACAAAAACATAATAATAAAATAAAAAACATAATAAAATACAATGATTTTAACACTCATGTAACCTTTCTCAGTGTCAGTATGATTACGACAAACATAGTGTCCCCCCACACTTTAAGTAACATCATGAAAAACTTTCTGATGGTTTAAAAGTATGGGTCAATGGAGGTATCCCCAAAACCTACTCTCCAGCTGAAAATTTCATAAAACTGTGTAAACAAGAAACCTACTTAATTTACGTACTGGATACGCAGGCTACAATAGGTCTCAATGAAGAGATAGAGATTAGTATGATTTTATAATAATACTCCTCCTGCTGTTTCTTTCCTTGGGTTGTCGATTTCTGACCATTAGTCCCCTCTCCCTCTGCTATTATAAAGTGTACAGCTAATACAGAGTAATTAACAAGATAACATTTCTATAATATTTCTAAGATATGGTTACTATGATTGTATTTTGTATTTTATTATGCGTTATTTTTTTTTAATTTTAACGTCTTTGGATGTTGATTGGATCACACTGTAATGCCCCGTACACACGATCGGACATTGATCAGACATTCTGACAACAAAATCCATGGATTTTTTCCGACGGATGTTGGCTCAAACTTATTTTGTCTACACACGGTCGCACAAAGTTGTCGGAATTTCCGATCACCAAGAACACGGTCACGTACACCACCTACGACGAGACTATAAAAGGCCAGTTCAGAACCAAGCGTGGCACCCTTTGGGCTCCTTTTGCTAATCTCGTGTTAGTAAAAGTTTGGTGAGAGACGATTCGCACTTTTTCAGACTCGTGGTTTTCAGATCGTTTTCTGCTGTTCAGTTTGTGCTTGTGGGTTTGTATCTGGTCTTCAGTGCATGCAGCAAGTTACCCTTGACTCTGTTATTGTGTTCTTGTTCATTCGTTACTGATTTTCAGTTCGCTCTTCACAGGCCTTGCTGTTCTTCAGTGCGTTCTGTTACTTCGTTCTGAGCAGCTGACCGTTTTCTAGCCATGTTGCGTATACGTACTCATCGTAGAGTTCGTGCTGTGCGGGGGCTTTGTGTTGGGGTCCTTACCTTAACACAAGCCCAGTCCATGAACAGGGCAAGGAGGAGTTCATGGACCTAGAATTGGTTGCTCAAGCCTGACCAGTTCTGTCACATGCCTTTGCTCCGTGAGATCCGTGAGAAAAATCCTGATGATTTCAGGAACTTTCTCCGGATGATGGACCCCGTATTTCACTGTTTGTTGGCTTTGCTGACCCCCTATATCAGCAGGCAGGATACCTGCATGAGGCAAGCCATCACTCCGGAGCACATGCTAGTCGCCACCCTGCTGTACTTGGCGACGGGGAGAAGCCTGCAGGACCTCAAGTTCTCGACAGGCATCTCCCCCCAGGCTCTGGGGATCATTATCCCAGAGACCTGTTCTGCCATCATCCAGGTCCTGCAGAAGGAGTATAATAAGGTAAGATTTTTATCCTTTAATATCACATTTTATTGTATAGAATGTTTGATAATATATTGTATTTCTTTCCTCATTCCCTAATTACCACGATTGTAATATGCTGTGAATGTCCCCTTTGTCCTCATGCATGCTGGATTTTTATGTAATTTTTTTTTTGGTCCTTCATGCATATTTGCCTTCACCTACCTCCACAGCATGCTCTCCTGGGCCTATATTCACCTCGTGTAGTCACTTAACAATGTATTTTGTCAGCTCCATAGTAGTGCTTTAACCTAAATACCCCCTAAAATGTTCAAAATTGTGATGTGTACTTGAAATTCTGGCAGAGTGCCAGAGGCTTTTTTTTTTAGGTCACAAAATCATTTGGAACCCTCCCCCCCAACTGCTAACTCAGCTGATACCAATCCTCTATCTATCCTCAATCCTCTATCTGCCAAACCCATACACACTATACCCACCTCTTTTGTGGTCAGATTTATGGATGAATTCCCCAAAGCATGTAGTGCAAGGGCCTGCCTGAATACTTTCAAATGGTACTGTTTAAAGTTTTTGTATCCTATTATTATCTTGATAGGTAATAGCAGAATGTAAAAATGTGCTAAAATGTGTACAGTGTGTATTTTTCTCTTTGTATTATGACACTTCTTACCTGTCCAGTGGGCTGCCAATAGTGTAAAGTAAGGAGGGGCTGGCCAAAGTAATCCACATTATTTAGGCATTCATCTCTCAATGAAGTGTAGAGGGTTACCTGTCCAAAACATCTCCCCCCCATAAAATTCCCAAAATGGCCCTTTGAGAGGGGGGGGGGGGAATCTGATAGGTGAACCTTATACCTTTGTCTTTAAATAGTCCCTAAAAAAAAAGTTAGACTGATGTTGGCCAAGAATGTTTGTGTCTAATCTGCTTTCCATGTTTATGTGCTAAATTAATAATTTTTTATTCTTGTTTGACTCCACAGTTTCCTTCCAACCCACAGAAATGGCAGACTGTGGCCTCTCACTTTGCCCAGCGGGACTTTCCTAACTGCGGAGGGGCAATTAATGGGAAACACGTCCACATCGTCCCACCACCCAACTCGGGGTCATACTATTACAACTACAAGGGGTTCAATAGTATTGTGATGTTGGCGGTGGTGTTGGCTACTTATGAGTTCCTGTATGTGGACATGGGAAGAATGGCGGGATGTCAGATGGGGGAGTCATCACCCACATGGAGTTCTACAGGCGTCTCCAGAATGGCAGCTTGGACTTGCCACCTCCAGAAGACAATGTGGAAGGACTCCCATTTGTCTTCGTTGCAGATGAAGCGTTTGCGCTGGGGGACCATCTTATGCGGCCATTCCCTATGAGGACCCTCACCCCAGACCAGAGGGTTTTTAATTACCGGCTGGCCAGAGCCAGAAGAGTGGTAGAGAACACGTTTGGAATAATGGCCAGCCAGTTCCGCCTATTTCTTGCACCCATACACATGGCGGAGTATAAACTCAATCATATCATCCTAGCTTGCTGTGTTCTCCACAACTTTTTACGGAGAAATTCTGTGAACTATGCTGGCTCAGTTGGGCCTGAATACGGAATTAATGTGAATGAACCAACCCTGATGGTGCTTGAAGCTGGCCATCCTGGCTTGCCCCCCCTCAGTGCCCACGAGGCCTGTCTAAGATACATGGAATACTTTGCAGGTAGGGGGGCCATCAATATGCCAGACAATGTCTGAGCTTTTTTGAAAAAAAAAAAATGTAACTTACAAAATATTTGCTTACATTTACTGCTTGTGTTTCTTTTAGCTGATCCTGACATAAATTTGGGGAGTCCTGAAAATGGCGTGATTCTGTAACATTAGAAAGCACTGTTGGGTGTCATTTACTAAAGGCAAAGACACTTTGCACTACAAGTGCACTTGAGACTGCACTGAAACTG
This sequence comes from Lithobates clamitans, assembly GCA_037952925.1. Classification (NCBI taxonomy): domain Eukaryota; kingdom Metazoa; phylum Chordata; class Amphibia; order Anura; family Ranidae; genus Lithobates; species Lithobates clamitans. Next base: position 566,882 of record JBBGZY010001140.1, read on the forward strand.
CACTTGTAGCGCAAAGTGGATTTGACCCTAGGAAATATCCCCCATTATTACAGAAAACACCAATTTTACCACACCAGAAGTTTGGAGCATTGAAAGAAGAATTCACACATTTTTGATTATCAATCTTTTTAATACAAGCACAATCACATGTGCATTTATAAAAGGTTTTTAAAACAAACCAACATGTTTGTTGTATAACAATATTTTGGGTCACATTGATAAAAGTAGAAATGTCCATTTAAGGTAAAACAGGCATGTTTAAAACCAACAAGAAATACACAAATCTGGAACTTACAAAGTTCAACTTTGTTATAAATTGAAGGCAATATCAGATATGAGTATTTATAAACTGTGTTTTATATTGCGTTCAGATGGGGTGAAGTCACCCCTGGAAAAGCCAAATTTTGAAGCTGCACACAAATTGCCGAATGTTAACATGTGCTAGCTGCCATCACGGAGGATCAAGGGATGTGTTTTGGGAGTGCAACCCCTTCCTCTCAGCTACTTTATTATTGAGGAAGGGGTTGAACCCCCAAAACGCATACATTGATCTCCCGTGATGGCAGATAGCACATTTTGACACACTGGGTTTGATGTACTAAAGGCAAATAGACTGTGCACTTTGCAAAGTGCAGTTGCCTTCTCCAAGTGCAGTTGCTCCAGAGCTTAGTAAATGAGGTAAGGCTTCAGTTTGCAAAGAGTACCCAATCACGTGCAAGGAAAATAAAAATAACTGCATATTTTCTTGCACATGATTGGATGATGGAAGTCAGCAGAGCTTCTTCTCATTTACTAAGCTCTGGAGCAACTGCTTTTGCAGAGTGCAACTGCACTTTGCAAAGTGCACAGTCTATTTGCTTTTAGTAAATTCACCTCACTGTGTGCACCTTCAAAATTTTGCTTTTCGTGAATATGTAAAAAAATGTGAAAATTTTTTCCCGTAAATAAAGCACAACAAAGTAAGGGATTTGGAGGTGTTTTAAACTCTCCCTAAAACATCAATGATGTTCTTCATTTTGTTTTGAACATCATTGATGTTTTGCTTGATGTTTTCCATGTCCCTATTACACCCCATGATCTCCCCGATCAGGATCTGGGCACTTTCACTGGTGAAAGGACCTGGATCCACAACATCACGAGCACCTAAAAATATAGACACAAAAACACACCATGTATTATAAATATGCCGGCATCCATCTCTTACCTGAGCCTGTAGTTGCAGACACTCACCTGTTGTGGTGACAATTTCCACCACATCTCCTTCCTCCTCCTCCTGTTGGCTTTGGGGGATTTCCCCTTCTTCCTGAGGTGGGGGGTCTGTCGTCTCCTCGGATGAGTGGTGTCCTCCGAGTCTTTTCTCCCCTATGTTATAAAAAATAGGTATACTTAGCACACAGATATTTGATGTCAGAAATAGGAATATGAAGCATTGCTTGGAAGTGGGGTACAATTGTCTGTTTTGGCAGAGTTGCAAGATGAAGAAATATTTATTTACTTTGTCAAGCTTGAATACTTACCTGTTTTGTACAAGCTTCAAAGATGGAGACACCCCTATAGTATACACTGGAGCACCTGTGTGGGACCCCCTAATAAAAAGGGTGTTCTGGTGTCCCATACTAGTGCTCCAGCGTCCAGATGTGTAAATAGCTGCTGAGTGTCCTCTCCTTACCCAGAATCTAGTTTGCATTACATTCTAGTTCCAAACCCATCTAGACAACAACATTTATTTACCAGAAGTATGCCTCAAAAAATGTTTTGAACTGCATCTGGACAAAACATGGTGTTTTCTAGGCCGAACGAACAATGTTTCATACGAACGAATAATGTGCCCATGAACATGAAAGTTGCCATTTTTAACTGTACAACAGTTAAGAAAAGCACATAGAGTAGCACAAACGTAAACAAAATAAAGCATAGGAACACAGCACAACTACTTACTTTCTTGCAGCACTCTCCTGATCCTTCTATACTGATCGTGCTCCCTTAATTTGAGGTCTGACCACCGCTTCCTCAGTTGATCCTTGGATCGTCGTACACCAAAATTCTTCTGCAGACTCTTGACAACTTTCGCCATGATCTTGGCCTTTCTGACATTGGGGTTGGGGTAAGGTCCATACTTCCCGTCATAGTCGGCCCTCTTCAGCATGTCGACCATCTCCAACATCTCCCCAAAGGACATATTTGAGGCCTTAAATCATCTCCTCCAGGATCGGGATGTTTCTGGCTCCGGGCTTTCCCCCTCCTCCTCGTTGCTGCTGTAATTAGCACGCACCTGTTGTGTCTCCGCCATGTGCTCTTCCCAACTGCACCAACGAGAATGGGCGGGGAATAGACTATAAAGAACGTCAGGGGCGGGCGGAGTTTCGCGCATGCGCAGTGTATATAAAGCGTAACACGCGTGCGTAGTACTACGATCTGTGAGCGGAGGAAGGAGTTTTGGAAGCACCGATCGTGATAACGAAGGTAACATTTAAACTTTGGCCTATACTGATTCTAGATTGAGGCCTATATTGGGACAAGATTAGGAGACTTTAGCCTGACATTAGGGTTTGTCTTGTGTTGTGTCTTGCAGATAAAATGGATGGCTTCAATGACCACAACTTCCTCCCCCTGTTCATACACAAATACAGGGAGCTGCCCTGTCTGTGGCAGGTCAAACACCCCCAATACAATAATAAACAAAAGAGGCAGGCAGCGCTGGAGAAACTGCTGGAGTTGGTGAAGCCAGTGGTACACGGGAACCATCTGCTATTTAAAAGCCAAAATTGGTGGCCTGAGGAGCACATATCTTAGGGAGCGCAAGAAGGTCCAGGATTCCATGAGATCAGAAGCTGCAGCAGATGACATTTATGTCCCCAGGCTGTGGTACTATGAGAGACTTTGTTTTCTGTCAGACCAGATTGAAGTCAGGGAATCCCTCCCTACTCTTTCTTCCACTCTTCCTTCCACCCTATCTTCCACCCTAGCTGAGGCTTCTGATGTCCAACCTGGGAATTCCAGCCAGAAAGAAGTGAAGGAGCCCAGCTGGAGCCAGGTATAGCATTCTTCTACAGATTTCTGGTCAATAAATAAATGATGTTTACTAGATGTTATTGGTGATCACTAATTGCTGATTTAATAAAGTGTTTGACATATCAATAGACAGTAGTGGGCAAAAATAATTGGGACAAGAATGAAAAATGCTGGTCTCGGAATGATAATCTGTTATATTTGTTAACATTCATTTTGCAACAGTCATGAGATGAAAATTGTGTGTGATTGATGAAGAAAAAACTTAAACTATGTCCCTTTTTCATACACAGAAAGACCTCAGCCAGGAGGAGGGTGTGGAATGTGGCACACAGGAGGAGGCTGTGTAATGTGGCAGCCAGATGGAGGCGAGGGTTAGTGGCAGCCAGGAGGAGGCGGGGCTAAGTGGCAGCCAGGAGAATGCCGGGCCCAGTAGGAGCCTGACAGAATCGCAGGTTCCTCCCCTCCGCCTTCCAAACGAAAGACCCAGGAAGGGGAGTAACGTGCAGGATTCAGCACTCAGGCTGATTCAGGAGGCTTCTGCATCCCTCAGAGCCTTCCCCACTCATGAAGAGGCCTTTGCCTGCATGGCTGCCACAAAACTTAAGGACATACAGGAGGGTCAACGCCTCATGTGTGAGGACATTCTTTATAAAACCTTAACTAAGGGGGTGAGGGGCGAAATCACACCCAATACCCACCTGTGTGAGTTGGACCATCCTCCTCCTGCCACAACTCCACCACCACAGACACAGCGTGAAAGGAAGCATGGAAGGAAGACCAGAGAGTGATGACCTGGGTTCAGTCTGGTCTGACAAAAGATTCAGGCTCTTGTATGACCACAGCCTGGGGACAGATATGTCATCTGCTGCTGTTCATGATCTCTAGGACTTCTGGACCAGATTGAACTCCCTTATATATGGACTCCTCAGGCCACCAATTTTGCAGTAAAATAATTGATGTGTGCCCTGGGGCCAAAGGCTTCACCAATTTCTGCTGTCTCTCCAGCGTTGCCTCCCTCTTTGTTTGGTTATGAGCCCTTAATAAAGGAATTTTTCTTTCAATTATACTCGCCTATGTGTGTTTTCCTTCAAAAAGGACAGTTTGTTTGTTAGGAGGCAGGTACATTTCAAAAATACAATGTGAAATTAACAAGAGACACCAACACCAAGCAACCTCCTTGAGATTAAATAATACAAGATAATAATGGTGTTGTGGTAACTTGACACACAAAACGCACCCAAAACTATTCTGGAGTTAAAAAAAAAAAGATCAGGCTTGAAAAAAATACTAACCAAAAAAAAAAAATTAAAAAATTAAAATTTTTGAGTCAGATGTGACAAATCAAAATATATTGATGAAATCACGATAAATAATAAAGAAAGAAGTTTGTGAGAAGTCTGTGTGAATATGAGCAGCAAAACTACTTCATTCTTCTAGCATTATAAAGAAGAAGAGAGTGCGCTGCATTAAACAATTTAAAACATTGCAGTGTGACAAAAGTGCTATATCCATTCCGAACGCTAATTTTACCAGACCGAGCAGTTCCGTCTCGGAATTTCCTCTGAGCATGTGTGGCACTTTGTACGTCGGAATTGTCCACACACGGTCAGAATTGACGAGATTGGATTTTGTTGTCGGAAAATTTTATAGCCTGCTCTCAAACTTTGTGTGTCGGAAAATCCGATGGAAAAAGTCCGATGGAGCCCACACACGGTCTGAATTTCCGAAAACAAGCTCCGATCTCACATTTTCCGTCGGAAAATCCGACCGTGTGTACAGGGCATAAGGGAAATAATTAGCAGAGAAACAAAAGGGGGGGTTTTCCGGCGCTCCGCAACGTGTGATGTCTAAGGTAAATAGTACAATGGTAGCTATAATAGCACATTAAAATAAGGCAGGTAAATTCTAGAATGAGGAGGCAGCCACCCTCTAAGGGAAATAATTAGCTGTCTAATTACAAACCGCGCTCCTGTGCAAAATCACTCTATATAAAACAACATATAATAAAAAATCGTGAAAATTGTGAAATAATATCTGCCAACTGAATATTAAATCATCATAGTGAAAAATAACAGGCAAATATTAATCAAATTAATCAGATGTGCAAAATTCAAAAAGAAAGTCCACCATTATTAACCAATGCGTACAACAGATATGTGTCAAAATAGTGTTCAAAAATTGAAAAATTGGAAAACAGAGCTTCTGGGTGGATAGAAGTTCTATCCACCCAGAAGCTCTGTTTTCCAATATGTGTCAAAATAGTGTTCAAAAATTGAAAAATTGGAAAACAGAGCTTCTGGGTGGATAGAACTTCTATCCACCCAGAAGCTCTGTTTTCCAATTTTTCAATTTTTGAACACTATTTTGACACATATCTGTCATACACATTGGTTAATACCGTAATGGTAGACTTTCTTTTTGAATTTTGCACATCTGATTAATTTGATTAATATTTGCCTGTTATTTTTCACTATGATGATTTAATATTCAGTTGGCAGATATTATTTCACAATTTTCACGATTTTTTATTATAATATGTTGTTTTATATAGAGTGATTTTGCACAGGAGTGCGGTTTGTAATTAGACACCTAATTATTTCCCTTATTTTCCCTTGTTTCATCATTATAACGTGCTGCTCCCCAACTAATTAAGTTATTTAATTTTCCATATGCGCGAGTAGGTAAATCTTTTTACCAATTTTACAGGGCATAAGGCTGTAAGACTGCTGTGTAGTCCGGCAGCACTTCCGCCTTTCCTCTAGTGCTGGGGCTGAGAGTCCCTCTCCCAGGCTCCCCTGCACCTATAGGTACGAGCATTGTCCCAAAGCCTTTTCACTTTGACAAAGTAAATGACTGGTACTCTAAAACGTGTTATCTAAGCAACAAATCACCCCCTGGCTTGATGTCACTTCCCATTCTGCTCACAGTGGTTTCAGATGCCCTTCCATTCCAGCTGACATGTGGCTCCCTGGCTTACCTATCCATGCGGTTAGCTGCTGCCGATACTTCTCCCTGGTGTGAGGACGATCTCTTTACAGATGCTACTGTAATTGCAACTGCTCTCTTTGTGGATTTATGTGAGTGCACATTAGGCTGCCTTAATAAAGTTATTTTTACTACTACACTTAGTGGCGTCCCCTTTAATGCTTTAATGTACTTTGACCGCAACTGTTACGAAAGTTACCGAAACACCCTGCAAAAAAACTTTGAGGTTCCTGGAGGCATTTTTTAGCATCAAATGATCAGCTTTTGGGTTTGTTAGTTTGTTTGTTTAGTTTGTCCTGGACAGATCAGCAGTTGTTTTAGAAATCTATGCCACTTGTAGATATTTTTTTTTTTCTGAACAGTGGAATTATATATTTAAATTTTTCAGATTAATTGTCACTCTTTTTAAATCTTTTGCCAGGCTTATAGGCATTCATAACTTACTTTCTGTTGACCTTAGGGAGAGCTATTCAACTTGGCACAATGACACCACACAAACACAAAGGGACCCTAGATGCTTGAGGTTTAAAAAAGACAGATTCTACCTGATACTCCCTAAGTAACTTCTATTTATTGGCACCTAATATGGAACACCAGATTCAAATTTCATGGATTTGAAATGGTGGCAAATGTTTTATTTGTACTTATATTTTTAATATGATAAATCTGCATTTTCGTTCATTTAGATCAGGGGTGCTCAACCAGTGGCCCTCTGATGTGGCCCGTGACCTCAATGCTCTGGGATGGCGGGATGGCAAGCCCTGATCATGGGTTGTTGGTGGAGCATCAGTGTCCTGAATGAAACTGGTGGTAGAGAAAGCAAGTGGCTGTGGGGCAGAGGCGCATAAGCCAATGCTTTCTGTATAACACCAACTTCTGTCACAGGTGGAGTGATTCCAAATGTACTCTGCCTGGGACAGCAACAGCCGGCGATACCTGAATAGAAGACTTTTATTAAAGGTAAGTTTATTACTAAAATCACATTGTATATATGGGCATATCTGTTCTGCAGTGATTTAGATCATGAATATAATTATATCATGTCACTTTTATGTCACTTTTATGTGTCATTTGTTTAAAACGATATTAAACCCAAAACCAAAAATGTAATATTTTGCAGGTTACCAAGCAATAGATGTGGTGGCTGCTTTAGTTTTCTTTTTTTCTCTCTGTTTTCACCTGGTTATATGGCCAGTAACACACTTCCTGTATTAGTTAGAGATAACTCTGAAGAAAAAAGCACTGGAGCCACAGCAGACGGCAGCATTGTCAGTCTGGGGGGAGGATAGTGTTAAATGTATTAGCAGATTTAATTACACTTACAAAGTGAATCCAAACTCCAGCTCACACTTTATAATCAGTTACAGTAGTTTTTTTTTCCTTTAGGGATAAAGGTTTTGCACGAATAAATACAAGCGGATCATTTTAATCACCCCTGCCTGTGTTAAAGCGGTAGGAAAGCACAAAAAAAAAATCTTCTCTCTGCAAATTAATGTCATTATGTGCTAGTATGCATTGCATACTAGCATATTATGAAAGATTTACCGCTGACAGGGCTTCCATCTGCACCCTGTCTTCCTTCAGGGTTTGCAGGCAGCAGACGTTTGTTTGGCCGAGCCGCGATAACGTCACTCCCGCGCATGTGCACGGGAGTCACGGCCTCAGCACGGTTCTCTCTATGGACAGCACCCTGCTAAGGTAAATTTCTACTTAAACGGTGCATGTTTAGGAGATATTTACTGTACCTACAGGTAAGCCTTATTATAGGCTTACCTGTAGGTATAAGTTTAAACAAAGCCGTTACTACCACTTTAAGTAGTTTGTCTCATCCATGTAAACCGATTATGCTGGAGAGCTTGAGCTTGTGGAAAACAACAGACGAAAGAAAGCCTAAAAAAGGAAACTAATAGAGCCATCACATCTAAGAATTGGTAAGCTGCAATATAATAAATGTTTGCTTCTGGGTTTAATACTGCTTTAGGCACATCATCCTTATCTGTACGCACTTGATTTAAATGTTTTTCTGTTCAATCACTTTGAAAAAGTCAAACATTTCCATGGGGTGTACTTAATTTTTCGCATGACTTGTAGAAAACTTTAGTCTTTATTTGAACATTGTATATATAAACTACCTCATTTCTTTCATACCATCCCACATTCTGCATCTTGGAGAAAGTCTGTGAACGCTTTACAACAAAATAAATGAGATAACCGCTCCCGCACAAGCAGCAAATTATCATTACATTGGCCAGGACCCGAAGGAATCTAGTGAGATGAATGTTTTCATCCTTATGACTTTCCTCCTCGTCTACAATAGATTCCTGAAAGAGAGAACGCAAACTACAGAATCACATTATCCCCAAAATTGAAAAGTAATGCTGATTATAGGTAAGGAAAAGCAAACAAAAAAGAAGAAAATCTAGGACATTATTATATCAAAGCAGTTTGGGAAACTGATGGAGACCTGGCAATTGATATAGTCAGAAAACAGACATAATGTCACTGGAAAATACATTGAATATCATTTAAAAAGCTATAAATATAAGGAAAAATTGAGTCTTAGAAATACTAAAGGTACGTCTCAAAGAGGGATATATACACAGTATCTCACAAGTGAGATACACCCCTCACATTTTTGTAAATATATTACATCTTTCCATGTGATAACACTGAAGAAATTACACTTTGCTACAATGTAAAGTAGTGAGTGTACAGCTTGTATAAAAGTGTAAATTTGCTGTCCCTTCAAAATAACTCAACGCACAGCCATTAATGTCTAAACCACTGTCAACAAAAGTGAATACACCCGTAAGTGAAAATGTCCAAATTGGGCCCAAAGTGTCAATATTTTGTTTGGCCACTATTATTTTCCAGCACTGCCTCTTGACATGGAGTTCACCAGAGCTTCACATTTTGCCACTGGAGTCCTCTTCCACTTCTCCATGACGACATCACGGAGCTGGTGAATGTTTGAGACCTTACGCTCCATTTAAGGATGCCCCACAGATGCTCAATAGGGTTTAGGTCTGGAGACATGCTTGGCCAGTCCATCACCTTTTCCCTCAGCTTCTTTAGCAAGGCAGTAGTCATCTTGGATGTGTGTTTGGGGTCCTTACGTAGAAATAATGCCCTGTGGCCCAGTCTCTGAAGGGAGGGGATCATGCTTTGCTTCAGTATGTCACCGTACATGTTAGCATTCATGATTCCCTCAATGAACTGTAACTCCCCAGTGCCGGCAGCATTCATGCAGCCCCAGAGCATGACACTCCCACCACCATGCTTGACTGTAGGCAAGACACACTTGTCTTTGTACTCTTACCTGGTTGCCCCCACACACGCTTGACACCATCTGAACCAAATAAGTTTATCTTGGTCTCATCAGACCACAGGACATGGTTCCAGTAATCCATGTTCTTAGTCTGCTTGTCTTCAGCAAACTGTTTGCAGGCTTTCTTGTGCATCATCTTTAGAATAGGCTTCCTTCTGGGATGACAGCCATGCAAACCAACCTGATGCAGTTTGCAGCGTATGGTCTGAGCACTGACAGGCTGACCCCCACCCCTTCAACCTCTGCAGCAATGCTGGCAGCACTCATACGTCTATTTCCCAAAGGCAACCTCTGTATATGACGCTGAGCATGTGCACTCAACTTCTTTGGCTTACCATGGTGAGGCCTGCTCTGAGTAGAACCTGTCCTCTAGAATATCTTTTCCATATTTGTTATATTTTTAGGAACTGTGATTTCCATAGTCAGCCAACCCCATTTTTTTCACAAAAAAGTTAAATCTCTTCATGTATTGTATATAGTAATGTTTAGTGCTTATAGATCTTTCACTAGATAAATTGTTCAATACTTCTTGTGTGAGGTAAGCATTATGTTCATTATATTGAATGAGACCAAATCTTGATGTCAATAAAATATCAATAGAAAGTAATGAGATCAAATTTTGCAGTTGGGAATGCATCAATAAAGATTAACCACTTCAATACCAGGCACTTAGACACCTTCCCGCCCAGCCCAATTTTCAGCTTTCAGCGCTGTCGCAATTTGAATGACAATTGCGCGGTCATGCTACACTGTACCCAAACAAATTTTTTATCATTTTGTTCCCACAAATAGAGCTTTCTTTTGGTGGTATTTGATCACCCTTGCGGTTTTTATTTTTTGCGCAACAAATAAAAAAAGACCGAAAATTTTGAAAAAAAACAAGTTTTTCTTTGTTTCTGTTAAAACTTTTTGTAAATAAGTACGTTTTTTTCTTCAATGACGGGCACTGATATGGCTGCACTGACGGGCACTGATATGGCGGCACTGATGGGCACCGATGAGGTGGCACCGATGAGGTGGCACTGATGAGGTGGCACTGACGGGCACTGATGATGGGCACTGATAGGCGGCACTGATGGGCACTGATAGGTGGCACTGATGGGCACTGATAGGTGGCACTGGTATGCGGCACTGATGGGCACTCATAGGTGGCACGGATGGGCACTAATAGGTGGCACTGGTGGGCACTCATAGGTGGCATTGATGGGCACTTGTAGGTGGCATTGATGGTTACTTATGGGTGGCACTGATAGTTGGCACAGATGGGCACGGATGGGCACTGATAGATGGGCACTGATGGGCATGGATGGGCACTGACAGGTGGCATGAATGGACACTGATGGGTGGCACTGGTGGCATTACTTGTTTGCAGTGATGCCCCTAAGGGTGGCATTGCTGGGCATCACTGCAACATAATTGTGCCAATCAGTGCCCATTTGTGGGCACTGATTGGCACAGATTTGGCATACTGGGCACATGTGGATGGCCATGGGGTACATACCTGGCCATCCACATGTTGCCCCTTCCCTGGTGGTCCTAGTGGTGATCCCTGGTGGTCCAGTGTGGTGATCTGCGGGGGGGCTGCGCTGATAAACAATCAGCGCAGACCCCCCCTGCCAGGAGAGCCGCCGATCGGCTCTCCTCTACTTGCGTCTGTCAGACGCGAGTGAGGAAGAGCCGATCAACGGCTCTTCCTGTTGACAGCGTGATCAGCCGTGATTGGACACGGCTGATCACGTGGTAAAGAGCCTCCGCCGGAGGCTTTTTACCAAGATCAGTGTAGCGGTGTGTCAGACTGACACACCGCTCCACCGATCGCCGCGATGCGCGCCCCCGGGGGCGCGCTGCGGCATGTTATCCTGAAGGACGTCATATGACGCCCAGTCAGGATAACACAACCACTTCCCGGTGTTCTGCCGAATAAGTTCCGCTCGGCGGATAAGTTCCTCAGTGTACTGCGCATGCGCAGTACGATCCAGCGGAAATAGCCGAAGCGGAACAGCTGAAAATCAGCTGTACACGGCGGCTGTAAGAGGGCCCCTCGCGGGCTCGCTTCGCTCGCCACGCTTCGGGCACGGCCTCGCTGCGCTCGGCACTTTTAGATTCCCCCTCCAGGTCCACTTGGATGGTGGGGAAGGAATCTGGACCCAGAGCGCAGGCGCCGTGTACAGCCGATTGTGGATTTTGAGCTTCGGCTATCTCCGCCGGGTGACAGCAGTTGGTACTGCGCAGGCGCTGCGCCTGCGCAGTACAGGGGAGGAACTTATCCGCCGAGGGAACTTTCTCGGCAAGACACCGGACGTCAATCCGCCATAGGGCGGGCGGGAAGTGGTTAATGAGATTTATCATGGAAACAGCAGGTCATGTAATCAATTTAAATTGGTGTCTCAATAATCAGACATAATCCTGCTAGATGTATATATGTATAACAATCTGTAAACAGAGAAAAAAAACACGGGTACTATCTGTAATACAATAAAGTTGCAAGCATTTCACACATATATATATATATATATATATATATATATATATATATATATATATATATATATATATATATATATATATATAATTACATGGTCCATTCCTGAGAGTGACAAATTTATAGTTATCCAAAATGGACAAATTGCAAATTGCTGTTCACAACCCAAGGTGTGTCACCTGATTGTGAAAAAACTGCTTCCAACAAGCCTGAATTTATCTCACCAGCAAGCTTAAAGTGGAACTTACCCACTGATATAACAGTTTCCCAAAACAGTAAAATTTAAGGCATGCCTTGAATAATGTTATGTAATAGGAAACTAATCCTATATAGATAATAGAAGAAAAACAGGCTCCACAAAGCCCTTGCGCCTATTTTTGAACATTCTATGGTCATCCATTTGGAGCACAGATGATGGCAGAGAGCTGCTGAATGGAATTCAGGTGTGGAGCCCGTGATCATTGAGATCTGATCGCGGTATGGATCTCAAATAGTGTGGGAGAGCGAAGGTTTACTCTGAGTTTTTTCCTGGGACCACGGACCACAAGACACTGACGGGAGCCGTTTCCAGTACCTCGGGTCACTCAGATTATACAGCGCATTTGACCCCTCTTGCTGTAAGGTAATGAGGGTCAACTTCATTCGGTGAGTAGAGACCTTCACTTTATTAATCGATTGGGAGCACAATCAATTGTTTTTTCACTCCATGGGAAACTGAGCACGGTTTCATTTGAACAAGAAGTTTAATCCATTATGGACTTTAATGCACATTAATTTCCACATATATTTATTACTCATTATGTATGATTTAATATTGGTTTAATATTGTTCACTAATTTTGCACCAGGCACATTGCTAGCGCTGTTTGTCTGAGGCCTCATTCTCATGAGGCGGATCAGTCCTTGCGGGGCGGAGCAAGACAGCTGCCGAGGGACCCCAGAAGACCAGGTTTGGGGCCACTCTGTGCAAAACGAGCTGCACAGTGGATGTAAGTATAACATGTTTGTTATTTAAAAAAAAAATAATTATCTTTAGTTATCCTTTAACGTCTGCTAACAGTACATTTACTAAGCGACGTACTGGTAAAAAAATATATATTTAATTTCTTAATTTTCTGTAAAATTGGGACAACAATTTACAACTTTAAAAATCTTAATAAATTGCTTGGACTGTCTATGTTATAAAAATGGATCATTTGGAGGGCGTTTGTACTGTCCTGGCATTTTAGGGTCTCAATAAATTTGATCATTACATCAGGATTGATCAACTTTCAAATATATATACCATAGTTTGTAAACTCAGTACCTTTCACACAGACTAATTTATACACAGATTTGGGGTATTTTTACCAAAGAAATGTAGCAGACTACATTTTGGCCTAAATTTATGAAGAAATATTATTTGTTTCTAAAATGTTATAACTGAAACTAAGAAAAACAAATTTTCTGTATTTTTTTCATTTATTTAACACAAAATAAAAAAAACCCACTGGTGATTAAATACTACCAAAAGAAAGCTCTATATGTGTAAAAAAAATGATATACCGTATATACTCGAGTATAAGTTGAATTTTTCAGCCCCTTTTTTGGGGCTGAAAGTGCCCCCCTCGACTTATACTCGAGTCACCGCCGTCTGCCTACATGATCAGCGTGTCATGCAGGCAGACGGCAGCCAGCGTGTGCTACATTATACTCGGCAGCGGCTCTCACTGTTCAAAAGCTGTGCCTCCTCGTCTGTGATAGGCAGTCAGTGTACAGCCTATCACGGACATTCTCTCATCCTCGTCCGTGGTATGATGATGAGAGAACGTCCGTGATAGGCTGACCGCTGACTGCTGGGAAATGGAGTTTTCTGCCTATCATGGACGAGGAGGAGGCCGCCGCACACGCTGATCGGTGCAGAGCGGCACACGGAGGATGCACAAGACACAGGTAGGATGCACACAGACACATGCACACAGGTACATATACACATGACACATGCACACATACACAGGTACATGACACAGGTACATATACACATGACACATGCACATATACACAGGACACAGGTACATGACACAGGTACATATACACATGACACATGCACATATACACAGGACACAGGTACATGACACATGCACATAAACACAGGACACATGACACATGCACATATACACAGGACACACGACACGTGCACATATACACAGGACACATGACACATGCACAGGACATATGCACAGGACACAGGGAGGTATACAGCTGCAGTTGGGCATTGTTGACCCTCTTTTTCCACTTACAATAGCTGCTGCATTTCTCACCCTCATCTTTTACTCGGGTCAATAAGTTTTTCCCAGTTTTTTGTGGTAAATTAGGGCCTCGACTTATACTCGGATCGACTTATACTCGAGTATATAAGGTCAATTTCATTTAGGTACAGTGTTGCACTTGCCAGTTAAACTAGCACAGTGCTGAAAAGCAAAAAATGTCCTGGCCATGAAGGGTGTAAAACCTTCCAGAGCAGTAGTTCAAAAGCAACTAAGGTAGTGGTTCTCAACTCCTGTCCTCAGAACCCACTAACAGGCCAGGTTTGCAAGATAACTGAAATACATCACAGGTGATATAATTTGCTGCTCGGTGATTGCAGCATTCTAGTCTGCATCTCCTTTTTTTTTTTTATCCAAAGAAAAGTTTATTGAGTTCAGCATAAACAAACAGAACCAGACTTCAGCAACAAACAGTTACATAGCATATCTTACAAATTCTTAATACCAATTGGCTGTAATCACATCTCAGGTGAGGCCCACCAAGGTCTATCCCTGCCCTCAAGTCCTTTTCCCTCCAGTGCCATCCTATATCACTTCACCTTTATTATTCAGACCAATAATCTTTACAAGTATAAATAACCAGCATTCAGACCTAGTGATCTACCCATCACCAGATCCACCGGGACGAGTCCAGGTACGTCTAGCCACAGGCCCCAAAGTTTCTCAAACTTTCGGGTGCACCCCTTGTGTTGATACATTATTTTCTCCATTCTAAGCATGTTCCCAACTGCAGAAACCCATTCCTTAACTGTGGGAAAGTCCTCTGACTTCCAATAGAGCATTATCATCTTATGTGCTAGAAGCAGGGTTCTGGTAACTGCTATTCTGACGCATTCCTCCCATTCAAAGACCTCCAATACATTTAGTAAACAGTGTTTTGGGTTGGTGGGCATAGAGATCTGAAATACCCTGTTTATGGTGTCCACCACTCCGCTCCAATAGGAGTGAAGCTTCGGGCACCTCCACAGTAGATGGATCAGATCTCCATGATCTCTTTTGCATCTAGTGCATAGCGGGGTAGGCCTGAGACCCATTTTGTGTAACCTATGCAGGGTATAATACACTCTCCTAATAAGATACAGTTGTGTCAGCCTCTGTGATACATTCAGTGAGCTTGTGGGCACCGCCTGTAGAATCTCCTCCCACGGGTCTCCATCTATCTGCCCCACATCTCATTTCCACTTAATCATCATTCTCAAGGGATGTTTGTTCAGAAAGCTCTGCAGGAGCACACTATAACATTGGGAGAACAAACCTTTGGTGTTGGATGCTCTCAGGACTAAGTTAAATAATGGCGTCAGTGAAGGATACCATTCAGAAGCACTGCTCTGAGCCTTCACAGCATGTCTCAATTGCATATAATGGAACCGCATAGAGGGTGGCAAGCCGTGTCTCTCCTGCAGAGCCTCAAAAGGCAGTAAAATACCATTTTGGAAAATATCTCAAATGTATATCACCTCATATCTTTTCCATAAGGCCCCATGTTGTAGCTGTGCTATTTACGGATAAGTCCCATTGGACCATATCGAGCTAAACTCCGTGTAACCTGTCACTCCCTGCAGGTATCTGATTTTGTTCCAAACTTTCTGAAGAAGATTATAGGTCGGGTACATCTTATTTGGTTTCCCAAAGGCTAAGGCTTCAAGTGCCACCAGCACCGAGTCTCTTTTTACCGTGTGCAACATCACAGTCTCTGAAGAGCTGCGGGTAGTACTCATCCTGTTAGTCTCCCCACCCATAACTCCTATTAGGTGCTGCAGCTGCGCCGCTAGGTAGTACAACCATGGATTCAGCAGGGTAAGTCCCTCCTCATCTTTAGGGAGCTGTAGGTGTTCAAGCTTAATCCTGGGGGGGGGGGATTCTTCCAGATTAGCAGGCGAAATAGGGAGTTAACAATTCTAAATGTTTTCAGAGGGACCACTACTGGAGAGTTGTAGAGGACCTAGAGCAGCTGGGGCATGAGGACTATCTTGATCAAATTCACCCTACCAGCTATCGACAGGCAGAGTGAGTTTCACGTCTTAATCTGGTTTCGGAATGTTTGCAGCAGCGAGAGATGTTCAGTCTCCCATAATCTCTTACCGTAGGAGTCACCTGGACTCCTAAATACCTAAAGGATGCGGTCACGGTTATGGAGTTGTTGTTGGGAGGTTTACCCCCTTCATCTATGAGCATTAGGGAGGATTTTGTCCAGTTGACCTGGAGCCCTGAATAAGTGCCGAATTCCGTTATGGCCGACATGGTTTCCCGAAGGGAACCTTCGACGTCCCCAAGCAGAATCATAGTATCATCGTAGAGCATCAATTTCTGTTGTCTGTCACCATAACGGAAGCCGGTAATACCCGGGTGGTCTCTAATTGTGATTGCCAGGGGCTCTATAGCTAGTGCGAAGAACAGGGGAGACAGTGGGCACCCCTGTCTCGTGCTCCAACCCAGCTCAAAAGTATGGGACATTCTGCCCATTTTCCGAATGGCTGCCTGCGGGTAGCAGCAGAGCAGAAGGACCCAGGAGATGTACATTTCCACAAATCCAAACCTGTGGAGAACTGCCCATAAATACTCCCATTCAATGCTATCGAAGGCCTTCATAGCATCCAACGAGAGCAGGGCCCTCTGTCCCATGTTGTCTGCCTGGAACTGAATATTCAAATAGAGTCTCCTGAGATTCACCAAGGTGGACTTGTTCGGCATGGACCCCGCCTGGTCTGGGTGCACTCATAGGTGTGCGCAGCCTAATGCATTAGGATGTGCACCCTTAAGCTCAAACACACATGCATGTGTATGTAACTACATATATATGACTCTGGCACATTGATCTCCCTGCTGGCACAGTGAAAGCGAAAAGGATAAACACTTCTCTTATGGCAGAGCCGGTAAGAGGGAGATCTTTCCCATGTTCCTGTTGCTACACAGAACGATAACACTAATACGCATGGGGAGATTAGGGTGAGCCTGAGCACACCCGGCACACCCTGTGCGCACGCCTATGGGTGCACTATAGATGTAATGACCTTATTCAGTCTAATTGCTAGAATTTTAGCCACAAGTTTAATAACGCTCTGTAGTAGAGAGATGGGTCTATATGATCCTGGGTCCACAGGATCTTTCCCAGGCTTTAGTATTAGGACTATATTAGCTGTGGACATAGGGGGGGTAGGGTCCAATTTTCCCTTGCTGCATTAAACACTGCCATTAGTTTAGAAAGATGGATATCAGCATATTGCTTATAAATTTCCATGGGGAGCCTGTCCGACCCAGGGGCCTTACAGTTAGGGAATTCTGCTAGTGCTGTTTGTAACTCTTCCACTGTAAGCAGAGCGTCTAGGGCCCTCCTGTGCTCATTCGTGATTTGTGGGAAGTTAATGCCCTGTAGGTAGCTCACAAGTTCCTCCCCGGTGTACCCCCCTGTAGTGAGTTTCTCATAGAACCCACCAGTTCCTGCAAAATTAGATCCGGGGAGCTCTCTAATTTTCCCTCCGATGTTCTGATTAACGCTGCTGTGAATTTGCTATCCTGGCCAAAACACGGCCCGTGCTTTCTCCTTCCTAAAAAAATGCTGCCTTTAATAAGAATCACTTCCTCTCTGCTGTAGAGGGCAGCAGTCGCTCATAAGCAGATTGAGCCGACTACCATGACTTCCTAGCAGAGTCTGTGGGATCCTGAACATACCAGCTTCTCAAGCCCCTCCCTCTGCCCCATTGACTGCCTTTTAACCTTGGTAATTTCTGCAATTAATAGTCCTCTCAAATCGGCCTTAAAAGCTTCCCACTGCGTCAAAGGGGAATCATCAAAGTCCTGACTGGCTAGAAACTCCCTCATGCTCTGCTCCATCTCTATGGGAGACAAGAAGGCATTAAATTTCCAGGGTGCCTTGGGCAGCCTGGACAGTGGAGCCACAATTAGGCTAATCCAGATATGAGAGTGGTTAGACACACTACAGGGTTTGTATATCACCTCCGAGATGGATGGGAGCATGGCAGGGTTACAGACAGGTAAATTAATCCTGGATAGCATTCCATGTGATTTGGAGAAGCAGAAAAACTGCCTCTATAAGGGATTCCTATGTCTCCAAACATCCACCCAACCCACCTCATTGAGCAACCTCAGCAATGGTGACTCCCTCGATGAGGCAGACACCCCCAAACTTGGGTGCCTGTCCATGGAGGGACTCAGCCAGCAATTGAAATCTCCAACTATCAGTAATGGCAGATCTACTCGCCAAATAGGTCAACAGATTCCGGAGCACCACCACCGCAAATGGAGGAGGAATATATATGCATGCCAAAAAACAGTGCAGTGACCCAATGCAAAAATGCAGGAAAATATAGTGCCCTTCAGAATCTATACATGCGTCAAACTCTTGGAAGTCTATAGAACTGTGCACCAGCACTCTTACCCCCCTAGAGAAGGAGCTGTGTGTGGAGTGGTATACTTTTCCCACCCAGGAATACTTAAGATAGATCTGAGTTTCCGCAGTCAGGTGCATTTCCTGGAAACACAGTATGGCTGGGTGAAACTTTTTCAAGCAAGTGGAGATTATCATATGTTTAGGTGGGGAACCTAGCCCATTCCAGGATTTTACAGGTACTTCAGCCATTTGGAACAATAATATATGGGAATGTTAGAGTACATAAAGACAATACAGGAATTGGTCATCAGACAAAGTAAGGTTAGGTAGCCCCTAGTGGGGAAGATGGGCCGGCACAGTGTGGCCGGGTTTGACCCCAGCCAAGGATATTTAAAGTGAGCCATAGGCTAGTAACATCCAATATGCCATAGTTTGCATAGTAGCAGTTTCAGATTCTAATGTCCTTCATGCGAAGCGTGGGGGTAAAAAGGAATAAACAAACAAAGCAAACATAAAACCAGACCGTCAACAGGACAGGCCAAATTAATCCAACTTGGAACAAAAACATGTAAGGCACTTTTTCTCTACATCTCACGTAGAAAGATCACATTTTTCTTGCAACATCACAAGATAGCTCAAGGCTCACATGCTAATATTATGTCTCCCAGCAGAACAAAACATATGTGTCCCCTCTTCTCAAGATCAATCGATCGTAGGATCAAAAAGAACAGTAGGGGGGGCGTGTCCGGACACAGAGCAAGGAAGACGTGCTTGTGCTGAGCTCCGCACAACCAGCAAAAATCCATTGCCATTCTCCCTCTTTCTCACCCCGGAGAGCTTCTAAATCTCCAGCATACCTCTCAGGACATCTTGTACCACAACTACAGCTGTTTTTTTGCTGCAGACTCTGCCCGGTTGTGTGCATCCCGGCTCGGCTCCCTGGTCTCTGGGCTCAAGGCCCACCACCATCTTAAGGCCTGCTGGCACCCTCAATCCTACACATCGAGATCCGGGGGTTGAGCAACACCCCATCTCAGCTTATCAGTAGCACACCTCCGGAAGACATTGGACAAACCTACAGCGGGGGAGAGCTGCCTGTGGATTCCTAGTCGTGAGCTCCGACATACCGCGGCCTGGCGTCAATTTGCGGCCTGCGGCCTACTGATTTGGCCACATCCTCCCGTGGGCACAGTGAGTAGCGGACCATCTGTCTCTCCCTTACACAGCTAATACCCCTGACAGCGTCTGCCCACTGACCCATTGGCTGTGATCACTGAGGAATCCTTAGGCCCAAACGAAGCGGATCTTCCGCGACCGGCCGGCTCATAGGAAAGTCCGCAGCTTCGGCCTATACACGGAGGTCGGTGGCCATCTTAGGACTCCAGATACACCCGGCTACTTTTGTCTTACTCCATTACAGCTCAATCTTATACTCACTAAACGGTGTTCACCACTGGGAATACTATGCCCTTCCACAGCTACTTAAATAATTGCCTTCAAAACAGACAACTGCAAGGCACACATGCAGCTTGCAAATATGGAAGACGTCTGAGATCTGAGCTCCGGCCTCCGTCAGCATATCCGAACCTCCCGCTCCGCAACGCTAGCTTTTCAAGCTTCAGGAGACACGCCAACCTTCCAGGGTACCCCACAGCTACCCTCTGATCGGTGTATGGGTAAAATTGAAGACCAGCGAACCATATACTCAAAACAAGCTTCGCAGGCCGCGCTCCGGCAAGCCCACTTAATGGAGAAATACCTCCGGAGGCGTCATTCCCCGGCCTCAAGTACTCCGGAGGCGGCTGTGAATCAAACGGACAATTTCCCGTTGGTCGCCCCCTCTCTATTTGCTGAAGACCCTCCACTGCGCCCACACCCATCCGACTCCCCCGCAATGTCACTACCAGTGACAGTGGACGTTCTAGATACCAAGCTGCAGGCTCTGCACCACAGCATCACCCATAACATCACCAGAGAAGTAAATAAGCTAGCCCACGAGCTTAGAGGTGAAATAGATCAGCTAGGTGAACGTACAGATAATTTGGAAACTAAATTCAACGACATGGTTCAATATATCCATGTCCTAGAGGAAGAGAATGCAGGCCTGAAAAATACAGTCTCACAACTACAGATGCAGCAGGAGGACCTTGAAAATAGAGAACGCCGCCAGAACCTACGCATTCGTGGAGTCCTTGAATCCATACCAGATAAAGAAATTCGGCCCTACCTCCTTGCTCTCTTTGTCATGTTGGTACCTCATATTCCTGACATAGAATGGCGCCTTGATAGAGCACATAGATCACTGGCTCCCAAACCTCCTCCCGGTGCTAACCCCAGGGACATCATTGCTCGCTTCCATTTTTATGAGAGCAAGGAGGCCTTGACCATTGCTACCCGAAACAGATCAAGGGTTGAATTTAAAGGCACAAAGCTTTTAATGACTTATCGCCCATCACCTTGGCTAAACGCCGTGCCTTACGCCCAGTCACCTCTCACTTGCAACAAAACCAAGTCCCATATCCTTGGGGTTTTCCGTTCCGATTGTCGGTCATCAAAGACGGATCACAACACTCCATGCGAGACCTGCAGGAATGTGAGACTTTTATCAAGAACCTAGGTCTCCCTCCTATACCAGATGAAGACCTGCAGACACAAATCCCGCCATCTTGACAGGTGTCCATGCCTGGGAAAATCTGGACCCCTGTGCGCAAGAGGTCACGGAAGACACCAGCCACCCCTCAAAGAGCTACACCATTTAAGGGCCCTACCTGAAAGTGATTTTTGAAATATCCTTTTATTCCCTTTTTGCATGTAGGTCTTTTTTTTGACTTATGTGTTTTGAGACTCTGGGCTCAGAGTCAAATTTCCACCCCTGAAGTGCCTCGCGCATATACCTCTTTCCTACATTTCCTCACAAAACCTCCATGTCAGCGGTTCCGTGTTTTTTCTTTTCCTTTTTATAAGCTGTTCGGATTGGGCGGAGGCCTACACAACTGATCTTGTAGGTTGCGATACCCCCCCCCCCCTAACATGGTCTTGAATTGAGACAGTGATTTCCTGAGGTTCTCATGTTCCTCAGGCCTAATACCTATTTGGTATATATTTTTTCTTTTTTTCTTTTTGCTAGAGATCCTTTTTGGTCTTATCCTGGATCCCCGTTTTTTTTTTATTTATTTATTTTTTTTTGTTTCCCTTTTCCTTGTTTTGGTAGGTTTTTCTTCACACATAGGATCTTTTTTTGATCCACATTCAAAATTCAGTTATATTTCTAAAGTTCCACAATACTGGCATATGGTTATTAATGATGTTTTTATTGATACATTTTATACATCATGGTACACATATCTTTACCACTTTCTAAATGTAATGTATGCTCTACTCACTTACCTGAGCTATGGCTGTAAGTATATTTTCATGCAATGTTAAAGGTTTGGGTCCCATCCGCAAATGTTGGCTGGTGTTGAAAGAGTTTAGAGCATCTAAAGTAGAAGTGATCATGGTTCAGGAGACACATTTCAAGGCGGAGGGCTCTTTTAAATTTGCCTCCAAACCTTTCCCCACCGCTTATATAGCATCCGATCCCTCTGGAAGGGCTGGAGTGGCCATATTACTAAAACGTAATTCTACCATACGTGTCGAATCGACATATTTAGACCCCCGGGGCCACTTTGTTCTCCTCAACTGTGATCACAAAAACATCTCATTTACCCTTGCCAACGTATATACACCCAATACAGGACAGATTGGATTTCTTGAGGTATTTTTTGAAACACTGCAATCCTTCTCTCAACCTTTCATGGTCATTGGGGGCGATTTTAATTTATGCATGTCACCGACTAAAGACAGATTTGCTATTTTTGCACATACCCCACCTCCCCAGGTCCAAAAATTGGCTGCATCTTGTAGAAAACTTATCAGAGCTCATAACCTCTTTGATGCTTGGAGGGTGAAACATCCTACAGCTAAACAATTTACATTTTATTCGCCCCCCCCCACAAGTTATATACAAGACTGGACCATTTCTTTGTTTCTGCGCCCTTACTGTCATATGTAGTTAACATCTAGGACGTGTCATTGGCATCTTAATGAGACCCTTCTTAAAATACCTGACATTTATATCCATCTTCAGAAAAAAGTGACAGAATTCTTTGAAATCAACGAGGGTTCGGTTCCTGGGGCGTCCACTCTGTGGGAGTCTCATAAGGCTGTCTTCAGGGGAAAATGCAACTCCTCAAGTTCTT
This sequence comes from Lithobates clamitans, assembly GCA_037952925.1. NCBI lineage: Eukaryota > Metazoa > Chordata > Amphibia > Anura > Ranidae > Lithobates > Lithobates clamitans. The sequence goes on from JBBGZY010001140.1 coordinate 589,583, forward strand.
GTCTTAAGGGAGACTAAGCTCTCCAAAGATCATCACTTTTACATGCTTTATCTAAAGCAGAGGGGTCCCTTTTCAGCCTTCCCACAGGGTGCCTTAGATCTGTGGTATCATTGCGTAACCGCATCAAATCTCTATACCTAAATACATTTGCTAAGTCCTTGCTTTGGTCCAAGCAAAAATTTTATGAATTTGCTAATAAGCCCCACAGAATGTTGGTCAATAAATTAAAGCCAAGACCGGCCGCCTCAATCCCTGATTTTATACTACAACCCAACGGTAAACCCACCTATTGCCCCCAACACATGTCCAAGGTCTTTGGTGACTATTACAAAAAACTCTATAACTGCTTGGCTACAGACCAAGTTTCCGAATTCACTCAAGAAAAATTTGATACCTTCATTGCGTCTCTAAATCTCCCTACACTTTCCCCTGAGGATCGCTTAGGACTCAATGCACCCATATCTGCTGCAGAGGTTACTGCGATTATAAACCAACTTCCGAACCACAGATCCCCTGGGCCCGACTGACTTCCTTATTCATACTTTAAATGCTTCCTATGGGTTCTAATGCCCCATGTGATAAACCTGTTTACCTCCCTGATGTCAGGGGTTGTACCACATTCCCAATTTCTCCACGCCTTTAGTACAGTTATCCCGAAACCGGACAAAGACTTATCATTACCAGACAACTATCTCCCCATTGCTCTCTTGAACTCTGATTATAAAATTTTCACCAAAATCTTAGCTAACAAACTATCCTTACTTCTCCCCTCACTCATACATAAGGACCAGGTTGTTTTGTTCCCACTAGACACACAGGAGACAACACTAGAAGAACTATCATTTTCATTGACCTATTGACTAAAACTAAGAGACCTGCGTTAATCCTTAGTTTAGATGCCCAGGAGGCATTTGATCGCCTAAACTGGTCATTTATGTTCGCTATTTTGGCTAGATATGGATTTTCAGGTCCCTTTATACACGCTCTGAAAGCGCTTTACTCCACGCCCACTTCCCAGGTACAATTGTCTTTCCATGTCTCACCGCCATTCTCCTTAAGTAACGGTACCCGACAGGGGTGCCCCTTGTTCCCTTTGCTTTTCATTCTCAGTCTGGAACCTTTAGCCAAAGCTATTCGCTCCCATCCAGACATAGGGGAGGTGGCGCTGAGACATCTGGAGTACAAGCTGTCATTCGCTGATGATATCCTATTAACATTGACAAATCCCCATATATCACTTCCTTCTCTCCATGCAACCCTAATCGATTTGGAAATATTTCAGGCTTTAAAATAAACCCAACCAAAACTGAAGCCCTCCCTATTAACCTCTCAACAGCTATGCTCTCGACTTTACAGGAAAATTTCAAGTATCAATGGTGCCCTCACTCATTAAAGTACCTCGGTGTTCACCTGACCTCCTCATATCCTACTCTTTTTCAGGCCAATTTCCCCCCTATGTTTATAGAGATTAACAAATTATTGAAGACATGGACAAGGCTTCCCTTATCCCTTCTTGGAAGGATAAGTGCCCTCAAAATGTCGGTGCTCCCTAAACTCCTCTATCTCTTTGAGACCCTTCCAGTTAAGATTCCAATGTCTCAATTAAAGCTAATCCAACGAAATTTCCTAAACTTTATATGGAATCATAAATCCCATAGGATAGCTAGCACAGTACTTTTTGCAACCCGAGCTGGTGGAGGTTTGGGGGCACCTGACATAATTAAGTATTACTATGCTTCACATATAAGAGCCATAACCTCTTGGACATCTAGATACGCATCTAATAGATGGTCTGAAATAGAAATGGGCATTACAGTACATGCACACCCATGTTGCATGTTATGGCCATCTTCGTACAAATTCATCTATCAATTACGTAAAATCAGTTTGAATCCGATGTTGTTTACACTTTCAATATGGAAAAGTTGCTCTAGTAAATATACGCTTTTGTCTCCATGCTCTCCTTTAATAAATATTACTTTTAATCTAGAGAATTATGATAGCCTTTCTTACGACGCCATGTTGCCATGGACAAAAGCCAGTATTTTTCAACTACGTCACCTGGTTAACCCGGTGACACGTAAACTCCTTACTTTCCCGAATAACCTTTTTTATTCTTTCCTACAAATCAAACATTTTTTTTTCCACCAAAATCCCACAACTGACCCTATCCATACCTACTGAATTTGAAATGGTGTGCTCCAGACCTTATGAATCTCACCTCATATCTACTATTTATAAAATCCTACATGCTGCCTCCCCCATCACAGAGCAAACTCACACATATATGCGGAAATGGTCCCACATTTTAAACAGACCTATCTTATTAAGTGAATGGAAGAATATCTGGGAAAGTGCATCTAAGATATCTAGATGTGTGATTCAGAAGGAAACAACCTATAAAATACTGATGTTCTGGTACAGGACCCCGGAACTTCTATTAAGACAGAAACTGACAACCTCTGGGCAGTGCTGGAGATGTGGTTCATCTTTAGGCACCCATTTCCACATATTTTGGGAATGTCCTTTGATCGTGCCATACTGGTCACAGACTCATGCCCTTTTGGAGAAGGTCCTAGATATCCCTGTACCCCACCAACCTGTATATCTCATACTAGGCTTACCCCTCCCAAAAAGGCCAAAAACCCTCAGGAAACTGATGGCTTTCATTTTATTAGCAGCTAAACGGGTTATACCCCAATGTTGGTTAGCTAGTACCCCCCCTACTCTTGCACAATTTTTGTCAGCCATCGCAGATATTTGCAGGATGGAACATATCACAGCCATAATTGATGATTCCCTCCCTAGATTTGATGCTATATGGGGGAACTGGGACTCCTCTGAATATAACATAGAGAATCCCCAGGTAGTCTTGAGTTAAGGGGGTGAAATGACAGATTACTCTATTGTACGAGTAAAATAATGCCAATAACCACAACATTGCAATTTGTTTCACTAATTAATCCTCTTATTCTTTACCATGATGTGTATGTAATGTCTGACAATCATTTGACACTTTATGTTACTTTCCTCGATGCATAATATGCTACAAAAATATTCCTTCATTAAGATTATACTGCTTTTGATGACTTTTCTATGTGAATGTATACTCTGTTTATGTATACTTGAAAAATACTTAATAAATAAACAATTTAAAAAAAAAAAGAACGGTAACGTATCGTATCAAAAAACAGAAAAAAGAAGAAAGGGGGAAAAAAGGGAGCAAAAAGTGAACAGAAAGTGAGCTTTCCATATAAAACTTGCAGGTGAACCCAGTGTATCAGGGATCCGGCGTAGTGGCTGGCAGCAACAGCCATCAGATCAATCACCTTCCGCCTGTCCTTCATGGTGACATAAAGCCTGCTCATTGCAATCCAGCCATAATGCAGCATCGTGGGCTGATTCAAAGAAGTGGGTTTGATGGTTAGCAGTAACTCAACTTGGCGGGGTACAACATGATGTATGGTAGTTGCAATGATCTCAGACGCCTTTTTACATCTGAGAACTTGGCCTGGCGTCTCTGCACCTCTGCAGAAAAGTCCAGATAAAAGGACACCCAGGCCCCATTCACCTGGACATTGGCCTTCTCTCTGGCTTGTCTCAGCACCACTTCCCTGTCTCTGTAATGTAGGAGACGAGCGAGGATGGGCCTGGGAGGGGCACCTGGTTGTGGTGGGTGACCCAGTGTGCGGTGAGCCCTCTCAAGAATAAAGAACTTGGAAAAAGCCTCCTTTCCAAAAACTTCCAGTAGCCATCCTTCAACAAAGGTGGTAGGGTCCCTCCTCTCGGTTTTCTCGGGCAACCCTACAATGCGTATATTGTTCAGTCCCAAATGGTTTTCCATGTCATCAGCTCTGTTATTAGTATCTTTAGCCAGCTGATGTGCTACATGGGCCTCCCAAGCAACTGGGGGCAGCTTGTCTTCAACATCGCTCACCCTGCTTTCCACTGCGGTTGTGCACTCCCGGATCTTTTGCAAGTCCTGTCTCAGCAGGGATACATCCTCTCTCAGTCCCCCTAACTGCTCCTTAAGGGTATTTACTGAAGCAGTGCAGGCCCTGGGACCCCCCGCCAGGACGGTCTCCCGCGCGACATTGTGGTTAAACCACACTGATAAGCATCACTAATAGGCTGCACTAATGGGCACTGATAGGCGACATTGATGAGCACTGAAAGGGGGCACTGACAGACGGCACTGATGGGCATTGATAGGCAGCATTGATGAGCACTGATAGGTGGCACTGATAGGTGGCCCTGATTATCAGTGTATACAATGTACTAATAGTCTTTCCAGTTAACAGCTCTCCTTTCCTCACACAGACAAAAGGACAGGAAAGGACTGCCGATAACCAGCAAGTTTGTTTACATGTGATCAGCTGTAATTGGCCCTTTACAGTGATCTATGATCAAGACACAGCAGTCACAGAGCGAGCTGGATGCATGCCCAGAGGGCACGCGGGAGGCAAGGTTCTGGGAGGATGTCCAAAGATGCCCTCCCAAATCTAGAAACTCGGATGGAAGGGGGAGGGGTGTCAAGGGTGGCCTTTATGGTTTCTTGCACCAGGGCCCTGAAGGTATCTAGTTATGCCTCTGTGTCCAGTACTACATGAACTCTAAATAAGAATGTGTAGGGATTGCATTGTGAACATTTTTTTTTCAAAGAAAAGAAAAGACAAAGTCATATGTTTTCTTATAAATTTTTTTTCTGATATATTTTTCTCTACAAATTGTCATAACCCAGCATGAGGAAATATGGGAATAGTATAACTGTCATGCTATCTAATTCACAAAATATTTAAAACTAAAATGGGTGTAATATGAAAACTGTATTATTGCCCCAACTGTGTATGTGTGCTTCTGGGAAAGTAATAGAATACACTTGAAAGTTCTCACGCTTTGCATAAAATCCCCAATCAAACAAATCCCAGGATGTCCTCTAACCTACAAGGTCCAATCAATATGTTGTTTTCTCTTGATCAAACCTTTTATTTGATTTATTCTTTTCTCCACTGATTTGTATAGTAAAAAAGATGTATCTGACATTCTAGAGGATTATATATACCAACATCCCTTTTCTATCCACATTATCTGATTAAATGAAAAAAAAATGTATGAAGGAGAACAATAACTGATTACAACATAACATCACTGACTTAACTTACATTAATGATGGGGAATGAATTATGAACCATATTGATGCTGTCAAGTTAAACTACCCCTAAGCATCAGGATTAATAGACTTTTCTTTTTACCTTAAAGCTAGTTGTTATTGATGCAAATTTGTTATCTGCCGTCTCTGGGTTTCCAATCAAATAATCCCAGCTAGTAAACATTTTAAAGCTGAAATTGTAATTCCCATCATCTCCATCAGCAGTGTTTTCGTTGGCATTACTTGCCATCCTGGAACACAAAATAGTTTATATTTAGTATGAAGCATACTCATTTATTACAAATCACAGAAAACTTTTAATTGGCTTTTTTAATTAGAGACAAAATAAATGCAAGCCACATGAAGTCACTGGGGACAATTTTCAAAATGATTATCCCACAAGTTATGACTATAGTACTAGCTTCTGCCTGGAGATGCTTTTGAAGCTATATGACATATTTATTGATGAGAAAGTGAAAAAATACCCATTTGTGTTTTTAGCAAAACAACAATTCAAATGAAATCCTGAATCTTGAGAACATACCAATTTGTGTTTTTGGTAAAACAGCAATTCAAATGAAATCCTGAATCTTGAGAACATACCCATTTGTGTTTTTGGTAAAACAGCAATTCAAATGAAATCCTGAATCTTGAGAACATGAGGTTTTCAGTAGTTAGAAATCCATTTCACCAACACCAGTGGCACATCCTATTTTATCATAGAGAAATTACCCTAAAGTTTCATATCTCATACCGATGAAAGCTGGGTTGAGGTCAGCACTATGTCCAGGCCACTTTAGTTTCTTCACACTGAACTTATCAAGTCCATCAAATCATGGATCTAACTTTGTGCACAGTGCTCAATCATGCTGGAACAGAAAATGGTATTCTCCACGCTGTCACCATAAGGTTAGAAATGCACAATTGTATGACACATCTTTGCAAGTTGTGGCATTAACAGTAGCCTTCGCTGAAAACACCTAAACTTAATAATGTGGAGGGGTGTCCATATACTTTTGACCATATAGTAGGTGTAATGGTTAGATGTTTAAAAACTTTTGGCTACAGTATATAGTATATGTAATCATTTCCACCCATGACCCCCTCCTAGTCTCCCATCCTTAATTGCAGCGACTCCATTATCCTAGTTTCAACATAAGCTGAATTAAACTTTTTTGCTCATCACATGTTTGTACAAAATCATTGCTCCCATACCTCCAAATCACTCATTGGCTTTCTCTTATCACTGATTTAAATGCTCTCACATAGTATACTTATGTCATCACCCACCATAACCTTGCTTCATTAAACAATGTTAGAACCTGATGATTATATCAAAACCAATTGTAATTTCAGACAAATTATGGCATTAGAAAAATATATTCTACATAGAATTCAATTTCAAAATTTAAAAGACAAGTTTATGAATTGAAAAAAAAAAAAAAAGTCCAGGCTTTTTCTCTAGCCCCCCTAAATACAGCAAACATCCTCAATAGGTCCTTTCTTACCTCCTCCAATGACTGTGGTGTCCCACAATGTCAGTAGAACAATCAGTAAAAATCTAGTGCTCGGCTGCCCATGCACATGCCCATTTCCTATATATTTAAATTGGAAAGAAGGCCAATAGCTTTCCTCTCTTAATTTATTCTGAGCATGCGTGGCACTTTGTGCGTCAGATTTGTGTACATACGATCGGAATTTCCGACAACGGATTTTGTTGTTGGAAAATTTTATAGCCTGCTCTCAAACTTTGTGTGTCGGAAATTCCGATGGAAAATGTGTGATGGAGCCCACACACGGTCGGAATTTCCGACAACAAGGTCCTATCACATATTTTCCATCGGAAAATCCGACCGTGTGTACGGGGCATAAGAGGTACCGCCACTCTTCAAGTGATGCCTTTATTGCCAACAGTTCTTGATCTCCCACATCATAGTTTCTTTCGGCTTCAGATAATTTGCGGGAAAAGAAGGCAACCGGATACAAGAGAGCCTTGGGTCCCTGTCTTTGGGAAAGGACTGCCCCTACTGCTGTTTCAGATGCATCCACCTCCAAGATGTATGGCAAGGCTGGATCAGGATGCTTTAGGACGGAAGCAGAGGGGAAAAAGTTCTTGAGGGTTTCAAATGTGGTTTGGGCTTCAGAGGACCAATGAAACGAAATAGCCTGTTTAGTCAGTTTGGTAATAGGGGCAATAATGGTTGAAAATCCTCTGATGAATTTCCTAAATTAATTTGCAAACCCCACGAAGCGTTGGATACCCTTCTTGTCCACAGGGACCGGCCAGTCCAGAATGGCAGCGACCTTCTGAGGGTCCATCTTAATACCTTCCACTGAAATGATTAATCCTAGGAACTGGATACTTTGGCGTTGAAATTTGCAATTTTTCAGATTTTGCGTAAAGGCCATGGAGTCGAAGTTGGGTCAACACTTTTTTAACATGTTCACGATGCTTGTCCAGAGATGGGGAAAAGATCAAGAAATCGTCCAGGTATAGTATAACAAACAGATCAAGGTAGTCTCTAAAAATGTCATTTACAAAATGCTGGAATGTAGCAGGAGCATTACAAAGTCCAAAGGGCATCACTAAATATTCAAAGTGCCCGAAGCGGGTGCGAAAAGCAGTCTTCCATTCATCACCACTTCGGATACGCACCAAGTTATAGGCTCCGCTGAGATCCAATTTAGTGAAGATAACTGCAGTCCCAAGTCTCTGTTCAGGAACCAAAGGAAGAGGGTACCAGTTCTTAGTTGTGACTTTGTTTAGTTTCCGATAGTCTACGCAGGGGCGTAGGGTATGGTCTTTTTTTTCTACAAAGAAAATTCCTGCGCCTGCTGGAGAGGTAGAGGGATGGATAAACCCTTTCTTTAGGTTGTCATCTATACAAGTCTTTAAATCTCAAGTTCAAGTTCCGTTAAAGGAAAAATTCTTCCAAAAGGGAATTCAGCCCCAGGGAGGAGCTCAATCGGACAGTCATAAGACCTATGTGGGGGGAGAGCTTCTGCTCCCTTCTTACTGAAAACATCCAAGAAGCTATGATATACCTCCGGAACAGATTGACAGGTTTCAGCATCAGAGTCCAGGTAAAGCAGAGGAGAAGGGGCACATGTAGCTTCCTGTAAACAGTGTTGCTGGCAGTAAAGGGAACAGAAACTGATTTTTCATGTGACCCAATCGATTTGCGGATTATGTGCCTGTAACCAGGACATGCCCAAAATGATGGGGAACAGGGGAGACTCAATGACATCTAGACACAGTAGCTCCTGATGGTTTATGGCAACGGTAGTGGTTAAAGGCACAGTTTCCTGTGTGACTGGTCCGGATTTAATGGCTGTCCCGTCGGCCAGATGCACAGAAAGTCTCTTTGCCTTGGATCGCAGGGGAACTTGATATCTGGCAGCAAATGACAAGTCCATAAAGCAACTGCAAGCTCCTGAGTTGATAATAGCACTGACCTGCGTACTCCCCCCTGGGAGCTGCAAAAAAATGGAAATAGCCATATGGGAAGAGTTGCTTGGCAAGACAGGTGCATAAACAGAAGATAAGGAGAAACCTCTATGGAGTTTTGAGGGGCAAGTCCTTATGTAATGTCCAGATTCTCTACAATAGAGGCACAGGTTGTTGACCCGCCGGTGTAGGCACTCCTCTGGTGTGAGCGAGGGGCGGAGTAGGCTCAATCGCATGGGAGCAGGATTTCTGGTGGTTTTGGTGGTTCATGGAGCTGAGGAGATTCACTCAGACCTACATTCTCTTAAACGTCTGTCAATTTGAATGGAGAGATTGATGAGGGCAGCCAAGGACTTCGGGACACCCACTCGAGCCAGCTCGTCTTTTATTGATTCAGAAAGGCCCCTACGAAATTGGAAATGCAAAGCGGCATTGTTCCAGTTTGTATCGATCTGCCAATGCCTGAACTCAGATATATAGTCCTCAGCCGCTCTGCGGCCTTGCTGGTGAGCGTACAGGACCGCTTCTGCAGTGGCAGTCTGAAAGGGATAAGGTGTGGAAAAAGGTGTCCAAGTTATTGAGGGAGACGTCTTCTTGTTCCAGGAGACGGTGAGCCCAGGACTGTGCTCATCAAGCAGAAGAGAGATAATGAAGCCCACCTTGGTGGACTCCAAAGAAAAAGTCTGTGGTTGCTGGGCAAAAAAGAGTTTACAGGCGTTATGGAAGGCCCCGAATTTACTACGCTCCCCAGAGAACATCTCAGGCGTAGGGACCTTGGGTTCGGAAGGCAGCATTTTTACTGAGGGCATAGCAGAAGTCCCAGATGAGATGGAGGCAGGAGAAGATAAGTGATGGATACGACCCTCTAATCCAGTATAGCCTCCTTGCAAATCCTTGACCGCCTGGGCCAGTTCAGCAAGATGCTGGCAAAGTTCATCCAAAGGAGAGGCTCCCTGCGCGGGCTTGGACATGTCTGTTCGGTACTGTCACGTACCTGATGGTGGAGCCCGTTATGCAGGGAGAGGCCTCTCTTACAACCCTGACTCAAGAACCCCTGATAGGACAGACAGGAGGCTCGGGAGTACAGCGTGGCACAAGTGCCTGACAGGAACTCTGGTGCTGGAGCTGAGCTTGGTCTCAGAAGACTCTGCGAAGATACTGGCAGTGTAGAAGATGACTGGAACTGCAGACTGGTTGAAGACAGGAACAGCTGGAAGCTGGTCACAGCAGTCAGAGAGGGAGGTGTTCTGTAGATCGGAGCACAAGCAGGTGGAGACAGGCCGGGTCGGTAACAGGCAGGCAGATCAGGTACAAGTTCAGAGGCAGAAGCAGAGTCGTGGTGCAGGCCGGGTTGGTAGCAGGCAGGCAGCAGGCAGACCAGGGGGAAGACAGGAGCGTAGTCAGGACAAGCCGGGATCAGAGGCAGGCAGAAGGCAGGGGTAGTCAGGAACAAGCCGGGTCAAACAGAAACAGGTATTGAGGAACAAACAGGCAGCAGGGATCTCCAGGAAACGTTGTAGACTGAACAGCAAGAGGCCTGGGCATTAGTCTCCTTTAAATAGCGCATCTAGTGCCAAGAATTGTCACCATGCGCGCGCGTGCTCCCGCGTGCATTTGCGTGCCGGCTAATGCACGTCTGAGCATGCACCAAACAACTCTTCTTGTGGGAGACCTGCACACAGGTGTTCTTCTGCCATCTTGGTTGCTGGCTTGCCCTTCTTGACAGGATGGGGGGCCTCAGACCCCACCCTTCCTTTTTGACCCCTCCCACTTCTCATAAGCCCCACCCCTTATAGAATCTACTCACTCCGTCCCCTGTATTCCACTTGCTTCCACCCATAGTGTCAGTAGTATACAGCCCGCAACATCATAGCACAGAGTATACAGCCCCAGCATCACAGATCAGGGTATATAAAGCAGCCTCAGTCACAGATATATTACACCCTCCTGTACATATTACCCCCCTGTACATATCACCCCTCTGTACATATTATCTCCCTCCCTGTACATATTACCCCCCTGTACATATATCCCCCCTCCTGTACATATTACCCCCCTCCTGTACATATTACCCCCTCCCTGTACATATTACACCCACCTGTACATATTAACCCCCTCCCTTTATATATTACCCCCTCCTGTACATATTACCCCTGTACATATTACCTCCTCACACATATTGCCGCCTCATGTACATATTACACCCTTCTGTGCATATTACCCCTCCTGTACATATCACCCGCTTCCTGTACATATTAACCCCATCTGTACATATTGTCCCCCTGTACATATTACCCACCCTAGACAAATTAACCCCTCCTGTACATATTAAACCCCTCCCTGTACATATTACACCCACCTGTACATATTACCCCCTGTACATATTACCCTCTCCTGTACAAATTACCCCCCTGTACATATTACCCCCTCCTGTAAATATTACCCCCCATACATATTACCCCCTCCTGTACATATTACCCCTCCCTGTACATATTCACTCCCTGTACATGTTACCCTCCCTTTACATATTCACCCCCTGTACATATTACCCCCCTCCTGTACATATTATCCCTATGTACATATTACCCCCCTCCTGTACATATTACCCCCCTGTACATATTAACCCCCCTCCCTGTACATATTACCCCCTGTACATATTAACCCCCCTCCCTGTACATATTACCCTCTCCCCTGTACATATTAACCCCCTCTCTGTATGTAGTATACCCTCCCTGTACACAATATCCCCTCTTGCCCACATTTACCCCCTTCCTTTTACACATCCCCCCATGTATTGCATTCTCCATGTACACATTGGCCCCCCCATCCCCCTACACATTGCTTTCTTGCACTTGTCCACATATGGCTGAGATGTTGCAGTAATTACTGCTAAGCTTGGCAGAGGTTAAAGCTGATGCCATCGCTGACTCACATTCTCTCCTCACATTCTTGAGATCCCTAATCTGCCAACCTGTCAGTTCCCCAGAGTACACAGACAGCAAGGACGGCAGAGCTGAGAAAAGTCACTGAAGCCAGAGTCCTGCAGGCTTCCAAGAGAGAGGTCTGATTCTTACCTCGGGCAGTCACAGCGTGAGAGACGTCCACCTGGAGCACGCCTATAGGAGCTAGAGGACATGGAGGAGGTAAGCCAGGAGGAGGTCTTCCTCCGTCCCCGCCAATTAAAAACCTGAAAAAAGGCCACGTACGAATCAGTGAGGAGTGGGAGTGTTTGTGGGCGCAGTGCTTGCTCCCCGAACCCTCCCTTAACACGGGCAAGTCAGCTTCCCAGCTTGCAATCAGCTGATTGCAAGCTGGGAAGCTTCCCATAGACTGCCGTGTGTCCGGCGCACGGACACTCTTAAAGGGCTTTTTTTTTTTTTTAGCTTGGGGGGTCAGCGCCCATGCGCCCCTTATGGATGGGCCCCCACTGGTTGGGAGGAGGGTTGGGTGGTGGTGTTAAAAACTGTGAACTTTACACTGTGATGTTTTTAATCTATTTGGGTTTCAGAATGGGTTGCACAATTCCAAAATAAATATTTTTGCAAAGGTTTATTTTGTATGGGGAAACTCTGATGTGTTTTTATTGAATACACATATATTGAATATACACAAGACCAGTCAATCTAGCAACATGGAAGTTGCCATTGCTAAATTGTTTTTGAAAATGCAAAAAAACTCATATGCACATGCTTGTTCCAGGTCAGTGACTTAGCAAGAGAAGAATAGAGATAATGGCCCTGGTTGCAACACCTTAAAGAATACACATCAATAGTTGCAGCTCCCATATTTCTCTTTAACATAATGCTTTCTTCTGCATATTTATTTATTATATTTGTAGTGCTACCCCTACAGGACCTGCTTGGTAGATTGGGCTCTCTGTTCTTCTTCCTCAACTGAGGGCATCAGCTTCACTGACACACCAGGTTAAGGAAATGGATACTGCACTGCTACTGGGAGCACACATATCAATACCCTGCACACAACTAAAGTTCAGTATCAAAGAACAAACATCAGTCTGGTTAGTGGTAAATAAACTCAATATATTGCCACGGGTTGCAGTAAATGGCAGTATGCACATATATAATAATTAAAGGATTGGATAAATCCCAATTCACTAGACAATATGTTCACTAGGCTATAACAGCATAGAATGGAGTTCTATGCCACTAAATTAGCGTAAAACTGGTAACAAATTAAATCAGCAATAAGTAATGGCGTTAGAAAACAGTAAAAGCAATGGTAATCATGATAACTCTACTGTAAACAGTAGGTAGACTATATTCACTTTAGAGTGCACTCTTTATGAATTGCAGCAATGAAATTTAAGACCCTCTGAAGATGTACCTCTTACTAGGGACAATATGCAAAGTTCTTGTTAAGCAGTCTATGAGTAAACAGTCTTTAGCGCTAGTTCTTCATATGGCTAGCATTGGGGTCCAGTCTGCCTGCATTAAAGTGGATGTAAACCCAATGTCATCCTTTCTAAACTACTGCCATAGGGGTTATCTATAAGGATATACATGCCTCCTGCATGTATCTTTACCTGTCAAATGTCTCCCCTCTGTCTGTTATTAGACCCGAAAAACTGCATATTCTGTGGGTGGGTCTGTTGTCTGGAGCTCGGTGGGTGGAGTCGTGATGCCAGTAGACTCCCCGCCCACCTCTACACTCCCCTTGTCAATATGCATTTTCTCCTGTGTATTTCTAACACTGAACTTCTGCTGAACTTCTTCTATCTCTAACATCCAGTGAAAAGACAGGAAAGTAACCACATGACTTCAGCATGCTAAATCATGCTGAGGTGTGGAACAGCCAATCCTAGCAGAGCTGCTGAAGAAAGGAGTGGGGTTGGGAAATAAAAAATAATGCCTGTGTCTTAGGCTAGTGCACGAGATGTAAATCACCTGTCACTCACAGCAAGGGGGAGGATTTGACAAAGTTTTTCTCAGTTTGTCAAGATTTTTCTCACTGAACAATAAAAGAGGATTGCTCAGAGATGGATTAACTCTGTGTGGCAAGACTGGGCTCAAATGATAGGAAATCTTATACTCTACAGTATGATATAAAAAAAAAAATTTCGGGTTTACATCCACTTTAAATGATTCTGCTAATTAGATAGCCAGCCCCTATGTTTTTAGTCTCTGCAAGCAGCAACAAGGTTATTGACAACAGTGTCCTCACCCCAGTCCCAGTGATACAACAACAAGGGTCTCACTGTTTAGATGTCAGGTCACATCTGGATCTGCCTGGAGAGACTTCGGTCCTCAGCACACAACTGCAGGCTTGTAGCAGGTTGATGTGCGCACAGGAGTGTGTAGACTTTGGTCTCCTCGCAGCAGAAACAAAGTTCTTCAGCATTCAACTTGAGAAAATATAACTTTCTCTTCCCTTATACCTAGCTCGCATTGGGAATTTTAGTCCAATTGTCCATGGACCGCCATAGTAAAGTTTCTTTCTCAAACTTCATCTCCCATAATTTCATGCTGCCACATTAATTCTAGCTTCTACTTGCATAGCCGCATAGCTTCATAGTTGCTTAATTGCTTACTATCCACCAGTGGCATGTGCAGAACTTTCTATTATCTGAAGGAATATGTGCAACAAGACTTGTGATTCCATACGATAAGTGCATAAGACTACTATATACCAGGACAGCCACTTATTTGCAATATTTGCTATTTGCAAATCTGCCTATCTTGCAGGGGTATATTGTATTTAGCATTTTACTGTGGGTAATTTATTCTGAGTGCAGTTTAATAATCATGATTGTTTATTCATCAGATCAGCTAAAGACGCTGGATAAAACTGGTCGAATTTCACAGAGGGTAGCTGATTGTGACAGACCTAGTCGGGAGAGAGACTTTTGGAGGGGACTGAATGCTAGCCTCTTGCCGATCGATATTACTGTGGATTCGTGGCCTGGTCCCCCAGGACACACAGACTCTGGGGACCCTGGATTTGCCCTATTAGAAATAGTGGCTGATTCATAATGCTGGGACAAATACTGTTAGGAGATGCTGATGTCAATTCCAGCCACCTGTCTGTCTGTTGCCTGCTAGAATGTGTATTGTAGATAAGTCTCTAGTATGGGATCTAAGAGTCATTAGAGCCCCATTGTTGTTTGTGTTAATTAACTCTGCTATTGTGATAATGTTGATTGGGTTTTCTGAGCTACAAGACGGCCAGTCTGGCCTAAAGGTCATGTCTGAGTCATCTAGGCTGTCTAAAGGGATTAGTTAATTAGCCCATGTTAATTAGGTTTCTGGTCACAGGTGTATGTTCAGAGTAATATGAGCCGGAGGTATGCACCTCCTCTTTTACTGCATAAAGGAGCCTGTATTTTTCAATAAAAGAGATTCCTGTTTGAACTTACATACAGCCTGCCTGGTGTTTGTTCTGAGCTACACAACTGGATTAGAATGGCACATAGCTGTAGTTCTAGTCCCAGAGCATCGGATGACCGAACCATCAGATGTTGCGATCTGCAATCTGATTCTATAGCCGCAGAGGAGTGTCGGGAGAGTGGAACCGAGCGAGCAAGGGGCTCGTTACATTGGTTGGCAGCCGTGGGATTTGCTCTCCAGTTACTGGGACACTCCAAACCAGCCTGCAGGAGAGCCACGCTGAAAGACTTACTTGAGAGCCATGGAGGGAATGGTGGGATCGTGCTTCCTTGCCGTGAACACATCCAAACCATCACCTGGATCCAAGGTCCAGCAGGAGAGGAGAGGTACAGATACCAGCCACCATGGAAGAGGAATTCAGAAGGAGGTTGTGAGAGATGCAGATACAGCACAGAGGACCAGTATCAGAGCAGGCCCTGCTAGGATGGTTTGATTCTATCCGCTGCGAACTCTGTAAGGAAGCGCTAGCCTGTGAGCAGCGAAACCAGGGAAAGTTCTCCCCTCCATCCATGTAAGGTACTGGTCACAGTATGAAGTGTGAATGCTGTTATTGGGGGAACAGCCGAACCAGGAGTGGACAGCTGAGTTAAGCAGGCTAACCTGGGCAGAAATGCGGTTGGACGAAAGCTACAGAGCCCTCCAGTGGTATGTAGCCCAAGTGTGCCCGTGGACAGTGGATGACAGCCCCATGGAAGGCTTTGACTACGATGGCCTGGGATTGTTGTACTGGAGGCTGTCCAGGGACCCTGACTTTGGGAGTGATCGGGAGTGGCGTTTGGAGGAAATAATGGAGCACAGAGAGCGAAGACTGAATGTCTCGAAAGTGCACTGGGCACAGGAAGATTTGGAGTTTCTGGCCATTCAGGAATGGGAGCTTGAGATGGCCTACAGACAGCTGCTAGACTCCGCTCAGCAGCAGGGTGGGGCTCCCTTTGCCTGGGACTATCAGGAAATACCAGTTGACAACTCTGAAGTCCTGGCTGAAGAGTTGACAATGTGGCAGAGTAACAGTGTGCTTTGCCAACCTGGCCCTGCAGCTATGGAGGCGGAGGCCTTATGGTGGATGCAGCAAGTGCTGACTGACCTTGATGAACCTGTTTCTGCATTGGATGATCTTGGATGGAGGAATGTGCCTGTCCAGCAGCATGCCAGAGAATCGGCAGTGGAAAATCTGAAGATTGCCGTCCCCAAACCTGAAGTGCTGACAACAGGGCAGAGCTCTGCTAACCTCTGCCCAGCACTGATAGCATCTTCTGGGTTCCAGGGACAGGAGATGGTAAACCTTTATCCCCAGGCACCAGTTGCAGAGACAGGGGATTTGACAGACTTTTATGCTGAGGAAGAACAACCTGGTGAGCCTCCAGCAGAAGAAGAGCTGTTATTAGGGCCAAACTTCACTGTGCTCTGCCCAGCACCAGCAGAAGTATCTGTGAAGTTACAAGGAACTTCCCCAGCTGAAGCGCTGGCAACCGGACAGAGGGTCCAAGATCTCTGCCCTACACCTGCGGCGGTTCCAGAGGCTCAGGGTGAGAAGGAGGTGGTCACTTCCCAGCAGCAGATCAGGATACAGGGGGAGAAGGGAGAGGAGGTGTTCGTCGTCCCTCCCCAACAGTTGGCCAGTGTGGAGGAAGTGGTCTTTCCTCCCCAGCAAAGATCCGTGCACCTGGGAGACAGTACCACAGACATATCGTCCCAACATCCAGATGAGGGAATGGAAAAGGAAGCAGCCGGCTCACCTCCCCAATGGCAGCTACACAGTTTGGGAGTGGAGGAAGCCCACCTCCTGCCCCAACAGTTAGCCGGAGCAGATGGTGTGGGGTTTCCAGCAGAAGGGCTGGCAACAGGGCCGAATACTGCTGGACTCTGCCCTCAGCTAACAGAGGATGGATTTCCTGTGAAGGTGGATGGAACTTCAGTCTCCACCTGTATACCCCAAGGATGCTGGGCAGTCGGCCCAGATCCCCAACAGCATGACAGAGTGAGCCCAGACACCCTGTCTTCTCTCCAGCGGCAGAAAGGACTCCAGGGAGAAGGGCCAGTCCAGGCCTCTCTCCTGCGGCAGATATGTTCTCTGAGAGAGGCAGAGGTTGGCTGGGTGAGTAATGCTTTGTTTGGAACACTTTGTTTGGGGTACTGTGTGGGTACAGGCATTAGAGGACTGGAACTACTGACTAACTTCGGAGTCAACCCGTCTGGGATCTCCTCCTGTGTTAGTCTCCTGCCGAAAGGGGAGAAATGTGACAGACCTAGCCGGGAGAGAGACTTTTGGAGGGGATTGAATGCTATCCTCTTGCCGATCGATCGTGGGCCCTGGCATTTGGGGGAACGGTGCTCTTTGTGAGCTGTATGCCTGGGGACCCTTGAGGTGGTATTAATGTGGATTTGGGGCCTGGTTCCCCAGGACACACAGACTCTGGGGACCCTGGATTTGCCCTATTAGAAATAGTGGCTGATTCATAATGCTGGGACAAATACTGTTAGGAGATGCTGATGTCAATTCCAGCCACCTGTCTGTCTGTTGCCTGCTAGAATGTGTATTGTAAATAAGTCTCTAGTATGGGATCTAAGAGTCATTAGATCCCCATTGTTGTTTGTGTTAATTAACTCTGCTAATGTGATAATGTTGATTGGGTTTTCTGAGCTAAAAGATGGCCAGTCTGGCCTAAAGGTCATGCCTGAGTCATCTAGGCTGTCTAAAGGGATTAGTTAATTAGCCCATGTTAATTAGGTTTCTGGTCACAGGTGTATGTTCAGAGTAATATGAGCCGGAGGTATGCACCTCCTCTTTTACTGTATAAAAGAGCCTGTGTTTTTCAATAAAAGAGATTCCTGTTTGAACTTACATACAGCCTGCCTGGTGTTTGTTCTGAGCTACACAACTGGATTAGAACGCACACAGCTGTAGTTCTAGTCCCGGAGCATCGGATGACTGAACCATCAGATGTTGCGATCTGCAATCTGATTCTATAGCCGCAGAGGAGTGTCGGGAGAGTGGAACCGAGCGAGCAAGGGGCTCGTTACACTGATAAACTATAGAAAGTGGGTTTATCTATGTCCTCTGAGCCTACATGCTCAAATTTTTTTTTTTTAAATACTCTAAAAGTTGCTGAAAGCGGCATAGGCAAGTTCAAAAATAAAAAAAAAGACCTTAGGTTAGTGAGAGGATTAATTAATGCTCGCTCAGCTATAAAGAATGCCACTGCTATTCATGATATCATCTGTCTGCACAAACTGGATTATTTAGCAGTCATGAAAACATGGTTTTCCTCGGCCGTTCCCTCTAGAATGGATGAACTAGTGCCTAATGGCTATAGCATCATAAATCATGATAGATTAACAGGGAAGGGGGGAGGAGTGGCTCTTATATTTTGCTCCCAGCTGATGTTCACCAAAATTGATACAGAGGAAATGGTTTCTTCATTTGAATTTGCCTCTTTTCAGTGTAAACTAGGACCTGAAGAAACCATGGGGTTATTAATTATCTACCATCCCCCTAATAAATCAGCTGATTTCCTAGAGGAGATATGCCAAGTACTCATTAACCAGTCTTTGCGTTATAATAAAAACATTGTGCTTGGAGATTTCAACTGCTGGGCGGATGATGCTGAACATCTAGTCGCCCAGCAGCTGATAAATTTTGCTGCGAGTGTGGGGTATACCCAGGGTGTTAGCGGTCCCACTCATACGGCAGGCCACACTCTGGATTGGGTTCTATATGGTGGGCTCCTACTTAAGTTCTTTCCATCCCTTGAGATGATTTGGAGCGACCATCATTTAATCAGGTTTACCCATGATGTAAAAGCGAATAAAAAGGAACCTCATATTCCTAATAGAAACATCCCTGTAAAAATGATACGGAATATATCCAAAGTGTCTGCTGATGATTTTGGCAGACATTTTGTGAAAAACGTAGAAAATATAAGTTTTTTTAAATCCGAATCAGTCGCTGAAAAAATTGACCTTTTCAACGCTGCCATTATACAAAACCCTTGATTCCCTAGCTTCTTTAAAAAAAAACCTCTATAATAAGGGCACCTGAGAAAAATCAGCTTTGGTTCTCTCAGGAGACAAGAGAATTAAAATGGCAATGTGTGGCTGCTGAAAGAGCATATAAAATATATGATTAATTAAAAAAATTACAAGGAAGGTATCAGAAATGCCAAGAAAAAGATTTTTACAAACAAAATAAAAAACGCGGCCAACGCACCGGCAGAGCTCTTTAGGGTGGTGAGGCGATTGGCTAATCCCACGTGTGGTCAACCTGAAGAGAAAAACTGCTGAATTGTGCAAAATATTATCCCGTTATTTTAAAGAGAAAATAGAAATTATCAGGAAAAACATTTTATAAGTGGAGGTGGAAGAGATATGCCCACCTTATGCAGGGACTCGTTTCTCTGTATTTTATCCGGTGACTCCAGACGATAATAAAGTCATCCTCAAGTCTCTCAGAGCCTCATCCTCATAACTTGATCCCTGCATTGCGCAGTTGGTGAAGGACTCCTCAGATGCTCTGGCGCCTTTTATTGCAGACATTGTTATAGGGCGTACACACGGTCGGACTTTGTTCGGACATTCCGACAACAAAATCCTAGGATTTTTTCCGACGGATGTTGGCTCAAACTTGTTTTGTCTACACACGGTCGCACAAAGTTGTCGGAAAATCCGATCGTTTTAAACGCGGTGACATAAAACATGTACGTCGGGATTATAAACGGGGCAGTGGCCAATAGCTTTCATCTCTTTATTTATTCTGAGCATGCGTGGCACTTTGTCCGTCGGGTTTGTGTACACACGATCGGAATTTCCGACAACGGATTTTGTTGTCGGAAAATTTTATCTCCTGCTCTCCAACTTTGTGTGTTGGAAAATTCGATGGAAAATGTCCGATAGAGCCCACACACGGTCGGAATTTCCGACAACACGCTCCGATCAGACATTTTCCATCAGAAAATCCGACCGTGTGTACGGGGCATTAGTATGTCATTTGCTACCGTGGTCGTTCCATGTATTCTGAAGCAGGCGGTGGCTATACCCCTCCTAAAGAAAGCTAACGTGGAGCGTACCGCGTTGAGCAACAATCGTCCTATTTCCACCCTGCCGTTTTGGCTAAAATCATGGAGCGAGCTGCGGTATGGCAACTTCAACCTTACCTGGAGTCTAATAACATTTTTGATGACTTCCAGTCAGGATTCCAACCTGGGAGAGGTTCAGAAACAGGCCTAGTAAAAGTACAGGACGATCTACTCTGGGCGTTGGATGAGAATGAAGCTTCGGCCTTGGTACTTCTGGATCTGTCGGCAGCTTTTGACACCATTGACCATTCTATACTTGTGGATAGGCTGAAGATGGTGGCAGGAATGGATGGCATAGCTCTGGCATGGGTTGCCTCATTCCTGCGAGACAGGGTTCAGAGGGTAAAGTTGGGACCATTTTATTCCTCTGATAGCTCCCTGTCTTGCGGGGTCCCACAAGGATCGGCTTTATCTCCGATACTTTTTAACATATATATGAGGCCGCTGCTGTACATCATTCGTCGTCACAACCTCCCGTTCCATGTCTATGCTGACGACACCCAGATATACTTCAAATTATCCAAGAAAGGGTAGGACTAAGCCAAGCTGGCCTCCTGCTTGGAGGAAATCCAATCCTGGATGAGTGCCATTTATTTAAAACTAAATGGCTCCAAAACTGAATGTATCATCTTCAGTAACCAGGTATATTCCAACTTGCTTCCGTCCTGGCCGTAATCTTTTAAACCTTTTCCGATTCCGGCCACTCAGGTCAGTGATCTGGGTGTCATCTTTGACTCTAGGTTGAACTTGCGCCCTCAGGTAAATCAGGTGGTGAGTTCATGCCATTTCTCCCTAAGACTCCTGAGGTCGACTTTTCGCTATATCGCAGATTCTGATGAGATCGCCATGGTCAATGCCATTATCAGCAGTCAACTGGACTACTGCAATGCTCTGTACTCTGTGTGTTTGCCAGCTTGTACCATCTACAAGCTCCAGTTGATTCAGAATGCCGCAGCCAGGTCATTGACGGGTGCTGGTCGTTGTGACCACATCACTCCATCTCTTAGATCCCTGCATTGGCTGCCCGTGAAAGAACGTGTTCTGTTCAAAACTGGATCTCTTGTCAATAAGGCATTACATCAATGTGGCCCAGAGTACCTGAAGGAAAATTTTTTTTAAGTATGTGCCTACCCGATCCTTGAGATCAGCAGATTTGGCCATATTAAAGATTCTAAAATTTAAAAAGAAAACATGTGGAGGGAGAACATGTGAAGTACATGGAGCTGAAATTTGGAACTCCTTGCCTCTGAAACTGAGACTTAAGAATGATTTTCTGAGATTTCGAAAATAATTGAAAACCAAACAATTTGTACAAGCTTTTGGAGTCACCTAATTTTATTAGGGTGTGTTGGACAGACCCACAGGTTTTGATTTTGTATGTTGTCATGCTGGTATACTGGCTCTCTTAAGGTCTTTTAATGCCAATGTCTTTTGTTTTGTGCATCGAGGCCTTCAGGTAAGACTGCGTAGGTCAAGCATTTTAATAAATAAATAAAAAACCATGAAGTCTTTTGAGCTCCTTCTGCTTTTTAGCTCCTCCTGGTAGATGGAGGCGAGGTAGTGTTGACCCATTTAGCTGAAGTCCATTGGGAGCACAGAGAGCACTGCAGCATAGTGTCCTAAATTGATCTCTGTCTTTCTAGCCAACCACCCGTGCTACATTTTTATTACTTAATTTATGATGTGAAATGTCTTTTTGCAAAATGATCCACATGCTCAGCATTCCTGTACAAAAACTACTGTAATTGTAGGATAAGCCACACAGTCTATATTTTGCTACCAGCTTTAGCAGACAAGTATGAATTTATTTACTAAAGAGCAGTGTGTTCATTTTGCACAGTAAACATTTCCATAGTTTAAGCAATTGCATAGCAAAAATCCTATTTTCTTCTTAAATTTCCCTTGTATGGGTATTCAGTGTGAACAGAGTACCAGCTTTGCAAAGCTAAGTGAACATTTACTTTGCTAAGTGAACACGCTCTTCTCATTTAATAAATCAATCTCATAAACCCTACTCAGGGAGAGAAGAACAATAATGCATAATTACTCTCCAGCAATACTGCAGAGGAAGTATATCTTGCATGTATAATAATCTCCCATTACATTTATATGTTTACAAATTACCTATAGAAACACATTTTTAAAAAACATTAACATATTGATGGGATTGTTTATCACATTCACGTATATATCAAATAGGAATTAAAGAGACTGTATATTGCAATAGAGGTTCTTTGAAATTACAGGCAGCCCCTGAGTTATGAACATCCGAGTTACGAACAACTCCTACTTACAAATGGCCTCAATGCCGGCCGCTTGTGCTCCACGCTGGTTCTGGATACCTCCGAGCAGCTATCTTGCAGCGCCTGACACATCCCACACTGCAGTACTACACGTACTGCATGGCCAGAAGAGCCCCAGATAACATAACTGCATGCCCAGAAGACCCGGAACATCCCACATCCATGCACAGGTGGAAGTTACACGTACAAATGCAGTGTTCTGACTTACACACAAATTCCACTTACGAACAAACCTACAGTCCTTATTGTGTTTGTAACTTGGGGACTGCTGTATACAGACAACATCACATCAGTTTCTAATTATGTATTCAATGCTAGATATAATACAGTTACTGTATATCAAATAAGTAAAGCTTTAATGACCAGAGTAAAAAAATTCCCTTTGTGTAAAATAAAATGGCTTTCATACTAGCCTATAATGTAAAAATTACCAAAGACGAAAGTTGTATACTAGCATAACAGCCAGACTTCTGCATGCCTACTGTCATGTACAATTGTAGCAATCAGAAAAACAATTGTTAAATTCATAGAGTTTGGCTAAACCTTTCCTTATAAACACGTTTCCTATACTCTAATGCCGCGTACACACGAGCGGACTTTACGGCAGACTTTGCCTGGCGGACGGGATTTCGTCGGACAATTCGATGTGTGTGGGCTCCAGCGGACTTTGTTTTCTCAAAAGTTGGACGGACTTAGATTTGAAACATGTTTTAAATCAATCCGTCGAAATCGAGTCCGGTCGAAAAGTCCGCTCGTCTGTATGCTAGTTCGACGAACAAAAAGCCACGCTAGGGCAACTATTGGCTACTGGCTATGAACTTCCTTGTTTTAGTCCGGCCGTACGTCATCACGTACGAATTCGACGGACTTTGGTGGATTGTGTGTAGGCAAGTCCGTTCATTCAGAAAGTCCGTCATAAAGTACGTTGAAAAGTCCGCCGGGCAAAGTCTGCCGTAAAGTGCGCTCGTGTGTATGCGGCATAAGAGAATCTGGTGTTTTATATCTCTAATATAATGTTCTTAAAAAGGTACCGCATAGTATGTATTACATTACATTAATGGTTCCATTTTCTCCTCTTAAAGTGGTTGTAAACCCAGAAAAAAAAAAAAAAACAAACCCTGTAAAACAAAGACATAATGAGCTAGTATGCAGTGGTGTAACTGGGTTTCCAACCACTTTAAATCTGTAAAGCAGTATACCAGTAGGGTATATATTTGTGTGAAAAAGTATTTGCCCCCTTCCTGATTTTTTATTTTTTTGCATATTTCTCACACTTAGATGATTCAGATCATGACAAATTTTAATATTGCACAAAGATAACCCAAGAAAATCCAAGATGCAGTTTTTAAAATATTATTTAAATTATTAAGGGAAAAAAGCTGTCCAAACCTGCCTGGCCCTATGTGAAAAAAGTATTTGCCCCCTCCCATGCTGAATCATGAATGAACTGTGATTAACCACAATTTTTTGGAACGCTGAGTTCAAATTCACTTGCCACACCCAGGTCTGATTACTGCCAGACCTGTTGAATCAAGAAATCACATAAATAGTAGCTGTCTGACAAAGTGAAGCATACTAACAGATCAGAAAAAGCCACACATCATGCCACAATCTAAAATAGTTCAAGAACAGATTAGAAACAAAGTAATGTACATGTATTGGTCCAGGAAGGGTTTCAAAGCCATTTCTAAGGCTTTGGAACTCCAGTGAACCATGGGGAGAGCCATTATCCACAAATGGAGTGGTGAACCTTCCCAGGAGTGGCCGGCCGACAAAAATTACTCCAAGAGCATGACCACGACTCATCCAGGAGGACATAAAAGAACCCAGAACAACATCTAAAGAACTGCATGCCTCATTTGCCTCAGGTAAGATTACTGTTCATGATTCAACAATAAGAAAGAGACTGAGCAAAAATAGCATGGAACACAAAGGCTCATCTTACATTTACCAAAAAACATCTTGATTATCCCCAAGACTTTTAGGCAAATATTCTGTGGACTGATGAGACAAAAATGTAACTATTTGGAAGGCGTGCGTCCTGTTACATCTGGCATAAAACAAATACAGCATTTCATAACAAGAACATCATACCAACAGTCAGACGTGGTGGTAGCATGATGGTCTGGGGCTGCTTTGCAGCTTCAGGACCTGGACGACTTACCATAATTGATGGAACCATGAATTCAGAGCTCTACCAGAAAATCTTAAAGGAGAATGTCCGGCCATCGGTTCATGACCTCAGGCTCAAGTGCACTTGGATTATGCAGCAGGACAATGATCAGAAACACAGCAGCAAGTCCACCTCCAAATGGTTCAAACAAAGCAAAATGTAGGTTTTGGAGTGACCTAGTCAAAGCCCGGACTTAAATCCAATTGAGATGCTGTACTATGACCTTACACAGGCCGTTCATGCTGGAAGTCCATCCAATGTGGCTGAATTAAAACAATTCTGCAAAGAAGAGTGGGCCAAAATTGCTCCACAGCAATGTGAAAGACTCAATGCCAGTTATCGCAAACGCATGATTGCAGTTGAGGCCGCCAAGGGTGGCACAACCAGTTATTAGGTTTAGGGGGCAATTACTTTTTCGCATAAAGCCATGCAGTTTTGGACAGCTTTTTTTTCCTTAATAAATTAAACCAGCATTTAAAAACTGCACTTTGTATTTAATTGGGTTCTCTTTGTGTAATAAAAAAACTTGTTTGATGATCTGAGTCATTTAAGTGTGACAAATATGCAAAAAAATTTAAAAAATCAGAAAGGGGGCAAATACTTTCACACAACTGTATAGTGCAGTGGTTCTCAACTCCTGTCCTCAGGTCCCACTAACAGGCCAAGTTTGCAAGATAACTGAAATAGATCACAGGTGATATAATTTGCTACTCAGTGGTTTCATTATTCTAGTCTGTATCTTCCCAAGGTTATACATAAAATCTGGCCTGTTAGTGGGTCCTGAGGACAGGGTTGAGAACCACTGGTATAGTGCTTTTTGTCCTTATGCCCCGTACACACGATTGGACATTGATCGGACATTCCGACAACAAAATCCATGTTTTTTTCTGACAGATGTTGGCTCAAACTTGTCTTGCATACACACGGTCACACAAAGTTGTCGGAATTTCCGAACGTCAAGGACGGTGACGTACAACTTGTACGACGAGCTGAGAAAAATTACATTCAATAGCCAGTGCGGCTCTTCTGCTTGATTCCGAGCATGCGTGGCACTTTGTATGTCAGAATTGTGTACACACGATCAGAATTTGCGCAAATGGTTTTTGTTGTCTGAAAATTTGAGAACCAGATCTCAAATTTTGTGCAACGGAAATTCCGATGGAAACTTTCCGATGGAGCCTACACACGGTTGGAATTTCCGACAACAAGCTCCAATCGCACATTTTACGTCGGAAAACTCGTCCACGTGTACGCGACATAACACAAAGAGCACTGCGTTTAAATGTATTCAGGAATTATTTTAACTTGCAAGTACAATTAAAAATTATTATATTTTTAAAACAGGAATTGATACTAGTGATGGGCTAGTTATTCAGCTTACAGTCGGTCTCTTTACTGCCACCTCTGGCTGCTTCCTGCATCTGCACCCCTCGTGTGTACTATATTTTGGATTGCAGCTCCTCTCATGTCTCACATGGACATGTAGAAACAGGACCTGGGACAAGGAAGACCACCTTACAAATGGGGGCTGTGAGTACAAATGAAGGTAGGAGGCTGTTTGTGTACAGGGGGGCAGCTGAGTGTGTACAGATAGGTGTGTGTGTGTGGGGGGGGGGGGTGTGTTAGCTGAGTGTGTACAGGTAGAGGTGTGTGTGTGGAGGCATCTGAGTGTGTACAGGTGTGTGTGTGGGGGGGGGGGGCTGTGGGGAGCTGAGTGTGTACAGGAGTGTGTGGGGGGGTGGGGAACTGAGTGTGTACAGGTTTGTGTGCATGGGGGGGTGGGGAGCTGAGTGTGTACAGGTGTGTGTGTGTGGTTGGGGGGCAGCTGAGTGTGTACAGGTGTGTGTGTGTGGGGGGCACCTGAGTGTGTACAGGTGTGTGTGTATGTGTGTGGGTGGACAGCTGAGTGTGTACAGGTGTGTGTGTGTGGGTGGGCAGCTGAGTGTGTAGAGGTGTGCGTGTGGGGGGGGGGCAGCTGAGTGTGTAAGGTGTGTGTGTGGGGGGGGAGCTGAGTGTGTATGGGTGTGTGTGAGGGGGGGTAGCTGAGTGTGTACAGGTAGGTGTGTGTGTGTGGGGGGGGGGTAGCTGAGTGTGTACAGGTGTGTGTGTGTGCGTGGGCAGCTGAGTGTGTACAGGTATGTGTGTGTGTGGGGGGGCAGCTGAGTGTGTAGAGGTGTGCGTGTGGGGGGGCAGTTGAGTGTGTACAGGTGTGTGTGGGGGGGAGAGCTGAGTGTGTACAGGTGTGTGTGTGACGAGGCATTTGAGTGTGTACAGGTGTGTGTGTGGGGGGGACTGAATGTATACAGGTGTGTGTGTGTGTGGGGGGGTGGGCAGCTGAGTGTCTATGAGTGTGCTGGTGGCTGAGTGCATAGACGTGTGAGGGGGGCTGAGTGCATAGACGTGTGAGGGGGGCTGAGTGCATAGACGTGTGAGGGGGGCTGAGTGCGTAGACGTGTGAGGGGGGTCTGAGTGTGTAGATGTGTGAGGGGGCTGAGTGCGTAGAGGTGTAAGGGGGACTGAGTGCATAGAGGTGTGAGGGGGACTGAGTGTGAGAAGTGTGATGAAGGGGCTGAGTGCGTAGAGGTGTGACGAAGGGGCTGAGTGCGTAGACGTGTGAGGGGGGCTGAGTGTATAGAGGTGTGAGGGGGCTGAATGTGTAGAGGTGTGAGGTGGCTGAGTGCGTAGAGGTAGGAGGGGAACTGAGTGCATAGAGGTGTGAGGGGGACTGAGTGCGTAGAGGTAGGAGGGGGACTGAGTGCATAGAGGTGTGAGGGGGACTGAGTGCGTAGAGGTAAGAGGGGGACTGAGTGCATAGAGGTGTGAGGGGGCTGAGTGCGTAGAGGTAGGAGGGGGACTGAGTGCATAGAGTTGTGAGGGGGACTGAGTGCGTAGAGGTAGGAGGGGGACTGAGTGCATAAAGGTGTGAGGGGGACTGAGTGCGTAGAGGTAGGAGGGGGACTGAGTGCATAGAGGTGTGAGGGGGACTGAGTGTGAGAGATGTGACGAAGGGGCTGAGTGCATAGAGGTGTGAAGAAGGGGCTGAGTGTGTAAAGGTGTGAGGGGGGCTGACTGCATACAGGCATGATCAGTGAAGGGGGGTGCCAGATATAGGATCCGCCCCGGGTGCCAAATGAGCTAGGTACGCCCCTGATTCCTTGGCTTACATACAGTATCCAACCTGATTCATTTTAAGGTTTACACTTTCAAAAAAAAAATCAAGCTAAAGCCCTCAATTTTCTAACAATTGCCAAGCAGTGGCAAAAACACATAGTTACACAAAATTACATATATTTTACACAAATTAGATAATTTTACACAAAATACATAATTTAACATACGCTTCGCAATCAGCTCGCATTAACAGGTTGTGATTTTGATGCCATGCGAATTTGCAGTGAATTTGCACTTCATTTAGTGTTGACCAGCCGGTTCACACTAAATGCGGTGCCAATTCACAGTGAATTCACTGCAAATTCGCACTGTATCAAGATCACAACCTGTTAATGCAAACTGATTGTGGAGTGTATGCCAAGTTAATGACATTCCACAATCAATTTGTAAAACGCAGCGAGATTGGTGCAGACAAAAAAAGGGTCCTGCATGAGTTTGGTCTGAATGCGATGCAAATTCAGCCGTACAGTTTGTATGGCTGAATTTGCATCTCATAGACATTGCATGTGATCTGCACAGCAATGCTGTGCGAATCACATGCGATGTCTCGCATTGCACAAGTGTGAACCGGCCCTTTAACAGCATGCCTGGAGGATACCCTTAACATCTGTGTGATGTATAAAGCCCACTACAACAAATCCGACATTTATAAAGATAAAAAAATGCTGTTTACATTTCCAACAGCTAAATGACAGCTCCTAGCTGCTTCGCTATGCTTGTAAAGAAAATGAATGAAGATTACCTTCTTTTATATCAGATCCTGATCCCAGATAATAGAAAAACAGCATGGGGCCCCAATAAAAATATATACCAAACCCTTATTCTTTGATGAGGGTCTGGTATGATTGTCATGGGGGACCCCACAAAAAACAGCGTGGGTCCCTGAAATTATATACCTCACTCTTTGGTTTTTAAGGGATAACTCCACACAGAAAAAGCATGAGGACTCCTTCATAAAACATTCCAGACACATATTCGAACATTCAGCCTGGCAGACCTGGAAAGGGGGATGAGCATGTGCCCTCCAACCATACTAGGCCACATGTCCTCAACATGTGGAGGGTGGTATCCCCCTGGCAAAGCACCCTATCCCCAAAGGGTTCCTCCCCACAACCCTGGCTTGGTTGTGTGAGGGTCCATGGGCAGGGAGTTTCTCAGGATCTGAAAGTCCCTTTAAAAATAGATAATGCAGAGCACCTAGAAACCACCCCCACATGAATAAGCCTTCTGTGATTGGACAAGGTGAAGAGTTTGAGTTCCTTGCCTCACCTCTCTTCCTTGTCCAATCAGAGAATGCTTTGCATTCATTCACAAAATGAAAAGCATGCTCTGAATGGTGCCCATATCAAGCAGCAGACATTCTGTGTTCAGTATACAGGAGTAGAGATGTAAAATTTCCTGAAATTTTAAAGCCATGGGGAAAATGAAAATTTTGGAAAAACTAATTAAAAAAAATAAATGTGGAGTAGTTTTACAAATTGAAAGTCATTTTGTTACACTGAGAAGGTGAAATGCAGTGTATATAAAAGTATTATGCTTGAAATAAGAGTACAGCTTATTCAGTAAATAAACTAAACTTGCTTTTTAAAATTGTATTTTTTTATTACAAATTGAATAACAAGGACTGTATATGTTAACCACTTCAGCCCCGGAAGATTTGGCTGCTCAATGACCAGGCCATTTTTTGCAATACAGCACTGCGTCGCTCTAACTGACAATTGCGTAGACAATTTACGTCCTTTTTTTCCCCACAAATAGAGCTTTCTTTTGGTGGTATTTGATCACCTCTGCGTTTTTTCTTTTCAAATATTTTATTGGTAATTTCACATACAACTGTTACATTAAGTTCAATACAAAGTATCGTAAGAACAGATGACAGTGTACATAAAAGTAATGTAGAAGAACATGAGCATACAGAAAACTGGATAATATAACAGCAGGAATATTCTTAACCAAGCAACATGCTGGATCAGTATGATTAGATATATGATAGATTAAAGGGAGCTATGTTCCCAGTTTTACTACAATAAGGTGTTGACCATTCCCCAAGAACAGCGGTGGGGAGGCCACCAAAACTATTGCATGTAACAGAGTACATTACCAATATTTAAATTTGGAGGGTAGAGTGGGGTAGAAGAGTGAAAAGAGGAAAAGTAGTAGTAAAGAGAGGGGCTAAGAGAGGGAGATGTGGGTAGGAGAAGCAGAGAGGGAGGAGGTATGGGTTAGCCCGCGCGGGCACAGGAACTATTCCAGAGTCTCCAGGTGATGTTAAGTCCCACCTAAAGTAACACCTTGCTTTCGTCAATATCCGCTGGTAAAATATGTTCAACCCAGGGTTGCCAGGTTCTGGAATGTTGAGGGACTTTATCTAGAATTCTTGCTTCAATTTTGCTATGTATCATTGCTTGGGTAATCCTATTCTTCATTTCGACTATGTTAAGAGTGCCTGTTTTCCAAGCCTTAGCAATCGTCTGTTTGGCTGCGGTAAATAAGTGTAAGAGGAGACGGAGTTGTGTTCTGGTGTAATCTTGCGGAAAAAGGTTAAGGAGGGCCACTGTAGGGCCAGGAGATAAGGTAATTTGGTGGAGGGTGGATGCCATCTGGAATACCGTTGCCCAAAAGCACTGCACCAGGGGGCATGTCCACCAAATATGTAAGTGCGTGCCCCTGTCTCCACACCCCCTAAAACAGCTTGGAGAGGACTCAGGTAGAAATTTAGCGATTCTAGCTGGAACAAGATACCAGCGCATTAACACTTTATAATTCGCTTCTGAAGCGACAACATTTGGGGATGAGTTTTTTGTTTTAGACCATATGGTCGTCCAGTCATCCAGTTCAAGGGTAACATCGAGGTCCCTTAACCATCGCTGTGCATAGGTGGGGAGATCTGGGGGTGGTAATGTAAGGTGGGAGTATAGACGGGTAATGATACCTGGGGCATGCGGGTCCGAGTTGCACATATGCTCAAACTCAGTTAGAGTGTCTAGCCCAGAGTTAGATTTTATGATTGTTTGCACAAAATGTTTAATTTGGAGGTAGCGGAAACATTCTCTGTAGGGGAGTTGTGCTTGCTCCTGGATACTTGGGAATGATTTTACAGAGTCTCCACTAACTAGATCGCAAATGCGAGTCAGACCCGCCTGGACTCAGGCATGGAATGAAGCTGGCTCTGTGCGAGCTGGGTAGAATTGGGGGTGGCCTAGATAAGATAGAAGTGGGGAGTGTGGAGAAATTAGTTTAAAGGGGATTTTCAATCTGTCCCATAATTTAAGCGTGTATTGTGTTAGTGGATTAGTTATGGGTCTACGTGCTGATGTAGGGAGCCATAGTAAATTAGCTACATTAATTGGGTGTAAGTCTATGGCCTCGAGGGCAACCCAAAGCGGTGTCTTCGTTTTAGCATGGTATAATATTGACTGGGCTAGACGAGCTGCATGGTAATAATGTGAAAAGTTGGGAATGCCCAGGCCGCCACAGAGCTTGTTACGGAGGAGAACCGGTCTCACCACTCTGGGTCTAATAGGACCCCAAATGTATTTGAAAACTTTGTTTTGTATAATCCTATGATAGTAGGGTGGGACTGTAGTAGGGAGCACTCTGTACAAGTACAAAAGCTTTGGCAATAGAGACATTTTTACAGCTGCGATACGCCCCAACCAGGAGACGCATAGTGGTAGCCAAGAATTAGGTAGTGAAGATAATTGGGAGAGCATTGGGAGGTAGTTAGATTGGAACAGTTTGGATGGGTCTTTAGTTAACTTGATCCCTAAGTAGGGAATAGATGAGGAGGACCAGTGGAAGGGAAAATTTCTACGTAATGTTTCAAGATCGGCTTGTGGCAGAGACACATCGAGGACCTTGGATTTGGATTGGTTGACTTCAAGTCCAGATATGCGAGAGAATTTATCTAAGGTGTTCATAAGGTTTGGTAATGTAGTGTGGGGTGACGTAATAAACATTAGTGCATCGTCAGCAAAGAGGCACAATTTATGGGAAACTGATGCTACTTCCAAGCCTCAAATATCAGGGTTAGATCTAATCAGGGCTGCTAGAGGTTCGATAGTGAGTGCGAACAGCAGGGGAGATAAGGGGCAGCCCTGTCTAGTCCCCCGTGCGATTGGGAAGG
The DNA here is from genome assembly GCA_037952925.1 of Lithobates clamitans. NCBI lineage: Eukaryota > Metazoa > Chordata > Amphibia > Anura > Ranidae > Lithobates > Lithobates clamitans. The sequence continues at coordinate 621,429 of JBBGZY010001140.1, forward strand.
GATCCGACTTAAATCCGGAATAGTGCACATATGCTTGTGGGTAGTTGTAGAGGGCGTTGATCCAACTTAAAAAATTTGGGCCGAAGCCCCAACGCTGGAGGATATAAAATAGGTAGGGCCAGGAGACTGTGTCAAAAGCTTTCCGTATATCTAGGGAGAGGAGATGCATAGGGATCTTACGGGAGCGGGCCAGGTGTTGTAGAAGAATTACACGTCTGATGTTGTCGCTCGCTTGTCGTTTGGGTATAAAGCCAACCTGGTATTTGTGTATTAAACCTCCAATGATGGGATTGAGGCGTAGGGCAAGGAATTTGGCTAAGATCTTGATATCTACATTGAGAAGTGAGATTGGCCTATAGTTGGACCATAATGTACTGTCAGTGTTTGGTTTGGGGATCATTGAGATAAGGGCTGTCAATGTGTCTCTGCCAAAAGAGTGTTGCTTTAGTATGGTGTTAAAAGTATTGGTGAGAAGGGGAGATAGTTCTGCAGCAAATTTTTTATAATAGAGACTGGGAAGGCCATCAGGGCCCGGGCGCTTATGAGGTTTGAGGGTTTTGATGGCTGCTAAAACTTCATCTGTCGTGATCGTACTCTCCATGAGCTCGCGACTGGCTTCAGACAGGGTTGGGATAGGTAAATTATGAAACAGTTTCTCTGCTTGGAATGGAAACGCTGTTTTAGAATCATAGAGATTTGCTAGCTGTTTACGGAACTCCGAGAGAACCTTAACAGGATTGGTAGTGATTATGTCTTTAGCCAGTCTGAGTCTAATAGGAATACGAATACGGTCTGGTCTGCGTAGGCGTAAAGCCAGGTAGGTGTCCGGTTTGTTCGCTTTGGTGTAGATCGTGTGGCTAGTCCTACGGATAGCCTTATCAGCCGTCTCAGCCAGAAATAAATCTAGTTCTAGTTTAATTTTTTCTAACGTTAATTTGTGTGTTTCGGTTGGGTTGGATTGGAATAAAAAGAAACTATCGTGGTAATCTGATTCAAGTTGACGTAATTTGTGTTTCTTGTCTCTATTAAGGTGCGACGCCACTGAGATGCATGTGCCTCGTATTATGGGTTTATGTGCTTCCCAGAGCAGGATGGGGGAGATGTCTGGGGTGGCGTTGTGTGTAAGATAGTCCTTAAGGGCTACCTGGATATCCAGACAATATGATGGGTTGGTCAATAGAGAGTCATTCATGCACCATGATCTGTTGGTAGCTTGTGGAATTAAGGATGACACTGTGGTGATAACAGCACAATGATCTGTCCATGTAATTGGTTGGATGTGTGAGTGGAGGAGGAGTGGGGCAGATGCTATGGAAATGAATATATGGTCAATCCTGGAAAAAGATTTATGTGGGTGTGAGTAAAATGTATAATTTTTCTTAGTGGGGTTGAATTCTCTCCAAGTGTCCAGGAGGGAGGCCATCTGTATTCGTTTACGAAATTGTGTAGAAGGAGTGTAATGTTCTGGGGCATAGGGCGATTTATCTATGTGTGGCTGCAACACTGAGTTGGAGTCACCGCACAGAAACAAGGTTCCCCTGCAGTGTGTTTTCACAACTTGTAATAAATGTGAAAAAAAGGGGTTCGGATTTGTGTTGGGGGCGTAATAGGAGACGAAGGTTGTGGTTATGTCCTGCAATAGTCCCACGAGGATGAGATAGCGACCTTCAGGGTCTTTTATCTCAGACAGGGGGATAAATGGCATGGTGTGGTGGAAAGCTACCAAAACTCCTCTATGTTTTGTGCTTGCTGAAGCAGTAAATACTTGTGGGTATTTAGAGCTAAAGAAGCTCGGGGTTTGGTGTGTGGAAAAATGGGTTTCCTGGAGGGCTACGACTTTAGCCTTTAAGGATGCAAAAGGTTTGAAATGCCTTTACTCGCTTATGTGGTGAGTTTAGTCCCTTAACGTTTAGGGTAAGGATTTCAAGTGGGGCCATTATAGGGTGTATGGGAAGCCAATGACAAAGAGTACAGGGCCCGCGTGAGCCGACCGACACAGAAGGTTAGAGAGTAAAAGTGTAGAATCAAAGAGGGGGAGGAAAGAAGGGAAGGAGAGGGAGAGCATAGGGTGTCGGGCGAAGTACTGAGTGATCCCCCTAATAAGGAGGCAGTAAGTCAGTAGTGCCCGACCAATGTGTGCACCGGCTCTGCAACCGAAAGTCTGGTCAAAGAGTGAGTGCACCGTAGAGAGGGTGAGCATTGACTGCTCCCCGCCGCAAACGAGGATAGTAAGAACAATTTAAAGTTAAGTAAAGTGGAAAACAAACAATAAACAAAAAGGAGGAAAAAAATGCAAGTTATTTCCTATTGCCCCCAGGTAATGTATATAACAGTAAAATATCAAAATAAAAGTGGAGGGTGGGGAATGTAAGAACGAAAGGTACAGTTCACTTCAGTAGCAGATAGGTGAGTTCTCGATTAGTGTCATTCCGATGAGGGGTCAATATCTTAGGATTACAGGAAGGATAGGAGGGGAAGGAAGGAGAGGGGAAAAGGGGGGAGGGGAGAGATGTAGACAGGAGGAGAGGGGGGGGAGAAAGGGGGGAAAGAGGGGTAGGGGGGGAAAGGGGGGGAAAGGGGGGGAAAGGGGAGGGGGAAAAGGGGGGGAGGGGGGGAGGAGAGGCATGGGATGCTTACTAAAAAGATGTACGTGATAGTTGTGGCTTTTTAACCAAAGTGCAAAAGCTGCATTAGTAGGCCAGGTCAAGCACGCGCTAGGTATGTACATTACGCAAATGTGTATTTGAGAACAGCTTGGCTATAATATCAAATAAAAACTTTTAAAACAGTAAAAGAAAATAGAACAAAACAACTGAACCTGAGGAGGCCTTAAGTGGCCTGTGAGCCCTGAAGAGAAAACATTTTCTGAGTGCAGAGTGTCCGTACTCGACAGAGGTCTTCCAACAGGTCTCGGTCACAAGGGGGGTCTCTTGAAATGATGTGAAGTCAAGCACTGCAAGTGCAACCGAGTACCTGTGTGCTCAAAAAAGAGGGGTAGATAAGATAAAAAAGTCAGTTCCTTTGTCTTCAGCGTGGGGCTCGGGATTTCAGGCTGAGATAGGAATATTCGGATGATCTGGCTGGGGTTCCTTTCCGGATGGATGGTGGCCCAGGGTTATTCCGTTTAGGGGTCGTGGTGTATGGTTGAGAAGCGGATCTGGCTGGTGTGCGAAGAAGGGATGTATCCGAGTGGTTGGTCTGGGGAGACAGGTGAAGCGATTCCAGCAGTCTTTGAAGCGATTCTGGGGTGGTGCAGGTATGCTGCTGTCCTTGATAGGAGAATTGTAACGCGAATGGGAACCGCCACGTGTACTTAAGCTGGTGTTGTATAAGTACCTGCAGTTGAGGCTTCATAGCACGGCCTTTAGCAATCTTGAAGGGTGCTAAGTCAGAGAACAATTGGTACGTGTGACTTTGAAATTGAAGGGTGTTGTTGTTACGGGCGGCCGCCAGGAGCTGTTCTTTCGTGCGGAAGAAATGCAGCTTGATAATAATGTCCCTCGGTGGTCCATCAGTCTGGCGCCTGGTGAGTGCTCTGTGGATTCTGTCGAACTCAAGGCGCTTGATAGGTATGGAGGGCGCCAGCTCTTGGAATAGCGCTGTAGTGAACGATTGCAAGTCATCAATTGTTTCTGGAATGCCTCTGAGGCGTAGGTTGGATCCGCGGGAGCGGTTTTCCGCGTCCTTGAGGCGGGACAAAAGCATGGAGTTCTCCTCTCTGAGGGCTATTTGCTCCTGTGCCTGCTCTTGAAGGGTTAGTTCCATGTCATCAACCCTTGTTTCAAGGTCTGCTGTGCGTTGGCCTATCTCGCATGTCAGGCTATTGGTAATCTGGTCTGATGTTACTTTAAGGGCCTTGTGAAGCACAGTCTCCATAAGTTTCATGAAGGCAGTTTGTAACATACCTGTATTTGGAACGGATGGGGAACCGCCGAGGCTCTCCTGTATGTCAGTCTCATCTTCACTGTCAGGCATATCAGAGCGAGCAGGAGATGATGCTGAAAGTTCAGCCAGGGCCCGGGCCTTCGCCGCCATCTTGGAGGATGCGCGGGCCAGCGCTTCTTTGATAGGTTTTTGCTTGGATTTTCCGCGATGACCCGTTAGCACCATACCGGAAGGGGCTCTGATGTGGGGAGATGCGATCCCTGTGATAGCGGCTCCGAAACGCCGGTTCAGTTAGGCGCAAGAGTCCCGAGTGTGCGGCGAGGAGTGCGGAGCTTTACAGAGAAGCGTCTGCCATGTAAAGCCTCGCGCATGCGCCCCCACCTCTGCGTTTTTTATTTTTTGTGCTATAAGCAAAAGAAGAGCGACAATTTAAAAAAAAAAAACACAATATCTTTTAATTTTTGCTATAATAAATATCCCCAATTTTTTTTAAAAAACAAATTTTTTTCTAGGTTTAGGCCGATATGTATTCTTCTACATATTTTTGGTAAAAAAAATTGCAATAAGCGTATATTGATTGGTTTGCGCAAAAGTTATAGCGTGTACAAAATAGGGATAGATTTATGGCATTTTTATTATTATTTTTTTTACTAGTAATGGCGGCAATCAGCAATTTTTATTGGGCCTGCGATATTACGGCGGACATAACAGACACTTTTGACACATTTTTGGGACCAGTGACATTTATACAGTGATCAGTGCTATAAAAATGCTGTATAATGACACTGGCAGGAAAGGGGTTAACACTAGGGGGAGATCAAGGGGTTAGCTGTGTTCCCTAGGTGTGTTCTAACTGTAGAGGGGATGGGGTATGAACACACGATCTGTCTCCTCTCCCCTGAGAGAACCGGGATTTGTGTGTTTACACGCACACATCACACACATCCCCGTTCTTGTTCTATCATGAACGATCTCGGGTGCCCGGCAGTCATCGCTCCCATCGGGCACTTGCATCGGCTCCAGGGACATGCTTTGGGCATGCACGCGCACCGCCGGATGCGTCTTAAAGAGCCGATGTACAGAGCCAACCTGTCTCAGTATAACTGCAGCGGCTGGTCCGGAAGCGGTTAAGAACATTTCACCTATACATGAGAACAGGCAAGCGCCCCCTTTCCATCAAAAATTTAAAATCTTCCTGCTAATATACATTTTCAGTTATTGACAAAGCTGATCCATAAGCATATATTGCTCTTGTAAGAGCTTGATGAATGTTCTCCTGATTTCAGGTGTCATTTTATCTACAGTATAAATGTATTTTTGGGAGGCCGTGGTTTGTAATCTTTCCTTACTGGAAGATGCTGCTGGTAAAGAAACATTTTGTGATGATCCAGTAACAGCAGCAGAAAGAGTGTTTCTGGAATGAGAACTCTGGAAGAAAAAGCTACTCGCACTTTCATTCTGGTCCTCACCATTTCATTCTATAAATTATTTTTAATGTCCTTAGGGCACCTTTGGAATGCAAGGATGTATTTTGTTATCCTTGAAGCATTTGGAAAAGAAGATTTCTTCTCACAATATTTGCAAATTACAGCTTTTGCTTTTACAGAAATTGCACTGCGGAAGTGTTTCCACACTCTAAATGTTGGTCGTTACTTTAGCTGACAATTGCGTGGTCGTGCGACACTGTACCCAAAAAAATGTCCTTTTTCCCATAAATAGAGCATTGTTTTGGTGGTATTTGATCACCTCCGCAGTTTTTATTTTTTTGCGCTATAAACAAAAAAAGACCGACAATTTTGAAAAAAAAACAATAATTTGTATTTTCTGCTATAAAACACACCCAATAAAAAATTTTGAAAAATCGAATTTTTTCTTAAATGTAGGTCAATTTGTATTCTGCTACATATTTTTGGTCAAAAAAATCCCAATAGGGGTTTATTGATAGTTTTGCGGATAGGGGATAGATTTATGGCATTTTTATGTTTTTATTTATTTTTTACAAGTAACAGTGGGGATCAGCGATTTTTAGCGGGACTGCGACATTGCGGCGGACAGATCAGACACCTAACTGACATTTGTGACAGTTTTTTGGGAACCAGTGATATTATTACAGTGACCAGTGCTAAAAATATGCACTGACATTGTACTAATGGTACTGGCAGAGAAGGAGAAGTTAACATCAGGGGCTTTCAAGGGGTCAACTGTGTTCCCTCAGTGTGTTTACAACTGTGTGGGGGAATGGGCTGCCTGGAACAACACACGGATCCGTCTTCCCGCATAGCAGAAAGACTGGATCTCTGTGTGATCTCGTCAGAACGGAGATATGCCTTTTTTACTATGACAGATCCCTGTTCTGCACTGCGGAACGATCACGGGCAGCCGGCGAACATCGAGTCCACCGGACACGTTAATTGGCTCCCCCCGCTGGCCAATCAGCGCACGTGCGCCGCCCACAGTTCATTGTGTACGAGCCGACGTACAGCTACAGTGATTCACGCAGCGGAGCCAACCTCCTGCAGAATAACTGCTGCGGCTGGTCGGTAAGCGGTTAAAGGTTAATGAGATAAACTAATTTTTCAGACAAATTTACACTCTTACTTGTCAATTATGGTCTTAGAGGATATCTACTGTATCCCAACAATCACCCAACTGTAGGAGGTACAAAATGGAGCCTACAAGCAAACTAAACTGGAGTATTTCCCCTGCAGTGCCCCCTAGTGGAAGACATGCATATTTCTCTTGCTTGAGAACTGCAGTGAGAAGTACAGTGTTACTTGAATTGTATTTCAGGATTTACTTGACTTCAGCTAAGAGAACTTGCAATAATTTAAAGGAGTTGTAAAGGCAGAAGATTTTTATTAAACAATGATGTTTATTCAATTTTTTCAACATACAAAAGGGTGAACAGCGTATGTCGTGCATCAACAGATATAAACTGTGGTTAAGATGATTACAGCTAACATAGTCGTGCTTTAACCATACAGTTACAACGCATTTGTATGGTTTATAAGAATTGTCAAAAGGGACAAGAGATAATGTCTCCCATCACCAGTCACCCCCTTGGGAGCTCACTGTAACTCGGTGGCGGTGTCATCCTCACAAATCCATACTCATTTCTTTAGAAAAATCTTAGTACCCAAATAAAGCTCCGTAGTTCTATTATAGAGCTATTATTTCTTATATACTATGTAGCTTACTTATTTTATTTTACGTTTATTCTGGTCGGGACCTAGACCAGCTTTCAACCCGTCAATTGGGCACTCGCGCGGACCCCACGCCTCCTCATGGCGTCAGGGGCCACACGATGCCATACTTATCTAGTATAAGAAACAGGAAAGAGAAGTAAGAGAAAGGAGAAAGAAGAAGCAGTAATAGAGAACTGCCCAGAAAGGAAAAGGAAAAAGAGGCGAGAAATAGAAGGGGGTAAAGGGTGGGGAGGAGGGGTGGATGCACTCCTACAGGTAGCATATGTTTCAATTATCAGGCGTCCTACGTAGTTGTAAGATATCTGATCCAGGGTTCCCATATTTTATTGAATCCAGCAATCTTATCCTTCAAAATTGCCGAAAGGTGTTCATTTACCATTATCCATGAGAATTTGGTTTTTAGTAAGTGAAAAGGAATCGAGTGGGACCTCCAAGACTTGGCTATCGAAATTCTGGCCGCCACAAATATAAATGTGATGAGTCTACGCATTGGTTTTGATGCCCCCTGCACTGGGCGTCCCAACAGCGCGTGACGCAGAAGATTTTTTATCTTAATATGCATTAGGATAAAAAAAACCTTTTGTGTGTAGCAGCCACCCCAGCACCCCCCTAATTACTTACCTGAGTCCCATCTCTCTCCAGCAATGTCTAAGCTGTCCGGTATACTCCCCCTGATTGGCTGAGACACAGCAGTGGTACCATTGGCGCCCGCAGCTGTCAATCAAAGCCAGTCAGCCATTCGGGGAGAGAGAGGGCGGGGCTCCGTGTCTGAATGGACATACAGAGCTGTGACTCGGCTCCAGTGACCCCATAGGAAGCTGCTGAATGTGGGGGCACTCGATAGGAGGGAGGGGCCAGGAGCAGCAAAGAGGAACCCGAGAAGAGAAGGATCTGGGCTGCTCTGTGCAAAACCAACTGCACAAGACAGGTAAGTATCATATGTTTGTTATTTAAAAAACAAACAAAAAACTAGACTTTACAATCGCTCTAATGCCCCGGTCGGACTTTGTTCGAACATTCCGACAACAAAATCCTTTGTCTTGCATACACACGGTCACACAAAGTTGTCAGAAAATCCGATCATTCTGAACGCGGTGACTTAAAACATGTACGTCAGGACTATAAACGGGGCAGTGGCCAATAGCTTTCATCTCTTTATTTATTCTGAGCATGCGTGGCACTTTGTCCGTCGGATTTGTGTACACACGATCGGAATTTCCGACAACGGATTTTGTTGTCGGAAAATTTTATAGCCTGCTCTCAAACTTTGTGTGTCGGAAAATCCGATGGAAAATGTGTGATGGAGCCTACAAACGGTCGGAATTTCTGACAACAAGGTCCTATCACACATTTTCCGTCGGAAAATCCGACCGTGTGTACGGGGCATAAGATTTTACATAAAGACTCAGAAATCTTTCATTAAGGTGTTCATGTTTGAATACCATGTCATAGATATATTATTTATCATGGTAAAAGATGGTAACATTTTTCTGAAATAACCCTCCAAAAAAACAGCTTTGAAAAAGACGGAAAAAACCCTGTTTCCATTTTCCCCCCCCCAGGCCTTCCTATCTCTATGCAGGAGTGCAGCTGCTCGCCATGGGACATGGAAGCAACTGGAGATCACGCAAGTAGTGGTGTCCACTTTGGTGATTTCCAGTTTCCAGGTATGGTTTATACAAAGTTACATTGGTCCAAGCTATACCAATGTAACTGTATAATAAAGCCATGCCTGGAATCATTCTTAAGAGCTGCATGGGCAGTGAATGGGCAGCAACAGACTGATAATATCATCACTCTCCCTGTCCTACCCCTCCTTTCTGAGTACTGCTGTACAGTGTACTGCAGAAGACAGATACTGTATCTAGACACATCCTGTTATCTAAAACTACCTGCACTGAAGAATAAATGTATTAATGTATTAATAAATACCTAGTTGCAATAATGTGTTTATTTATTATATGCCTAGAGTTCAGCTTTAAAATTGTGCTTTAAAAAAAAAAATCCTACTTACAGTGCATTCAGAAAGTATTTACAGCATGTCACTTTATCCACATTATGTTATGTTACAGCCTTATTCCAAAATTGATTCAATTCATAATTTTCTTCAAAACTCTAAAAAACAATACCCCATAATGACAACTAGGGATGTGCTAAACACCCCCTGGTTCGGTTTGCACCAGAACATGCGAACAGGCAAAAAGTTCTAGCGTACAGGCGAACCCTATTAAACTCTATGGAACACGAACATGAAAAATCAAAAGTGCTCATTTTAAAGGCTTATATGCAAGTTATTGCCATAAAAAGTGTATGGGGACCCGGTTACTGCGCTAGGGGACATGTATCAATGCAAAAAAAAAGTTAAAATCTATTCCAGACCCAAAGGGCTGGTATGGATGTTGGGGGGGACCACATGCCGTTTTTTTCTTAATTCTGTCAAAGGATTCCCCTTAACCACTTCAATACACTGTATTATATACTTTGCACTATATACCCTGAACTGTATCATATAGACTACACTGACTGCAATATATACTCTGAACTGCATTATATATACTATACGGACTGCACTATATACTCTAAACTGCATTATATATACTATACGGACTGCACTATATACTCTGAGCTGCATTATATATACTATATGGATTGCACTATATACTCTGTACTGCCTTATATACTATATGGACTGCACTATAGACTCTGAACTGCATTATATATAATATACGGATTGCACTATATACTCTGAACTGCCTTAAATACTATACAGACTTCACTATATACTCTAAACTGCAGTATATATACTATGGGGACTGCATTATATAATCTGAGCTGCATTATATAAACTATACGGACTGCACTTTATACTCTGAACTGCAGTATATATACTATACGGATTGCACAATATACTTCGAACTGCCTTATATATACTATACGGACTGCGATATATAATAAACTGCATTATATTTACACTGTGTTATATATTCTGCCCTACACTGTACTATATATTTTGCAGTACACTGTTATATACTCTGCCCTACACTGTGCTATATACTCTGCAGTACACTGTTATATACTCTGCTCTAAACTGTTATATACTCTACCTTACACTGTTTAATACACTGAGCTGACTGATTGCACACTACGCTACACTAAATAACCTGCCTAATCATTCATAAATACTATATATATGGCCACTGTGTAAGCAGCCTTATATAGTGTGGGGCGTGGACTTAGCCCCTGAGCCATGATTGGCCAAAGGCACCCTGCGTTTGTCGAATCATGGCTCTCACAGCAGATTGTCCTGTGATTGACCAAAGAATGCAGGTCAGGTGCATGCTTTGGCCAATCAGCAGCCGTCAATGCACTGCGATCTCGCAGTGCATTATGGGGCGCTCTATGGCTTTCAAATTTGCTGCAAATGCCCCATAAGTTCACTTACGTTCGACTCGAACATTGGTAACCATCCCTAAGTTTGTTTGAAATCTTTGCAAATTTATTAAAAATAAAAAGTGAAAAAAAAATCACATGTACACATGTATTCACAGCCTTTGCCATGATATTCAAAATTGAGCTCAGGTGCATCCTGTTTCCACTGATAATCCTTGAGATGTTTCTACAGAAACATCCTTGATGAAAATCTGCTCCAGATTGCTCTGGCCCTCAGACTGGGGCGAAGGTTCATCTTTCAACAGGACAACGACCCTAAGCACACAGCCAAGATAACAAAGGAGTGGCTATGGGACAACTCTGTAAATATCCTTGAGTGGGCCAGCCAGAGTCCAGACTTAAATCCAAATGAACATCTCTGGAGAGATCTGAAAATGGCTGTGCACCTACGCTCCCCATTTAACCTGATGGTGCTTGAGAGACCCTGCAAAGAAGAATGGGAGAAACTGCCCAAAAATAGGCGTGCCAAGCTTGTAGCATCATACTAAACTTTCGTTTTTTATTTTTAATAAACTTACAAAGATTTCAAACAAACTTCTTTCATGTTGTCATTATGGGGTATTGTTTGTAGAATGTTGAGGAAAATAATGTATTTAATCCATTTTGGAATAAGCCTGTAACTCTCAGGGCTGGGCTCAGCCCTTCCTTCTCAGAGCTCAGGCTGCTCAGCTGTCAGTTAATTGCCAAGACTCATCATTCCACAGTGACTCACCTGATGATCATTGCCTGCTCGTCAATCAGTCTGCTGGCTTATTAAGCTGCTGGTATCAGATCTTCTATGCCTTTGCATTGGTCAACATATTAGAATACTCTCTGCTAGGTTTTCCTATTAAAGACTTTTGCTTTGCTGACTTCCCTTCTGGTTCCTGAATCCTGTTTGCTGCCTCTGACTACGCTGATCTCTGGACTCCTGTTTTACTGGCTTGTTCTGACTACCTGCTCTGGTTACCGAACCCTGGCTATGTTTTGACTACGTTTGCTCTGTTTGTACCATTTTACCAATTTATTAAAGTGTGATTTTTACTGCACTTCTGTCTCAGTCTAATTCATGGTTCCTGACAGTAGGTCAGAGTTTGTGGCTTCCTTTAAAAGGGTATCTGACGTTCCCGCATGCTCCACTTCTGCTGACAAAAGCCTCCTGTCCATCAAACAGGGTACGAGAACTGTTGCCGATTACGCCATTGAATTTCGTACTCTGGCAGCAGAGGTTGCTTGGAACAATGAGGCCCTCGTGGCTGCTTTTTCTCATGGTCTCTTGGATAACATCAAAGATGAGATAGCAGCCTGAGACATTCCCACTGAGCTGGAGAAATTGATCACATTTGCCATTCTCTTTGACTCCAGACTCGGAGAGAGACCTTCCTTTAAAGAACGCTTGCGGAAGCCTCCTGTACGTTTGGCTCCAAACTTTGTAGTCCCACCCTTGCCTCCCTCACCTCTCATACCTCCTGGTACCAAGTCTGCCAGTGAGGTAGAACACATGCAGAACACGTAGAACATGTCTCTCTGTGAATGAGAGGGCCTTTAGGATGAGGGAGAGATTTTGCCTTTATTGTGGCCAGGCAGGTCACTTTTTGAAGTCTTGTCCTACCCATCTGGACAAGGGTCAAGCCAGTAGTTTGCCTCCACACCGGTCGTATGATTGCACTTTTACCTAGTGCCATACCCCCCTCATGGCTGGGTTTACCCTTTGTCTGTCCCAGAGAACAAAGCCATGGAGGAGTATGTTGCCGACGCACTTTCATGAGGATTCATCTGCAAATCCTCGTCTCCTGCTGGTGCTGTTTTGTTCTTTGTGAAGAAGAGAGGTGAACTGAGACCTTGTATTCATTATAGGGATCTCAATCATTTCACGATTAAGAATGCTTATCTGATTCCATTGATTACGGAGTTATTTGACCGCCTCAAGGGAGCAACGGTTTTCACAAAGCTCGATTTGAGAGGGGCATACAATCATGTGAGGATCAAGGAGGGTGACAAATGGAAAACTGTTTAATATCAGAACAGGCCATTATGAGTACCTCGTAATGCCGTTTGGCAATTGCAACACTCAGGCAGTTTTTTAGGAATTTATCAACGATGTCCTCCAAGATTTGTTGCAGCTATGTGTGGCGGTTTATCTCAAAGATACCCTCATATTTTCCAATTCTCTAGAGAGCCACCACACAGATGTCTGTTGTGTGCTTCAGAGGCTGAGCGAAAATAACCTGTATTGTAAATTGGAGAAGTCCGAGTTCCATTGTGAACAGGTTATATTCCTGGGTTATGTAATTTCCACTGCTTGTTTTTCAATGGACCCAGACAAACTTTTGTCAGTCCTCCAGTGGCTTAGACCAATGGGTTTACGTCCACTGCAACGTTTTCTTGGCTTTGCCAAATATTGTCGGAAGTTTATTCGTAATTTCTCGTCTCTGGTGAAATCACTGACTGATATAACCAGAAAGGATGATAACACACAGAATTGGTCTCCGGATTCCATTAAGGCCTTTGAGAGTCTCAAGGCTGCTTTTGTTACCGCTCCTGTGTTGGAACATCCTGATCTTCCGTTACCCTTTATCCTTGAGGTTGATGCACCTGAGACTGGAGTTAGCGCCCGTCTGTCTCAACATCCTACCTCTGAGAGCGCTATGCATTCTTGTGGCATCTTTTCCAAGAAGTTGTCACCTGCAGAGTGCAATTATGAGATTGGGGACAGAGAGTTGTTAGCAATGTTTTTGGCTCTTAAAGAATGGAGGCCTCTCTTCGAAGGTACCACTGTGCCGGTTTTCATTCTGACTGACCATAAGAATCTCACATTCTTGTCTGAGGCTAAACGCCTCTCTCCCAGAAGGGTAGGATGGGCTCTTTTCTTGTCAAGCTTCAATTATATAGTCTTATTCTTACCCGGTGCTAAAAATGTAAGGGCTAATGCATTGTCGCTACAGTTTTCCTTCCAAGATGGAGTCGGTTCCTGTTCCTGTGATATCTCCTGATCGTATTCTGGCTATGGTTCGTACCAGTCTCACTTCACCTTTGGGTGACAGAATTCTTGCCGCTCAGATCCATTCTCCTCCTGAGAAACCTTGTGACTGCTGTTTTGTCCCTGAGAGTCTTCGCAGCGCTGTGCTCCAGACTTTCCATTCTCCCAAGGCTGCTGGCCACCCAGGGAAGAATCAACCCATTTGGGTTATTTCCCAACAATTCTGGTGGCCTAGTCTCTGCGTTGATTTATCCGCCTTTGTAGCTGCCTGTTCTGTGTGTGCTATGAGTAGGACACGATGACACCTTCCAGTGGGCTTTCTACAATCCATACCCAATGGAGAGAGGCCTTGGACCCACTTGTCTATGGATTTTATTGTGGAGTTACTCAACTCCCAGGGCAACACAGTTATCCTTATGGTGCAAACAATTATTGCGCTACCCAAAAAAAAGAAACAGGTGAGCAGCTACAAACGAATGTGACAAAAAATTCATAAATGGAAATGGGTGAAAATGTAGCACTGATAAACGTAAACAGTGTTAATAAAAAACTGTGCAAACTCAAATATATTAGACCCAACTGTGTAAGAGTAAAAGAACAACTGATGAGTCCCAAGTGGGCAAGTCCAAAAAAAATGGTGAATTCACCACAAACACATGGTTGTTCACACAAGGAAGAAGTGATAAACTGAGTTGTGTAACATCTGGAAAACAGTAACATCCAAATTGGAATAAGAATGGTTACTCTTACCGGAACCAATGGACCTGGATGTCAGCGACACCAGGTCAGTCAGGCATGGATATCCAGATCTACGGATCAACAGAAACAGTCCAAGGGGTCCAGAAAGGTCCAGAGATCTCTCGGTGGGGTCTTGATGATGGAGACAGCCGATGAGCCGTGAATAACCAGATGGAAGGGTCAGACAGACTCACATCAAGGAGGATATGCAAAAAAGAAGGGGACTTCCAATAGTGCAGATCAAAAAGGTAGGTTTTTATTCGTAAAAACCAACATACAAGATAAAAATGTGATCACAGGTAAAAAAGCAATATGGCAAGCGGTAAAAACCAAGCCCTTCGCGGTTCGTCCTACTAGGACTTCTACTGGGGCATCTAACAGCTCCCCCATATTGCTTATATATATATATATATATATATATATATATGTATATATATATATATATATATATATATATATATATATATATATATGCAATTGTAAAACCAATCAAAGAAGCAATCAAAGATCAGCAGTAAGGGGTTCCCTGATAGGGGAGAACTGGTCACATGACAGCCCATGTTCATACCGCAGTATACATGGCCCTAAAATCAACTACAAGGTCACCCGGAAGTAGATGGATCCACACATGGTGCAAACGACGTGGGTGGAAAGCACGCGAAAACTGACGTGATGGTCACTTGATCGGCACTGTCAAATCGCAATCAATGCTATGGACAGGATAAGCACGTAACACACCACCAATCAGGATTAGACAATGTACATATATCCAGATCGGGTCAGCGCTCACCTTACAACAAGGCTTGAAGCGGCGACATCGTATCGGAACTGACATCATATGTTGATCACACCAGCGGCATGACGCATGTAATGCGTACATATATCTGGATCGGGTCGGTGCTCGCCTCACAATGAGGCTTGGAGCGGTGACCACATACCGGAACTGACATCATACGTTGGTCTTGCCAGCATGGTGATGCATGTAGTGCATCAGGCGCAAGGCGTGAAACAACAAAGGAAGGGCCATGTGACAAGGGCGACCGACATGACACGAGAGGGCTGGCCAATTGCACCGAACACCAGTAATGGTGCAATGGAAGTCTAAGTCACGTGACCCACAAAGTCCGGAGGCACGGTCTGTAACTTTGCCGCACAGCCAACATGAAGTTAATCATTATAAATATGACAAACCAAAAATGGATATGAAATTAAAAACAAGGACAAAAATACATCAGAGACATGATGTCAAAATCCTAAACTAACATAATAAAAATCACAACATGATAGGGCTAACGATGGTATATAAACTTAACAGAAGTGAAGGAGAAACAATAATTATATAAGGACAGGGATGGTCACCCAAAACTAAGAGAACCTCATACGTCAACAACCCCTAAAAATCTGCATTCTTAGAAACGCGACCCAGCAAATGGGTATTAAACAGTATGCCACACAACGTTTGTGGCAGACTTAAGAGTGACACTTTTCAATCCACGGTCACTCAACGCATTTACTCTATGGAACACTTCACCACATGTGCCACTAAATTTGTAGTCTATCTACTGACTTGTCCTTGTAACAAGCAGTACGTAGGACATACAGTGGGGATGGAAAGTATTCAGACCCCCTTAAAATTTTCATTCTTTGTTATATTGCAGCCATTTGCTAAAATCATTTATGTTCATTTTTTTCCTCATTAATGTACACACAGCACCCCATATTGACAGAAAAACACAGAATTGTTGACATTTTTGCAGATTTATTAAAAAAGAAAAACTGAAATATCACATGGTCCTAAGTATTCAGACCCTTTGCTGTGACACTCATATATTTCTTTTCATCATCCTTGAGATGGTTCTACACCTTCATTTGAGTCCAGCTGTGTTTGATTTTACTGATTGGACTTGATTAGGAAAGCCGCACACCTGTCTATATAAGACCGTACAGCTCACAGTGCATGTCAGAGCAAATGAGAATCATAAGGTCAAAGGAATTGCCTGAAGAGCTCAGAGACAGAATTGTGGCAAGGCACAGATCTGACCAAGGTTACCAAAAAAATTTCTGTTGCACTTAAGGTTCCTAAGAGCCCAGTGGCCTCCATAATCCTTAAATGGAAGGTGTTTGGGATGACAAGAACCCTTCCTAGAGCTGGCCGTCCGGCCAAACTGAGCTATCAGGGGAGAAGAGCCTTGGTGAGAGAGGTAAAGAAGAACCCAAAGATCACTGTGGCTGAGCTCCAGAGATGCAGTTGGGAGATGGGAAAAAGTTGTAGAAAGTCAACCATCACTACAGCCCTCCACCAGTCGGGGCTTTATGGCAGAGTGGCCCGATGGAAGCCTCTCCTCAGTGCAAGACACATGAAAGCCCACATGGAGATTGCTAAAAAACACCTGAAGGACTCCAAGATGGTGAGAAATAAGATTCTCTGGTCTGATGAAACCAAGATAGAACTTTCTGGCCTTAATTCTAAGCGGTATGTGTGGAGAAAACCAGGCACTGCTCATCATCGGTCCAATACAGTCCCAACAGTGAAGCATGGTGGTGGCAGCATCATACTGCGGGGGTGTCTTTCAGCTGCAGGGACAGGAAGACTGGTTGAAAATGATGGAAAAATGAATGCGGCCAAGTACAGGGATATCCTGGACGAATACCTTCTCCAGAGTGCTCAGGACCTCAGACTGGGCCGAAGGTTTACCTTCCAACAAGACAATGACCCTAAGCACACAGCTAAAATAACGAAGGAGTGGCTTTACAACAACTCATGACAACAACAACAACAATGACTGTTCTTGAATGGCCGAGCCAGAGTCCTGACTCAAACCCAATCGAGCATCTCTGGAGAGACCTAAAATGGTTGTCCACTAACTTTTACCATCCAACCTGACAGAATTGGAGAGGATCTGCAAGGAGGAATGGCAGAGGATCCCCAGATCCAGGTGTGAAAAACGTGTTGCATCTTTCCCAAAAAGACTCATGGCTGTATTAGATCAAAAGGGTGCTTCTACTAAATACTGAGCAAAGGGTCTGAATACTTAGGACTATGTGATATTTCAGTTTTTCTTTTTTAATAAATCTGCAAAAATGTCAACAATTCTGTGTTTTTCTGTCAATATGGGGTGCTGTGTGCACATTAATGAGGAAAAAAAATTAACTTAAATGATGTTAGCAAATGGCTGCAATATAACAAAGAGAGAAAAATGTAAGGGGGTCTGAATACTTTCCGCCCCCACTGTACTATTAGAACATTCTCCATCCGGGTTAATGAACATCTGACCAATATTAAAAGTGGGAAGACCAATCATAGTGTTCCTGTCATTATTTGGAACATCATGATCAAGATCCCACTGGAACACACATTGTTGTCATTGACAAGTTTGTTGCTCACTGGAGGGGCGAGTCCTGCCTCCGCGGGGTATCTCACCTCGAAACCTATTGGATTTATGAGCTTAGGACCTTCTTGCTGTTCGGCATGAACGTCGAGTGGGACATTAACTCATTTATCAATAAAGCTTAATGGTTTTCTTATCACATCCATTTTGTTTCTTGATACTATTATACTGTTTAAAGCTGTGTTCCAGCCGCAATTTTTTTTTGTAAAAGTCAGCAGCTACAAACACTGTAGCTGCTGACTTTTAAAAAGGACACTTACCTGTCCAGGGAGCCCACGATGTCGGCCCCTCGAGGCTGATCCGTCCATTTTAACGATAGGGAAACAGGCAGTGGAACCTTGCGGCTTCACTGCCCATTTCCTACTGCGCATGCGCGAGTCGTGCGGCGCTTTGTGAATGGCCTTGTTGATTTCTGGGATACACACATGTCCCAGAAGACAACGGGGCATTTCGCCGAAGAGAAGAACAGCACCGCGGAATAGGAAGAGGCAGATTAGGAAGACTGCCTAGCAACAGGGGTTGCTGGTAAGTAAAGAAAAAAAAATTTTTTCAAATTTTTTTTATATATTTTTTTGAGAATATTAATGTAATTTTTTTATCTTAGGATGGACCTCCACTTTAATACCTTTTTGCTGGGTTGTGTTTCTAAGAATGCAGATTTTTAGCGGTTGTTGACGTGTGAGGTTCTCTTAGTTTTGGGTGACCATCCCTGTCGTTATATAATTATTGTTTCTCCTTCACTTCTGTTAAGTTTATATACCATCGTTAGCCCTATCATGCAATAAACCACAATTGCGGCAGGAGGCAGCAAAGAAACTTAAGGGTGGGAATTTAAATGAAACCCATGATGACAAAATGAATATCTTGGTGGAACATAAAATTATTTATTAGAATATAAAAACATGTTTAATAACATTGAGTCACAAGTACAGGAAAGGAATTGCATCCATAGTCGTGGTGCCAATTCCAAATGGGTAAGTACTAACCTCTTTATCCTACCTTGAGAATTGGTGGACCCCCTAAAATTATCATGTATATCCTTGTTTGCTAAACATGTTATTACTAGTACTTACCCATTTGGAATTGGCACCACGACTATGGATGCAATTCCTTTCCTGTACTTGTGACTCAATGTTATTAAACATGTTTTTATATTCTAAAAAATAATTTTATGTTCCACCAAGATATTCATTTTGTCATCATGGGTTTCATTTAAAGACCCACCCTTTAGTTTCTTTGCTGCCTCCTGCCGCAATTGTGGTTTATTGCCTGACTTATAGGGATGGAGGCACATGGCTCTACCCAGTCATGGCCTCATTTAAAGTCCCATTTTTTCTCCTTTCCCCCCAATCTAGTATGAATAGGGATGGAAACTCATGATGACATCTACGGTTTGTACTGTTGTAACCGGTATTTCTGTACACAGCCATATTGGCTTTAATAATAGCTTTCCCCTTATTAATTGTTCTATTAATTTACGTTAGATGCATTTTACCTTTTTACTGTTAATCATTGTTTTTTAGTATGCCTAAATGTCCATACTTCTCTGACTACCTCTGTGTGCAATGGTTATGCTGTTTGCCTGGTGCTACCGACTTTCATTCGGTGTTGGAGCCGTCATGCGCACTGGTGCCGTGCTCCTCCCTGCCCGCCCTTGACGCTCGGGGGGCGGCTCTGCAGCCACTGCGCATGGACGTCACAGATATGCGCCGGATGTGCTGGTGTCATGTTGACGCAATCCCACCGGCTGTGTACTATCCATCTCCACGAGCTGTGGGCGGGTTGGCGGAGCCGGCTGCTGGGTGTACCCTCGCCCGTATGTCGTTATCTCCGTCCCTGCCCCCTCTATGCTTGTGTCTGTGACGTAGGTGGCGTGTCTTTGGCGACGTCCATATATGGGCGGCCACCCTGGTTTGGTCCGGGCTTCTTTGAGCGAACCTTTCTCCACAACGGTCTCACTTTCACTGCTGGATTGATTTCTCTTCTTGCTCCTCCACACAGGTACAATTGGATCCTATGGTCACCTTCCTTCCAAAACCCCCCCTTCCCTGTTCTCCCTTTTTTTTCCCCCCTTTTTTGGGGTATTTTGGTGTTGACCTCCCACTATGGTCCTTCACCCTTACTCCCGGTTGCCCACCAGTCTTGCTTTCACCCTATACTCATTACTTACCCTCTATTAGCTCACTATTACCACTACCCTCCTATCCATTCCCTATTCCCATCATCACACATCACTTACACAACCTCATTCCTCTCGCCTTTTACTAGGGGCGCTCGGAGAGCCCGGATCTGCCTGGGTTTTAGCTTGTGGTGGGTGTCGCCACCAGACATGCTCCCTCGGCTCCCGGCACCGATGTCTTTGGGTGGCTTATGGCAGTTGCCATCCTCCTTCCTTGTGTATACATATTTGTAAGTTATGTTATTCCAATGGTTTGGTTTGGGAGGATATCTACCCCCCCCCCCCGCCTTGACATAGCTAACTTACTTAGCCAGTATACCTTTTTATTTCAGACATCGCATCTGTCTGCTCCTGAAGAGCGGCTTAAAGCCGCGAAACGCGTCAAGCTACCTGACATTTTATTTTTCAGCTACATAATTATCATGATATGTATTCATAACCTTTACCTCAATGGGGTTTTTAGACTATTGATTGTACAGATGCTATCTGCTTAACCTCTTTATCCTACCTTGAGAATTGGTGGACCCCCTAAAATTATCATGTATATCCTTGTTTGTTAAACATGTTAATACTAGTACTTACCCATTTGGAATTGGCACCACGACTATGGATGCAATTCCTTTCCTGTACTTGTGACTCAATGTTATTAAACATGTTTTTATATTCTAATAAATAATTTTATGTTCCACCAAGATATTCATTTTGTCATCATGGGTTTCATTTAAAGTCCCACCCTTTAGTTTCTTTGCTGCCTCCTGCCGCAATTGTGGTTTATTGCCTGAGTTATAGGGATGGAGGCACATGGCTCTACCCAGTCATGGCCTCATTTAAAGTCCCATTTTTTTTCCCCCTTTCCTCCCCAATATAGTTAGCCCTATCATGTTGTGATTTTTATTATGTTAGTTTAGGATTTTGACATCATGTCTCTGATGTATTTTTGTCCTTGTTTTTAATTTCATATCCATTTTTGGTTTGTCATATTTATGATGATTAACTTGATGTTGGCTGTGCTGTGTGGTTACAGACCGTGCCTCCCGACTTTGTGGGACACGTGACTTAGACTTCAATTGCACCATTACTGCTAAGTGTTCGGTGCAATTGGCCTGCCCTGTCATGTGGTGTCGGTCGCCCTTGTCACGTGGCCCCCTCCTTTGTTGTTTCTCGCCTTGCGCCTGATGTACTACATGCGTCACCATGCTGGTGTGACCAACGTATGACGTCAGTTCCGGTATGTGGTCGCCTCTCCAAGCCTGGTTGTGAGGTGAGCGCCGACCCGATCCTGATATATGGACGCATTACATGCGTCATGACGCTGGTGTGATCAACATGTGATGCCAGTTCTGATACGAGGTCGCCGCTCCAAGCCTTGTTGTGAGGTGAGTGCCGACCCGATCTGGATATATGTACATTGTCTAATCCTGATTGGTGGTGTGTTACATGCTTATCCCGTCCACAGCATTGATCGCGATTTGATGGTGCCGATCACATGGCCATTACGTCCGTTTTCGCAGGCTTTTCACCCATGTTGTTTGCACCATGTGTGGATCCATCTACTTCTTTCTGGACCCCTTGGACCGTTTCTGTTGATCCGTAGATCTGGATATCCATGCCTGACTAACTTGATGTCGCTGACATCCAGGTCCATTGGTTCTGGTAAGAGTAACCATTCTTATTCCAATTTGGATGTCACTGTTTTCCGGATGTTACACAACTCAGTTTATCACTTCTTCCTTGTGTAAACAACCATGTGTTTGTGGTGAATTCGACATTATTTTTGGACTTACCCACTTGGGACTCATCAGTTGTTCTTTTATTCTCACACAGTTGGGACTAATATGTTTGAGTTTGCACAATTTTTTATTAACACTGTTTACATTTATCAGTACTACATTTTCACCCATATCCTTATAGTGGTTCACCGGTTCTTGAAAATGTCACATTCCATTCCACTTAAGAAGTTGCCCACATCCAAAGAACTGGCATCCGTTTTTGCTGGGGAGATCTTTCGATTACATGGACTACCCAAGGTTATCGTCTTGGACAGAGGTAGCCAGTTTGTATCCAAGTTTTGGCGAGCCTTTTGTGCACAGTTGGGAATTCAGCTTTCCTTCCCTTCTGCCTATCACCCGCAGCCTAATGGGGCTGCAGAACCAGCCAACCAGTCCTTGGAGCAGTTTCTACATTGCTATATTTCTGACCACCATAACAACTGGTCAGACCTCTTACTTTGGGCAGAGTTTGCTCACAATAGTGCCGTCAATACCACTTCCCGATTGTCTCCATTTATGGTGAATTATGGTTTCCAACCTTCCATGTTGCCTCACTAATTTGTTCCTCAGAGGATTCCCATGTTAGAGGAGCATCTCCATGGTCTTTGCTCTACTTGGGTACAGGTCCAAGAGTCTTTGTGATGTGCCAATAATAGGTACAGACTCCATACTGACCGCAGGCGCCTACCTGCACCTTTCTACCAAGGTGGGGAGAGGGTCTGGCTGTCATCTCACTGAAATTGGCACCACGGTTTATTGGGTCTTTCTGTATTCTCTGCAGGATTAACCCAGTGGCTTACGCTTTAGACCTTCCTTCTAATATGCGTATCTCTAATGTATTCCATGTCTCCTTATTGAAACCTTTAGTGTGCAACCTCTTCACCACCTCATGCCACGTCCTCATCCAGTACAGGTTGAGAACCATGAGGAGTATGAAGTACAATCCATCATTGACTCCCGTAGGTTTTATGGGCGCATACAGTACCTGGTTCATTGGAAAGGTCCAGAGGAGCGTTCTTGGGTCTCATCCTCGGACGTACATGCCCCTTTCCATAGACATTTTCCCCTCAAACCTAGTGGACCTCTGAGGGGGAGGGGTCGTTGAGGAGGCCAGGGCTGGGCTCAGCCCTTCCTTCTCAGAGCTCAGGCTGCTCAGCTGCCAGTTAATTGCCAAGACTCATCATTCCACAGTGACTCACCTGATGATCATATCCTGCTCATCAATTAGTCTGCTTGCTATTTAAGCTGCTTGGATCAAATCTATTGTGCCTTTGCATTGGTCAACATATCCGGATACTCTCTGCTGTGTTTTCCTGTTAAAGACTTTTGCTTTGCTGACTTCCCTTCTGGTTCCTGATTCCTGTGTGCTGCCTCTGACTACGCTGATCTCTGGACTCCTGTTTTACTGGCTTATTCTGATTACCGAACCCTGGCTATGTTTTGACTACGTTTGCTCTGTTTGTACCATTTTACCATTTATTAAAGTGTGATTTTCACTGCACTTCTGTCTCAGTCTGATTCATGGTTCCTGACAGTAACATAACAAAATTTGGAAAAAGTGAAGCACTGTGAATACTTTCCGGATTCACTGTGTATAGGGCTTGAGTTATAAATGTTAAAATTACTGTATATTATTTAAGTAATCCAATATTACAATATTATGAATTTGATTTTTTTTTTTACTATTGGATATTCAAGAAAGATTAGAACTACTGTTGAGTTTTTACTGCTGGCTATGTCCCTTTTGGGAAAATTTTTCCTCACTCACTGTTAATTTGATGCATATTGGATCAAACTGGCAGTTTGGGACAAGAAGGAGAAAAAATCTCCCCTAAGGGAACAAAAGAAGAACTCAAAACCCGAAAGAGGCACTAACCCCTACCCAATCTACCTAGTACCAGAAAAAAACTACAATGGTTTGAGCTGGGCTTTAATTGAGCTACATAACTACTGTCCCTAAGCAATAGCACTTGGTGACTGCAGGCATTTGCATGGTTTGATCAAAGAAATTTATGCAAATGATGGCCAGGAAACAAGTCTCAGAAGTGTGCGCACATATGCAGATGCCCTAAAGTAAGAGGATGGCCTATGATGTGGAAAACTTTAGTTAGCTGGCCTTGAGCTCCCCTGTGCATATATCCATGTGCAAGGAGGAAGGCAGCAGAAGGCATTGTAAATGAGTGCTTCATTTAACATATATTTTTACTGACACTATAAAGAAAAGAAAAATGATTGATTAGATCTCAAATGAAACATACTGCTTGTTATTTGCATGGGTATATTGGCATAACAGCCTAGTTACAGATATGTACTATTAAAGTGCTGTTTACAAGCTATATATCAGCTCCTGATTATTAGAAAATACTGAAATATTTTTTTCTAATTATAGATCTTAAGGAGAAAATTTATAATACAAGTTAAAATAAAATTGAGACTAAAATATTTACTTCATTTTTCAAATGTTAAAGTCTGAATAAAATTATAATAACAATCATATTTTAATGACGAAAACAATCCAGCATTACAGGTGTTTTAAAACATTCTAAGAATAATATTCTTCTATCTTGATAACCCCTTGCCTGCTCTTGTAATAAAAGATGTAAGCCTCAAAATAAGTCGTTACAACCACAGGGATTTGTGATAGGTTTTAGTTATATTGTGTGCACATATTCCCAAGTTAGGTATGTATGTGCCTATTGCATCCTAGCCGGATAAGTGTATGCAAACATATTAACAATGTCTATGAAAAGTGCAGAGAAAAATGAATATACTCTCAGAAAAATACCCTACAGTTGTTTTTCATTTTTGCTCACAAGTCACTATTTTAAAATATGAATCTGCAACACAATAAATAATATTTGTATCCTTATTAATATGAAAGCTTCTAAATTATATTATGTATTTCAGCAGGAGGCAAAATATTCATAATTTTTTAAGCATTGAAAACTTTAAAGAATTTCAGATAAATAAATTTTCTCCAACAATCCCTTAATTATTCACGGTCAGTTATAGGCCTGATAAATCTAAAGCTAAAATCGAAACATAAAATTCCCTCAAGAAATGTCAGTTATTTTTTTATGTACAAGTAGAAATGAAAGGGGCTGATTGGCACTGTTATACCCTGTACACACGGTCGGATTTTCCAACGGAAAATGTGCGATCAGAGCTTGTTGTCGGAAATTCAGACCGTGTGTGGGCTCCATCCGACTTTTTCCAACGGATTTTCTGACACACAAAGTTTGAGAGCAGGCTATAAAATTTTCCGACAACAAAATCTGATCAAAACAATTCTGACCGTGTGTGGACATTTCTGACGCACAAAGTGCCACGCATGCTCAGAATAAATTCCGAGATGGAACTGCTTGGTCTGGTAAAATTAGCGCTCGGAATGAATATAGCACTTTCGTAACGCTGCAATTTTTTAAAATGTTTAATGCAGCGCACTGTGTTCTTCTTTATAATGCTAGAAGAATGAAGTTGTTTTGCTGCTCAATATTCACACAGACTTCTCACAAACTTCTTTCTTTATTATTTCTCGTGATTTCATGAATATAATATTTTTATTTGTCACATCTCCCGAAAAAATATTTTTTGGATGTTTTTATATTAAATGTTTTTTTGGATTTTTTTAAAGCCTGATCTTGTGTTTTATTTTTCATTTTTTTTTTTTTTACTCCAGAATAGTTGTGTGTGTTTTGTGTGTCAAGTTACCACAACACCATTATTATCTTGTATTATTGAATCTCAAGGAGGTTGTTTGGTGTCTCTTGTTAATTTGACATTGTATTTTTGAAATGTACCTGCCTCCTCACAAACAAACTGTCCTTTTTGAAGGAAAACACACATAGGCGAGTATAATAAAACAAACCAAAAATTTATTAAGGGCCCATAACCAAAGAAAGAGGGAGGCAACGCTGGAGAAACAGCATAAATTTGGCCCCCAGGGCACACATCAATTATTTCCAGGCAAAACTGGTTGCCTGAGGAGTCCATATATAACGGAGTACAATCTGGTCCAGAAGTCCAAGAGATCATGAACAGCAGCAGATGACATGTATGTCCCCAGGCTGTGGTCATACAAGAGCCTACATCTTTTGTCAGAGCAGACTGAACCCAGGCCATCACTCTCTGGTCTTCCTTCCACGCTTTCTTCCACGCTGTGTCTGTGGTGGTGGAGTTGTGGCAGGAAGAGGAGGAGGAGGATGATGAAACTCACTCAGGTTGATATTGGGTGTGATTTCTCCCCTCAACCCCTTATTTAATGTTTGATGATTTCCTCACACATGAGGCATTGGCCCTCCTGCATGTCCTGCAGTCTGGTGGCAGCCATGGAGGCAAAGGCCTCTTCACAAGTGGGGGTGGCTCTCAGGGACGCAGAAGCCTCCTGAATCAGCCTGAGTGCTGAATCCTGCACGTTACTCCCCTTCCTAGGTCTTTTGTTTGGAAGGTAGAGGGGAGGGACCTGCGATTCAGTCAGGCTCCTACTGGGCCCGGCCTTCTCCTGGCTGACACTTAGCCCCGCCTCCTCCTGGCTGCCACTAACCCCCGCCTCCTCCTGTGTGCCACATTCCACAGCCTCTTCCTGTGTGCCACATTCCACAGCCTCCTCCTGGCTGAGGTCTTCCTGTGTATGAAAAAGGGACATAGTTTTATTTTTTTCTTCATCAATCACACACAATTTTCATCTCATGACTGTTGCAAATTGAATGTTAACAAATATAACAGACTATCATTCTGAGCCCAGCATTTTTCTTTCTTGTCCCAATTATTTTTGCCCACTGCTGTCTATTGATATGTAAAACACTTTATTAAATCAGCAATTAGTGATCAATAATAACATCTAGTAAACATCAATTATTTATTGACCAGAAATCTGTAGAAGAATGCTATACCTGGCTCAAGCTGGGCTCCCCCACTTCTGCCTGGCTGGAATTCCCAGGTTGGACATCGGAAGCCTCAGCTGGGGTGGAAGATAGGGTGTAAGGAAGAGTGGAAGGAAGGGTTGAGAGGGATTCCCTGACTTCAGTCTGGTCTGCCAGAAATCGCAGTCTCTCATAGTACCACAGCCTGGGGACATAAACGTCATCTGCTGCAGCTCCTGATCTCTAGGAATCCTGGACCTTCTTGCACTCCCTAAGATAAGTTCTCCTCAGGCCACCAATTTTGGCTTTTAAATAGGGGATGGTTGCTGTGGGGACCACCGGCTCCACCAACTCCAGCAGTTTCTCCAGCGCTGCCTGCCTCTTTTGTTTATGATTATACTGCGGGTGTTTCACCTGCCACAGACAGGGCAGCTCCCTGTACTTGTCTATGAACAGGGGGAGGAAGTTGTGGTCATTGAAGCCATCCATTTTATCTGCAATACACAAGACAAACCCTAATGTCAGGCTAAAGTTTCCTAATCTTGTCCCAATATAGGCCTCAATCTCTAGGTAGTATAGGCCCAAGTTTAAATGTTACCTTCATTATCACGATCGGCGCTTCCTATACTCCTTCCTCCGGTCACAGATCATACGTACGACGCACGCGTGTTATGCTTTCTATACACTGCGCATACGTGAAACTCCGCCCGCCCCTGACATTCTTTCTAGTCTATTCCCCGCCCCTACTCGTTCGGCGCAGTGGGGGAGAGCACATGGCGGAGACACAACAGGTGCGTGCTAATTGCAGCAACGAGGAGGAGGTGGAGTAAAGCCCGGAGCCAGAAATGTTGTGATCCCGGAGGAGACGATTTAAGGCATCGTATATGTCCTTTGTAGAGATGGTGGACATCTTGAAAAGTTCCGACTATGACGGGAAGTATGGACCTTACCCAAACCCAAATGTCAGAAAGGCCAAGATCATGGCTAAAGTTGTGAAGAGTCTGCACGGGAATTTTGGGGCACGGCGATCCAAGGATGAACTGAGGAAATGATGGTCGGACCTCAAATTAAGGTAGCACGATCAGTATAGAAGGATCAGGAGAGTGCTGCAAAAAAGTAAGTAGTTGTCCTGTGTTCCTATGCTTTATTTTTATTACGTTCGTGCTGCTCCAAGTGCTTTTCTTTACTGTTGTACAGTTTAAAATGGCAACTTTCATGCTCATGGACACATTATTGGTTCGTAGGAAACATTGTTAATTCGGCCAATAAAACACCATGTTTTGTCCAGATGCAGTTCAATACATTTTTTCTGGCCTACTTCTCTTAAAATAATTTTGGTGTCTAGATGGGTTTCTGACTAGAATGAACTGCAAACTAGATTCTGTATAAAGAGAGGACACTCAGCAGCTGTTTACACATCTGGACGCTGGAGCACTAGTGTGGGACACCAGAACACCCTTTTTATTAGGGGGCCCCACACAGGTGCTCCAGTGTATACTATAGGGGTGTCTCCATCTGTGAAGCTTGTACAAAACAGGTAAGTATTCAAGCTTGACAAAGGACAAAAATATTTCTTCATCTTGGAACTTTGCCAAAACAGGCAATTGTACCCCACTTCCAAGCAATGTTTCATATTCCTATTTCTGAGAAAAAAGGGTGAACCAAGGGGAGACGGGGCAATTGGGACTTTATATGAAACACAACACTAGGGCAGGCTGAGTCATCAAATATAAATAAGATAAATTTATTGATACCTCATGAAGGCAAAGTGCAATAGATGATACTCACATGAAATTAATAAGTATGGTACAGAGTAAATAAAACATGATAATTAAATCATATTACAGTAACATGGTAATATATTAAACACTGTAGCACAAGATAAATGGTAATAGCATCAACATAGCACCCAACATGTGTATACATATTCAATTGTATTAAAATAAAATTGATGACTTAGACACTGAGATGCCCATAGTAGATACATGATTGCTGTGACATGTCATCAATTGTAAATGCTCGATGCGTTTCGTCGAAGTTTGTCCGCTCATCAGGAGAAACTATCTGGAAGTATCTAGAATATAATGTAAAATAGTAATTAATGGTAATTAATTACACAGGAAGAGAGGGAGCAGAAACTCTGGTGCCAACACTCTTACCTAAGAGTACGTAATATAATGATAGTAAGGCATATATAATGATATTCATGGTGGTAGGAGATAATGAGGGGTGAATATAGCATCCCCACGGGAGCTGAGGAGGTAACCAAGTGGCTGCAAGGCGGGGCAAATCAGAACACACGTAGAAGGATAGGTAGCAAAAGAGTCCCCCTTTCCAACATTGTAGTGTAGAGTGCAAGGGTAGCTGTAATAAATAATTTTATAATATGAATAGGTATACAGTGGTAGGCAAAACAAATATTGTATTGGAAGACCACAGAATGGAGAATAAGGTGTAGGAATAAGGTGAAGGGACAGTAAAAAAAGCAAAGGAAACCAGGCAAGTGGTTGCAAAAGAAAGCAGTGCAACAAAGGAGGCAATAGGAGAAGAAGGACAGCACTCCAAAAACACCAATAGACAGCGGTGAAAAAAAAGTGCGTGTGATAGGGTGTGAAGGAAAGCAAATGGAGTAGGGAGTAATAGTGCCATAGTGCATAGGATGAAAGGTCCGTGGTTACCTGAAATTGCAGAGCACCAGCCAGCCAGCAAGGTACCACCAATGTCACGCTAGGTCATGCTGTGAGGGAGGAAAAGGAGGAGCCCCATACAGGCGGCTAGCGCCTATATAGGTAACCTCTGTCTGCGTCAATAAGCACGCCAGGTGAAACAAACATCACGTCAGCACGTGGCGTCAAAGTGACGTCAGGCGTGCCGGCGTGTGGGGCGTGGCGTCGACGCACAGCGGAAACGGGCCCACACTCCCATGACCAGGGGATCGGGGTACACCCCCGGGTGTTGACCTAACAGCAATAGATAAATTAAAACAAAGATCTTCCACAATAGCAATTAGCTATTTATTTTATCTACTTCATGATTGTTGCTGTCCTGCACCAAGTGCCTTTATATGCTAATTGCTATTGTGGAAGATCTTTGTGAAAAGATCACCAGTGAAAGTGCCCAGATCCTGATCGGGGAGATCATGGGGTGCAATAGGGACTTGGAAAACATCAAGCAAAACATCAAAACAAAATAAAGAACATCATTGATGTTTTAGGGAAAATTTAAAACCCCTCGAAATCCCGAATTATTTCAGTTTTTTTGTCCGGAAAATTTTTTGAACATTTTTTGACATATTCTCGAAAAGCCAAATTTTGAAGATGCACACAGTGTGTCAACATGTGCTATCTGCCATCACGGGAGATCAATGTATGCATTTTGGGGGTGCAACCCCTTCCTCAATAATAAAGTAGCTGAGAGGAAGGGGTTGCACTCACAAAGCATGTCCCTTGATCCCCCATAATGGCAGCTAGCACATTTTGACATTCGGCAATTTGTGTGCATCTTCAAAATTTGGTTTTTCCAGGGGTGAATTCACCCCATCTGCTGAACGCAATATCAAACACAGTTTATAAATACTCATGTCTGATATTGCCTTCAATTTCTATAAAAGTTGAACTTTGTAAGTTCCAGAGTTGTGTATTTATTGTTGGTTTGAAACATGCCTGTTTTACCTTAAAAGGCAATTTCTACTTTTATTAATGTGACCTAAAAATTTGTTATACAACAAACATGTTGGTTTGTTTTAAAAACCTTTTATAAATGCACATGTGATTGTGCTTGGATTAAAAAGATTGATAATCAACAATGTGTGGCTTCCTCTTTCAATGCTCATAAACATTTTTTGTGGTAAAATTTCTGTCAGGGTCAGCTAAAAGAAAGACAAGCAGTAAATGTAAGCAAATATTTGTTCAGTTTAAAAAAAAATATATATTTTAAAAATGTCTCAGACATTGTCTGGCATATTGATGGCCCCCCTACCCGCAAAGTATTCCATGTATCTTATACGGACCTCGCGGGAACTCGGGGGGGCAAGCCAGGACGACCAGCTTCAAGCACCGTCAGGGTTGGTTCATTGAGAATAATTCCGGGCTTCAGGCCCAACTGAGCCAGCATAGTTCACAGAATTTCTCCTTAAAAAGTTGTGGAGAACACAGCAGGCTAGGATGATGTGATTGAGTTTATCGTATGTGTATGTGTGTATCGTATGTGTATCGGTGTAAGAAATAGGCAGAACCGGCTGGCCATTATTCCAAACGTGTTCAACACCACTCTTCTGGCTTTGGCCAGCCGGTAATTAAAAACCCTCTGGCCCGGGGTGAGAGTCCTCATAGGGAATGGCCGCATAAGATGATCCCCCAGCGCAAAAGCTTCATCTGCAACGAAGACGAATGGGAGTCCTTCTGCATTGTCTTCTGGAGGTGGCAAGTCCAAGCTGCCATTCTGGAGATGCCTGTAGAACTCAGTGTGGGCGATGACTCCACCATCTGACAACTGACCATTCTACCCCACGTCCACATACAGGAACTCGTAAGTAGCCGACACCACCGCCAACATCACAATACTATTGAACCCCTTGTAGTTGTAATAGTATGACCCCGAGTTGGGTGATGGGACGATGTGGACGTGTTTCCCATCAATTGCCCCTCCGCAGTTAAGAAAAGTCCCACCGCTGGGCAAAGTGGGAGGCCACAGTCTGCCATTCCTGTGGGTTGGAAGGAAACTGTGGAGTCAAACAAGAAAAAAAAATAATCGTTTTGCACATAAACATGGAAAGCAGATTAGACACAAACATTCTTGGCCAAGATCAGTATAACATTTATTTTAGGGAGTATTTAAAGACAAAGGTATAAGGTCCACCTATCAAATTCCCCCCCCCTCTCATGGGCCATTTAAAAAAATTTATGGGGGGGAGATGTTTTGGACCGGTAACCCTCTCCACCTCATTGAGAGATGAATGCCTAAATAATGTGTATTACTTTGGCCAGCCCCTCCCTACTTTACACTATTGGTAGCCCACTGGACAGGTAAGAAGTGTCATAATACAAAGAGATAAATACACACTGTACACATTTTAGCACATTTTTACATTCTGCTATTACCTATCAAGATAATAATAGGATACAAAAACTTTAAACAGTACCATTTGAAAGTATTCAGGCAGGCCCTTGCACTACATGCTTTTGGAAATTCATCCATAAATCTGACCACAAAAGAGGTAGGTATAGTGTGTATGGGTTTGGCAAAGTCTGCAGATAGAGGATTGGTATCAGCTGAGTTAGCAGTTGGGGGAGGGAGGGTTCCAAATGATTTTGGGACCCAAAAAAAAGCCTCTGGCACTCTGCCTGAATTTAAAGCACCCATCACAATTTTCAACATTTTAGGGGGTATTTAGGGTAAAGCACTACTATGCAGCTGACAAAATACATTGTTAAGTGACTATACAAGGTGAATATAGGCCCAGGAGAGCATGCTGGGGAGGTAAGTGAAGGCAAATATGTATGAAGGGCAAAAAAAAATTACATAAAAATCCAGCATGCATGAGGACAAAGGGAACATTCACAGCATATTACAATCATGATAATTAGGGAATGGTGAAAGAAATACAATATATTATCAAACATTAAATACAATAAAATGTGATGTTAAAGGATAAAAATCTTACCTTAATATAGTCCTTTTGCAGGACCTGGATGATGGCAGAACAGGTCTCTGGATAATGATCCCCAGAGCCTGGGGGGAGATGCCTGTCGAGAAGTTAAGGTCCTGCAGGCTTCTCCCCGTCGCCAAGTACAGGCCAAGTACATGTCAGGGTGGCGACTAGTCTCTTCTCCGGAGTGATGTCAGGATTATTCTCACGGATCTCACGGAGCAAAGGCATGTGACAGAACTGGTCCCGCTGGAGCAACCAATTCTTGGTCCGTGAACTCCTCCTCGCCCTGTTCATGGACTGGGCTTGTGTCAAAGTAAGGACCCCAACACCAAGCCCCCACACAGCACGAACTCTACGATGAGTACGTATACGCAACATGGCTAGAAAACGGTCGGCTGGTCAGAACGAAGTAACGGAACGCCCTGAAGAACAGCAAGGCCTGTGAAAAGTGACTTGAAAATCAGCAACGAATGAACAAGAACACAATGACAAGTCAGTGGTAACTCGCTGCACGCACTGAAGAACAGATACAAACCCACAAGCACAAACTGAACAGCAGAAATACGATCTGAAAACCACGAGTCCGAAAAAGCGCGAATTGTCTCTCACCAAACTTTTACTAACACGAGATTAGCAAAAGGAGCCCAAAGGGTGCCGCGCTTAGTACTAAACTGCCCTTTTATAGTCTCGTTGTACGTGGTGGACGTCACCGTGTTCTTGGCGTTTGGAAATTTCGACAACTTTGTGCGACCGTGTGTATGCAAAACAAGTTTGAGCCAACATCCGTCGGAAAAATTCCATGGATTTTGTTGTCGGAATGTCTGATCAATGTCCGACCATGTGTACGGGGCATTAGACTTGATGAAAAAAATACTTTTTCTTAGGACACTGTTGACACTGTTGGGAGTCTATCCTAACACACCACTTTTACAATGATCTTCCGCAGCCACAAACATTCATCTACAATACCTACTGTACCCATCACCGTCTAAAAAATAAACATATATTAAATAATACATAATAGATCATTTCTGTTCTTGTAGACTTGCAAAAGGCATGCAAAGTGCTGAGAACATGTAGTAGCATTACCAATTTAAAAAGTAAAAAAAAAAAAAATCAACTTTAAATTCAAGTTAGTTTTTCTTTTAATTTAGAAGAGATGGTGTGGTTGATTTAATAAAGACAAATAGGCTGTTCACTATACAAAATAATTTTCCCTTTCCTTAGCTAAGTGAATAAGATGAAGATCTATTAACGTCCATCTTCTAATCATGTGTAAGTAAATATATTACTATTCTTAGCTTGGTGAATATGAATTCATTTTGCAAAGTAATTCAACCCCTTTGTGTCATACAACCAATACATCCATACATTCATCAATATGATTAAAATACATTAAGGGCACAGGTATGATGTCAATTGACTAAATTAATGAAAGCACATATGGTATACAATTGTAATTTTACTTTGAGAATCATCTTAAGCAGCTGTGGTTGATATGTAAGTATACAATGTACCATATAGAATGCTATATCATCTAATGGTTACTATTAATGGGATACTGATCCAGAATAAGGATTGTGTAATACTTACTAACACTGATACTTGAAATGCAGATGCTTATTTTAGACAAAACAAAACATAAGAATAACAGTTCTGAAGCATGCATGGTAAAAAATAGTGGCAGCTCCCACATATTTCCAGGTTTCTATTAATGTAAATGTTTAGACTTTTTTAATCTGAACTACTGGCACAAAAACAAAGAAGAATACACATGTGTACTTAATAAAAAATCATTAATTGCATTTTAAAAGCAACTGGAAGTAACTAAATTTGACTTGGTATCAGCTTCTTGTAATTCCATATACAGTCGAATTCTGGCTGGGAAAGGGAAGTAAACCATTATGTAAAGGCTATTCGGGTTCTGTTACATGATTTAAGCTGACAGAAAACAAGCTGAAAGGAGGTGGGAGCAGAGTGATAAGCTAATTAGTGCTGTTACTCCTTTGCTGGCTAATGGCAGCTTGGAGGTGACCATGTATTGTTTGGCTGAAATAGATTCAGGTGAGCAACCGGTATGTGATACCCAGAAGCGCTTTGTACATATCAAGACTGGATGGAGAGAAGTGCGAATCCTCTGGGAAGTAAAACAACTCTCATATATGTTTGCATACTGTGAATTTAGCGTTTTGCCTGAAGTTGAAATTTAAAGATTTCCTTTTGAAAAATAAATACTACTTTTACTCAATGTTTTTAATCTAGGCTTTCCTATTTATCTTTTGCTGTTAGAGACATTTGGACCATGCCTTATGGGTTTTTGCTCTCCTCTGCATCAACTGTAGGTTAAGGGTTCTGTAAATCCAAGTTTTTTTTAATATTTTTTTTTTTTTTTTTATTGGTTGTACCTGATGAACATATTGGATGTCTATTTTCAACATAACTTTGTTGATTTATTATTGTAAAAAAAAAAAAAACATTTAATAATAATTAGGTGTTTACAATCCTTCAATGTATGTTAAAAGCAGCATAACGACAGTACCATGCAAAAGTTTTAGGCAGGTGTGAAAAAATGTTGTAAATTAAGAATGCTTTCAGAAATAGAAGTGTTAATAGTTTTTTTTTATCAATTAACAAAATGGAAAATAAATTAACAGAGGAGAAATCCAAATCAAATCAAATCAATATTTGGTGTGACCACCCTTTTCCGTCAAGACAGCATCAATTCATCTAGGTACACATGCACAGTCCTGCAACATCTTGGAGAAGAAACCACAGACCTTCCGTGGATGTGGGCTGACTCAAATCCTGCTGTCTCTTCATGTAATCCTAGACAGACTTAATGATGTTGAGATCAGGGCTCTGTGGGGGGAAATCATCACTTCCAGGACTCCTTGTTCTTCTTTTCACTGAAGATAGTTCCTAATGACATTAGCTGTATGTTTCTGGTGGTTGTCCTGCTCCAGAATACATTTGAGGCCAATCACACATTTACTGATGGTATGGCAGGATGGGTGAGTATCTGCCTGTATTTCTTAGTATTGAGGACACCTTTGATCGATCAACATTTAGGATCGTAGATGCAGTGGTCAACCAAGGAAACATAATGCAGCAGATGAAAGACACATCATACTTACGCCCCTTTGACATCAGAAGATGGCCAGCAGTGCCATCAGCACAGAACTGGAAGGAACCAGTGGGACCCAGGTACGCTCATCTACTGTCCAGAGAAGGCAGACCAGAAGTGGACTTAATTGAAGAATTATGGCTAAAAAGCCATACCTCCAATGTGGAAACAAGGCTAAGACTAAGTATGTGCCTATATTTCTCAGCATTGATCCTGATCAAATTTGCAACTCCATTTGCAGCCCAAACTTGCAAGGAACCTCCACCTTACTTCACTGTTGCCTGCAGACACTCATTATTGTACCGCTCTCCAGCCCTTTGGCAAACAAACTACCTCCTGCTACAGCCAAATATTGCACATTTTGACTCATCAGTCCAGAGCACCTGCTGCCATTTTTCTGCACCCCAGTCCCTATATTTTCTTGCACAGTTGAGTCACTAAGACTAGTTTACATTACATTGGAGGTATGGCTATGAAGACCATGTCTGGCCTGACTTCTCGGGACAGTAGATGGGCGTACCTGGGTCCTGATGGCACTGCTGGCCATCTTCTGATTTCAAAGGGAAGTAAGCATGATGTGTCTTTTATCTACTGTATTACGTTTCCTTGGCCAACCACTGCATCTACAATCCTCAATGTTGCCCTATCAATGGTGTCATCAATGCTACGAAATACAGGCAGATACTCATCCAGCAAGCCATACTATCAGGGAGGTGTATGATTGGCCTTAAATGTATTGAGCCCTGATCTCAACATCCTCAAATTGTCTAGGGTTACACAAAGACACACAAGGATTTGAGGCAGCCTACATCCACAAACAATCTGTGGTTAGTTCTCCAAGATGTTTGAAACAGCCTGCCAAGTACCTTCAAAAACAGTGTGAAAGTGTATCTAGAAGAATTGATGCTGGTTTGAAGCCAAAAGGGTGGTCACACCAAATATTTATTTGAGTTAGATTTTTCTTCTGTTCACTCACTTAAACGGATAAAAATCAACTATTAACACTTCTATACCTTTTTTCAAATGTATTAATTTTGCAAAAAAAAAACAGCAGTACCTCTTTGGAATTTATTATTCTCTGTCAAATATAAATTATTATTACTTACGTTCTAATGACAACCATGAGACTGTATCCAAAAACACCAACACCGACCATGAAATAGGAAAGTGGCAGCCTGAATTTTAACCATCCGATTGTACGTTGGTCATTGTAGAAGCCATAAAACAAAACAGAATATTTGGCATAACCCTGCGGAATTTGAAAACATGAAAATGGCATATATCATGTACTTTCTCAAACATTTTTTTTAGTCATCTAAGCTGCTTCTTATAAATATTTCTGTAAATTGAGGAGGTTGATAAACTCAGCAGCAGCATAAGGTGATATTTAGCGGAGACAATTACACAGCTCTTACAGAGCAGACTGTGTAGTTTATTATGATGTTATTAACTTGACAAGTTAATTCACAACCGCGCTTACTTTAGATGTTGTTGCTAAGATCTCACAATAGTATTGTAATTGTTTTTCTATCATGCTATAAAGAACTACCCTGGTTCCTTTTAGAACACAGTTCTAAAGCTGTACTATTGGCAGACAATTACATAAACCCTTGCTGATAATAAGAAAAAAAGAATAATATACCTCAAAGTCCCAAAGCACGGAGAAATCCATAGCAGTTTTCTCTTCACTCCTAGGCACTGTCTTTCGAGGTAAACTGCCATACGGTAGACCCATTAAAATCTGGTTAGTGGAAATATGACAGCACAGTGAAATATGTGAAAAAAATTAAATAATAACTGATTTTGCAATTTTAATGAAGTGTGAAATTGTTTTAAAGACTTTAATTTAATATTTGCAAGGATTATCTCAGTGTTGAATGCTTAAATGTCAAAGAGAAATTAATAAAATGTAAACATGTAAATTATAGTTATTCATACAGTAAACATAGGCATCTAGGCTGTAAACATTAAATGTATTATCACTTAGTTTGACCTTGTGACATCAGGACAAAAAATTAGGCCAATAGATGCTTCTGGGAAAGGAAGCCGCAGACAGCAATCGGTTCTAACCTTTCAACACTTAGTTTAAATCATCACATGTAAACTTGATTTAAAAATCATTTAGTCAGGTACATAAATTTTGGGACATCAACACAATTCTAATCTTTTTGGTTCTATACACCACCACAATGAATTTGAAATCAACCGAACAAGATGTGCTTTAACTGCAGACTTTCAGCTTTAA
The DNA here is from genome assembly GCA_037952925.1 of Lithobates clamitans. Lineage (NCBI taxonomy): Eukaryota > Metazoa > Chordata > Amphibia > Anura > Ranidae > Lithobates > Lithobates clamitans. The sequence goes on from JBBGZY010001140.1 coordinate 658,885, forward strand.
TTTGAGGGTATTTACATCCAAATCAGGTGAACAGTGTAGGAATTACAACAGTTTGTATATGTGCCTTCCACTTTTTAAGGGACCAAAAGTAATGCGACAATTGGCTGCTCAGCTGTTCCATGACCAGGTGTGTGTTATTCCCTCATTATCCCATTTACAAGGAGCAGATAAAAGGACCAGAGTTCATTTCAAGTGTGCTATTTGCATTTGAAATCTGTTGCTGTCAACTCTCAATATGAGATCCAAAGAGCTGTCACTATCAGTGAAGCAAGCCATCATTAGGCTGAAAAAACAAAACAAACCCATCAGAGAGATAGCAAAAACATTAGGTGTGGCCAAATCAACTGTTTGGAACATCCTTAAAAAGAAAGAACGCACTGGTGAGCTCAGCAACACCCAAAGACCCGGAAGACCACGGAAAACAACTGTGGTGGATGACAAAGAATTCTTTCCCTGGTGAAGAAAACACCCTTCACAACAGTTGGCCAGATCAAGAACACTCTCCAGGAGGTAGGTGTATGTGTGTCAAAGTCAACAATCAAGAGAAGACTTCACCAGAGTGAAAGCAGAGTGTTCACCACAAGATGTAAACCATTGGTGAGCCTCAAAAACAGGAAGGCCAGATTAGAGTTTGCCAAACAACATCTAAAAAAGTCTTCACAGTTCTGGAACAACATCCTATGGACAGATGAGACCAAGATCAACTTGTAGCAGAGTGATGGGAAGAGAAGTGTATGGAGAAGGAAAGGAACTGCTCATGATCCAAAGCATACCATCTCATCAGTGAAGCATGGTGGTAGTGTCATGGTGTGGGCATGTATGGCTGCCAATAGAACTGGTTCTCTTGTATTTATTGATGATGTGACTGCTGACAAAAGCAGCAGGATGAATTCTGAAGTGTTTCGGGCAATATTATCTGCTCATGTTAAGCAAAATGCTTCAGAACTCATTGGACGGCGCTTCACAGTGCAGATGGACAATGACCCGAAGCATACTGCAAAAGCAACCAAAGAGTTTTTTTAAGGGAAAGAAGTGGAATGTTATGCAATGACCAAGTCAATCACCTGACCTGAATCTGATTGAGCATGCATTTCACTTGCTGAAGACAAAACTGAAGGGAAAATGCCCCAAGAACAAGTAGGAACTGAAGACAGTTAGAGTAGAGGCCTGGCAGAGCATCACCAGGGATGAAACCCAATGTCTGGTGATGTCTATGCATTCCAGACTTCAGGCTGTAATTGACTGCAAATGATTTGCAACCAAGTAGTAAAAACTGAAAGTTTGATGGATGATTGTTTATCTGTCCCATTACTTTTGGTCCCTTAAAAAGTGGGAGACACATATACAAACTGTTGTAATTCCTACACCGTTCACCTGATTTGGATGTAAATACCCTCAAATTAAAGCTGAAAGTCTGCGGTTAAAGCATGTCTTGTTTGTTTAATTTCAAATCCATTGTGGTGGTGTAAAGAGCCAAAAAGATTAGAATTGTGTTGATGTCCCAATTTTTATGGACCTGACTGTATTTCTTATTAAAATCTTATGTTAATGTAACTTACATGATTCACCATTGCGATCATCAAGAAGTCGGTGCAGAGCAATGATATGCTGCCCTGCTGGAGTGAGTGAATGTAGGCAGGAAGTAGCTGAAAGGAGGAGATCATCAGCACTGAGATGGAAAAATAGTTGGAAAAAAGGTGAAACCATGATTTTAGCTAGTGAAGTTGCACTTTGCAAGGAATTTTTTCCCCCAGAGCTTAGTGAATGAATTAGACCCAGCAAAAATGCTGGTTTTTATTTACCTTCCACAGGATTGTAAATTCTCACAGTCACTAAGCTCTGGGGAAAATTCCCTTGCAAAGTAAAATGTTCTGTTATAGTCAGGAAATAGAAAACAGTTGCAGCTCTCAAAAGAAGGAACCACTATACAAACTTGAAGTGAAATCAGCAGACAGGTGCTCTGGCTCTGATGTCCTCCAACCATCAATAATGCTTGAAATGAATGATAGGGCCGGCAACTCCGAAGTCCATATAAATGTCTTTATTTGCTTACATGATAGAGGGTATAATAGAGGTCTAACGCATTTCAGTGGGTAGCCTTGATCACTGCAGTTCTGTTATAGTCTTTGTGACTGTTGAAAAGCCTTTTGACTACTTCCTGCCCCCATCAGAAGTAGACTGGAATAGGAAAAGTAAAGAACAGGAAGTAGCAGGAAATATCCTCAATGATTTAGATATCAGTACAGGATCTCACAAAAGTGAATACACCCCTAACATTTTTGTAAATATTCTATTATATCTTTTCATTTGACAACACTTAAGAAATGACACTTTGCTACAATGTAAAGTAGTGAGTGTACAGCTTGTATAACAGTGTAAAATTGCTTTCCCCTTAAAATAATTCAACATACAGCCATTAATGTCTAAACCGCTGGCAAAAAAGTGAGTACACCATTAAGTGAAACAGTCCAAACTGGGCCCAACACGTCAATATTTTGTGTGGCCATCATTATTTTCCAGCACTGCCTTAACCCTCTTGGGCATGGAGTTCACCAGAGCTTCACAGGTTGCTACTGGAGTCCTCTTCCACTCCACCCCAACGACATCATGGAGCTGGTGGATGTTAGAGACCTTGCGCTCCTTCATCTTCTGTTTGAGGATGCCCCACAGATGCTCAATAGGGTTTAGGTCTGGAGACATGCTTGGCCAGCCCATCACCTTTACCCTTAGCTTCTTTAGCAAGGCAGTGGTCCTCTTGGAGGTGTGTTGGGGGTCGTTATCATGTTGGAATACTGCCCTGCGGCCTAGTCTCCAAAGGGAGGAGATCATGCTCTGCTTTAGTATGTCACAGTACATGTTGGCTTTCATGGTTCCCTCAATGAACTGTAGCTCCCCAGTGTCGACAGCACTCATGCAGCCCCAGACCATGACACTCCCACCACCACGCTTAACTGTAGGCAAGACATACTTGTCGTTGTACTCCTCACCTAGTTGCCGCCACAAACGCTTGATAACATCTGAAGCAAATAAGATTTTCTTGGTCTCATCAGACCACAGGACATGGTTCCAGTAATCCATGTCCGTAGTCTGCTCGTTTTCAGCAAGCTGTGTGAGGGCTTTCTTGTTCTTAATCTTTAGAAGAAGCTTTCCTCTGGGGCGACAGCCATGCAGACCAGTTTAATGCAGTGTGCGGTATATGGCCTGAGCACTGACAGGCTGACCCCCCACCCCTTCAACCTCTGCAGCAATGCTGGCAGTATTCATACGTCTATTTCCCAAAGACAACCTCTGGATATGACACTGAGCATGTGCACTCAACTTCTTTGGTCGACCATGGCGAGGCCTGTTCTGAGTGGAACCTGTCCTGTTAAACTTCTGTATGGTCTTGGCCACCATGCTGCAGCTCAGTTTCAGGGCCTTGGCAATCTTCTTATAGCCTAGGCCATCTTTATGTAGAGCAAGAATTCTTTTTTTAGATCCTCAGAGAGTTCTTTGCCATGAGGTGCCATGTTGAACTTCCAGTGTCCAGTATGCGAGAGTGAGAGCGATAACACCAAATTTAACACACTTGCTCCCCATTCACACCTGAGACCTTGTAACACTAATGAGTCACATGACACTGGGGAGGGAAAATGGCTTATTCACTCACGTTTGTTGCCAGCAGTTTTGACATTAATGGCTGTATGTTCAGTAATTTTGAGGGAACAGAAAATTTACACTGTTATACAAGCTGTACACTTACTACTTTACATTGTAGCAAAGAGCTATTTCTTCAGTGTTGTAACATGGAAAGATATATTAAAATATTTACATTTACAAAAACAACCTAACATAGTTAGTCCCATTTAACCACTTAAGGACCGCCTCACGCCGATATACGTCGGCAAGGCGGCACGGGCAGGAAAAATCACGTAAATATACGTGATCTGCCTCCTGCGGGTGGGGGGTCCGATCGGTGCCCGAGGCAGTCCTCTTTTGTCCCCCGGCGATCGGAGGTGAGGGGGAGGCCATCCGTTCGTGCCCCCCCTCGCGATCGCCGCCAGCCAATCAGAACATTCCTTTGCTGCTGTATGCTAAACAGCAGCAAAGGAAATGATGTCATCTCTCCTCGGCTCGGTATTTTCCGTTCCGGCGCCAAGGAGAGAAGACATCAATGTGAGTGTAAAACACACACACACTCAGTAGAACATGCCAGGCACACAAAACACCCCTGATCGTCCCCCGATCACCCCCAAATCACCCCTCCCCCCCTGTCACACTGGGGACTATAAACTAGGCAGTGGCCAATCGCTTTCACCTCTTTATTTATTCTGAGCATGTGTGGCACTTTGTCCGTCGGATTTGTGTACACACGATCGGAATTTCCGACAACGGATTTTGTTGTCGGAAAATTTTATCTCCTGCTCTCCAACTTTGTGTGTCGGAAAATCCGATGGAAAATGTCCGATGGAGCCCACACACGGTCGGAATTTCCGACAACACGCTCCGATCGGACATTTTCCATCGGAAAATCCGACCGTGTGTACGGGGCATTACTGTGTTAGGGCAGTTACTATTAGCCCCCTTTAGGTCTAGGGTACCCCCCTAACACCCTCTAATAAAGTTTTAACCCTTTGATCACCCCCTGTCGCCAGTGTTGCTAAGCGATCATTTTTCTGATCGCTGTATTAGTGTCGCTGGTGACGCTAGTTAGGGACGTAAATATTTAGGTTCGCCGTCAGCGTTTTATAGCGTCAGGGACCCCCATATACTACCTAATAAATGTTTTAACCCCTTGATTGTCCCCTAGTTAACCCTTTCACCACTGATCACCGTATAACCGTTACGGTTGACGCTGGTTAGTTTGTTTATTTTTTATAGTGTCAGGGCACCCGCTGTTTATTACCTAATAAAGGTTTAGCCCCCTGATCGCCCGGCGGTGATATGCGTCGCCCCAGGCAACGTCAGATTAGCGCCAGTACCGATAACACCCACGCACACAGCATATGCCTCCCTTAGTGGTATAGTATATGTACGGATCAATATCTGATCTGATCAGATCTATACTAGCATCCCCAGCAGTTTAGGGTTCCCAAAAACGCAGTGTTAGCGGGATCAGCCCAGATACCTGTTAGCACCTGTGTTTTGCCCCTCCGCCCGGCCCAGCCCAGCCCACCCAAGTGCAGTATCGATCGATCACTGTCACTTACAAAACACTAAACACATAACTGCAGCGTTCGCAGAGTCAGGCCTGATCCCTGCGATCGCTAACAGTTTTTTTGGTAGCGTTTTGGTGAACTGGCAAGTACCAGCCCCAGCCAGTGTCAGGTTAGCGCCAGTACCGCTAACACCCACGCACGCAGCATACGCCTCCCTTAGTGGTATAGTATCTGATCGGATCAATATCTCATCCGATCAGATCTATACTAGCGTCCCCAGCAGTTTAGGGTTCCCAAAAACGCAGTGTTAGTGGGATCAGCCCAGATACCTGCTAGCACCTGTGTTTTGCCCCTCCGACCGGCCCAGCCCAGCCCACCCAAGTGCAGTATCGATCGATCACTGTCACTTACAAAACACTAAACATATAACTGCAGCGTTCGCAGAGTCAGGCCTGATCCCTGCAATCGCTAACAGTTTTTTTGGTAGCGTTTTGGTGAACTGGCAAGCACCAGCCCCAGGCAGCGTCAGGTTAGCGCCAGTCCTGCTAACACCCACGCACGCAGCATACGCCTCCCTTAGTGGTATAGTATCTGATCGGATCAATATCTCATCCGATCAGATCTATACTAGCGTCCCCAGCAGTTTAGGGTTCCCAAAAACGCAGTGTTAGCGGGATCAGCCCAGATACCTGCTAGCACCTGCGTTTTGCCCCTCCGCCCGGCCCAGCCCAGCCCACCCAAGTGAAGTATCGATCGATCACTGTCACTTACAAAACACTAAACGTATAACTGCAGCTTTCACAGAGTCAGGCCTGATCCCTGCGATCATTAACAGTTTTTTTATGGTAGCGTTTTGGTGAAGTGGCAAGCACCAGCGGCCTAGTACACCCCGGTCGTAGTCAAACCAGCACTGCAGTAACACTTGGTGATGTGGTGAGTCCCATAAGTGCAGTTCAAGCTGGTGAGGTGGCAAGCACAAGTAGTGTCCCGCTGCCACCAAGAAGAAGACAAACAGGTCCGTCGTGCCCATAGTGCCCTTCCTGCTGCATTCGCCAATCCTAATTGGGAACCCACCACTTCTGCAGCGCCCGTACATCCCCCATTCACATCCCCAACCAAATGCAGTCGGCTGCACGAGAGGCATTTTCTTTATGTCCTCCCGAGTACCGCTACCCAACGAACCCCCCAAAAAAGATGTTGTGTCTGCAGCAAGCGCGGATATAGGTGTGACACCCGCTATTATTGTCCCTCCTGTCCTGACAATCCTGGTCTTTGCATTGGTGAATGTTTTCACTAGTTGAGTATTAGCATAGGGTACAGCATTGCACAGACTAGGCACACTTTCACAGGGTCTCCCAAGATGCCATCGCATTTTGAGAGACCCGAACCTGGAACCGGTTACAGTTATAAAAGTTAGTTACAAAAAAAGTGTTAAAAAAAAAAATATATATATATATATATATATATATATATATAAAATTTAAAAAAATAGTTGTCGTTTTATTGTTCTCTCTCTCTCTATTCTCTCTCTCTATTGTTCTGCTCTTTTTTACTGTATTCTATTCTGCAATGTTTTATTGTTATTATGTTTTATCATGTTTGCTTTTCAGGTATGCAATTTTTTATGCTTTACCGTTTACTGTGTTTTATTGTTAACCATTTTTTTGTCTTCAGGTATGCCATTCACGACTTTGAGTGGTTATACCAGAATGATGCCTGCAGGTTTTGGTATCATCTTGGTATCATTCTTTTCAGCCAGCGGTCGGCTTTCATGTAAAAGCAATCCTAGCGGCTAATTAGCCTCTAGACTGCTTTTACAAGCTGTGGGAGTGAATGCCCCTCCCACCGTCTTCCGTGTTTTTCTCGGGCTCTCCTGTCTCAACAGGGAACCTGAGAATGCAGCCGGTGATTCAGCCAGCTGACCATAGAGCTGATCAGAGACCAGAGTGGCTCCAAACATCTCTATGACCTAAGAAACCAGAAGCTACGAGCATTTCATGACTTAGATTTCGCCGGATGTAAACAGCGCCATTAGGAAATTGGGAAAGCATTTTATCACACCGATCTTGGTGTGGTCAGATGCTTTGAGGGCAGAGGAGAGATCTAAATGATATATTGCTCTAACATGCCATGGGAATATGTGAAATTACACCCCAAAATACATTCTGCTGCTTCTCCTGAGTACGGGGATACCACATGTGTGGGACTTTTTGGGAGCCTAGCCGCGTACGGGACCCCGAAAACCAAGCACCGCCTTCAGGCTTTCTAAGGGCGTGAATTTTTGATTTCACTCTTCACTGCCTATCACAGTTTTGGAGACCATGGAATGCTCAGGTGGCACAAAACCCCCCCAAATGACCCCATTTTAGAAAGTAGACACCCCAAGCTATTTGCTGAGAGGTATAGTGAGTATTTTGCAGACCTCACTTTTTGTCACAAAGTTTTGAAAATTGAAAAAAGAAAAAAAAATGTTTTTTCTTGTCTTTCTTCATTTTCAAAAACAAATGAGAGCTGCAAAATACTCACCATGCCTCTCAGCAAATAGCTTGGGGTGTCTACTTTCCAAAATGGGGTCATTTGGGGGGGTTTTGTGCCACCTGGGCATTCCATGGCCTCCGAAACTGTGATAGGCAGTCAAGAGGGAAATCAAAATTTTACACCCTTAGAAATCCTGAAGGCGGTGATTGGTTTTCGGGGCCCCGTACGCGGCTAGGCTCCCAAAAAGTCCCACACATGTAGTATCCCCATACTCAGGAGAAGCAGCTAAATGTATTTTGGAGTGCAATTCCACATAGGCCCATGGCCTATGTGAGCAATATATCATTTGGTGACAACTTTGTGCAAAAAAAAATGTGTCACTTTCCCGCAACTTGTGTCAAAATATAAAATATTCCATGGACTCAACATGCCTCTCAGCAAATAGCTTGGGGTGTCTACTTTCTAAAATTGGGTCATTTGGGGGGGTTTGTGCCATCTGGGCATTTTATGGCCTTCAAAACTGTGATAGGTAGTGAGGAGTGAAATCAAAAATTTACGCCCTTAGAAATCCTGAATAGGGATGAGCTTCGAGTTCGAGTCAATTTGGGGTGTTCGCGGCAAATTAGAATGCCGCGGAACACCCTTTAAAAGTCTATGGGAGAAATCAAAAGTGCTATTTTTAAAGGCTTATATGCAAGTTATTGTCATAAAAAGTGTTTGGGGACCCGGGTCCTACCCCAGGGGACATGGATCAATGCAAAAAAAAGTTTTAAAAACGGCCGTTTTTTCAGGAGCAGTGATTTTAATAATGCTTAAAGTCAAACAATAAAAGTGTAATATCCCTTTAAATTTCGTAGCTGGGGGTGTCTATAGTATGCCTGTAAAGGAGCGCATGTTTCCCGTGTTTAGAACAGTCTGACAGCAAAATGACATTTCAAAGGAAAAAACCCATTTAAAACTATTCGTGGCTATTTTATTGCCGACAATACACATAGAAGTTCATTGATAAAAACGGCATGGGAATTCCCCGCAGGGGAACCCCGAACCAAAATTAAAAAAAAAAAAATGATGTGGGAGCCCCCCTAAATTCCATACCAAGCCCTTCAGGTCTGGTATGGATATTAAGGGGAACCCCACGCCAAAAAAAAACGGCGCGGGGTCCCCCCAAAAATCCATACCAGACCCTTATCCGAGCACGCAACCTGGCAGGCCGCAGGAAAAGAGGGGGGGACAAGAATGCGGATCTGGGGGTCCCCTTGTTAAAGGGGGCTTCCAGATTCCGATAAGCCCCCCGCCCGCAGACCCCCACAACCACCGGCCAGGGTTGTGGGGGTGAGGCCCTTGTCCTCATCAACATGGGGACAAGGTGTTTTGGGGGGCTACCCCAAAGCACCCTCCCAATGTTGAGGGCATGTGGCCTGGTACGGTTCAGGAGGGGGGGCGCACTCTCATCCCCCCCTCCTTTCCTGTGGCCTGCCAGGTTGCATGCTCGGATAAGGGTCTGGTATGGATTGTTGGGGGGACCCCACGCCGTTTTTTTTTTTTGGCGCGGGGTTCCCCTTAAAATCCATACCAGACCTGAAGGGTCTGGTATGGAATTTAGGGGAACCCCACGTCATTTTTTTTTTTAAATTTTGGCCGGGGTTCGCCTTAATATCCATACCAGACCTGAAGGGCCTGGTATGGAATTTAGGGGGACTCCCACGTAATTTTTTTTTTTTAATTTTGGTTCGGGGTTCCCCTGTGGGGAATTCCCATGCCGTTTTTATCAATGAACTTCTATGTGTATTGTCGGCAATGCAATAGCCGCGAGTAGTTTTAAATCCTTTTTTCCTTCGAAATGTAATTTTGCTGTCAGACTGTTCTAAACACGGGAAACATGCGCCCCTTTACAGACATAATATAGACACCCCCCAGCTATGAAATTTAAAGAGATATTACACTTTTATTGTTTGACTTTAAGCATTATTAAAATCACTGCTCCTGAAAAAACGGCCGTTTTTACAACTTTTTTTTGCATTGATCCATGTGCCCTGGGGCAGGACCCAGGTCCCCAAACACTTTTTATGACAATAACTTGCATATAAGCCTTTAAAATTAGCACTTTTGATTATTCATGTTCATGTCCCATAGACTTTAACGGTGTTCGCGTGTTCGAACGAACTTTTTTCCTGTTCGCATGTTCTGGTGCGAACCGAACAGGGGGGTGTTCAGCTCATCCCTAATCCTGAAGGCGGTAATTGGTTTTCGGGGCCCCGTACGCGGCTAGGCTCCCAAAAAGTCCCACACATGTGGTATCCCCGTACTCAGGAGAAGCAGCTGAATGTATTTTGGGGTGCAATTCCACATAGGCCCATGGCCTGTGTGAGCAATATATCATTTAGTGACAACATTTTGTAAATATTTTTTTTTTTTGTCATTATTCAATCACTTAGGACAAAAAAAATAAATATTCAATGGGTTCAACATGCCTCTCAGCAATTTCCTTGGGGTGTCTACTTTCCAAAATGGGGTCATTTGGGGGGGTTTTGTACTGCCCTGCCATTTTAGCACCTCAAGAAATGACATAGGCAGTCATAAACTAAAAGCCGTGTAAATTCCAGAAAATGTACCCTAGTTTGTAGACGCTATAACTTTTGCGCAAACCAATAAATATACGCTTATTGACATTTTTTTTACCAAAGACATGTGGCCAAATACATTTTGGCCTAAATGTATGACTAAAATTGAGTTTATTGGATTTTTTTTATAACAAAAAGTAGAAAATATCATTTTTTTTCAAAATTTTCGGGCTTTTTCCGTTTATAGCGCAAAAAATAAAAAACGCAGAGGTGATCAAATACAAGAAAAGGATGCAAATTTCGTTTGGGTACAGCATTGTATGACCGCGCAATTAGCAGTTAAAGGGACGCAGTGCCAAATTGGAAAAAGACCTCTGGTCCTTAGGCAGCATAATGGTCCGGTGCTAAAGTGGTTAAAAAAGACACAAGTCCAATGAGTTTAACCAATATAAAAGTGAGTAAATAAATAAACTGAAAAACTGCATATACAATTTATCCAGGGGAAGCAAAAAAAACCCCCTCATATAGCATGCTTTGCTCCAAAAGGGGAAAACATTATCCTTCATGATCCTCTAGGGCATTTGGATATTCCCTGGATCAACAGTATATGGGAATATTTAGAACATTGGTTCCAACCATTCCCTTTTCTAAAAAAAAACAAATATGAAAATAAATGGCAATTGGAGCTTTAAATCGTATTGATACATGCCTAAATTGACTGAACTTTTTCAACCAAGCTTTTATATCTAAATTGATATTGACCAACCATGCAAGTTGTTTTTGTCTAAATAATTGCTCAGATTTTTCTACAATATTTGCAGCTGCTAAAATTCTTTTACCTGGTGGTACATTATATTTACGTTCTAATGGTAATAGAACTATTAATATTGCTACTAAAACACATACAAGCATTAATAATTATCTGTTAATTGATAACGTTTGGAAAGTTGCCTGTTTTGCAAGCTTTTAGTCATTGTAAAAGTCTAAGTGGTAAAGCACTACCCTTTTATGGTATGGCAAATGCAATGCAACTGTCGGTCATGGTACATGGAACACAACATCTTGACATGTACTGTTTCTTGTATAGGATATGCAGGTGCTAAGAGGAATTTCATGTTGGCTATGAATAATAATCTTGGGGTATGTAGTATGCATGAGATGTGTGGCATCTTACATGTACCAGCATAATAAATGTCTTTTGGAGTATGTGATATGCAAGTAATGAGTGGAATTTCTTATGTTACATTTCATATTTCTGATGACGTCAGTTGTGACGAAACGGCCGTAGGGTCACAACATTGCACGCACCGCGCATGCGCGATTTTTAAACAAACGGCGGTAGTGTCGTTTTTTTACTCTGCTCGTTTTCTTTGCTTTTTAATGCCTGATACCGAAATTTTTTGCCAATAAAAGAAACCCAAAGTTATCTGCACCAGCGGAGCTTTTTTTCTTTATCTCTTTTTGGCACTACATATCACATCTTCCTATATTGAATCTGTGGAAGCTTCAAGTCTGCCCTAGGAGAGGACGGGAGCTGGGAGAGTATTCACAGTGGTTGTCGGCTGGAGAATTACCTGCCAAGGAGCCCTGGCCCATTGATCCATCTATCAAACGAAGTATCCGTGTGGTGGTCCTCCCATATCTGCTAAGCCTGTCCTGACCCCCCTGAATAAGGGCGGTCACAGGCTTTCTGGTAAGCCTTTTATTCATTCACCTATCCGGTGGTGGGCAACACCGATTATCGAAGATGCACCCTTGAAATACACATTGCACGGAAATTTATTGCTTTGGACTTTTTTGCACTTTAAAAGTTTTACCTTCAAGGTTTTTTGTAATTCCATATGCTTATTCACATTGCACGATAAATTATTGCTTTGGACTTTTATGCTCTTTCATATGCTTACGGTCATAAGTAATTCACTATTTTTATTTATATGTTTATGGTCATAAGTAATCCACTACCTTTATAGGTCATTATTTGTATATATTGTTGTTCAAATTTTAGTACATGGTTTAATAACATTTCACCATTCACTTCACATGTCCAGCGCTGCACTCTTTATATTATATCTAGTTTTTTGGTACCCTTATATCGGGGTTATAGTGCACAGCAGCAGGACTTTTTTACCTTCTTTACTTAATCACAATCTTTATGCACCTAGCGCAATTTCTTTCTTTAAATTCTGTTGCATATTTCTGATAAGTGCCTGCTGTACCATGTACTTTGTATTACTTACGTCCTTTGTATGAAATCCTCAGTGTTCCTGCTAGCCCGTCTGCTTTTCGAATAAAAACTAGACACACTAGGCACAGTGTGGTCAGTTTCCTGCTGTGCTGGGAACTCAGTCTGTTCTCCTCCAATGACCCTCCCCCACCATCCCCATATAGCCTTTTACTGGGAAGACCTGTATACTGCTGTTTCTCCTCCTTTTAGCTCCTTATGAAGGTGAGAACATAGGGTATGTGATCACTTATAAAATATGTATACACAAATGTTTTGCACTATGTGATACACAAGTAATGACTAGGATTTCTTATGTCACATATACTAGTTCAATAACTGACTCTAGTAGTATGTGGAATGCCATCTATTTCTGGTATTTCTGATGTAACATGTGCCAGCTTAATAACCTCTTGCGGGATGTATTATGGGTATGATTTCTGAAGTAACATGTAACAACTGCTTTTAGCCGGATGTAGATTCAAGTTATTAATGGTATTTCTGAAGTTCAGTTCTTCTATTAAGGGAAAATGTTCTTGCGTATAAAAATCTGATTGCTTCCCTTGAGAAACATGTGCACTTATCCTTTAGAATACACTTTTTATACACAAAGCTCTGTCGCTCCATGCTGCGTAATCAGAAACAGAAAAGAAATATTAGCAGAAAGCCTGGTGACAAAAGAGATCATGCTGGGAGTGACAGGCAATTTGTACAACAAACATTCTACAATAAAGGGGAGGAATTATTGAACTGCATGGCTTGTTTGAGTCACTCCTCATTCAGTGGTGATCCTGAATAATTCCACTACATGGTAGAGAAGATGCAATTTTGGAAGAAATAAATCTCTGACCATATAATGCGACTGTCTTTCACCCATCTTAGAGCTTGTAAACAACAGTCAGAAATATTTTTGTTTTCCATTTTTAAAGTTGAATTCTAGGTAGATATAAAAGACAATCCAGACTTTTTCTCACATTTGTTGTTTGCAAGTAAAAAATCTGTTTTTTAAACAGAGACATTGCATTTTTTTTATATCACACTTTTTTTGCGCAGCAATTTTTTTTGTAAAAAATACACTTTAATGAATTAAAAAAAAAACAAAACATAATATATGCCCCAATTTAAAATTATGTGCGCTTGTGGAATTGCGCCAAACTACAGTAATTAAAAATCTCCAAAGGTGACGTTTTCAAAATTTCTACAAGTTACCTGTTTAGAATTACAGAGACGGTCTATTGCTAGAATTATTGGTTTCGCTCAGACGTTCGCAGCAATACCCCACATGTGTGGTGTAACCACCGTTTACATATGTGGGCAGGCATGACCTACGTTTGCATTCACTACTGCGCACGAGCATGCGAGAACAGGGGTGCTTTAAAAACATTTTTTTTTTTTATAAAGTTTTTAAAATCTTTACATTAGCCCTTTAAAAACATTTTTTTTATCACTTTTATTGCTATCGCAAGGAATGTTATCATCTCTTGTGATAACAATACAGCATAAGGTAGGTCCTCTTATGGAGAGATCTGGGGTCTAAAAGACCCTAAATCTCTCCTTTTTGCTTAAAAGCAAAAGATTAAAAAAAAAAATTATCTTTTGATTTAAGAAAAAAAAACATGTTTACATGGCCCAAGAACCAGTCCTCCAATGACAGAGATGAGTGGTGGCCATCTTGCCATCACTTATCTCTATGGGAAAAAACTGCAGACGCCAGATGGTTCCCAGGCTCACCAATCGATAATGTAAGCCTGGGTACCACCGGAAAGCGGCAGAAGGGGGTACCTCTCTCTCCACTTCTAAAAGTGATTCTGTGGCAAATCCGCCGTAGGGACCACTTTTATCTGAAAGCTGGCTGCCTAAGGGAAAAGAAAATACTGGGGTTATGGCATATAGCTACAGCCATAACCCCGGCATTTAATGTAAAATTTATGACGCACATTTACAGTTAGGCAGTCAGCATGTGTTTAATGCAATCTGTAATCTTTTATATACTATTTAATTTCTTTTTTATTGCACACAGTGTAAGTGTACTGAAATTTTAACTGGCATTAGCATCAGTCAGCAGCACAAGAAGCCAATCAGATCACGTGATAACAAGAGGCATGTTAACCGGTTCCCGACCGGCTCCTGTAGATATACGTCGGCAGAATGGCACGGCTGCGCAAAGTAACATACCCGTTAGGGGGATAAGGCAAAGTGACAGAGTGATCACCGTGCTGCTTCTCCTTTCACTGTCCAATCATAGGTGAGTGGGTTATTGAGCATTGGTGCAGTGACACAGAGAAGGGAACACATGATCAGGAGGGGAGCACATGGAGCAAGGGTGCAGTAGACACAGTTGCCAAGTAACATACCTATAGTGACATACCCCAACAACCACTGCACATAGGGACAAAGAAAAATGGAGCTTTGCAACTTTAACCCACACTTCAATCCTGGCTCTCTTTTCCATTAGTGGCCAGCAGATCTCACATTTCAATCATAGTGCCTAACACTGCCTCTGACAAGCAAGCAGTAAAAACTTTGATCTCAGGGTTTAAGAATTTCAACTGCAAAAGCGTGCATCATGTGTAGTCAGCATGTATGGTGATAATAACGCGTAACTGTGATAAGTGGACTTCCTCATTGCTACTGCACATGGGCGATTTGTCCTTGCTATGTGTCCTGATTACTGCATAGTATTGTGCATGTCAGGTAATGTATGCAATGTCAGCAAATATGGCAGCTATAATCCACACATGCATGGTATGGATCAGACTTTGAAACTTCTACTGTGCATGTATGGATCATTGCTGCTGTATGAGCATCATCACTCTGCATGTCCCAGCTATTTATGACTGCACATGAATGGGATATTACCATTAACTGTGTATGAGGATATCACTGATGGCTGTGTATGCACTGGGATATTTTTGATCTATTACCTGCCTGTCTGCTACGTAGTTGGTGGATATTGTCTCTGACATTATTTTCCACTACCTTTGGCAGAAATTACTTCTAATAGGTGTTTTGCATAATTGGCCACCATCTCTGACCTTAACTCTTAAAATGTTGGACCACTCTTACATACAACATTTTTTCAGTTGCAAGATGTTTGTGGGTTTTCGTGGATGTGGTTGCATGGACTGCTCTTTTAAAATCCCCCACAACATTTCTGTTTCAATATTTTATTGAGGCATAGAAGCCAATTACAAGACCATAGTAAACTAAGCAAATTACACAGGCCTCAGAACAGGACAATAATACTACTGTTCCAATTTACATGTGCAGGAAACCACCCTTGGGGTCAAGCTTATAACACCTGAACTACACAATTAGGGTAGGTTGACCCAGGGGCCTGCATACAAAGGCAAAATGAACTAAAAACAGAAAAGAAAGAGGAAAAAAAAAGGGGAAGGAGGGAAAACAGAAGAGGGGATTGTGGGTATATCCCACACTGACCTGGGTCATAGACGCCAAGATGAGAAATTTACAAAGCTCCCAGGCTAGAAGAGTTTAGGGAGGGCAGTGCATAGGTAAGCCAAAGTTGTCAAATTCTATGGAATTTGGATTGCGAGTCTGGAGAACACTTGACAATTTCTCCTTGACTAACAACAGTGTCATATGATCCTTAACAGACTGAAAGGGAATCAATGTTTTTTTTGGCTATCAATTGTTTGGCTGCCAGAAACAGGTACATAGCCAGTTTATGTTGATAGTAATAAAGGACAGGAATTGGCTGATGAAGAAGGGCTGCTTGGACATCCCGAGGGACTATTGGGTGGAAAAGGGTTTGGAGGAGGCCAGTCAGGACCACCAAATGTGGACCATGTCCTTACATTGACCGCAGCCCCTGAAGCATATATTACTATAATTAGGATTGGCTCTAGTGATCTGGACAGTGACCCAGTACCACCTGAAGAGGACTTTAAAAGCAGTCTCCAGGATGGATTTTCTAAACCCTCCACAACATTTCAGTGTGATTCAAATCAGGCCTTGACTAGGCCAGTCTAAAACACTCGCTCTGCTTCCCATTGACTGTCAGAAAGACCCATCACAGGGTCTTTACAAGGTCCTGCAGCTTTCAGAAATTATGTCATGTGAGGGATGGACAGAAGACTTGTCAATTGTTTGACTAGACCGGTGAAGAGAACAGAGAGCATCTTGAAATCACTAGGTTTTATGTGTTTTGGAGTGCTTCAAATAACCCTTTAAATAAACTCTGTTGCCAGACCATTTATTTTAACAACCAACCTCCCATAGGGTTACACAGTATGTGCATTTAACATATTTTTTTGCATGGTTTTACCTGTAAAAGTCATCCTTGTGTAGACATCCAACAGCCCTGAGTTTTCTGGTAGTTGTCCCCATCTTGAATGTGATGTCAGCAGTCCCAGAAGACTCAGAGCTGTCACCCACTATAGAATTCCCTTTCCTTATGTAGGGACATGAGGGGCAGAGATGCTGGGCCAGTACCCCAAATAATTACACACTCCCAGGAAAGTAGAGGACTATGATGTGCAAGAGTGCAAGAAGAAAGAGGAGAGGGTGTTAAATAGGCATGTGCATTTCGTTTCGTTCCGAATCGAAATTCGGACAAATTTTTCGTTATTCGGAAATTCGGATGCATCCGAATTTCCGAATTACAAAAGTAAAGAATTTAAACAAATCCGAAAAAAAACGAACAAATTTGAAAACATATTCGAATCGAATTCGAAAACATATTAGAATCGAATTTGAAAACATATTCGAATCAAATTCGAAAAAAATAGAAAACATTTTTCTAAAAAAAAAATAAGATAGAATATAAAATAATAAAGCAATAGAATATATATATATATATATATATATATATATATATATATATATATATATATATATATATATAATTTGTTTTTATTATTATCTCTTCTATTGTTTTTTTATGCTTTTCTTTTCTATTATTTTATATTCTATAATAGTCTTTTCAATTCAAATTCATTCTATACGAAATTCGAAGTTCGGAATATGGCTTCTGAAGTTTCAATTTCATATAGAATGAATTTGAATTTGAATAGAAAAGATTAGAACAGAAAATAATAGAAAAGAATGAACTACAAAAACAATAGAACAGAATAGAAGAAAATATAATATATATATTATATTTTCTTCTATTCTGTTCTATTGTTTTTCTAGTCTATTCTTTTCTATTATTTTCTATTCTATTCTAATCTTTTATATTCAAATTTGATTTCGGTCTATATGAAATTCGAATTTTGGAAGATGTTTTATATATATATATATATATATATATATATATATATATATATATATAATTTTTTTCTATTCCGTTTCATTGTTTTTCTATGCTATTCTTTTCTATTCTAATCTAAACTATGAATTTGAATTAATTCTATACGAAATTCGAATTTCGGAAGATATCTTCTGGAAGTGGAATTTCGTATAGAATGAATTCGAATTTGAATAGAAAAGATTAGAATAGAAAATAATAGACTAGACAAACAATAGAACAGAACAGAATAAAATATAATATATATATTTTATTCTATTCTGTTCTATTGTTTTTCTAGTCTTTTCTCTTCTACTCTATTCTAATCTTTTCTATTCAAATTCGAATTCATTTTATAAGAAATTCAAATTTCGGAAGATGGTTTTATATATATTAGAATTAGATTAGAATAGAACAGAAAATAATATAAAAGAATAGCATAGAAAAACAATAGAACAGAATAGAAAAAAATATAAAACCATCTTCCGAAATTTGAATTTCTTATAAAATGAATTCGAATTTGAATAGAAAAGATTAGAACAGAGTAGATATATAATATTTCTTTCTATTCTGTTCTACTGTTCTATTGTTTTTCTATTCTATTCTTTTCTATTAGAATTTGATTTCATTCTATTTCTATATAACCATTTTCCGAAATTCAAATTTTGTAAAGAATGAATTTGAATAGAAAAGATTAAAATAGAGTAGAAAGAATAGTTCTATTGTTTTTCTAGTCCATTCTTTTCTATTATTTTCTATTCAAATTCAAATTCATTCTATACGAAATTCTAATTTAGAAGCCATCTTCCGAAATTCGAATTTCGCATAGAATTAATTCAAATTCGAATAGAAAAGTTTAGAATAGAATAGAAAAGAATAGCATAGAAAAACAATGGAACAGAATAGAAAAAAAATATATATATATATAACCATCTTCCAAAATTGGAATTTGGTACAGAATGAATTCGAATAGAAAAGATTAGAATACAATATATTATATTTTTTTATTATACTTTCTATTCTATCCTAATCTTTTCTATTGGAATTCGATTTCATTCTATACGAATTTCAAATTTCGCAAAGTGGTTATATATAGTTTACTTTTTCAAATTCAGTTAATGTTTTTTTTCGAATGCGGTAGAATTTTTTCGAATTTTATAGTTTTTTTCTAATGTGGTAGAATTTTTTAGAATTTTTTAGAATTTGACAGTTTTTTTCTAATGTGGTAGAATTTTTTAGAATTTGATAGTTTTTTTCAAATGTGGTAGAATATTTTCGAATTTGACAGTTTTTTTCTAATGTGGTAGAATTTTTTCGAATTTGATAGTTTTTTTCGAATGTGGTAGAATTTTTTTGAATTTGACAGTTTTTTTCGAATGTGGTAGAATTTTTTCGAATTTGATAGTTTTTTTCGAATGTGGTAGAATTATTTCGAATTTGATAGTTTTTTTCGAATGTGGTAGAATTTTTTCGAATTTGACAGTTTTTTCGAATGTGGTAGAATTTTTACGAATGTGGTAGAATTTTTTCGAATGTGGTAGAATTTCTTTGAATTTGATAGTTTTTTTCGAATATGGTCGAATTTTTTCGAATGCGGCCAAATTTTTTCAAATTCTAATACGAAACGAAACGAATTCCGAAAACGAATGTAACAAATTTAACTAAACTAATTTAGTTAAATAACGAATCGAAACTAAACTAAACAAATTTTTTCATCCTGCACATGTCTAGTGTTAAATATTTGACTTTTCTGGAGTAGTCAGATTTTATACCAAGTTCAAAGGAACAATTTAACTTCATATCAATTTGTTTACAGAAAGGGAAAACACAGCAAGTAAGCATTTAAAATACCTTTTTTCTGTGCTTTTACTTGCACTTTTTTAAGTTGATGACAGGTTCTCTTTCAAATGTGCCCAATTGTATTCATGAGAATATTGTTAACTGTAATAATATTCATAATAACAATAATAATAATAATATTCATACTTCAATATGGTTGCATGTTTTGTTTGCAACACTCAGCATAAAATTGTCATCCTGGGTGACAAGTTATCAGTTATAGTGATCCAGATCTCATGTTGTTTCAGGAAGAAGGTATGTGACCTATAATAACATGCTTTATGTTTTGGTGTATCTGGCAGAAGTAGATGTTTTATAATTTCTGGTTGTTATAGGTTGTCACACACCATTGTGTTAAAAGGTCCATAGATGTACCATTTAACCATAATATTCAATGTTCTTATTTAATGGATGTAACATCAAACCACAGTGGTGCAAACCCACGCAGGGGCAACAGCAGAAGAATAGCATAAAATGAAAGTGAACAATTCGTGAAATTACACCTTAGGGTAACAAAGGTGGTATGGCACACATGCACAAGGGTATTTAAGAGTGTAACAAATAAGTAGATAAGAGAAGTATACTAAAGAAAAGAGGGGGGTGTCCTTATGGCAAATATACACATTTAGTAATAAGGCTAAAAAGTTTAATTTATCTCTGAAGCACTGGAGGGATCAGCCAATCATTTGGACCAGACCCTATCATACTTCCTGGGGCAGCCTCTCTTATGCCGTGTACACACGAGCGAAATTTCTAACAGAAAAAGTCAGATGGGAGCTCTTCATCGTATATTCGGACCGTGTGTATGCCCCATCAGACTTTTTCTGTAGAAAATTCTGACGGACTTAGATAGAGAACATGTTCTATTTTTCAGACAGGAAAAATTTACTATCGGAAAAACCGCTCGTCTGTACGCTGTTCTGACGCACCAAAAATGACGCATGCTCTGAAGCAAGTACGAGACGGAAGCTATTGGCTACTGGCTATTAAACTTGCATTTTCTAGTCGTGTTGTACGTCACCTCGTTCTGGACGGTCGAAATTTGGTGTGACCATGTGTATGCAAGACAGCTTGAGCGGAATTCCGTCGGAACTCCGTCGGAAAAATGTTCAGAGTTTATTCTGTCGTGTGTACAGGGCATAAGTGTAGGTGTCTTAACAGAGAGGTAGACTGTTATTCACCAACAGAACAGCAGGACAAGACCAGAATATGTGGCAGAAATCACCCAAGGGATCTCCGCATCGCCAACACTCTGGCGGGTGAAAAGATTGCGTCTTATGAAGTCTATAGGGAGTGAAGTAAGCTCTATGAGCAACTTTGAATTGTATGTGTCTGTCCCATAAGGACACCAAAGACCGAAAAGGAAGGTCCCAAATATTCTCCCAAACATCATCCAGGTCTGGTATGCCGCGCTGCCACCAGTGCTGGTGAGGAGTAAATCCAGGGCTGGTGAGGAGACCAACAAGAGTTGAGAGTATAAACGAGACGTGGGTTTCTCAACATATTCTATTTGGAGAACATCCTCCAAGGTCGACTGGACAACAAGAAGAGAGTATTGTGAGGAGAGCTGTAGATAGCGGAATACGTAACTAACAGGGACATTATAGGCTGCTGAAAGTTGGGGTAGCGGAAGCAAGGGGTGGCCGACTTGGGTTCTAATGCCATACTTAGTCCCAGCACTAGGCTTCGGGAGCATATAGAAATGGGATAAAGTAGGGTTAAGCTACAAGTGGGAGCTAGAGGGAACAGCCAATTTAGAATAACCTTCAAGTGCCAGACCTGCCTGCCATGCCCGTAGGGTGGTGGTCATAGAGGGTGTGAGAGGGTAGGGAGCTTGGGGGCCTCTGAATAAAAGCAACTTAAGGGCTTCTAAAGGGCGGACCACTGCAGCTTCTAACAGGGTGGCAGGGTTAGCAGGGTCAGAGCTCAATCACCAGGCAGCCTAGACTAAAAGTGTAGCCAGAAAGTATTTGTAGCAATCTGGGAAAGCCAGGCCTCCTTGTGAGGTGGGTTGCATTAAGGTAGATAATTTGTATCTAGGGGATTGAGGCACCCAGCGCTATTAATTTTTACTTTCAATGTTTTTTTTTAAAGATTTAGGATGCAATACATAGTAAGAAAGATTGTTATAACAAGCAAAAGCAACATTAATGTAATAGTCCACCATTACACTAACAAGATTGACTAAAGTGGCTCTGGAGACAAACAGAAGAGAGAATCCACAGAAAATGAAAAAGCGATCACCATAAGGCTCATAACTGCACTGAAGGACTGTATCACCATTGTTGGCTTGAGGACTGTACGGGTAAACCAATATGAAGCCCAAGATGATAACGGACTTAGAGGTCACTACACATATGGCGTGCCTATTGGCTCCAGATGATTTCAAAGTGTTTGCCTGTATTTTGAAGGATACTGGGAGTTTTTCATGGGTCATGATCCATGAGACTGAAGTTTTTTTCCATGATCTAGTGATGGTTAATTTATCTGCCAAGAAGATAAAGAATATGAGTCTCTGAGAAGCATGGGAAACTTTCTAGAGTGGCTCATTCAACAGGGCTACTTGTGGGGATTGTGGGCTTGAGACTCCCATCTCTGTAGGGCAAAAATTCTATTTCAAAATCCCTGGGGTCTAGGACATGGCATCCCCTAAAACTGCTGTGCTATTTATTTTAACAAATGTTGTTTTGTGCAATATTACGTGGATTTTTACTAGTCATGTCTGACTATCAAAACATAGCAAGTCTACTTTGGAATAAAGCCGTTAATACAGTTTTTTAGCCACAAATATTAAACAGTGTTAGAAATATTACTTACCTCTGGAATTACAACAAGTCCAAATATTAGGCCAAAGAGAACGAGATTCACCCCATACATCCATCTTAGGAATATAAAATATGAGGCAACAGATGATCCAAAGTGACCTGAAACAGCACAGAATCACAACTGATCTTTTACTATGAAATACAAAGTAAGCAAAAAGCCTCTGCACAGTCCACAGATTTACAGAACATTGCTTCTGCCGACTTTTCTTTATTTACTGTAATGTTCTGCAACCTTTACTGGATCTGTGCCTTATCACATGTTGGATTGCCCAGCAGATTGTCACCAGCAGTGCTAAGATACAGTCATCTAACACCTCCTTCCCTTCCCCCTGATGTCTAAGCGAAAATCCCCTCCTTCCTCCCCCAAAACATCCAGCTCTAATCTGCACATCCCCCCAAGAAGAAATTCCCTCTGCAAAACCAAAATTGTTCTTAACCAAGAATGCAAAAATTCCCCCTCATCCCAGTGCAATTTCCCCCTCTCAGCATAAATCTTTGCCCCCCCCCCAATCCCCCATCCCAACACAAATCCCCTCCTCCATCCCTTCTTCCAGCATAAAACCTCCCCCACCCCAAATTCTCCCTCCCAGCACAAAATTCCCCTCCCCAAATCCCCCCCCCCAGCACCAATCTTCCTATCCCCAGGACAAATCCTTGTTACGACTCACTCATTGTGTCCCCCAGTACCATGCCAAAGTCCCTCCTTTTCTTTCTGCAGTATTCTTTCTGAAACATTCTAGAACTTTCCAGAACATTCTAGCACTCTCTTCCAAATTCATTCCGAAACACATTGGCTGTTCCAAAAAAACTTTAAAAAAAGTCTGTAAAAGCTGGTGTGGCGCTCCCATTCTAAAACTTCAGCAATATTCTTTCTGGAACATTCTGCGATACTCTTTCAGGAAATTTCTTTCTAGACCCGTCTAGAACTTTCTAAGATAGTTTAGAGCATTCCAGAACATTCTCTCTGGTACATTCTAAAACTTTACAGAACATTTTAGTACTTTCAGCGATATTCTTACCAGAAAATTGTATAGCATTCTAAAACTTTCCGGCACATTCTAGAACATCCCTCATATTCTTTCCAGGCCTCTCTAGAACGTTCTGCAATATTGTTTATAGAACATTCTAGAACTTTCTAGAACATTCTAGAACTTTCTGCAATATTCTTTCTAGAACATTCTAGACATTTTTAGAACACACAGTACATGGTCAGAGAGCACACACAAACTATAGGAGATGGTCACAGACTCAAGATAACTACAGGAGATGGTCAGGGACTGCACCTATGCTTTAGAAGTTGTTAAAAAAACATCTTCAGGAGACAACAATAGACTGCAGACACATTACAGGTAACTGCCAGAGATCAATGGAACAGGGAAGTACAGACTACTGCCTACAGTGGCCCCAATGGCCATACAAAAAGTGCCAAAGAGC
Source organism: Lithobates clamitans (assembly GCA_037952925.1). Classification (NCBI taxonomy): domain Eukaryota; kingdom Metazoa; phylum Chordata; class Amphibia; order Anura; family Ranidae; genus Lithobates; species Lithobates clamitans. Next base: position 682,629 of record JBBGZY010001140.1, read on the forward strand.
TACAATCAGTCCCAGAGTGTTGGTAGGGCACCAGGACTATAGAGCCACACCCATGATGACTATTGTGCCTGTCCACCACCTGGCATTTACTACTCACTAAATGCGGTCACGCAGAATATTCTGCCCCTGGCCACATCTCCTGCCTACCCACCAATGCCTTCTCTGTAAAGATACATCTCTTACCCACTCTACACCACCTTCCAGGACATTGAACAACAGTATGCGACATTCTTTCCAGAACTTTCTAGAACATTTTAGAAGTTTCTGTAAAGTTCGGGAGCATTCTAGCACTCTCAGAAATATTCTTTCCGAAACTTTCTAGAACGTTCTGCAACATTCTTACTGGAACTTTCTGAAACATTCTAGAACTTTCCGCAATATTTTTCTAGAATATTCAACAATATTCTAGAACATTTTAGAATGTGCAGGAGATGGTCAGAGATTACAGCCATGCTATAACATAAACCCCTGGGCGTGGACAGAATGCAAATATGAGGCCTCTTGGCGGGTGGGCCTTGGTGGTGAGCGGCCATATATATGTATGCACCAATTAGCAGACACAGCTGTGCTGAGAGCTCATGCCCTGCGCGTTTCCGGCACAGTTACTGGCGGCTAACATAGAGCTCTAAGTCTCTAGACACTATGAACACTGGGACAGTAAATCCAATGTGCTCTGTTTAACCGCTTGCTGACTGTATAACGTACATATATGGCAGCATGGCAGCTCTCCTGAGCCAGATCACATACTTGGTATGCGATCCCGCACTTTCAGTAGGGGGCACGCATGTGATTAGACACAGTAGATGCCAATCAGCGGGTGCCGACCAATGGATGACCGCCAGCACTTGCCGATAATTGCAAAGACACACAGGACAGAGCCCTGCCCATGTAAACAAGGCAGAACTCTGTCCTGTCAGTGGGGAAATAATTGAGTTTTCTTTCCTGGTGAAGCAGGGAATAAAATCCATCACTTCCCTTAGTGAAAGCACCACACACAGTAGACCAAAACACTGGCTAGGCACATATTTAACCCTTTGATCACCCTAGATGTTTAACTCCTTCCCAGCCAGTGTTATTACAGTGCGTGTTTTTAGCATTGATCATTGTATTAGTGTCACTGGTTCCCAAAAAGTGTCAAAAGTGTCAGTTAGTGTCCAATTTTCCACTTCAATATCACAGTCCCTCTATAAGTTGCTGAGTTTGTAGACACTATAACCTTTGCGCAAACCAATCAATATACGCTTATTGGGATTTTTTTACCAAAAATATGTAGCAGAATACATATTTGCCCAAATTTATGAAGAAATTTGATTTTTTTTTTCATTGGATGTTTTATAGCAGAAGGTAAAAAATAGACTTTTTTTTTCAAAGTTGTTGTTTTTTTTTGTTTATAGCACAGTGCCGTATCGAAAAAAATGGCCTGGTCATTAAGGGGAGTAAATCTTCCGGAGGTCAAGTGGTTAAATAAAATGTATATAGATCTTACATACTTTCCACTTCTTTAATCTTCATTTCCCATGGTATGCAGGCTGTTCTAAAATTTTCAAAATCCCTTTTAAACTTTATCCATTTCTGAAAGACAGTAAACAAACCTTTTTTCTTTATACTTTGTCACAATCAAAAGTAAGAATAAAAACAATATTACCACTTACGTTCAGGAAAGAGCTAAAGTGGAACGCTTGGCATGTCCTTTTCTATTGAGTGTTTGGAAACCAAGCCTAACACTTCAAAATACACTTCTACATTCATCAGATGTGCCTTTACCTTTTCGTTCCAAACAATGTCTGAAAAATTCAAGCCATTGCTGGCAACTGATTGCTGTTATGCAGATGCTTCGGCTTTAATACTTTCATCAAGTAAAGATACAGAATTTTCATGTTTTCCAAATTTCCCTTTGCAGCATGCTTGTTCCAGGTTAGAATTGTTTAGAACAGTGGTCTCCAAACTGCGGCCTGGGGGCCAGATATTGCCTTTTGCTTGCCTTTTTCAGGCTCTTGGAACACTATTCCTCCCACTAATACACCAACAATGGGGCATAATTCCTGTCACTGATACAGTGGCGGCCGACCGATCAGGACAAGAGGCAGATCTAAAGAAAACTGGTTTAGCCAGGAGGAGAAGCCGGAGAAGCTCTGGCACCGTGGCCCTGGAATGGTGAGTGCTGACTTAAGGGGGGTTTTTGTTTTATCCCCCCCCCCCGGAAAAAAGGTTAGCTTCAGCCGCCACTACACTGATACCAATAAAAGGGTACTATTCCTAGCACTGACTCCAAAAATGGTGCACTATCCTTCCTACTGGGACTATTTCTTTCCCTGATACCAACAATGGGGCACTATTTCTCCCACGGACACCAACTGCTGGGGCCCTATTCTTCCCATTGACACCAATGATGGGGCACTATTCCTCCCAATGACACCAATGATGGGGCACTATTTCTTCCCCTGATACCAACAATGGGTCACTATTCCTCCAACTGACACCAACTGCAGGCCCTATTCTTCCCACTGACACCAATGATGGAGCACTATTCCTACCCCAATACCAACAATGGAGCACTATTTCTCCCAATGACACCAATGACTGAGCACACTACCCTTAATTAGAAAAAAATAGGGGAGGGGGAATTGGGAAAGTTGGGACTTTATATGATACACATCACTTAAGTTGAACCAATCAATCAATTAAATAGTTGGAATGTTTATTGTTAGCCATAATTAGGCACTGTGTACCGGTAACATTAAGAGTAATTGACCAATATGTACAATACAGAATAAAGAAGGACATGATAAGTAAATCATATAACAATCCAGGTAATATAATAGACATTATTGCACACATAAAATAATGAACCGGCAACATCCCTAATATATGGAAAGACATAGTAAAGAATAAAATAGCATATAAGGTACATGATTGATTCAAACAGTAAAACCCTAGTAAACCCATGATTACTGTGGCATAGCATCAAAAATACACATGCTCGACGCGTTTCGTGGGTTGTTTCCACTCATCAGGAGCAGCTATACATTGGAGGTATCTATAATGAAATAAAAAATCTTTCATCAATGGTAATTGATCAAAGAATAGGGAGAAGAGGAACATAGAACTTATGGTCCAATCATTCTTACCTATTGGTAGCATGATATTAAAGGTACATCGGAGGTACTAGGAGGCGGAAAACCCCCCCCCCCCGGGAGCTGAGGTGATGGCTGTGCAGGCGGCGATAGGGCCAGGTGTATAATAATAAGTGTTGGCCCCGTAGGGCTTCTGTATCAATAAATAGATAGGGAAGAAGTGTTAGCATAGAAAAGGGGTGCCATGGTAGTGATTAAAGGAAATGTATGTGAAACGAAAAGGGGGGTGGGGGGTTAGGTGATATAAAGTGATGGGAAATAAAGAGATAAGGTGTGTAAAAACACAATGATAGTAAAGAATAAGTGAGAGAGATAGCAGAGTCAGGAGGGTCCCCAGGTTGAATAGTCAAGAAATATGAAGGTAGTGAACATAAAATTAGTAAAAATACTATGAAAGTGCACTTGCCACCATAAGGCCAGAGGTAACATCCATAGGATAAGGATTACCTGAAGTTCAAGTATACATGGGGAGATCCAATTGAGAATAGACAGTGCAGTCCAGGTAGACCAGGATAAACCATATCTGGTGTAGACCAAAGAGGAGTAGGGGTGTGAAAAAAGTCTGTCCGCCGGCAGAGCCCCACCAACGTCACGTGGCGTGCTGGAAGAGAGGGGGCGACCATGTCAGAGCGACCAGCGCTCTTAAATGGGCGTCTTTCCTCCCTCGTGGTGCACGCAGATGGAAAACACGTCTGTCCGCGGCGTCAAAAGTGACGTCGTACGCAAGACGTGTGGGCGTGGCGTCGACGCACAGCGCATGCGCAACCGCAACCCCGGCGACCATGTTGGTCGAAATGGGGGCTGGGGGTGACCGCGGTGTGCGTCGCAGCTCCCGGGGCTGATTGCAGCAGCCCCCATAAGATGACCTCACAAAGTAATCAACAAAAATTGTAACAATTCCCGTATAGCAAGTGCCCTACCACTGGCACTTGATACTAGTCAACAGAAAAGTCATGGAAATAGCGACATAGATAAGTGTGTGGATCCATCCCATATTATATTTGAAAAAAGAGAAAAAATGTTGGAACTTTATATGAGGCCATGACATATCGTGCATTGGTCTCCATTCCATATTGGTTGAGAACCAATATGGAATGGAGACCAATGCACGATATGTCATGGCCTCATATAAAGTTCCAACATTTTTTCTCTTTTTCCAAATATAATATGGGATGGATCCACACACTTATCTATGTCGCTATTTCCATGACTTTTCTGTTGACTAGTATCAAGTGCCAGCGGTAGGGCACTTGCTATACGGGAATTGTTACAATTTTTGTTGATTACTTTGTGAGGTCATCTTATGGGGGCTGCTGCAATCAGCCCCGGGAGCTGCGACGCCCACCGCGGTCACCCCCAGCCCCCATTTCGACCAACATGGTCGCCGGGGTTGCGGTTGCGCATGCGCTGTGCGTCGACGCCACGCCCACACGTCTTGCGTACGACGTCACTTTTGACGCCGCGGACAGACGTGTTTTCCATCTGCGTGCACCACGAGGGAGGAAAGACGCCCATTTAAGAGCGCTGGTCGCTCTGACATGGTCGCCCCCTCTCTCCCAGCACGCCACGTGACGTTGGTGGGGCTCTGCCGGCGGACAGACTTTTTTCACACCCCTACTCCTCTTTGGTCTACACCAGATATGGTTTATCCTGGTCTACCTGGACTGCACTGTCTATTCTCAATTGGATCTCCCCATGTATACTTGAACTTCAGGTAATCCTTATCCTATGGATGTTACCTCTGGCCTTATGGTGGCAAGTGCACTTTCATAGTATTTTTACTAATTTTATGTTCACTACCTTCATATTTCTTGACTATTCAACCTGGGGACCCTCCTGACTCTGCTATCTCTCTCACTTATTCTTTACTATCATTGTGTTTTTACACACCTTATCTCTTTATTTCCCATCACTTTATATCACCTAACCCCCCACCCCCCTTTTCGTTTCACATACATTTCCTTTAATCACTACCATGGCACCCCTTTTCTATGCTAACACTTCTTCCCTATCTATTTATTGATACAGAAGCCCTACGGGGCCAACACTTATTATTATACACCTGGCCCTATCGCCGCCTGCACAGCCATCACCCCAGCTCCCGGGGGGGGTGTTTTTCCGCCTCCTAGTACCTCCGATGTACCTTTAATATCATGCTACCAATAGGTAAGAATGATTGGACCATAAGTTCTATGTTCCTCTTCTCCCTATTCTTTGATCAATTACCATTGATGAAAGATTTTTTATTTCATTAAAGATACCTCCAATGTATAGCTGCTCCTGATGAGTGGAAACAACCCACGAAACGCGTCGAGCATGTGTATTTTTGATGCTATGCCACAGTAATCATGGGTTTACTAGGGTTTTACTGTTTGAATCAATCATGTACCTTATATGCTATTTTATTCTTTACTATGTCTTTCCATATATTAGGGATGTTGCCGGTTCATTATTTTATGTGTGCAATAATGTCTATTATATTACCTGGATTGTTATATGATTTACTTATCATGTCCTTCTTTATTCTGTATTGTACATATTGGTCAATTACTCTTAATGTTACCGGTACACAGTGCCTAATTATGGCTAACAATAAACATTCCAACTATTTAATTGATTGATTGGTTCAACTTAAGTGATGTGTATCATATAAAGTCCCAACTTTCCCAATTCCCCCTCCCCTATTTTTTTCTCAACCAATATGGAATGGAGACCAATGCACGATATGTCATGGCCTCATATAAAGTTCCAACATTTTTTCTCTTTTTTCACACTACCCTTAATACCAACAATGGGGCTATATTCCTCCCACTAATACCCATGATGGGGCACAGTCCTGCCCCCTCAAAGTCTGAAGGGCAGTAAACTGGCCCTTTGTTTGGAAAGTTTGGAGACCTCTGGTTTAGAACTACTAAAACCAGACACAGCCAAGCAACTAACATTTTCAGGAGGCCAGCTTTGGCAGTACCATATTTCTTTCTAAAGAACAATTTCCAAGTACCACACTCCAGGATAGGACTACAAAAGTGTCCAATATTAGTAGAAGAGTCCACTAAAAATTAGCTATAATCAGCTGTTAAAAAGTAATAAAAACAGAGATAGTTTTTGGACAATTCCTTTATATAACATAAAAAAACAATAAAATAAATAAATGTCCCCTAATGTAGATTCATCGTCAATCACAACGCTGACGCCACCGCCGCAACCGAAAAAAAATAAAAATAAACACTCTGCCATCAATGAAGGCTAACAGCCTACTGCAGGCTCTGCTGTTTGACAGTTCTTATATAGACAAGGGGCGACACTGACCCAGCATGCACCGGTCGGTGCCATCACAAGGGGTGGTGCCACCAGGTGATGTCATCGCATGGCTCTGCCCCTTACCTATATAAAAACTGTCAAATAGCGGAGCCTGCAGTAGGCGGTTAGTCTTCATTGATGGCAGATAGTTTTTTTTTCTTTTTTCGGGTCGGCGGTGGCAGCGTTGTCATGATTGATGATGAGTCTACATCGGGGGACATTGTTTTTTCATTTAAAAAAAAAAGGAATTGTCAAAAACTCTTGTACTGTCTTTATTCACTTTTAAACTTTTTTTGATGAATGGGTAGGGGTACTATGTTAAAGGAGGCTTCCAGATTCTGATAAGCCCCCACCCGCAGACCCCCACAACCACTGCCCAGGGTTGTCAGAAGAGGCCCTGGTCCCCATCAACATGGCGGCAAGGTGCTTGGGGGGGTGGGGCAGAGCCCCTGCTACAAAGCACCCACTACACCATATTGAGGGCATGTGGCCTGCTATGGTTTGTGGGGAGGCGCTTGCTTATTCCCCCTTTCCTGGCCTGCCAAACTGGATTTTGGAGGTGACCCCACGCTGTTTTTGTTAATTTTCACTTTAATTGAAACAATAAAAATGAAAAATTATCATAAATATAATGCCTGGGGTGTCCCCTTAGTCTGTCTGCAAAAGTGGCATATCTGTACCATATATAGAACATGATGCAGCAAAAATGACATTTCTAAAGAAAAAAATGAGTCAAATCACATTTAAATTGACTCTGGTATGGATTTTAGGGGGAATTTTTGATGTGGGGTTCCCCTTAAAATCCATACCAGACCCTTATCTGAGCATGCAGCCTGGCAGGCCAGTAAAAAGCAGCGCCACCTCCTGAACCATACCAGGCCACATGCCCTCAACATGGCCTACACCACCCACCCCAAAGAACCTTGTCCCCATGTTGATGGGAACAAGGGCCTCTTCCTGTCGACCCGGGGTGATGGTTGTGGGCATCTGTGGGCAGGGGGCTTATCAGAATTTGGAAGCCCCTTTTAACAAAGGGGCCCCCGATCCCAGTCCACTCCTATGTTAATAAAGCCAGACCCCAAAAAATGCTGATGGCTGACTGCCGAATGTCTCCTCTGCCGGATGTCAATTCTTAAATAGGTAAGTATGAGTAGGTGAATGAGTTGGGGCCCCCTTATTAAAGGGGATTTCAAGATTCCGATAAGCCCCCTGCTTGCAGTCCCCACAACCACCGCCCATGGTTGTTGGGAAGAGGCCTTTGTCACCATCAACATTCGAACAAGGTACTTTGGGGTGGGGGGGCCTGAAAGCACTCACCCTCCCATGTTGAGGGCATGTGGCCAGGTATGGTTCAGGAGGATTTGGGCCATTTTCTTCTTTTTTTTTAACCCCTTTAATTTTTTTTTTTCAGCTGGGGAAGCCCGCTGACAGCTGATGAATCATCCGTTGTTAAGAACGTGGATGCCGGCTTCCCGGCCCTGCTCCTTAAAATATTGACTGTTTCTCAAACTTTTGCTTGGCCCAAACTGTTTGTCCAAAACTACTGATTGTGTGCATATACAAGATTCATTTAAATGATCAGGGTTTGCTGCTGTTACTAAGGCAAAAACCCCAAACTACTGATAACATTACTCACAGCCCTACCCCTTTAAATTCTTATACCTGACTTATGTAAATGATCACAGCAATGTTCCACATGCTACATTTAACACTATCCACATTACTGTTCATAAATATGCATAAAATTATGTGGATGTAGCAACAATTTATAGTCCACAATACCAAATGTGTGTCAGATACTCATTCACATTTAATTTATCTGTGTCAATTAAGGATGAGCCAAACACCCCCGGTTCGGTTTGCACCAGAACTTGCAAACAGGCAAAAAATTCGGACGAACACACGAACACCGTTAAAGTCTATGGGACACAAACGTGAAAAATCAAAAGTGTTAATTTTAAAGGCTTATATGCAAGTTATTGTCATAAAAAGTGTTTGGGGACCCGGGTCCTGCCCCAGGGGACATGTATCAATGCAAAAAAAAAAGTTTTAAAAACAGCCGTTTTTTCGGGAGCAGTGAATTTAATAAGTCTTAAAGTGAAACAATAAAAATTAAATATTTCTTTAAATATCGTGCCTGGGGGTGTCTATATTATGAAACCAAAAGTTTTAACAAAAATTGCATGTGGGTCCCCCCAAAATCCATACCAGGCCCTTCAGGTCTGGTATGGATATTAAGGGGAACCCTGCGCCAATTTTTTTTTAAATGGCCTGAAGGGCCTGGTATGGATCTTGGAGAGACCCCCACGCAATGTTTGTTAAAATTTTTGGTTTGGGGTCCCCCTCAATATTCATACCAGACCCAAAGGGCCTGGTAATGGACTGGGGGGGCAACCCATGCCATTTTTTTTAATGAGTTTTATCTATATTGCCGAGGCCCAACAATTCATTACAGCCGCGATCAGTTTTAAATTACTTTTTTCCCTTTTTTTCCTTTTTTTTCCCTTTTGCCATTTTGCTGTGGTACTGTTGTAAACACAGGAAAACTGTGCCACTTTACAGGCATACTATGGACACCCCCAGGCATGATACGTAAAGGAATATTTCATTTTTATTGTTTCACTTTAAGCATTATTAAAATCACTGCTCCCGAAAAGCGGCCGTTTTTTAAAAAAAATTTGCATTGATACATGTCCCCTGGAGCAGGACCCAGGTCCCCAAACACTTTTTATGACAATAACTTGCATATATGCCTTTATATAGAGCACTATTGGATTTTCATTTTAGTGTCCAATAGACTTTAACGGGGTTCCGCGGCTTTCAAATTTGCTGCGAACACCGCGTAATGTTTGTTCGCCGAATGTCCGAACAACCAAAGTTCGGCCCGAACGTATGCTTGGGCCGAACCAATTGCCCATCCCTAGTGTCAATGTGAATTAATCTGTGCATCTGTGCTGTGTATACTCAATAACGTGCTCCCCTCTTGTGCTCACACTCACCTGAAGGTATTTATCCCATGTATAAGCTTGCGAGTCAGATGCGCCATAAATGATGGTATCTCCAAACTCTCCATCACTGTACTTTTCTTTCTCTCCTACTTTCCTTCCTCTGTTGGTACAGTCTGCAGGGAAGCCCTTGTGTCTCTCATGGGTTTAAGGACAAACAAGGGAGTGCTCCCATAGTGTGAATCCATTTTATTAAAATAATATCAATTTAAAAACAGATTGCAATCACTCTTATAATATCTTGTTACAAGCAAAGCATAGATACCACAGAAGAACCGTGCTGGTGTGGGCCTCATGTGTATGGTATGAAGTCACCAGTATAGACCCCGACTTATGCGTTTCGCCCCTTGTCTTCAAATCTTGTCTGTAACAAGATATTTTAACAGTGAATGCAATCTGTTTCTAAATTATTATTTTAGTAAAGGGGATTCACACTATGGGAGCACTCTCTTGTTTGTCCTTACACCCATGAGAGACTCAGGGGCTTCCCTGCAGACTGTACCAGCAGAGGAACGAAAGTTAGAGTATACATCTGGAGATACCATCATTTAAGGCGCATCTGACTCACATGCTTACGCATGGGGTCCATACCTTCTGGTGAGTGTGGGCACAAGAGAGGAACACATTATTGAGTGTATACATCACAAATTGATTATCAGCACGAGAGACTGCACGGAAGAGTTCACATTGACATGGATTAATTAAATGTGAATGAATATACGGCACGCATTTGGTTTACATCATCGAAGGACTATGAGAACTATTTAAGAGTATTGTGGACTATAAATTGTTGCTACATCTATCCCCTATCTATGCGTCCGGCTCCCTGATCTACATACAGGACACCGGACCATGGATTTCAATGGGGGGGTTTGAAGCACGTGATTCGAGCCAGAGGCTCTACTAGACTTAAAATAAGGGTGGGCTCAGGGCACCAATCAGGAAGCGGGTCTTGGTCGGCCAATCAGGAAGGGGGTCGTGAGACCCGTCAACCCATTGGCTGAAAGGACAGGCAATCCTATTGGATGCCTAGATCCTAGGAGGAGGAGATGCACAGCGGAAGCCACTGTGCTGAAGGAGAGGACACAGGAGCCGCTGCCTGCAGCCCACTGCCCATCACCTAGATGGGGTAAGTGCTGGACCGACCGGCAGACAGTGAGCGAGGGGGAGAAGTGCTGCCAGGGAGTGCCGCCAGCTGACCGAGGGTGGTTGTTTGCCCCCCCAAAAAAAGCCACCAGTGAAAAACCGCCACTGATTGGTGTTGGATGTAGCCTTTGGAGCATTGCTGTGATCATTTATATAAGTCAGGTATAAGAATTTAAAGGGCTAGCGCCGGGAGTAATATTTTCACTTGTGAAAGGTTTAGTATCTTGCAGGTTTAACTTTGTCTCTGTTGTATTAAAATTAGCCCTAATGTGTTAATAAATAATAATAACCATAGAGGTCTTGATGTGTTCATAGCAATCTGTATGCGCCTTAACATCAGGCAGATGCCTCCCTGAGTCTGGTACTTTAGAACAGACAGTTCCAAAGTCGAGGGATCCCTCTCTGGGTCAGTCTTTTGAACTAGCCTCTAGAGGCTGCAAGATCTTCATCTCCAGAAAGATTTGAGAATTTCTTCTGCAACAGACTAGATGACCTATTCCATATGCTGGACAGTGTTGATTGTGTCATTCATTACCACACTGTCTTTCTTATAGTAAATATTGTTTCTGTTTTTAGATCTACTCTTCTAATGACCCCTACTTCCAACAATGAGGTTTCTGCACATGCAGGTCACTCCTTACTTCTCTACTAGTAAGTATCCTTTTTTGGAAGGTTGTGTACTACCCTAAGTGGTATCATTTTAAATTCAAAGGCCTTCAAAGTACCTGATTAATAGAAGATAGATTTTTTTTTTAAATCTCTGACTGAGCTTGGTCCTCTGAAGAAGTCTCTCACTCATCCTTCCTATTGCCTATCAGGTGATTATTGATAGTGCTTGTACAATGATTCTTAAACCTTGTTACTTGCAGAGGATTATGTTTTTTACAGTGGTAGGTTGGATGATTCATATCTTAAAATATCATATAATCCTATATTTAATAACTGGTTAGACAGTTGTACAGTGTGGCTACCACATTCCTGAAACATCTGGGTTTTGGTTGGGAGGACTTCTTCTCATCTTTCTGGTTCTGGTCCACATGTTTTTCTTTCCAATAATTAGAAATTTTAGGCATCATACAGAGGTTTATGCTTAAATAATGTCAGATAGTTGTCAGAACAAGAATGCATTTTCCAAAGTGATCAGAGGCCCTGATCAGTTAAACATAGAAAAACTACATCAAAAGGTTTTAGGTCTAGCAATCTGGCTCTACTAATTATCATGACTATGGCCATGGGCTATGAGCCCATAGGAATTAGCAACTAGCCACCAAGATCAACATGTGAGATATAAGATCATTGTCATCTAGGGCTGGTCTCGATACCTCAAATCATGTGGTCTCGATCTCAAGAAAATAGAACAATTGGGGAGGTTTAACCATCCCCCAATACCATTCTACCAAAAATTATTATTATGGTATAAAAGAACCATTAACAAGAAAAGTGAAAAATGAGAAAGAAAGAGAAGAGAGAAAGGTAGGAGAAGGAATTTGAGTAGAGTAGGTCCCCTTAGCACCGGCCTCCCCTCACAAAATTGCCCAGTGTTTAGGGAGCTTGAATATACACAATCCAGGGGTTCCACACTTTTCAAATCTAGCTTGCTTATCTCTACGAATACTGGTCATTTTTCCATTAAGAATATTTTATGTTTCATCAACGTAACATTAATCACGGGGTGATTTCCATGCTATGGTTATTTTATCTGCTGGAAAAATGAAAAATATGAGAGTTCGTAGATGTTTGGGGATCTCTTCCGGCATGTCAGCAAACAGCACTGTTTTGGCACCTCTGGGTACATTCTGTCCCGTCACTAAATAAACCAGATTAAACATCCTGATCTAGAAGCATCGGACCTTCGGACAGGACCACCAGACATGATACATCTCGCCTTCTTGTCCACATCCCCAAAAACATAGGGGCGAGGTACCAGAGTATAATTTTGCCAACCTTGTCGGGACAAGGTACCAGCACGATAGCACTTTGTAATTTGCTTCCACCAAGCAAGTGTTAAGTATGCCCTTGTGCACTATGGTCAACGATTTTGTCCTCCTCCTCAGTTGTCTCCCCAAAATCCAATTCCCATGCCATTTGGTAGGAAGGTTTGCTATTCTGAATACTGAACAGAGCATATAACTCTGTGATTCCTCCCCATGATTCAGGCCCATGTATGCATAACTACCAGGACCCAAATAGGGTCCTGGTAGTTATGTCAACCTGATCCCTAATTAGGGTTTGCATGAAATGGATAATTTGGCACAGATGATAAGTCACAGGGGGCATCTGTAATGTTTCCTTAAAATAGCTAGGTTGTATTATCCCCTTATGGTCTATAAACTGCGCTATTTTGTTACGTTTTTTTTTTAATCTATTCCAGTTTACATTTCAGTTCATCCCCATCTTTGCCTACCCTTTTATACAGTTGTTGTTGATCACCCCACTCTCTCCCTAAGATGGGTTTAGGATTAATACCTTCTTCCTTCCACCTTAAGGGTTTTTTCCCCTGTGTCCGGTTATATTTCTCTCCATCACGTCAGAATCCCCCCTTTCACACCAGAGTCCCCACTATCCCTCTTTCATATCAGAGTTATCAGTTCCCCCCCTCATTCTTTCTGGTTCAATATTTTTTTAAGTTTTAAGAGGGTATGACAAGCCATGGTTTGCCCACGCAGGGGCAACATTGAACAGGCACATACAAAACAGTATGTACGTGTGATAAATAACAAAACTATGAACTGTTAATAGGACCTAAGAGGACCAGGGTAGAGATTAATTAAGCATCACAAGCACTTCTGCACTGTCCCCAACAGGACATCAGTCTCCATCTAATAGCTTTCAAATCAGGAATGAGAAGGAAAGGAAAGAGACAGAGAAAGTAGAGAAAGGAGAATGAAAGAAAAGAGAGAAAGGCCCCAGGAGAGGGTGAGTACCACGGATGCGGCATTTGTACAAGCAGGGTGTACAGTCGACCATAGCTAGTTAGGGGCAGGGATGGACAGAAGTAACTTATTGGAGGGTTCCAAACTCTTAAAAATTTTACATGTGAGTCCTTCAAAATACTGGACACCTGCTCATTAACCATCATAGCTGTCATTCTGGTTTTCACTTCCTGAAAAGCAACAGACGGAGTCTTCCAGGCCTTGACAATGGTTCACTTGGCAGATATAAAAAGGTATGAGGCCAATTTTTGCTGAGGTGTGAAAAGAACTGGTATAGGGCAATGTACTGTAAAAGAGCCTGCTATGCATCCCTCCGTTGATCTTTTCACATCAGAGTCTTCATTTCCCCCCACATCCTTTAACATCAGAATCCTCAGTTCACCACCCCATCCTACTGCATCAGAGTTCTAAGTTTCCCTCCCCCTTTTCACAAGTAAGTCCTAGCTTCTGTTATTCACCATAGCTGCCATGAGTGCCACCTGCCTTGGATTAACATCATGTGTTTCCATAGTACTGGCAGCCGGCTCACCTGCACCCTGGAAATACAACCCTAATGACCAGAGACAAGACATTAGGGGGAGAAATGCTGATCTATCAGGTAACATCCTGTGATATTATTGAACTGCCTCTCCCTGAAGTCCAGGGTTTGGAGTGTACAACTTTAGCGTTTGGCTATTGACTGTTTTTTTTTTTCTCTGGACATGATCTTGCTTTCCAATCTTGCTTTCCCTAAAGCCAAGGCTTAGGCATGTTAGGCTTATGCTGTTCCTGCAGTTATTCAAAATGTTTATTTTGCTATTGTATGTTAGTACTGTATGATAAAATGTTTGTTTGAATTTCTGTTTGGAGATTTATTTTCTCTGAGGAACTTTTCTCCTGGTCAGGTAGTGTGCTATTCTGCCTGTATTTTGGTGGATGGTTTGTTGGGCCAAAACTTTGCTGATTGAGGCTCATAATTCCTTCAGGTAGCAGTTTTTCTCCTTGTTGGTGATGATCTATCCTGGTCTAGAGCACCAGGTCGATTTTCGTTGCTCTTGAGTCATGGCGATTTTCATATTTAGTTGGCCCTTCTACATCTTGCCTTGATTCCTACATGAGTTGTTTGGACCATTTTCAGCACTACTCACAACTCTTTAACACCCTATAAACACATTGGTTTGCTGAGGTGCCTGTCAGTGCCTGGTTGTGCAAATTTCTTTGCAAATAGAAAATCAATTTTACCCACACATTTTTTGTGATATGCTTTACCATGATCACTTATCAAACGAATGTTAATCATTTGCGTATTTTCCCCTGCAATTTTTAGAATGCAGGGGAACAGAACACTGTGATTATTCTGATGAGTGCCTAAAAGCATAGTCTCAGATTTATAATTAATTATGATTTAGATCATTTAACAAGCAATGATTCACCTTTCTTAAAAGAGCAATCACAATTTTACATCTTAAATGTGATAATACGCATTTGCTATTTATGCAAAACAACACATAATTTGTCAGCTAGAATATCTTAGGTATGTATTTTTATCACTACATAAACGTGGCATTTTCTAAATTGTTTCAGAAGTTCAGGCTAGTCTGCATTTAATTTCTGCTGTATAGGGTAGTATGTGTCAACACATTGAATTTTATAGAGGCTGATATTCTAAAAGGTGTAAGTTTTACTTCTGTGGTCCTGTGCCCTAAAACAAGTTAGGTTAAAGTCCCTTTTTATCTTCTAAAACAATTGTGCTGTAAAGCTTAACTTTAGCCAAACTTTTCACTTTTTTCTTTTGCAGTGTGTTTTACTAGGTAATTTCCTCTTATTTCTTATCAGGACCGAATGTAATGAGACATTTCTCCAGTGGGGACAATAAGTAAAAAACTAATTTTTAACAGTAACATGCGACAAGGTTAGAACATCTCTACTGTCTGGGTCTGCCAGTTTGGGTGACAACCATTCCCTTAATTTTCTTGTCTTGCTGCCACAGAAACAGGAACAAAAGCATTTACTAAGTGCATCTCCATTTCAACTCTGTGCCTGCTAAACCCACACCCCGGCGCTGCCATTATAGCAAGTACGCAGATGTGTTTAAGGGGGCTTAAAAGAGCCCTTCAGCACATCTGTGCACTCGCAGGTGATTTCCTATGCATGCACAAGGACTTCCCTAATGACCGTCTTTGTACTCAGGACCCAAAGCCCTACGGCATATCTGCGCACGAGCAGGGGGGTGGTTAAAAAATTGTTACTCTCACCCAGGCAACAAATGAGAAGTTCTGCTTTGAAGCATAAATAAATGTCACTAATAAATAAAAGCAATTATGTCCAGTTGTAAGAGAGGGAGGGTGGAGGAGACAAGGCAAAATGACATATTATGTCGATTTAGGTCTATTCAAACAAAAAAATCATGTCTAAAATTTTCATCTTATATGTGATCTCAGGGAGCATATAGACCACAAAAGAACTTTTGTGCTTATTGATCAGCCTTCTTCGCCAATTTTGGACTTGAAGTCGTTAAATTCTGAATTCTTCTACGTTTTGAACATTTCAAATGGTACATTGTTTACATATTTAAGGTAAGGATGATAAAGAATGTGATTTGGCCATACCAGAAGTATGTATTGATGCTAATTAGACTTGAGGGGTCTTCATGGTTCAAATGGCAATTTGGGAAACAATATAGTGACCTTAAAGAGGAGGTCCAGCCCCCCCACGAAAAATTAAAAGTCAGCAGCTACAAATACTGCAGCTGCTAACTTTTAATATATGGACACTTACCTGTCCAGGGAGCCCACGATGTCAGCACGGATCAGCTGTCGGGTGCAGCCACCACCATTAATGGTAAGGGAACCCAACAGTGAAGCCTTTCAGCTTCACAGCCAGTTGTGTACTGCGCATGCGCGAAGTGTGCTGCGCTTTCTAATTGGTCCGGTGGCGGAGGAAGGAGGAGGGGGCCGAACTTCCAAGAGACGGGGCCACGGCCCCATCTCCCGGAAGTCGGGAGCGGTACCTGTCAAAAACAGGTACCTATTCCCCCCTCCCCTCTGAAAGGTGCCAAATGTGGCACCGGAGTGGGGGAGGAGATGGATTGCTAGTGCTAATTGCTAGTGCTAGTAATTGCAGTAGGGTCTTTTAGTCTTGATTGACAGCAAGATTAAAAGTGTTTGGTCAACCAATCAGAAACTCCTCCAGTGTCACACAAAGTATTTCAAGTTTTTAGCTGTAGAGTCATTCATTTCATTGACACATCATAATTATGGAAGCACAGGTCTAGATGATAACACACATTATTTCATGCATGGAAGCTACCTAGGTGCATATTATAGATGGGACATATATGCTGGATGGTGTAGTGTTTCTATGTTTGCTATGACAGTCAAGGACTAAGGCCAGCCATTAGTGGTGAAAATTCACACAACTCCCCTATCAACACAGACAGTGCTGACAGGGCAATCCCTCCTGCCGAGCCATTGTCTGCTCCCAGCAGGGGGGCGGGCAGGGGAAGCCTTCGCCGCCGGGAGAAGACAGTGATTATTGCTAGCCGCAATAGTAGTGGCGAGCGATATTCTTAAGAGAAATTTAGCAGGCTGGTTGTACCCAGTTGGTTTATCGAATCCGGATCCTGCTGAACTGGCTGAGATTCAAACCATGTATAGCCGGCCTAAGTATATTAAATGGGACTCTGAGGGCCTCTGGTCATTGTAATATTTACAAATACTCTATGGACTCTGTCACCTGTTTGGAAGACCAATAAATGTATCTCTCTGGATGAACCAAGTTGCTGCAGGAAAATTCCATTTAGATTAGAGGAGTTTGCATCCCATATCGGCTAGCGCACTCTTGCCTCAACAACAATAATCATAACAATAATTATCACTCCTCATCCTACTATATCACAACACTACCTGTCATATCTATATGTATATTTAAAGCATGTGAAACACTGTAAATGCTTATGCAAAGATAACCAGCAGGATGTAAATGAGATCTCACTAAACAACCATTTTTAGAGGTAAGGAATAGTCTGTCTTTGATGGCATTTTAAGCTCTAACAAGGTTGAAATTTGTTAACTAGGCCATTTTATTAGGCATGTCTAATCAATATAGTGTTAAATTAAGGGAACTTTATTGTCTGAATTAATTAAAATACTCCTACAAAGAAAGTGCCTATGGTGCTTACCTTCAAAAACATAAATTGTAACATAAACTCTCAGTTTGCAGGCCATTTCCGCATACAATCGCCTGCCAAAAAACCCTAGGATAAAGATTCTGTGGATACTAGATGCATTTAATAACTAAATATATATTTACTTTTTGTAAAACATATCCCTAAGGATTGTTCAACATATACAGTAGAAAGACATGTTCTTGTCATCTTATTGACCACTTTTAGGGCTAGTGTCAACCTCCTCCCGACCTGCATTTGACCTGCTTCATAAGGGTTTTACATTTCCACCAACAAAGGCGGTCTGATGTGAATAAAAGCCTTTATTAATAATCATGATTATTTGAAAATTATGGGGTAAAATGTTTGTTTTTAACACTTTTTCAAAGCTTAACTGAACAAGATGAAGATAGAAGCTGATTGATTGTCTTGCAGAGCTGCTCCAGATTTAGTCTGCTCCAGTTTTGATAAATCCCCCAATTGTTTGTCATTTCATATAGGACACTTTCACACTGGGGCGTTGGGGGCATCGGTGGTAAAGCGTCACTATTTTTAGCAGCTGTTGATTTAGCAGTGCTTTTTGGCCACTAGCGGGCGCTTTTAACCCCTGCTAGCGGCCGAAAAAGGGTTAAAAAAGGCCCGCAAAGCACCGCTGCAGAAGCAATTTGCAGGCACTTTGATTTCAATGGGCAGGGGCACTTTAGGAGCGGCGTATACACCACTCCTAAAGCGCCTCAAAGATGCTGCTTGCAGGACTTTGTTTAATGTCCCGCAAGTGCACCGCTCCAGAGTGACAGGAGAGGCGCTTTACAGACACTTTGCAGGCGCTATTTTTAGTGCTATAGCGCCTGTAAATGGCCTCAGTGTGAAAGTGGCCTTATAGTGGTCACTCAAGACTTAATTTGTTGGAGGCACCTACATACCAAACTCAATGCTAAGGCAGTCTACTCTAACAACTAATGTATGGCATTTGTCCAAGCATATATGTATGCTTCTTCCATACCTTTAACATCATGACTTTGTAGGCATAAAATTTCTTCCCTTTTCCCTTTCCCAAAGCACCTTCAAATTTCTCCACAAACTTTTGTGCATCCCTAGGAAAAACAAAGATTATAGTTACTACCTCCCACATTGTAGTATATAAAACAAAGCCTCGATATTAGAAGTGCCACACTGGTTGTGTCAATGAAATCAATAGACCGTACATAAAGAAAATTAATAAAATTCAGTTTCACCACCACCATGGGTGTGAGATGAATCCCCCACATTCACAAAGTGCTCAAATTATAAACTTTTGGCTGAACCTTTTTCCACCAAAAGTAAGGAACAATTTATAATGCAGTGCCCCTGGTCAGCTGAGTCACAAGAGTCAATAATATGAAGGAATGCACAACCTTCCCCTCTTCCTATAAAAAAGGCAAGTTCATAACAGTCACACTGTCAGTGTGTTTGAGCTGTTAAAGCGGGAGTCCAGCGATGTCGGCACTGCAGCTGATGTTTCCAGATGTTGAGTGCTGCCGCCACCATTGCGGGTAAGGGTACCCGGCAATGTAGCTTCACGCTGGGAACCCTACTGCGCATGCGCGAGGCCCGCTCCTCTCTCCTACTGGCCCGGCGACAGGGGAAGGAGGAGGTAGGAGGAGGGAACCCCAGCCGTGATGTCAATAGCCACGGCTGAGGCTCCCAGAAGTGGGAAAAGATACCCGTCAGACATGTATCCTGCCCCCCCCCCCTGAAAGGTGCCAATTGTGGCACCAGAGGGGGGGAGGAATCAGATGAGCGGAAGTTCCACTTTTGGGTGGAACTCCGCTTTAAGGAGAGCTGACAATTCTGTGTAAGAAGAAGTGTTTTCACAAACTTTAAGCAAGATTTGTGAAACTGTTCATCACTAACCAAATCCAGGCAGATTCACTCAACACCAATTATAACATATGGCACACACATGTCTGAGAATTGTTGTACAGTAAAACCTTGGCTTGCGAGTATAATTTGTTCCAGAAACATGCTTGTATATAAAAAAGATTTTTCCTTTCCCAATGAGTGACTAGCATGGGGATCCGACGATCCGACTCGGATCCCCGCCAATGCCCCAGCACTGTTTGGTATGAATCTTGAGAGGGAACTCCACGCCAAATTTTAAATAAAAAACCGGCATGGGTTCCCCCCCCAGTGGCATACCAGGCCCTTAGGTCTGGTATGGATTTTAAGAGGAACCCCCTATGCCAAAAAAACGGCGTGGGGTGGCCATTGGTTGTCGGGGTCTGCGGGGGGGGGGCTTATCGGAATCTGGGAGCCCTCTTTAATAAGGGAGCCCCCAGATCCGGGCCCCCCAAGCTATGTGAATGAGTATGGGGTACATGGTACCCCTACTCATTTACCTAGGGAAAAAGTGTCAATAAAAAAAACACTACACAGGTTTTTAAAGTAATTTATTAGACAGCTCCGGGGGTCTTCTTCCGGCTTCGGGGGTCGTCTTCCGGCTTCGGGGGTCTCTCTGGTTCTTCTCCGCGCTCTCCGGGTCTTCTGCTGGGCTTCTCCGCTATCTTCTGCTCTTTTGCCGCTCTTTTGCTAGCGGAGGAGCCCGGTCTGCTGCCTGCTGCCTTCTGCCTTCTTCCCTCTTCTCTTCTTCCGATGTTGACACGACGCTCTCTCCGGCTGGAATGCTCTCTGAGTGCTCCGCTCTGACTTATATAGGCGGTGACCCCGCCCCCTTATGCCGACACAGTCCCTGGGCATGCTGGGACTGTGACGTTTTAGGGGCGTGGTCACCGGGTGATGTTGACCACACCCCCTAAAACGTCACAGTTCCAGCATGCCCAGGGACTGTGACGGCATAAGGGGCGGGGTCACCGCCTATATAAGTCATAGCGGAGCGCACAGAGAGCATTCCAGCCAGAGAGCATTGTGTCAACATTGGAAGAAGAGAAGAGGGAAGAAGGCAGAAGGCAGCAGCCAGCAGACCGGGCTCCTCCGCTAGCAAAAGAGCGGCAGAAGTGGAGGAGCCCGGCAGAAGACCCGGAGAGTGCGGAGAAGAACCGAAGAGACCCCCGAAGCCGGAAGAAGACCCCCAAAGCCAGAAGAAGACCCTCGGAGCTGTCTAATAAATCACTTTAAAAACCTGTGTAGTGTTTTTTTATTGACACTTCTTCCCCCAGGTGAATGGGTAGGGGTACCATGTACCCCATACTCATTCACATAGGGTGGGGGGCCGGGATCTGGGGGCCCCCTTATTAAAGGGGGCTACAGGATTCCGATAAGCCCCCCGCCCGCAGAGCCTGACAACCAATGGCCAGGGTTGTCGGGAAGAGACCCTTGTCCTCATCAACATGGGGACAAGGTGCTTTGGGGTGGGGGCCACAGGGCTCCCCTCTCCCCCAAAGCACCCCCCATGTTAGGGCATGCGCCCTAGTACGGTTCAGGAGGGGGGCGCTCGCTCGTCCCCACCCTCTTTCCTGACCGACCGGGCTGCGTGCTCGGATAAGGGTCTGGTATTGATTTTGGGGGGCCCCACGCCGTTTTTTCGGCATAGGGGGTTCCCCTTAACATCCATACCAGACCTAAGGGCCTGGTATGCCCTTGAAGGGGGAACCCATGCCGGTTTTGTATTTAAATTTTGGCGTGGAGTTCCCCCTCAAGATTCATACCAAACAGTGTGAGTCGGTACCCTGTCGGGTTGCCATGGAAATGGCAAACCACAGCTAAACGCAACCGCAGCTAATCGCACTGTGCAAATGCAGCTGATCGCAGTGCCTGGAGTCTTGAATTTCACAGGAAAAAAAACATGCTTTTAACTGCCGCAGAATAGCCGTCCGTGTGAAAGGCGCCTTATACTCATTCGTGACATGACACTACTTGTATATCAAGAAATCGCTTGTATATCAAGTCAAAATGTATTTAAAAATTTTGCTTGTCTTTCAAAATGTTCTCAAACCAAGTTACTCTCAAACCAAGGTTCTAATGTATATGGTAGCAAGTGGAGCTAGCAAGTGGAGCTCTCAGCACTTTTCCACATGTTAACAGGCCATACTAGCTCCTCTGATGGAAAGAAACTGTTGTTTATGGAGCTCAGTAGCTGCTTAAACATTCCGCGATCAATTTATCACTTAAGTAACGTATTCCTCACTAGATGGCTCCATCCAAGATCAGTGAGACAAATAAAACAAAACAAAGGCAGTTACTGTTCTGATTTCTTTTTACCTAGATCAGAGGGCTTTGGGAATCCTTTCTAATATGTTCAATGTTTATTTGTATAACAAAGATTATAAAAATATTGTAAATTATAATTTTATTAATATATATAAAAATATAAAACTTCACTTTGAAACTGAAAAAGGTGTAAAAAGAAAAAAAAAACAAAAACAAAGAAAACTGACCACAAACTATTAAATTTTCCCTTTAAAAAAGTTGAAAACAGAAGAACCCTGGAGAAAAAAGATAAATAATTATCTTTTGGGCAAGTTGAGTCCAGTTTTCATTCAGTTAAAAATGTACTGGACATAGATGCTAGACAGCCCATTTATCTAGTTATCCAGATATTATTCTATTTTATTAAGACACCTTATTTTTTTAAAACCCCCATGCTGATAATTAATGTTTTTTCTGGTATTGTTTGAGTAAGATAAACAGCTTTGTTTTAGAGAGAGCACAAATCCTTATAGCTGTCTTGCAAGTATTGAATTGCAACATGGCTTTAATTAAGGCAGTAAATTTGATCTGTGTCTAGATGACGGTAAGAGAAGCTCTTTGCATGTCACAGCTCTGGTTTCAGAGTCTAGCTGCAGAATTAAAATATTGCTGTAATGCAATTTGCTGTTTTGGGTTGATGTTTTTCTGTGTGATTGCTATAGGTTTGGATGTAATTGCTAGCTCTAAGGTGTCCTTTTATGAAAGTGAGGTAAAATACCTCGATTCAGTTCTCAGGCATTCTCAGAGGAGATCGCTCTCCTCTGAGTGCCTGTTTATGAAAGTGTGTAGATCGCTTCTCATGTTGAGTTGAGGAGCGATCTACAAATGCCAGGAACTCCTGAGAAACGGCTCCTCTCACTGTAATCTCGCGTGATGTAGCGGGATTACAGTATGAGGAACCATAAAATACAAAAGTTTAACACAATTCAGCACACATTATTCCCCAACATATTAATAAAAAAATAAAAAAGTTAAATTCCCCCTACACAATATACATTAACCTAATTATAAAAAAACTTTTTTTTATCAATATTTAAAGATCATACATGTTCCTATTTAAATGTGAATGGTGTATAGTAAATGAATGTAATGCACATATGTAATGCAGCTATACACCATTCATATAAATGCAAAATACATTTATAATCATTAAAAAAATAATTTTAATAAAGTATACAAGTATAAATATTTATTAATAAATTAAAATAAAATATATTTCATAATTGATAAACATAAAAATTGATAAACTGGTGCAATGCGAGAACACTGCGAATCCACTGCGGGTTCCTGCATCGCACCGACTCGCATGTCAGTTCACACTGCCATATGCGAATCGCTGGGGAGTATCAATACATTGTTAACGACACCCCCAGTTCAGCTTGCATATCGCACTGCGAACTGACAGTCCGGACATGAATCGGATCGCATATGTGTGAACACACATGCGATCCGATTCTGGTCTGAACAGAAAAAAGGGTCCTGTGCGTGTTTGCACCGAATGCGGTGCGATATCAGCCATACTATCTGTACAGCTGATATCGCACCGCACAGACATTGCATGTAATGTGAATGGCAGTGTGCTGCGAATAACATGCGAATAACATGCGATGCCTGTGATGCGAATAACATGCGATGCCTGTGATGCAAGTGTGAACTGGGCCTAAAAGTTAACAACCCCCCCCAAATCAGTTCGCATATCGCAGTGCGATCTGCAAACTCGCACAGTAATTGAATCGCATGGGTGTGAACACCCATGCGATCCGATTCTGCTGTGGACCAAAAAAAGGGTCCTGTAAGAGTTTGGTCCGAGGGCAATGCAAATTTAGCAATACTATCTGTATGGCTGAAATCGCATCACACAGAGATCGGATGTGATTTTGCACTGCAGTGCGGTGCGAATCACATCCGATCTTGGACACCGCAGCAGTGGGAACTGGCCCTAAACCATATTGCATTTGCACCAAAATGGTACAGGACCCTTTATTTGGTCCGCACTGGAATCTGATCGCATGGGTGTGAACACCCATGCGATCCGATTCCTGCACCATTACATAGTTCGCACTGCGATCTGTGAAATGATCTGGGGGTGTCATTAACTTTACATTGACACCCGCAGTGGTGCGCAGATGTCAATGTAGGTGCGATGTGAAAACCCGCACAGGAATCACGCTGGTTCACGCATCGCACAAGTGTGAACCCAGCCAGAGACGTGAACATCTAAAAAAATATATATATATATATCTATATCTATATATAGCTATATATATAGCTATATATATATATATATGTGTATATATATATATATATATATATATATGTGTGTATATATATATATATATATATATATATACATATACACATACATACACATTATATATACATATATATATATATATATATATATATATGTGTGTGTATATATATATATATATATATATATACATATACATATATACATACATACACATTATATATACATATACACACTATAAATTCCTATCCTGCTGGTTTTGGGGTGTGTAATGGTGGGGAAGATGTGCTCTGACTGTTTAGTGAAAGAAAGAAGTCAAAAGACTTCTTGCTTTCTCCAGAATATCAGCCAGTTTCAGGCTTCTCACTCTGATTCTCCACTTCTGAAATGGTGAATCAGAAAGTGAGAATTCTGTCACAGATCGCCAGTGAGGTGCCAAGATCGCACCTTCATAAACTGGCCGTTTCTGTGAATACTCACTGTGCTGAGATAATCAGCGGAGAACATGTTCTCCACTGATTATCTCAGTTTCATAAACTGGTAATGAGCTGAGATCAGCGGTGAGACTCGGGATCGCCGCTGATCTCAGTTTCATAAAAGGACACCTAAAAGAAATGATAAAATGTGTATTCAGATTTCTGTTCCTCCAAAGCAGGGGCTTATACTAATACTCAAATATATTTTACTCTTAGTGCCAAAAGTCTGACCCTGGTAGTTTTTGTTATTAAAGGGGTTGAAAACCTTAGTTGTTTTGGTTTTTTTTAATTAAAAAAAAATGTCCATACTTACCTGCTCTGTGCAAGGGTTTCCACAAAGCAGGCCTGATCCTCTTCTTCTGGGGTGCCCCTCCGGTGCTCCAGGCCCCAACTCTTCACCGGGTGCCCCCACGGAACACCACTTCCCCTGTGGGCACCTGTGCGTGCTCGGTCCTGAGTCCCATTGCTGCGTCCATTGACACAGATAGTGGGACTCAGCCCCTCCCCCCCTCCCGTGTCACTGGATTTGACAGTAGTGGGAGCCAATGACGCCTGCTGCTATCAATCTGTCCAATGAGGAGAGAGACAGTGGCTGGAGCTGCTGCGTTTGTGTACATCGCTGGATTTGATCGAGCTCAGGCAAGAAAAAGAGGGGGGTCTGGAGGGAGCTGCAGCATAGAAGGTTTTTCACCTTAATGCATAGAATGCATTAAAGTGAAAAACCTTGAGGCTTTACATCCACTTTAAGCTTCTAACACCCAGAACAGTGAAAACAACCCTGTGAATTTTATCCCCCTTAAAACTGAAGTTGAGCTAAAAAAAAAAAAACCCTACAGATTTAGGCACATCACTTACCACAGTAATGAAGGATGTTCCACAATGTGCAGGCAGCTGGATCCTGGAGGTATCTTCTGTGCAGGGATGCCCCATTCACCGCCTGTCTATGAACTTCAAGAGCTGTAATGGTTAAAAGCTTTGGTTCTTCAGGCAGAAAAGTAGTAAAGATGGCCTGATGGGGGCACGCCCCCTCCTTTCTCCTCCTCAAATAAGAACCGTTCTTTCATTGATTAAACTGCTTGTAACATGATCTATAAACGGGGGGGAGACTCTTGTGACTGATCTCCCCTAATTACAGGTCGCGTTACAAGCAATGTGATTAAAAAAAAATAACTTTTCTGAATGGAGGAGGAGAAAAGAGGGGGCATGTCCCCATCAGACCATCTGTACCACTGTTCTGCCTCAATAACCAAAGTTGTTAACCAAAGCAGTGCTGGAAATTCAGAGACAGGAAGAGGACAGGTATTCCTTCAGTGAAGATTTCTCCAGGATCCAGCTGTCTGTATAAGGTGGGACATACTTTATTACAGATAAGCAATGTGACTAAAGCTAGTAGGGATTTCTTTTTTAGCTAAACTTCAGCTTTAACCCTGCCCTATCTGACCACTTAACCAACCCTTAAAAATTATGCTTTAATCCCCCAAACACTTAAAGTGGTTGTAAAGGCTAAAGGTTTCTTTTTACCCTAATGCATTCTCTGTATCAAGGTAAAAACCTTTCATGTTGAGCTAATCCCCAGCCCCCTAAGTACTTACCTGGATCCGATTTCAATGCAGCTCTCTGCACAATAGCAGCAGTGCCCAATCAGACCCTGTGAAGAGGGAGTGGCAGGGCCAAGCTGCACTGTGTATGTGTATCAATAGACACACACAGCCCAGCTCGGGATTGAGCCTGCATGTTTGTCCCCATAGCAAATGCTTGCTATGGGGGCAGACACAGAAGAGGAAGAAGGAACAGAGTTGGCAATACTATTGTACAGAACAGATAAGTAAAACATGTTTATTATTTTAATTTTAAACAAAGTTGACTTTAGAAACGTTTTAACTTTTAAATGAAGCCCTAGCAAGAGACTTTTCTCATTTTAAACCACCTAATCAAACACCTAAAACAAGCCCTAAACCTTTATCAGTTAACCCCATAAAGTGAGCCCTTAACATTTAACTCCCACAACTTTAGCAATGACATCCCAGTACCAGAAGACACCGCGATGGACTAATCTACAAGACCATTTGGAAATACAATAAATATGAATGACGAAAAAATAATACAGGTTATTTGTTCTTCAAGTAGACTTTCAGTGTATCAGGGAAGAACAGCTCTAAGAATGCTGTATGTAATTTCAGTAAATACCAACTGACAGGTTTCACCTTCAGGGTTACCTTAAAACAGAAAGCTTTTTCTTCATGCGCCAGGGCTTGTTCCTAATAGTGGAGATTAATTTCTTCTTTTCCTCAACTTGCTCCATGAGTTTTGCCATTTCTTCTTCAGTAAATGATTCTTCATCAGATGACGACGCTGAATCACTATAAGAGGTGAGGGTGAATTAAACTTTATGCTTTATTACTTTACGTAATAATATGTAAAACAAGTATATTAGAGTGTGGCCTCAGGTATTAATGATCAATATGGGATAAAAAAGTACCATCATCCAGATTGAAGTATGGCAAATTGAGAAGGTGAAAATGTGGGGGCAGTTGCTGATGCTGACCACTACACAAAACCACCTATCGTGGTTAATGGACTATCTCGGTACTCATACATTGACCCAATGGTTTTATGATAAAAAAATCAAATTTTAATACAAATCAGAAAAAAAGAACTGACATACAAATATTAAAAAATACATCACATTAACTAGCTAACTCATAACGGGTTCCCCTGTAGAGCTTGTTGCCATAATAATATGTAAAGACAACTACCTGTAGTTACCATTTCTGACACCTTTCTGAAAATGTTCATTATTAATTTGTCATTCTGATCTTTTGACTTTAATACCTTGTGCTTCTCTAACCCAAAGCAAGAATGAATCCATAGAAGTCAGGCATTTTGATCTGCATACTTGTTCTTAGCCAGTGATTTATTAAATGGTATCTCCATGTTCCCCAAATATAAAAATGCTACACAAGCCTTTATTTAATTCAATAGGGCTGATTTACGAAAACTATGCGCCATCAGTGGAGGCGCACGGCAAGGCGCAACGCACATAATATTTACAAAACGGTGCACCGGAAACAGAGCACAAATCCCCCATTTACTATAGTGATCTCGACGCACGGGAGAATGCAATCTGTGCGCCACTATGGACATGGCGCACAGCATCTTCAATTCAATATTAACAGAAGATGGAGGTGCGAATATTATGGGGTGATGTGAGGAACTGCATGAGATCAATGTAAGCAGTGCGCATGTGCAAGCCACTGTTGCGCTTGTTCACATGTGTTTGTTCGCTGTGTGGCCAAAATCGTAGTAAATGTTAAATAATGTACAAGTAATTGCGTAGGTTGAACCTCTAAACTTGACACATTTTTTTTTACGCTGGTTCACCTTTATGTATTTTTTTTAAGGAGATTTGCACACAGGTCATGTTAGCATGTTACGTTGCCAACATGTGACATGAACCTTGTTAAAATTATGTAACAAGACTCTTGCTCCTCTAGCTCCTCCTAAAAGGGCATTTAACTTTCCCCATCTAATGCATATGATTTCCTTGGGCTAGCTTTTGCTTTTAAAGGGGAACTTCACATTCCATTCCCCAATGCTCTTGTCTCCCTCCTCTAATTCCTTGGATTTCAATGGGCTAACTTTTGCTTTTAGAGGGGAACTCCACACTCCATTCTCCAATGTTCTTGTCTCCCCCCTCAAACCCCTTGGATTTCCATGGGCTAACTTTTGCTTTTAAAGGGGAACGCCATACTCCATTACCCAATGCTCTTGTCTACCCCCTCTAACCCCTTGGATTTCCATGGGCTAACTTTTGCTTTTAAAGGGGAACTCCACACTCCACTCTATTCTCAAAAGGCTGTGAGCTGCCTTCACCAATCCAAACCACATCCTTTTTCAGAGCATACGACAGGGCCAGCTAGGAAAGGGGTGTGAAGATTGATTGCCCAACCCCCTCCTGAACCATACAAGGCTACATGCACTCAACATAGCTTGCTGCCTTCGGGGAATGTTGGGCTCAGCCCAATACCAACCACAAAGCACCTTGTACCCACTAGTTTAAAGGAGCTTTCCACATTCTGTAAAGCACCCTGTCTACAGCCCCCACAACTCCAGCCTAGTGTTGTGTGGAAGAGGCCCTTGACCCCCTGAATATGGGAACAAGGCGGTTGGCTTTTGGGGTGCCTGGGCCCCTCCTGCCCCCAAGCATCCACCCCCTTTCATGGGCTGGCTTGCTGTGTGTTTGGCTAGGGGTTTGTTAGTGTGTGGGAGGGGCACAATATTTTTTTAGTTTGGGGTGGTTTTTTTCACGTGGGGGGTGCTCATTTTAACAGACCCAAATGGCCTTGCATGTATTGGGGGGCAGGCTATTTTTTTGTTTTGGGTTAAAATCTTGCAGCTGCGATGTAGTTTTTTAAGTTTTCTCTAAAGCCGTACATCTTGGCAGCAGCATTTTGGATACAGGCCACAGATGCACCACTTTACAGTCACCCTCTTCTGATCAGGATTATCATCACTAGAGTCACTTTTTGGACAGTAATAAGTATAATACCCCAATTTGCACTTTTGTCTCTGTGGTTTGATGAAAATTGGAAGAAAAATCTCTTTTTTTTTTGGACACTTGATATTACGGAATAATACTAAATTTCTTTCACTGTGAACTTGCTTGTTACACATTTTTTTATGTTCATAGTTAAATTTTTTAGCAATATTGATTTTCATTGTTTATGGCAGTATCTATGCATTTGTAAGGTTCAGTATCACACAGTGCTGCGTTTTTTTGTTTTTTGTATAAATGGCACAGGCTTATATTAAGCACAGGCTGGTCATTTTTTCAGACCATGTGGCAGTGTATGTTGATTTGAGTATGGGGATAATATTAAGTTTGGTTTAAGGGTATGGAGGATAAATAGTTTATTGTTGCAGGACGAGCATGTCAAAGCCCATTTTAGTCATGTGTATAGTAGATGGGTTAATAGGAAAAAAGATTTTAGTAATATTTTGGTGTGGTGGGATTGGGTCAAAAGGAAATATAATTATTTTTTCAAAAAAAGAGTAGGGATAAAAATAGCAGTGAGAAAAGGAGATATTCTAGGTTACAAGTCAGGTTGGCTACATTATATTAATTTAGGAATATGGGCTTTGACATGGCCGATGAAATAGACCATGTTAGGAAGAGGATTAAAGAGCTATTAACTGAAAGAGGAAAACAAATTATTTTTCAAGTGAGAGTAAAACACCTGGAGCAGGAGGAAAAATGCTCTAGATTTTTTTCAAGGAGGTTTATAAGGAAAAAATAGTGTTTGAGGGTGTGTATGATGAAGAAGGGAGGGAATGTAAGGGAGAAAATGTGTTGGAATGCGTGACTAAATTTAATGAACGGTTGTATAAGGGAGTGTGTGTTGATGAGTCAGATACTAGAATGATTTATATGGTAGAGGATAATTTAGATGAGGATGATAAGGTTTTTTTTCAGAAAGCGGTGAACGAGGAGGAGGTGTGGAAAGCTGTGACAAGCATGGGGGCTAATAAAACCCTGGGAGGGGATGGCTTACCAAGTGAGTTTTTTAAATTGTTTTGGAATATTATTAAGGGGGATGTGGTTGAGGTATTTAGTTACATGATGAGGGAAGGCATTATATCCAAATCTATGAGAGAGGGGGTAGTGGTATTATTTGTAAGAAGGGGGATAAGAAGGATATTCGAAATTGGAGGTCTATCTCCTTGTTAAATTCAGACTACAAGGTCTTTGCAAAAATGGTGGCAAGAAGATTATCTAAGGTCATTAGTAGGATGGTTAGCGGGACGCAGACCTGTGCAGTGCCGGATCAAATGATCTCTGAGAATTTAATTTAAGTTACGGATATATTTAATTTTTGTAAAAATGGGAATAGTTTAATTATCCTGACATCATTTGACCTAGAGAAGGCATATGATAAAGCGAATCATGGATTTTTGTGGGAGGTTTTGAAGCTGATGGGTATACCACAGCAGCTCATTAATGTAATAAAAGGGTTGTATTGGGAGATCAGTAGTCGGGTTCTGGTTAATGGGAGTTTGGGGCAGGCTGATGATCAGATTGGGAAGGTTGAGGATGGAGTGAGCATTTTGGGTATTGTGTTTGACCATGGAATGAAAGGCAAGCTTGCTGGAATAAAGTGGGAGAAAAGATAGCCAAGAAGTTGAGGTTTTGGTGTCTAAGAATATTGTCGATTTATGGGAAAGTTTTAGTAGTCAAGGCAGTAATCTTACCTTTAATTTTGTATGCAAGCAATATCTTCCCTCCTGGGAAATTTTCCTTCTTGAGGAAAATTAATAAGTTATTATTACTTTTTTACGGGGGTCGAAAATGGAAAGAGTCAAGAGAGAATATGTGCGTAGACGTGACTGTAATGGTGGGTTGGGTTTTCTGAATGTGAGTGTTTTTGTTAATGTATTATTGGTTTTGCGTGGTGAAAGTTTTGAGGAATGGTGGAGTGTGTGCTAGGATGATAGCTTTTTCGGGTGGGTGGTTGTTTAGGAGATGGGGATGGTTGGGAAGGGATTCAAGGATAGCAGTGGCCTATGTGGTGACACGCGACTACTGGGTATTAGAAAAGTTTAGGGTAGAGTTTAAGTTGGCAGATTTAGGAGGGGAGAGGGATAAAGTGAAGATGAGAAAGTGGTTGATAGAGAAGGAGTATGTGTGCAACCTTAACGTCAGTGGCTCGGTAAGTATGGAGGAAAATGAGTGTGTATGGGGTGACAAATCCACAGAGACAGATAGTATGGATGAGTTTGCATGAATGTCTAGCTACAAGGCTATTTATGAAAAGGAGGAGTTTGTGTGTGTCTGATATTTGTCCAAGAATTAATTGTGGGGGTGTAGAAGACAGTGAGCATGTGTTCTGGGGGTGTGGTGTAGCGAAAGATGTGATCAATAGAAGTTAAGATCTGGA
Source organism: Lithobates clamitans (assembly GCA_037952925.1). Classification (NCBI taxonomy): domain Eukaryota; kingdom Metazoa; phylum Chordata; class Amphibia; order Anura; family Ranidae; genus Lithobates; species Lithobates clamitans. The sequence goes on from JBBGZY010001140.1 coordinate 714,138, forward strand.
GTGAAGGTGAGTGAGTGGAAAATGATGATATATGGCTTGGGAAAACTGGGAAAAGATAAACATAGAGTATTGTGGTTAGTGTTATGTGCATTAAAGGAAGTGTTGTGGGATGCACGCAACTTGCATGTATATAAAAAGGTTTCATTAGACAGTAAATCTATAGGATTATGGCTAAGCAAGCTATACTTCTTTTTCGTGTTGGATAAAAAAGGGTGTGGATGCCGAAGGCATCTGGAAGTTTAAAAAATGAAGGATGTTGATTAAAAATTAAGTCTCTACCATGATGATGTAAGACCTTCTTGGAGACAGTGAATGAGCGTCAAGCGGAATAGTCTCTCGATACAGTTTTCTGAAGTGGAAAAAAAAAGAAGAGAGTGCATTTGGGTGTTTTCATAGAGTTTGTAACACATGTATTTTCTCTTTGTATTTTGTGTGTTATGTCTTTGCAAAACAGATGTGTTTTAGAGCAAGTGTTTTTTATATTTTTTTTTTGGGGGGGGGGGTATTTTTCACTGAAATATTTTTGATGTTGTCAAACTGTGTTGTTTGTAGGTTGTTAGTTTCGCTTTGATTTAATTGTCTGTGCTGCATTATTTTGCAAAATCTTCCTCAAGCTGTTGTGACTACTAAATGTTTAAATCCTTAACCTCCCTGGCGGTATGATTATGTCAGATTTTTGCGTCTCAAAGCGGTACAATTATTTTGCATAGAAATTTGGCGGTTTATATTGTAGGCCTGTAATTCTTAGCAATAACACACTTAAATCTGTCCACCAAAAGTCTAGATATCCCGGGTATGATGAAGTTTAAAACACAAAATCATAAACTATAATATAATAAATAAATATAAATAATTATAAAAAATAATAATATAATAATAATAAAATTAATTTCCCCACCATTCACTATCGCTCAATTCTGCAAGTGTTCTAATTTACTATTGCTGTTTTCTAGCTGGTCTAAAACCACTTTTGATGTAAAGGAACACTTTTTGGTTGCTATGGACAATCTCAAGTTTCCAGGCAGAAAGAACAGTATATATAATATAAAACTGCATTCAGGGCAGTGAACAAAGCACTGGGGACAAAAGGGATGTGAAATAAATTCATACTGTAATGTAATCTGTAAGATTACAGTGTACTGTATGTATTATGATTTTTCTTTTTTTGAATTTGCCGCCGGGCTCTACCCCGTGCGTCACGATGCTCGCAGGGAACGGAGCCCGGAACAGAAAGGCTTCGGGCAGAGGATAGAGCCCACGGACACAGCGGGAGGACATAGCAGGATCCTGGGGACAAGGAAAGTACACCGCACCAGGATCCTGCAATGCAATCCCGAGCCTGTGGCTCGGGGTTACCGCTAATGGTGCTGAAATTTAACCCCAAGCCACACTTGGGAAAACCACCACGGAGGTTAAGACACTGTCCATTTGTGGGCGCAGTCCTTTTATCTCCTGTTAATTTCCTCTGCCAAATGGTCAGACCTCAAAACCATATTCTGTTATGCCCCGTACACACGGTCGGATTTTCCGATGGAAAATGTCCGATCGGAGCGTGTTGTCGGAAATTCCGACCGTGTGTGGGCGCCATCGGACATTTTCCATCGGATTTTCCGACACACAAAGTTGGACAGCAGGAGATAAAATTTTCCGACAACAAAATCCGATCGCGTCAATTCCGACCGTGTGTGGCCTGTTCCGACGCACAAAGTGCCACGCATGCTCAGAAGAAATTCCGACACGGGACAGCTCGTTCTGGTAAACTTAGCGTTCGCAATGGATACAGCACTTTCGTCACGCTGCAATGTTAAAAATGGTTTAATACAGCGCACTCTCTTCTTCTTTATAATGTGACAAGAATTAAGTCGTTTTGCTGCTCATATTCACACACACTTCTCACAAAGTTTTATTTGTGTTTTTTTAGTGGGATTCCCTCAATATATTCTTATTAGTTGTCACATCTGACAGTTTTATATTTTTTTTGTATTTTTTTTTTGGTTTTTAAGCCTTTTTTTTTCTTTAATGTTTGGATTTTTTCCAAGGCTGATCTTTGTTTAATGTTATTTTTATTTTTACTCCAGAATATTTTTGTGTGTGTTTTGTGTGGCAAGTTACCCCAACACCATTGATATCTTTTATTATTTAATCTCCATGAGATTTTTTGGTGTTGGTGTCCCTTGTTCATTTCACATTGTATATTTGCAATGTACCTGAATCCTCACAAACAAACCATCATTTTTGAAGTAAAACACATAGAGTATAATTCAAAACAAAAATCCTTTATTAAGGTATCAGAACCAAACAAAGAGGAAGGCAACACTGGATCAACAGCAGAAATTAGTGAAGCCTGGGACCCCCATGGCAGACATCAATTCTTAAACCTCAAAATTGGTGGCCTGAGGAGTCCATATATAAGGGAGGGCAGTCTGGTCCGGGATTCACAGAGACTCGGATAGCAGCAGATGACATCAGTGTCCCCAGGCTATGGTACCACAAGAGGCTGCATCTTTTGGCCGACCAGACTGGATCCAGGTCAATCACTCTCTGGTCTTCCTTTCACACTTCCTTCCCGGCTGTGGCTGTGCAGTAGGAGATGTGGCAGGAGGAGGAGTAGGACCTGGAGGAGGAGGAGGAGTAGGACCTGGAGGAGGAGGAGGACTGGGAGGACCTGGAGGAGGACTGGGAGGACCTGGAGGAGGACTGGGAGGACCTGGAGGAGAGGGAGGAGGAGGAGGACCATCCCAAAGCTGTGTGTGAGGTGTAAGTTGTCCCCTCACACCTTTCTCCAGAGCCTCTGATATGAGGGCCTGACACATGGCTTGTTGGCCCTCCTCCATCCTCTGCATTTTATAGGCAATGAATGCCGCAAGGTTCTCCTGCCTGGTGTGGGGTGCTCCCAGGACCTCTGTAGCCCTCCAAAAAAATCTGATAGCCGCCTCCTCTAGGCTACTCCTCCTGCTGCCACTTTCTGTTTTCAGGGGGGGTGGAGGGACCTGCAGATCAGCCACCTCCTGGCTGAGACTTCCCTGTGTATGAAAAAAGGACATGGTTTTAGTTTTTGCATCATCAATAACAATCATAAATTAGTACTCCCAACTAACATCTAGTTAACATCATTGATTGGACAAACAGAAATATTTAGAGGAATGCTATACCTGGCTCAATCTGGGCTCCTCCACATATGGCCTGGAAGGCCCAGGTTGGGCATCAGAAGCCTCAGCCAGGGGGGAAGGAAGCGTGGAAGGAAGACTGGAGAGGGATGGCCTGGGTTCAGTCTGGCCTGCCAGAAAGTGCAGCCTGTCATAGTACAACATCCTGGGGACATAGATGTCATCTGCTGCTCCGGATCTCTGTGAATCCAGGACTTTCTTGCGCTCCCTCAGATATGTGCTCCTCAGGCAACCAATTAAGATCTTTAAATAAGTGATGTCTGCCGTGGGGATCACCTGCTTCACAATTTCACACAATTGCTCCAGTGCTGCCTTCCTCTTTGCTTGGTTTTTGAAATGGGGGTGGGTAATCTCCCACAGACAGGGCAGCTCCCTTAGCATATCAATGAATAGTGACATGAAGTCAGTATCTCTCATTAAGATATCCATGTTCACTGCAAGACACAACACAAGACAAAGCCTAATGTCAGACCAAACTCTCCTAATCTTGTTACAATATAGGCCTCAATCTAGAAGCAGTATAGGCCCAAGTTTGTCTCTTACCTTCGTTCTTACGATCGGCGCGTCCAATGCTCCTTCCTCCGCTCACAGATCGTACGTAATACGCACGCGTGTTACGCTTTATACACACTGCGCATGTGTGTAACTCCGCCCGCCCCTGACGTTCTTTCTATTCTATTCCCCGCCCCTTTTCGTTTGGCGCAGTGGGGGAAGAGCATGATGGCGGAGTTACACCAGGTGCGTGCTAATTGTAGCAACGAGGAGGAGGAGGAAAGCCCGGATCCAGGCACGTCCCGATCCAGAAGGAGACGTTTTAAGGCCACAAATATGTCGTTTGGGGAGATGTTGGAGATGGTCGACATCATGAGTAAGTCCGACTATGATGGAAAATATGGGCCTTACCCCAACCCGAACATCCGAAAGGCCAAGATCATGGCGAAAGTGGTCAGGAGTCTCGAGCGGAATTTCGGGGTACGAAGATCAAAAGATCAGCTCAGGAAGCGGTGGTCGGACCTGAAGTTGAGAGAGCCGGAGCAGTACCGAAAGATCCGGAGAGTGCTGCAAAAAAGTAAGTAGTTGTGCTGTGTTTCTATTCTTTCTGGCTTTATTCCGTTCGTTCTGCTCCATATGATTTTAGTAATTGTAACGTTTAATAAGGTCAACTTTAATGTTCATGGGCCCATTATTCGTTCGTATCAAACATTTTTCGTTCGGCCTCTAGAACACCATTGTTTAGGCCATATGCATTTTCCCACATTTTTTTGGGGCCTACTTGGATGCCAAATATTTGTTTAGGTAGATGGGTTTGTTACTAGAATGAAATGCAAACTAGATTGTGTGTAAGGAGAGGACACTGAGCAGCTGTTTTCACATCTGGACACTGGAGCACTAGTGTGGGACCCCAGAACACCATTTTTATTAGGGGGGGCACACAGGTGCTCCAGTGTATACTATAGGGGGGGTTACATGTGTGAAGCTTGTACCAAACAGGTAAAGTATTGCAGCTTGACAAAGGGCAATAAAAAAAAGACATCTTTGAACTCGGCTAAAATAGACAATTGTACCCCACTTCCAAGCAATGTTTCCTATTTCTAGTTCTGCCATCAAATATCTGTGTGCTAATTATACCATTTTTGTTTTACATAGGGGAGAAAAGACTCGGACACTCCTCATCCCAGGAGAACACAGACCCCCCCCCTCTGGAAGAAGGGGAACTACCCCAAACACAAGATGCTGAGCAGGAGGAAGAAGAAGACGTGGTGGAGATTGGCACCACAACAGGTGAGTGTCTGCGACCACAGACTCAGGTAAAAGAGATGGCTGGTGGCAGATTTTTGAGACCTGTTTTTTTTGTTCTTTATCTCTTTTTAGGTGATCGTGATGTGAGGGAGAGAGAACGCTTTACATCAGAAAGTGCCCAGATACTGATAGGGGAGATCATGGGATGTAATCTCCAATTGCAAAACATCCAGCAACAAATACGTGATGTTATTCAAAAAAATAACATCATTGATGTTTTGGGGCGAATTTAAACCCCACAAAATGACCGGTTTTATGTAATTTAAATTTTTACAATGTTTTGAAAAGCCAAATTTGGAGGATGCACACAGTGTGCCAACATGTGCTATCTGCCATCACGGGAGATCAATGGACGCGTTTTGGAGGTGCAACCCCTTCCTCAATTATAAAGTAGCGTTGAGGAAGGGCTTGCTCCCCCAAAACAAGTCCCTTGATCCCCCATGATGGCAGATAGCACATGTTGACATTCGTAAATTGGTGTGCATCTTCCAAATTTGGCTTTTCCAGGGGTGAGTTCCCCCCATCTGAACGCTATATCAAACCCAGTTCCTAAATACTGATGTCTGATATAGCCTTCAGGTTTTACCTAATGTGAACTTTGTAAGTTCAAGTTTTTTGGCTTTCTTGTTGGTTTTACACAGGCCTGTTTTATCTGAAATGGATATTTTGATTTTTCATAATGCTACTGCAAACATTTTATACAACAAACATGTTGGTTTGTTTTAAAAACCTTTGGTAAATGCACATGTGATTGTGCAGGTATAAAAAAAGTGCCTTACTCAAGAATGTGTGGATTATTGTCTCAACACTACAACACTTTTGGGGTGACGTAATTGTTGTTTTATGCACAAATGGGGGTTATTTCCTAAGGGCAAATACACTTTGCACTACAAGTGCAGGTTCAGTGCAGTTGCAAGTGCACTTGTAGTGAAATGTGTTTTTGCATTTAGGAAGTACCAGCCAACAGTGCTTTGTATAAGGTTACACAATCACGACATTTTCTGCATTTAACACATTTCTGTCAGGGTCAGCTAAAACAAACACAAGCAGTAAATGTCCACCAAGAATTGCTTTTGGTTGTTTTTTATTTGAAAAAGGTGTCACATATTGTCTGGCATATTGATAGCCCCCCTACCCGCAAAGAACTCCAGGTATCATAACCGGACATCACGGGCATTCAGGGAGGGCAAGCCAGGACGGCCGCTTTCAAGTGCCGTCATTGTGGAAGTATTTGGGATTCCGGCCTCAGGCCCAACTGAGCCAGCATAGTTGGCTGAATGTTTTCTTAAAAAATTATGGAGAACACAGCACGCCAGTATAATATGGTTCAGTTTATACTCCGCCATATGGATGGGTGTCAGAAATAATGGGAACCGGCTGGCCAGGATTCCAAATGTGTTCTCCACCACTCTTCGGGCTCTGGCCAGCCGGTAATTAAAAACCCTCTGTTCCGGGGTGAGGGTCCTCATCGGGAATGGCCGCATCAGGGGGTCCCCCAGCGCAAATGCTTCATCAGCAACGAACACAAATGGGAGACCTTCAACATTGTCCTCTGGAGGTGGCAAGTCCAAACTGCGATTCTGGAGACGCCTGTAGAACGCCGTCTGGGCGATCACTCCACCATCGGACATCCGGCCATTCTTCCCCACGTCCACATACAAGAACTCGTAATTAGCCGACACCACCGCCAACATCACTATACTATTAAACCCCTTGTAGTTATAATAGTACGACCCCGAGTTGGGTGGTGGGACGATGTGGACGTGTTTCCCATCAATTGCCCCTCCGCAGTTAGGAAAGTCCCACCGCTGGGCAAAGTGGGAGGCCACAGTCTGCCATTCCTGTGGCGTGGAAGGAAACTGTTGAGGAAAAAACAATAAACATTACTATTTTTTCACAGAAACCTGGCAAGCAGATTAGACACAAACATTATGGGTCAACCTCCAGATAGCATTTATTAAGGGGAATTTAACAACAACAAAGTATAAGGTACACCTATCATATTCCCCCTCCCCCCTCTCATGGGCCATTTCGAACATTATAGGGGGGGGACTCTTGGACAGGTAACCCTCTTCACTTCATTGAGAGATGAATGCCTAAATACAGGGTATTACTTGGAACAGCCCCTCCTTAGTTACACTATTGGCAGCCCACTGGACAGGTAAGAAGTGTCATAATACAAAGATATAAATACACACTGTACACATTTGAGCACATTTGGACATTCTGCTATTACCTATCAAGATCATAATAGGATACAAGAACTTTAAACAGTACCATTGGAAAGTATACAGGCAGGCCCTTGCACTACATGCTTTGGGGAATTCATCCATAAATCTGACCAGTAAAGAGATGGGTATAGTGTGTATGGGTTTGGCAAAGTCAGCAGATAGATGATTGAGGATAGAGAATTGGGATCAGCTGACTTAGCAGTTGGGGGAGGGAGGGTTACCAAAAATTTGGGGACACCACAAAAAAAAGCCTCTGGCCCTCTGCCTGAATTTAAATCCAAAATAACATTTCCAAACATTTTAGGGGGTGTTTGGGGTAAAGCACTACTATGGAGCTGATAAAATACATTGTTAAGTGACTACATGAGGTGAATATAGGGCAGGAGACACCATGCTGGAGAGGTTATTGAAGGGCAAATATGTATGAAGGACATAAAATAATAATTACATAAAAATCCAGCATGCATGAGGACAAAGGGGACATTCACGGCATATTACAATCATGGTAATTGGGGAATGAGGAAAGAAATACAATATATTAGCAAACATTCAATACAATAAAGTGTGATATTAAAGGATAAAAATCTTACCTTCATATACTCCTTCTGCAGGACCTGGATGATGGCAGAACAGGTCTCTGGGATAATGATCCCCAGAGCCTGGGGGGAGATGCCTGTCGAGAACTTGAGATCCTGCAGGCTTCTCCCTGTGGCCAAATACCGCAAGGTAGCGACCAACCTCTGCTCCGGAGTGATGGCTTGCCTCATGCAGGTATCCTGCCTGCTGATATAGGGGGTCAGCGAAGCCAACAAACGGTGAAACACGGGGTCCGTCATCCTGAGAAAGTTCCTGAAATCATCAGGATTATTCTCACGGATCTCACGGAGCAAAGGCATATGACAGAACTGGTCACGCTGAAGCAACCAATTCTTGGTCCATGAACTCCTCCCCACCCTGTTCATGGACTGGACTTGTGTCAAGGTCAGGACCCCAACACCAAGCCCCCGCACAGCACGAACTCTACGAGGAGTACGCATACGAAACATGGCTATAAAACGGTCGGCTGCTCAGAACGAAGTAACAGAACGCACTGAAGAACAGCAAGGCCTGTGAAGAGCGACCTGAAAACCAGTAACGAACGAACAAGAATACAGTGACTAAAGTCACGCGGAACTTGCTTGCACGCACTGAAGAGCAGATACAAACCCACAAGCACAAACTGAACGGCAGAAAACGATCTGAAAGCCACGAGTCTGAAAAAGCGCGAATCGTCTCTCACCAAACTTTTACTAACACGAGATTAGCAAAAGGAGCCCAAAGGGTGCTGCGCTTGGTTCTGAACCGGCCTTTTCTAGTCTCGTCGTACGTGCTTGACGTCACCGCGTTCTTGGCGATCGGAAATTCCGACAACTTTGTGCGACCGTGTGTAGGCAAAACAAGTTTGAGCCAACATCCGTAGGAAAAAATCCGAGGATTTTGTTGTCGGAATGTCCGATCAATGTCCGACCGTGTGTACGGGGCATTAGTGTCTCAAATTAACATACATGTGTTTTTTGCTTTCCTTGCTGACAAAAGTCCTGTTTTGTTGACCAATAAAATTTGTAGCAAATTTTTATGTTTTATGTGTTTTGTTAATTTGTTTTTAAGATGCATGCTCAAACCAAGTAATGTATTTTACACCCCCCCCAAACAATTTTCATGCAACAGATTTCCCAGCAGCAGCTTAACTAGGCTGACTGGCATGGCAAAACAAAAAAAGGTGTGATTTGTCTAAAAGTTACTTTCCTGGTGCCTTCATGGTAGCATATGCATGGATTGTGCGTATGCTGCCATGGATAGGCACCAGGAAAGGAAAATTACAGAGAGGTAAGCTTTCCATTTTCCATTTTAGAGCAGTGGTTCTCAGCCTCAGTCCTCAAGTACCCCCGACTTGACATGTTTTGGGAATTTATCTTAGCTAAAATAGCTGTGCAAAATACCAAGCCATTGACTGTGATTTAAAGCACCTGTGCAAGTTGAAACATGGCCTGTTGGGGGTACTTAAGGACAGGGTTGAGAACCACTGATTTAGAGCACTGAGCTAAAATCTAGCTCAAGACAATCCTATTCTAATTGTGGGCATTTAAGGGAAACCAAGTGAGTGTTAGAACCCCTGCTTGTCTTTTTTAGGTTGGGCTTTGTGTCCCTTTTCTGAAAATTGGCTTCACTTCCAGTCACATAGCCAAACAGGAAGTGAGGGTAAAACCCGACCAATGTCTTTCCTTGGTGACACACAGGTCAATCTAACTAGTGTCCCCATTAGGCAAATTGCACTCTAACACTTTGTTGTCTACATCCCAAATTATTAGGTATTTTGGAGTATATTAAAGGCAAATCCACTCTGCAATACAAGTGTAATTGCTGTAAATCTGAGGGGAAGCACTGGTGATTTTAGCAAAGATGCTGTTTTTTAATTTCCATTGTATGTCCCCCTCGGATCTCCAGCAACTGCACTTCCAAGTGCACTTGTAGTGCAACATGGATTTGCCTTTAGTAAATAAAGCCCAAAGTCCAAGATACCTAATAATTTGGGGTGTACAGAGCAAAATGATAGAATTGCGAACACCTACTAATTGCCTAACAAGACACATCCAATGAGATAAAATTAACCAATTGTATTGGGCGTGCGCTATTATCAATGAGAAAACCGCAGTTACCCTAGCGACAGTTGCAGTTTACATATGCGGGTATTTATTATTGTTATTTGCGTTTCAATGTGCGCTGGTTCGCACGTTTAAATAATGACTTTTCCAGCGCACCAATTAATGTATGAACTGGTGCAGTGCCTTCTTCTTAGTAAATCACCCCCAGTGTCACTAAAACATACCTTCTACTATCTACAGCCAGCTATGGCTTACTTGTGAAGTAGCTTTCTGTACACTGTTGGTCATTTCTTGCTTATTTGATTGGCTCACTGCTGTTCTCTGCAGTGTTCCTCCTATTACAACACTGGGACTGATCATGGGACTGTATGTGGAAGGCTTATCCACTTAGCATTTAACCTCCCTGGCAGTATTCCCGAGTGTGGCTCGGGGTGAATTTTTAGTACCAAAAGCGGTAACCCGAGCCACACTCGGGATCGCAGGATCCAGGCAAAGTTACTTACCTTGTCCCCAGGATCCTGCGATGTCTCCCCACTGTGTGTGCGAGCCATGTCTCCACACAATGCATCACTGTGCTGGACTCCGTTCCCTGCGAGCGTTGTGACGCACGGGGACGGAGCATGGCACCAAATTCAAAAAGTTAAAAACACATTACACATACAGATTACATTACTGTATCACATTATTTCACCTCCCTTTTGTCCCTAGTGGTTTGTCCAGTGCCCTGCATGCAGTTTTATATTATATATACTGTATACTGTTATATTATATATACTGTATACTATATATACTGTTCTTTCTGCCTGGAAACTGGAGATTGTCCATAGCAACCAAAAAGTGTCCCTTTACATCAAAAGCGGTTTTAGACCAGATAGAAAACAGCGATAGTAAATTAGAATTACTTGCAGAATTGAGCGATAGTGATTTGTGGGGAAATTCCTCATCAAACACTGAAAGCAATGACAGCGACAATTCTGCAACTGATCAGTGTTTTTGATTTGATTACATTGTTGAATAATTTTTATTATTATTATATTATTATTTGTTATAATTATTTATAGTTATTTATTATATTATAATTTATGATTTTGTGTTTCAAACTTTATCATACCTGGGCTGTCTACTAGACTCTTGTTTGGACAGATTTAAAGCAGAGTTCCACCCAAAAGTGGAACTTCTGCTTTAAGTACTCCTAGCTGGGTACCTGGTTTGGAGTGGGACTTCCTGTCTCACTTCCTCCTTCCGACCGCCTAGGCAATTCCTAGGCAGCCCCTCCCTCCGGACAATGTTCTCCCAGAACATTGCCTGGCCATTGATGGAGCACAGAGAGGCTCGCGCATGCGCAGTGCGTGCCCAGCTGTGAAGCCGTAAACTGTCACAGCCGGGCACCCACTCTCACAATGTTAGCACCACGAAGAGGAGGGGGAGAGAACGGAGGCTTCGGGTGGCCACATCGCTGGACCGTGGGGCAGGTGAGTGGCTGTTTATTAAAAGTCAGCAGCTATACTTTTTGTAGCTGCTGACTTTTAATAAACTCAAAAACCAGTGTAACTCCACTTTAAGTGTGTTATTCCTAAGAATTACAGGCCTACAATATAAAATGCCAAATTTCCATGCAAAACATTATACTGCTTTGAGCATCAAAAATATGACATAATCATACGGCCAGGGAGGTTAAGAAGCAGGAAGTAGTAACAATGTATGTAACTGACCAGGGCTGGCTTGCTTTTTTCTAATTATATTTTAGAGGATAAGTTCACCTTTTGTAACATCTGTATTTAGGGTGTAACATGTTCCTTTGGAACAGTTCCCTGCATACCCCCCTGCTATTTTTTTTTAAAGAACAGCGGAGTAACTTCATAAATGTGTTAGATGCATTCTATAGTTTACACAGGAAATAAAAGGAATGAATGAATGAATGAATGAATGAATGATTTGTAAAGCGCTGCAATTGCGAACTGAATCGCCTCAAGGCGCTAGATGTATTCTCTGTAGCCAGCTTCTAGAAGAGGAAGGTCTTTAGTTTTTTCCTGAAGGCCTGGTGGTTTTCTTCCATGCGGAGGTTGGTTGGGAGAGCATTCCATAGGCGAGGTCCTTGGACTGCAAATCTACGTTCTCCCTTTGCTTTGTAGCGGTGTTTGGGAATGAGGAGGAGATTTTGGTTAGCTGATCGAAGACTGCGAATCGGTGTGTAGTGTTTTATTTTTTCCTGGAGATATTGCGGAGCGTTTCCTTGTATGCATTTATGGGTGAGGCAGAGGGTCTTGAATATGATCCGGTTCTTCACAGTTAGCCAATGTAGGCTTTTTAGGGATGGGGAGATGGATTCCCAGGGCTTTTTTCCTGTTAACAGTCTTGCCGCCGTGTTCTGCATGAGTTGCAAGCGCGCAAGCTGATATTGGGGTAGACCTACGTAGAGGGAATTTGCGTAGTCGAGTCAGGAATTGATGATCGTTCCCACAACTGCCGCTTTGTCCTCTTCTGGGATGAAGGGGATGAGTCTGCGAAGCAGGCGGAGGAGGTGGTGGGATCCGCTCACCACCGATCCTATTTGTGCATCCATTGTCATTCCTGAGTCAAAGATGACTCCGAGACTCTTGACTTTGGTGCTGGGGGAGATGGTCTGTCCGAGGATGGGGGGTGGTGTCCACGGAGTCTTAATTTTGGAATTTTTGTTGGCTTGCAGGAGAAGAAGTTCTGTTTTTGATTTGTTAAGTTTGAGGGAGCTAGCGGTCATCCAGTCATTGATTAAAGTGAGGCATTTCTGTAGTTTCTGATGATGATCTTTTTGTCCATTAATGCGAAGGTAGAGTTGGGTGTCGTCTGCGTATGAGTGGAAGCAGAGGTCCGTTTTCCTGATGATATTGAGAAGCGGGCGGATGTAGATGTTAAATAGCACTGGTGACAAGGGTGAGCCCTGAGGGACTCCACAGGAGACTGCCCGAGATTCCGAGGTGAATGTTCCCAGTTTCACTGTCTGAGAGCGATTCTCTAAGAAGGATGTAAACCATTTTAGGGCAGAATCTGTGGCTCCTGCAACTTCTGAGAGGCGGACAAGTAGAGTATTGTGGTCCACTGTATCGAATGCTGCGCTGAGGTCTAACAGTACCAGAAGACTCGGTTCCCCGTCATCTGCTGCTTCGAGGGCGTTGTCCCATATTTTGAGAAGTGCTGTTTCTGTGCCATGGCCTGGGCGGAAGCCTGATTGCAGAGGGTCCAGGAGGTGGTGTGTCTCCAGGTGGTGTTGTAGCTGCTGTACTACTGTTTTCTCTATAATCTTGGAGATGGTGTTGAGGCTTGTTATTGGTCTGCGGCAGTTAGGGTCTTTAGGGTCGAGATTAGGTTTCTTTAGCAGGGGTTTGACGATGCCTTGCTTGAGGGAGGTTGGCACAGTCCCTTCTTTGAATGATTGATTTATGAGATGTGTTAGGGTGGGGGCCAGGATGTCGGAACATTCTTTGAACAATTTGGTGGGGATGATGTCGTTCGGTGATGTGCTGTCGCGAAGGCTTCCGATGACGTTTTTAGTCGTGTCCGTGGTGATTGGGGCCAAAAAGAACTTCGGTGGTTGAGTGATGTTCGTGTCGATATCCTCTTTTTGCATTGGTTGGGTGAGGTTGGTTGTTATTTTCTGATGAATTGCTTTCCGAATGTTGTCGATTTTGTCGATGAAGAAATCTGATAACTCATTGCAGAATTCTTGGGTATCGTTTGCAGGGGGCTCTAGGCAGGACGGGTTCATTGATTGAGCAACTATTTTGAAAAGTTCACGTGGGCGGTTTAAGGCGGATGAGATGGTGTCTGCAAAATGTTCTTTTTTGGCTTTGAAGATTGCCTTGTGGTATTTCACCGTGAGTGCTTTGTAGTTAGCATGGTTTTCCTTGGTGGGATTTCTTCTCCAAGTTCTCTCAGATCTTCTGCGTTCTTGCTTGAGTAGGGTGAGAGTGCCATTAAACCAATTCGAGTTTTTTGTGCGGACGGGTGTTCTGCGTTTTGGCGCCACGGAGTCTGCTGTTTGTAGTAAAACATTGTTTAGGGAGTTGAGTGTTTGTTCCGTTGAGAGGTTTGGGTTTAGCAGAAGAATTTTGCTCGACAATGTAGTTTTGAAGAGTTCAGAGTGTAGTTTCTTCTGAGATCTTTTCCAGTGTGTTGCTATTGCCCGTTTCTGTTTTTGGAGGGTGGTGTTAGTGGTGATTTTGAATTTGATAGCATGGTGGTCCGTCCATGGTAGTGGGGTGTTGTTCAATACGTCGATGTCCATATTCTGTTTGAAGATGAGATCTAAAGTGTGACCTGAACCATGCGTAGGAGCATTTATCAGTTGTTGCAGGCCAAGTTCTTCCATTTGGTTAACGCAGGCGGTTGCAATAGGGTCTTGGGCGGAGTTTGCCCACAGATTGAAATCCCCAAGTACTAGAAGGTTTTTGGTTTTCAAGGTGTGCATTGAGAAGAATTCAGTGAGCGGTGTGAGGAGTAGGGATGAGCTTCGTGTTCGAGTCGAACCCATGTTCGACTCGAACATCGGCTGTTCGACCGTCCGTCGAATTGCGAACGATATGGGCCGTTCGCGCCAAATTCGTGTGGCGCGTCACGGCCCATAATTCACTGCGGCATCGCAGTGCATTGCTGGCTGATGATTGGCCAAGCATGCACTATGACCCGCATGCTTGGCCAATCACAGCGCCGTCAGTAGAGAGAGCTGTAATTGGCCAAAGCCAGGGTGGCTTTGGCCAATTATGGCTCAGGGGATTTAGTACACACCCCACACTATATAAGGCCGCCTGCACGGCGGCCCTGTGTAGTGTGTGTTCCGGTGTGCTGAGAGATAGAGAGAGAGAGAGACAGTGTCATTTGATTTGAGTTAGATAGATTAGGCAGAACAGTCAGTCAGTTAGCTGCACTTACAGTGTATTGTGTATATATATATGCATCCCAGGTGTTGCATATATATATATATACACTGTATTCAGTTTAGCTAGATCCGTTCCTGTTATCTTCTATCTAGACTATTTACATTTAGTGCAGTGTGTCCTGCTCACAGTGTTCAGCTAGATCCGTTCCTGCTATTTACATTCAGTGCAGTGCGTCCTGCTCACAGTGTTCAGCTAGATCCGTTCCTGCTATTTACATTCAGTGCAGTGCGTCCTGCTCACAGTGTTCAGCTAGATCCGTTCCTGCTATTTACATTCAGTGCAGTGCGTCCTGCTCACAGTGTTCAGCTAGATCCGTTCCTGCTATTTACATTCAGTGCAGTGCGTCCTGCTCACAGTGTTCAGCTAGATCCGTTCCTGCTATTTACATTCAGTGCAGTGCGTCCTGCTCACAGTGTTCAGCTAGATCCGTTCCTGCTATTTACATTCAGTGCAGTGCGTCCTGCTCACAGTGTTCAGCTAGATCCGTTCCTGCTATTTACATTCAGTGCAGTGCGTCCTGCTCACAGTGTTCAGCTAGATCCGTTCCTGCTATTTACATTCAGTGCAGTGCGTCCTGCTCACAGTGTTTAGCTACATCCGTTCCTGCTGTTTACATTCAGTGCAGTGCGTCCTGCTCACAGTGTTCAGCTAGATCCGTTCCTGCTATTTACATTCAGTGCAGTGCGTCCTGCTCACAGTGTTCAGCTAGATCCGTTCCTGCTATTTACATTCAGTGCAGTGCGTCCTGCTCACAGTGTTCAGCTAGATCCGTTCCTGCTATTTACATTCAGTGCAGTGCGTCCTGCTCACAGTGTTCAGCTAGATCCGTTCCTGCTATTTACATTCAGTGCAGTGCGTCCTGCTCACAGTGTTCAGCTAGATCCGTTCCTGCTATTTACATTCAGTGCAGTGCGTCCTGCTCACAGTGTTCAGCTAGATCCGTTCCTGCTATATACATTTAGTGCAGTACGTCCTGCTCACAGTGTTCAGCTAGATCCGTTCCTGTTATCTTCCTACTGACAGGCAGGCTTGTCTGGTTACAGTATATAAAGCTACCTGAAGAAAATTACAGGTGTTCTTTTTGATCCTATTAGTACCACGGTCAGGCAGCTAGACTATTTACATTTAGTACAGTGTGTCCTGCTCACAGTGTTCAGCTAGATCCGTTCCTGTTATCTTCCTACTGACAGGCAGGCTTGTCTGGTTACAGTATATAAAGCTACCTTAAGAAAATTACAGGTGTTCTTTTTGATCCTATTAGTACCACGGTCAGGCAGCTAGACTATTTACATTTAGTACAGTGTGTCCTGCTCACAGTGTTCAGCTAGATCCGTTCCTGTTATCTTCCTACTGACAGGCAGGCTTGTCTGGTTACAGTATATAAAGCTACCTTAAGAAAATTACAGGTGTTCTTTTTGATCCTATTAGTACCACGGTCAGGCAGCTAGACTATTTACATTTAGTACAGTGTGTCCTGCTCACAGTGTTCAGCTAGATCCGTTCCTGTTATCTTCCTACTGACAGGCAGGCTTGTCTGGTTACAGTATATAAAGCTACCTTAAGAAAATTACAGGTGTTCTTTTTGATCCTATTAGTACCACGGTCAGGCAGCTAGACTATTTACATTTAGTACAGTGTGTCCTGCTCACAGTGTTCAGCTAGATCCGTTCCTGTTATCTTCCTACTGACAGGCAGGCTTGTCTGGTTACAGTATATAAAGCTACCTTAAGAAAATTACAGGTGTTCTTTTTGATCCTATTAGTACCACGGTCAGGCAGCTAGACTATTTACATTCAGTGCAGTGCGTCCTGCTCACAGTGTTCAGCTAGATCCGTTCCTGCTATTTACATTCAGTGCAGTGCGTCCTGCTCACAGTGTTCAGCTAGATCCGTTCCTGGTATTTACATTTAGTGCAGTGCGTCCTGCTCACAGTGTTCAGCTACATCCGTTCCTGCTATTTACATTCAGTGCAGTGCGTCCTGCTCACAGTGTTCAGCTAGATCCGTTCCTGCTATTTACATTCAGTGCAGTGCGTCCTGCTCACAGTGTTTAGCTACATCCGTTCCTGCTGTTTACATTCAGTGCAGTGCGTCCTGCTCACAGTGTTCAGCTAGATCCGTTCCTGCTATTTACATTCAGTGCAGTGCGTCCTGCTCACAGTGTTCAGCTAGATCCGTTCCTGCTATTTACATTCAGTGCAGTGCGTCCTGCTCACAGTGTTCAGCTAGATCCGTTCCTGCTATATACATTTAGTGCAGTACGTCCTGCTCACAGTGTTCAGCTAGATCCGTTCCTGTTATCTTCCTACTGACAGGCAGGCTTGTCTGGTTACAGTATATAAAGCTACCTGAAGAAAATTACAGGTGTTCTTTTTGATCCTATTAGTACCACGGTCAGGCAGCTAGACTATTTACATTTAGTACAGTGTGTCCTGCTCACAGTGTTCAGCTAGATCCGTTCCTGTTATCTTCCTACTGACAGGCAGGCTTGTCTGGTTACAGTATATAAAGCTACCTTAAGAAAATTACAGGTGTTCTTTTTGATCCTATTAGTACCACGGTCAGGCAGCTAGACTATTTACATTCAGTGCAGTGCGTCCTGCTCACAGTGTTCAGCTAGATCCGTTCTTGCTATTTACATTCAGTGCAGTGCGTCCTGCTCACAGTGTTCAGCTAGATCCGTTCCTGCTATTTACATTCAGTGCAGTGCGTCCTGCTCACAGTGTTCAGCTAGATCCGTTCCTGCTATATACATTTAGTGCAGTACGTCCTGCTCACAGTGTTCAGCTAGATCCGTTCCTGTTATCTTCCTACTGACAGGCAGGCTTGTCTGGTTACAGTATATAAAGCTACCTGAAGAAAATTACAGGTGTTCTATCCCAGCTTAGTGCAGCTACAGGCCATTAGTATGTCTGGAAGGCCAAGAAGGAGAGGCAGACAGTCACAAGCCAATAAGAGAGGGCAAGCAGGCTCTGTGTCTAGTGCTGGTCGTGGAGACGGTGCATCCTCATCAGCACGTGGCCATGGGACACGCTTGGCCTTTTTTTCGGCAGCTGGCCGTGTTGAGCCGCAACATGCGGAAGACTTGGTCGAGTGGATGACCAAGCCGTCCTCATCCTCCTCATCCTCTCTCACCCATGCCCAGGGTGCTTTGTCTGGCAAAGCAGCGGCCTCTTCCCTCAGCTCAATGTCATCAGTGACTCCTTCCCTAGCTCCACCATGTCCTCATGAGGATTCCCTCGAACTGTTTGACCACAGTGTTGGGTACATGCTCCAGGAGGATGCCCAGCGTTTGGAAGGCTCTGATGATGATACTGAGCTCAATGAAGGCAGTAACATGAGCACGGACAGAGGGGGTGCCCAAGAAGGACAGCAATCTGGCAGTCATGCTCCCCCTGCTGCAGCATACTGCCAGGTTTGCTCCAGTGATGAGGAGGGAGGGGATGATGAGGTCACTGACTCAACGTGGGTGCCTGATAGGAGAGAGGAGGAGGAGGAGGAGGAGGTGGCACATCACCAACTAGGCAGGATGCCCTCCAGGGGCCAGCCTAAGGGCAGCACATTGACTGCATCACACCCCAAAGCTCCACATGTGCAGGGCGCTGCAGTCTCTGCGCGTTATTCAAAAAGTTCTTTGGTGTGGGCCTTTTTTGAGACGAGTGCATCAGATCGCACCGCTGCTATTTGCAACATATGTCTCAAGCGTATCTCGCGTGGCCAAAACATCTCCCGCTTGGGTACCACATGCTTGACCAGACATATGTTGACCTGCCATGCAGTTCGTTGGCAAGCGTATCTAAAAGACCCACACCAAAGAACAAAGACGATCTCTCCTTGCTCCTCATCAGCTGAGATTTCCAACCCCACTAGACCTTCAGTCCTCTCTGCGACCTGCAGTGAGAGGAATGAAGGTGTAGAATTAGGTGTGTCACAGCCAAGTACTTATGGGCAATCTGCTTTTGGTACACCGACGTCAGATTGTACCAGGCAAATTTCCCTGCCCCAGCTGCTGCACCGCCGAAAGAAGTTTGCTCCCAGCCATCCACATGCCCAGCGGTTGAATGCTAGCTTGGCAAAATTGCTAGCACTTCAACTGCTGCCTTTTCAGTTGGTAGACTCTGCCCCCTTCCGTGAGTTTGTGGAATGTGCGGTTCCTCAGTGGCAGGTACCCAAACGCCACTTTTTCTCACGGAAGGCGATTCCGGCTCTCTACCGGCATGTGGAAGGCAATGTCCATGCCTCGCTGGACAGGGCGGTCAGCGGTAAGGTGCATATTACCGCTGACTCATGGTCCAGCAGGCATGGACAGGGACGTTACTTAAGTTTCACGGCGCATTGGGTGACTCTGCTGGCAGCTGGGAAGGATGCAGGACAAGGTGCAGTAGTGTTGGAGGTTGTTCCGCCACCACGCCTCCAAAATGCTGATTGTGACACACCTCTCTCCTCCACCCCCTCCTCTTCTTCTTCCTCCATGGCCTCTTCCTCGGAACCAGCGGTGCTCCGTAGGCGTTCAAGGGGCTACGCAAGTACGCAGGCCAAAAGATGCCATGCGGTGCTTGAGCTGGTGTGCTTGGGGGACAGGAGCCACACTGGGGCAGAGGTTCTGTCAGCTCTGCAGGGGCAGGTTCAGAGGTGGTTGACGCCACGCCAACTTAAGGCAGGAATGGTGGTTTGCGACAATGGCACCAACCTCCTCTCTGCCCTCCGACAGGGACAACTGACCCATGTGCCCTGTTTGGCTCACGTCCTTAACTTGGTGGTGCAGCGGTTCTTGGGCAGGTACCCGGGCTTACAGGATGTCCTGAGGCAGGCCAGGAAAGTCTGTGTGCATTTCCGCCGGTCATATAATGCCAGTGCTCGGCTGACGGACCTCCAAAAGGAGTTTAACCTGCCCAAGAACCGCCTAATCTGTGACATGCCCACCAGGTGGAACTCAACGTTGGCCATGCTGCAGCGGCTGCACACGCAGCAGAGGGCCATCAATGAGTACCTGTGCGACTATGGCACCAGGACAGGGTCAGGGGACCTTGGTTTTTTTTCCCCACGCCAGTGGGCCATGATCAGGGATGCATGCACTGTCCTGTCACCATTCGAGGAGGCCACGAGGATGGTGAGCACTGACAGTGCATGCATCAGTGACACTGTCCCCCTTGTCCACCTGTTGGAGCACACGCTGCGTGGAATAATGGACAGGGCACTTGAGGCAGAACAGAGGCAGGAAGAGGAGGACTTCCTTAGCTCTCAAGGCCCCCTTTATCCAGACAGTGTTCCTGCGTGCCCGCCGATCACACAGGAAGAGGACGAGGAGGAGGAGGAGGAGGAAGATTGTGTCAGTATGGAGGTGGAGCCTGGCACTCAGCATCAGCAGTCTTTAAGGGATCAGTCCCAAGGAACACATGGACTTGTACGTGGCTGGGAGGAGGTGGCTGCGGACGTTGTTGTCCTTAGTGACCCAGAGGACTCCGGACCGAATGCCTCAGCAAACCTACGCTGCATGGCCTCCCTGATCCTGCAAAGCCTGCGTAAGGATCCTCGTATTCGTGGTATCAAGGAGAAGGACCAATACTGGCTGGCAACCCTCCTTGATCCACGTTACAAGGGTAAGGTTGCGGACCTTATCTTGCCATCGCAGAGGGAGCAGAGGATGAAACATCTTCGGGAGGCCTTGCAGAAAGGTCTGTGCAACGCGTTCCCAGAGACTGGGAGGTTACAAACTCCTGTTTCTGGACAACGTGTTGCTGAGGCTTCGGTCAGTCAAAGAAGGAGCGGTGGAGAAGGTGGCCGTCTGACCGATGCGTTCAGACAATTTTTTGGTCCGCAGCCCCAAGGTATGATCGGTTCCAGCAACCATCGCCAGCGTCTGTTTTACATGGTGCAGGAATACCTAGGGGCAAGATCAGACTTGGACACCTTTCCCACCGAAAATCCTCTGGGTTACTGGGTCTTGAGGATGGATCACTGGCCAGAGCTTGCACAGTATGCAATTGAGCTACTGGCCTGTCCTGCATCCAGCGTTCTTTCGGAACGCACATTCAGTGCTGCTGGAGGCGTGGTAACCGATCACAGGGTGCGTCTGTCCACCGACTCGGTCGATCGGCTGACCTTCATAAAAATGAATCAGTCTTGGATCACCACCAGCTACCAAGCACCTGATGCAGATGTAACCGAATAATTTTTTTTGAAATCTCAGATCCCTTCAAAGACTGCCTATGCTGATGCTGAGTGACTATCCCTGAGTAATTATCCTCTTCCTCCTCAATCATCACGCTGATAGCTTGTAAGAACATTTTTGGTTCTGGGCGCCACCACCAGTGCCTAAGGCACAATTTTTCAGCCCCTGTTTAACAGGGGCGTGTAATTACAATTTTTGATGTAATACTTTGCAGCAGGGCTCGTTCCTGCATTCCAACTAGAGTGTCTGTGAGGGGTTGCAGTGTTGTGGCACCAGCACCAGTGCCTAAGACCCAATTTTTCAGCCCCTGTCTAACAGGGGCGTGTAATTACAATTTTTGATGCAATACTTTGCAGCAGGGCTCGTTCCTGCGTTCCAACTAGAGTGTCTGTGAGGGGTTGCAGTGTTGTGGCACCAGCACCAGTGCCTAAGGCCTAATTTTTCAGCTCCTGTTCAACAGGGGCATGTAATTACAATTCTTGATCTAATATTTCACAGCAGGGCCCTGTGAGGGCTTACAGTGTTTTGGCCACAGCAACACCTAAGGCCCAAATTTCTGCTGAGTATATAGGGCAGGACCCTACTTTCAAACATCTAACTTACAAACGACTCCTACTTGCAAACGGAAGGAGACAACAGGAAGTGAGATGAAATCTACCCCTAAGGAAGGGAAATTCTCTCCTGTAAGAGTTAATATGGGAAAACAATTTCTCCTTTCCACTGATGCTTTCCAATCCTTGTTCCACAAAAAAACCCAAATTTTCCAAAAACATTTTTCATTGGGACAAAAAAGTGAGGTGAAATCTTCTGAAGAGGAGGAAAGACGCAAAACAAATGTCACAGGGGTGATAACCCTTCCCTATGTTTTCCAAAAAGCTTAGAAAAGATTTTTTGGCTGGAGCTAAACACATTAAAAATGTTCAAAATTACAAACAGATTCTACTTAACCACTTGCCGACCGCCTAACGCAGATATACTGCGGCAGAGCGGCACGGGCAGGCAAAATCACGTACCTGTACGTGATCTGCCTCCCGCGGGCGGGGGGTCCGATCGGACCCCCCCCCGGTGCCATCGGCGGTCGGCATCTGACTGGGAGCGTCGGGAGGCGAGGGGGAGACCATCCGATCGTGGCCCCCCCCTCGCGATCGCTCCCAGCCAATGGAAATGCTCCTCTGCCTGTGTGTCGTTTCACACAGGCAGAGGATGTGATGTCATCTCTCCTCGGTCTGGCAGTTTCCGTTCCAGCGCCGAGGGGAGATGACAAGTGAGTGCACAACACACACACACAGTAGAACATGCCAGGCATACTTTACACCCCCGATCCCCCCCCGATCGCCCCCCGATCCCCCCCCAATCACCCCCCCCCCCTGTCACAAACTGACATTAGCAGTATTTTTTTTTTTTTTTTTTTCTGATTACTGCATAGTGTCAGTTTGTGACAGTTAGTGTTAGGGCAGTGAGTATTACCCCCCTTTAGGTCTAGGATACCCCCCTAACCCCCCCTAATAAAGTTTTAACCCCTTGATCACCCCCTGTCACCAGTGTCGCTAAGCGATCATTTTTCTGATCGCTGTATTAGTGTCGCTGGTGACGGTAGTTAGGAACGTAAATATTTAGGTTCGCCGTCAGTGTTTTATAGCGTCAGGGACCCCCCTATACTACCTAATAAATGTTTTAACCCCTTGATTGCCCCCTAGTTAACCCTTTCACCACTGATCACTGTATAACCGTTACGGTTGACGCTGGTTAGTTCGTTTATTTTTTATAGTGTCAGGGCACCCGCCGTTTATTACCGAATAAAGGTTTAGCCCCCTGATCGCCCGGCGGTGATATGCGTCGCCCCAGGCAGCGTCAAATTAGCGCCAGTACCGCGAACACCCACGCACGCAGCATATGCCTCCCTTAGTGGTATAGTATCTGATCGGATCAATATCTGATCCGATCAAATCTATACTAGCGTCCCCAGCAGTTTAGGGTTCCCGAAAACGCAGTGTTAGCAGGATCAGCCCAGATACCCGCTAGCACCTGCGTTTTGCCCCTCCGCCCAGCCCAGCCCACCCAAGTGCAGTATCGATCGATCACTGTCACTTACAAAACACTAAACGCATAACTGCAGCGTTCGCAGAGTCAGGCCTGATCCCTGCGATCGCTAACAGTTTTTTTGGTAGCGTTTTGGTGAACTGGCAAGCACCAGCCCCAGGCAGCGTCAGGTTAGCGCCAGTACCGCTAACACCCACGCACGCACCGTATACCTCCCTTAGTGGTATAGTATCTGATCGGATCAATATCTGATCCGATCAAATCTATACTAGCGTCCCCAGCAGTTTAGGGTTCCCAAAAACGCAGTGTTAGCGGGATCAGCCCAGATACCTGCTAGCACCTGCGTTTTGCCCCTCCGCCCGGCCCAGCCCAGCCCACCCAAGTGCAGTATCGATCGATCACTGTCACTTACAAAACACTAAACGCATAACTGCAGCGTTCGCAGAGTCAGGCCTGATCCCTGCGATCGCTAACAGTTTTTTTGGTAGCGTTTTGGTGAACTGGCAAGCACCAGCCCCAGGCAGCGTCAGATTAGCGCCAGTACCGCTAACACCCACGCACGCACTGTACACCACCCTTAGTGGTATAGTATCTGATCGGATCAATATCTGATCCGATTAGATCTATACTAGTGTCCCCAGCAGTTTAGGGTTCCCAAAAACGCAGTGTTAGCGGGATCAGCCCAGATACCTGCTAGCACCTGCGTTTTGCCCCTCCGCCCAGCCCGGCCCAGCCCACCCAAGTGCAGTATCGATCGATCACTGTCACTTACAAAATACTAAACGCATAACTGCAGCGTTCGCAGAGTCAGGCCTGATCCCTGCGATCGCTAACAGTTTTTTTGGTAGCGTTTTGGTGAACTGGCAAGCGCCAGCGGCCTAGTACACCCCGGTCGTAGTCAATCCAGCACTGCAGTAACACTTGGTGACGTGGCGAGTCCCATAAGTGCAGTTCAAGCTGGTGAGGTGGCAAGCACAAGTAGTGTCCCGCTGCCACCAAAAAGACAAACACAGGCCCGTCGTGCCCATAGTGCCCTTCCTGCTGCATTCGCCAATCCTAATTGGGAACCCACCGCTTCTGCAGCGCCCGTACTTCCCCCATTCACATCCCCAACCAAATGCAGTTGGCTGCATGAGAGGCATTTTTATGTCCTCCCGAGTACCCCTACCCAGCGAACCCCCCAAAAAAAGATGTTGTGTCTGCAGCAAGCGCGGATATAGACGTGACACCCGCTATTATTGTCCCTCCTGTCCTGACAATCCTGGTCTTTGCATTGGTGAATGTTTTGAACGCTACCATGCACTAGTTGACTATTAGCGTAGGGTACAGCATTGCACAGACTAGGCGCACTTTCACAGGGTCTCCCAAGATGCCATCGCATTTTGAGAGACCCGAACCTGGAACCGGTTACCGTTATAAAAGTTAGTTACAAAAAAAGTGTAAAAAAAAAAAAAATATATGAAATAAAAAAAATAGTTGTTGTTTTATTGTTCTCTCTCTCTCTATTCTCTCTCTCTATTGTTCTGCTCTTTTTTACTGTATTCTATTCTGCAATGTTTTATTGTTATTGTTATTGTTATTGATTGTTATTGTTATTGTTATTGTTATTGATTGTTATTGTTATTGTTATTATGTTTTATCATGTTTGTTTTTCAGGTGTGTAATTATTTACACTTTACTGTGCTTTATTGTTAACCATTGTTAACCATTTTTTTGTCTTCAGGTACGCCATTCACGACTTTGAGTGGTTATACCAGAATGATGCCTGCAGCTTTAGGTATCATCTTGGTATCATTCTTTTCAGCCAGCGGTCGGCTTTCATGTAAAAGCAATCCTAGTGGCTAATTAGCCTCTAGACTGTTTTTACAAGCAGTGGGAGGGAATGCCCCCCCCCCCCCCAACATCTTCCGTGTTTTTCTCTGGCTCTCCTGTCTCAACAGGGAACCTGAAAATGCAGCCGGTGATTCAGCCAGCTGACCATAGAGCTGATCAGAGACCAGAGTGGCTCCAAACATCTCTATGACCTAAGAAACCGGAAGCTACGAGCATTTTATGACGTAGATTTCGCCGGATGTAAACAGCGCCATTGGGAAATTGGGAAAGCATTTTATCACACCGATCTTGGTGTGATCAGATGCTTTGAGGGCAGAGGAGAAATCTAGGGTCTAATAGACCCCAATTTTTGCAAAAAAGAGTACCTGTCACTACCTATTGCTATCATAGGGGATATTTATATTCCCTGAGATAACAATAAAAATGATTTAAAAAAAAAAAAATGAAAGGAACAGTTTAAAAATAAGATAAAAAAATAATAATAATAAAGAAAAAAAAAAAAAAAAAAAAAAAAGCACCCCTGTCCCCCCTGCTCTCGCGCTAAGGTGAACGCAAGCGTTGGTCTGGCGTCAAATGTAAACAGCAATTGCACCATGCATGTGAGGTATCGCCGCGAAGGTCAGATCGAGGGCAGTAAGTTTAGCAGTAGACCTCCTCTGTAAATCTAAAGTGGTAACCTGTAAAGGCTTTTAAAGGCTTTTAAAAATGTATTTAGTTTGTCGCCACTGCACGTTTGTGCGCAATTTTAAAGCATGTCATGTTTGGTATCCATGTACTCGGCCTAAGATCATCTTTTTTATCTCATCAAACATTTTGGCAATATAGTGTGTTTTAGTGCATTAAAATGTAAAAAAGTGTGTTTTTTCCCCAAAAAATGCGTTTGAAAAATCGCTGCGCAAATACTGTGTGAAAAAAAAAAATGAAACACCCACCATTTTAATCTGTAGGGCATTTGCTTTAAAAAAAATATATAATGTTTGGGGGTTCAAAGTAATTTTCTTGCAAAAAAAAATTATTTTTTTATGTAAACAATAAGTGTCAGAAAGGGCTTTGTCTTCAAGTGGTTAGAAGAGTGGGTGATGTGTGACATAAGCTTCTAGATGTTGTGCATAAAATGCCAGGACAGTTCAAACCCCCCCCAAATGACCCCATTTTGGAAAGTAGACACCCCAAGCTATTTGCTGAGAGTCATGTTGAGTCCATGGAATAATTTATATTGTGACACAAGTTGCGGGAAAGAGACAATTTTTTATTTTTTTTATTTTTTTTTGCGCAAAGTTGTCACTAAATGATATATTGCTCAAACATGCCATGGGAATATGTGAAATTACACCCCAAAATACATTCTGTTGCTTCTCCTGAGTACGGGGATACCACATGTGTGGGACTTTTTGGGAGCCTAGCCACGTACGGGACCCCGAAAACCAAGCACCGCCTTCAGGCTTTCTAAGGCCGTAAATTTTTGATTTCACTCTTCACTGCCTATCACAGTTTCGGAGGCCATGGAATGCCCAGGTGGCACAAAACCCCCCCAAATGACCCCATTTTGGAAAGTAGACACCCCAAGCTTTTTGATGAGAGGTATAGTGAGTATTTTGCAGACCTCACTTTTTGTCACAAAGTTTTGAAAATTGAAAAAAGAAAAAAAAAAATTTTTTTCTCGTCTTTCTTTATTTTCAAAAACAAATGAGAGCTGCAAAATACTCACCATGCCTCTCAGCAAATAGCTTGGGGTGTCTACTTTCCAAAATGGGGTCATTTGGGGGGGGTTTGTGCCACCTGGGCATTCCATGGCCTCCGAAACTGTGATAGGCAGTGAGGAGTAAAATCAAAAATGTACGCCCTTAGAAATCCTGAAGGCGGTGCTTGGTTTTCGGGGTCCCGTACGCGGCTAGGCTCCTAAAAAGTCCCACACATGTGGTATCCCCGTACTCAGGAGAAGCAGCTAAATGTATTTTGGGGTGCAATTCCACATATGCCCATGGCCTGTGTGAGCAATATATCATTTAGTGACAACTTTGTGCAAAAAAAAAAAAAAAAAAAAAAAATTTGTCACTTTCCCGCAACTTGTGTCAAAATATAAAACATTCCATGGACTCAACATGCCTCAAAGCAAATAGCTTGGGGTGTCTACTTTCCAAAATGGGGTCATTTGGGGGGGTTTTATGTCATCTGGGCATTTTATGGCCTTCAAAACTGTGATAGGTAGTGAGGAATAAAATCAAAAATGTACGCCCTTAGAAATCCTGAAGGCGGTGCTTGGTTTTCGGGGCCCCGTACGCGGCTAGGCTCCCAAAAAGTCCCACACATGTGGTATCCCCGTACTCAGGAGAAGCAGCTAAATGTATTTTGGGGTGCAATTCCACATATGCCCATGGCCTGTGTGAGCAATATATCATTTAGTGACAACTTTTTGTAATTTTTTTTTTTTTTTTTTTTTTTTGTCATTATTCAATCACTTGGGACAAAAAAAATGAATATTCAATGGGCTCAACATGCCTCTCAGCAAATTCCTTGGGGTGTCTACTTTCCAAAATGGGGTCATTTGTGGGGGTTTTGTACTGCCCTGCCATTTTAGCACCTCAAGAAACGACATAGGCAGTCATAAATTAAAGGCTGTGTAAATTCCAGAAAATGTACCCTAGTTTGTAGACGCTATAACTTTTGCGCAAACCAATAAATATACACTTATTGACATTTTTTTTACCAAAGACATGTGGCCGAATACATTTTGGCCTAAATGTATGACTAAAATTGAGTTTATTGGATTTTTTTTAGAACAAAAAGTAGAAAATATCATTTTTTTTCAAAATTTTCGGTCTTTTTCCGCGTATAGCGCAAAAAATAAAAACGGCAGAGGTGATCAAATACCATCAAAAGAAAGCTCTATTTGTGGGAAGAAAAGGACGCAAATTTCGTTTGGGTACAGCATTGCATGACCGCGCAATTAGCAGTTAAAGCGACGCAGTGCCGAATTGTAAAAAGTGCTCTGGTCAGGAAGGGGGTAAAACCTTCCGGGGCTGAAGTGGTTAACAACAAACCTACAGTCCCTGTCTTGTTTGCACCGCCTGAATACTGCTGTTCAGAGTATATAGGGACCTTTCCTTATTTTAATTTGGGTGCGGGGTTCCCCTTAATATCCATACAAGACCCAAAGGGCCTGGTAATGGACTGGGGGGTACCCATGCCGTTTGTCTCACTGATTTTCATCCATATTGCCATGACCCGACATGACATTAAACCCGCAAGCAGTTTTAAATGAGATTTTTTCCTTTAAAAATGACATTTGGTGCAGGGACTGTTCTAAACATGGGAAACACGCGTCACTTTACAGGCATACTATAGACACCCCCCAGGTACGATATTTAAAGGAATATTTCACTTTTTTTTTTTTACTTTAAGCATCATTAAAATCACTGCTCCCGAAAAAACGGCCGTTTTTAAAAGTTTTTTTTGCATTGATACATGTCCCCTGGGGTAGGACCCGGGTCCCCAAACCCTTTTTAGGACAATACCATGCAAATTAGCCTTTAAAATGAGCACTTTTGATTTCGAACGTTCGAGTCCCATAGACGTCAATGGGGTTCTAACGTTCGTGCGAACTTGCGGTCCGTTCGCGGGTTCTGGTGCGAACCGAACCGGGGGGTGTTCGGCTCATCCCTAGTGAGGAGATTGGTCTTTGGTCCTGGTGGTCTGTAGCATAGTAGTATGTGAATGGTGTCTTGAGGTGTTGATTGAAGATGCAGTGAGAGTGTTTCCATGAAAGGCACTGAGTTCTGTAAGTTTGGTTTGGTGAACCCCAGGTGCGATTTGAAAATCACTGCAAGACCTCCTCCTTTTTTTCCAATTCTATGCTCAGATATGATACTGTAGTTCTTGGGCACCAATTCAGTCAGGATGGTGTCGCAGTCGGAAGTTAGCCAGCTTTCTGTAATGAAGAGGCAGTCTATGTTGTTTTTGATGATGAAATCGCGGATTTCCAGCCTGTGCTTGACTGCAGATCTGGTGTTGATCAGGGCGCATGATAGTTGTTGTGGTTGGATCGGTGTCTCCCTGCCTTTGATGGTTGATTGTGGGTTGGTCCTTAGTAATTGTTCTTTTTTTAGTCTTTTTTGCGTGGTGGTCGGTAAAGTTGCGGCCGTGTTTCTTAGCCTGTGGAGGGTGTCTGCTGTGTACTTGAAGTTGCACATAATGCTGAAGGCGGCGTTGCTAGAAAAAGAAATTTGTTTGACGAAGGCACTGGTGTGGCGATGATAGCCTTGCAGGGGGATGGAGGGATCGGATGGCTGACCACTGCTCTGGAGTGGTGAGAGTGACGGCTGAGTGTTGGAGCGGAGGTGCTAGAGGGCGGTGGGCTGCCCACCTCCCTCTCGTTGATCCAGAGGAAGGCAAAAAAAACCCCTGGCTGCGTAGGCCAATAGTGCAGTCGAGGAAAAAATTCCTTCCTGACCCCCCCGAGGGGCGATCGGACAAGGGCCCCTGGATCAACTTCTCGAGCGCTCCCGGAGCTTACCTGTGCTGAAGGTCCGGAGGGTGAAGGAGGGGGACCTGGTGCGGTAGGTGGTGCGGTGGCTGGGTCTCAGGCGATTTGAGGTAGACTGGCCCCCGGTGAATCTCTAGTGCCCCCGCAGTGTGGTCCAGTAGCAGGAGGGGTGATTCCCGGTGCAGAGGGGCACGGGGTTCTGTTGGACAACAGTGAGAGGGTTGTGGTGGCAAGCTGTCTGGGCTAGGCTGCAGCCGTGGTCTGTCTCACCGACTCTAGCGGCTAGAACGTGGTGATTGAGACCGGGGCTGCGGTGGGGCCACAGAGGGGGGGGGGTCTGCTGGGTAGATGGACTAGGGGGTAGTGGGTCCAATCGGGCGGTGGTGTGGCTGGGGGCTGATGGCCTCAGGAGGGGGTCCTCGGATGCTGCACCGTTGGCACTGGGTGTACCAATATGGCCGCCGGCTGGGCCCAAGCCGTGGCTGGCCGGTAGAGGGAGTACCAAGATGGCCGCCGGCTAGGCCCGAGCCGCGGGCTGTCCTGGCGTTGTTGCCCGCCCCGTCCGGTAAAGATGGTCAGTAGGGAGGGGTGCGGATCCGCCGGAGCGGCTGGTCAGTAGAGAGGACGGTAAGTGCTGTACCTGCGGAGAGTCCCGAGCGGCCGGCCGGCTGACTAGGTAGAACAGCAGCTGACTAGGCGGCGACCGGATAGGTAGGGGGGACCGGCAGAATGCTGCAGGGGGAGAAGTGGAGAGGTGCGGCTAGCCTGCTGAGGGCGGCCGGAGCCGCGAAGTGTCCTGAGCGGCCGACCGGCTGCTGAAGGTGGCCGCCGGAGAGTCAGGGGAGAGGGACTGGCGTGATGGTCCAGGGGGGGCTGGGCCGGAGCCGCGGGGTGTCCTGAGCGGCCGGCCGACTAAGAGCGGCGTCTGAAGTAGATCTGACGGTAGGGGGATAGGAGGGGGGAGTGGGTTAGAAGGGGGGGGGGGGGAGCCGAGGAAGGGGCGGCCGGTGGCCGAGCTCTTCACGGAGCTCTTCACGGAGCTGCTGGACAGAGGTCTGCTCAACAGAGTGTGTGGAGCAGAGATTTTTTTTCATTTTGGATAAAGATTTCCCCTCACTTCGTGTCCTGGGGACATAAAAGGAAATATAAGGAAATCCCTTAACTGCTTACCGACCTCTCCCTGTAGCTTTACTGCTATAGTGTGGGCTGACTGTGCAGAATCACGCTTTTACAGGTAGGGGGCGCGCGCGGCTGTGCTGTGATTCATCACAGCACATGCCGATTACTGGTTCCTAGCCAATGATTGATTGCTGGCACACGGAGATCGGCTCTGATCTTCCCTGAACACAGTTCTGTGGGTGTACACAACAGAAAGCTATGTTCAGTGACAGGGGGTCTCGTTGATTCTTTATTCCCTGCTAAGCGGGGAATGAAAACAACGAGATCTCCAATAAAAGCAGCACACAGTACACGCATAAACACTTGTTAGGCACATATTTAACTAATTTTAACTCATTAGCACTGATCACTATAATAATGGCACTGGTGATGTCAGTGGCAGTTAGTTCCCCCCCCAGCATCAGTTAGTGCTACCACAGTCCCGTTATAAGTCGCTGATCACCACCATTACTAGTATAAAAATAAATAAATAAAAATTCCAGTATATATCCGTAGTTTTGGTTTGTAGACACTATAACTTTCACGCAAACCAATCAATATACACTCATTGGGGCTTTTTTTTTTTTTTTTTTTACCAAAGACATGTAGCAGAATACATTTTGGCCAACATTTTTCATTTCAAGAGATTACATATTTTTTTCACTTTTATGGGATATGTTTTATAGCAGAAAGTAAAAAATATTGTTTTTTTTTCAAAATTGTAGGCCTCTTTTCTTTTATATAAAAAAAAAAAATAAAAACACAGAGGTGATCAAATACCACCTATAGAAAGCTCTATTTACGTGGAAAAGAAAATTATATAAATTTTGTTTGGGTACACCATTGCAAGACCCTGAAAATTGTCAATTAAGATACTGAAGTGCGGAATAGCAAAAAATGGCCTGGTCATAAAGTTGATAAAACCTTTCAGAGCTGTAGTGGTTAAAGTGGATGATCTCCCATTATAGAAAGGTGTCCTTTTGGGAGGTTTATTTTTGGCCGAGTCATGGTTTTAGCGCTCCAATAAGCAAATCTTATGCCCCCTGCTGTATTGGGAACTCTAACTCTGACTCAGCAGGTTGAATGTCAGATATCTGAAGATGGACCTTTACTTCCACCCAGAGCTGCAGCCACAGCTGTTGGTAGAGCACAGGTTTTTCTAGATGTTTTTCTAGAGAAGAAGGATGAAGAATTATGGTAGGAAGAGATTGATAGTGGAACATTTAAATATTGAAATCCAGGGGCTGGCTAAGCTAACCAAACCACCTCCATATACAAAATATCACCTTTGGGTGGGCTGACACCATAAAAAAAAATCTGAACAATGAAGTTGCAAATTAGTGTTTACAAACTTTTCCATGTTAGAAATGTTAGAAAAAAACACAGAACACATTACAGTGACAATCTCAGTGGGACATTAATAAACAGTTGCAATAGGTTTGGGGTTCTTTGACAAGATCTCTTGTCTCATGTTATCGATTACATGTCTGTGCATGGCTAACCCTAGTGAATAAAGACTGTTCGTGATAACTACTTAGGACCCCATTAATAAAGGAGCAATATTGACTTACTACAGTCGTATCACTGCTTTAAACACATTTATAAATCACAGCTGTATATCTTATATATGTGCTTTATGTGCCACTGGCTTCAGAACTGAGATATAAGTGAAGATCTATTCCTTCTAATAAATGAAAAAAAGTGCCCAGAGAAAGAGAGTCATGTGACTGGCCTCTCCTCCAATTAGGAAGAGTTATCTGGAGCATATGGCAGAGCACAATCCATGGGAAACTGGTAACCCTAAACTGCAGACACAGTACAGTGGGTATACACTTCCATCCCTAGCAGTGAGTGGTATTCGGTGCAAAAAAAGGCTTTGTTTTTCTTCATTATTTACAAAGCCTTGGTAAAAAATTGCATCTTGGAAGGTACCGTAACGTTGATTGTTTTGAGCAAAAATAATAATTACATTTAAAATACTGTTGAGCCATGATTGTCTTTTGAGCCTAATAAATCACGTGTCTCATACAAATATATTTATTTACTTTGTATTTATATTTCCTTTTTTAACTATTTTAATTTTTTTTTCCAATTTCATATCCTATTGAAGGAAGTCTTTTCATTTTTTCCAATTAAAGTCAATTTAAGTCTATTTTTTTATTCTAAAAAGATACTAGGTAGTGAATAGGCATTTATTTATTGCTGGAGGAAAATAGTCCTTGAGGTGAAATGCAATAGTATGTAGAAAAAATGCGCTGTAATTGTTGGCCACAGGAATGAATCCTGTAGATTGGGGCTAATTGGCCTTTGCCACAAACTGATTAAATATTTGTAGAAAGCTTTTCCGCAGCAGGAATGATAGAAAAGGTTGGAGGCTCCACTGATTATGCAGCAGAAGTCATCACATAAAATATAACTAGTTGTAAGGGCTTATGATATCAGCTCAGGGAGTTATCTAATGCCCCGGTGGAAACAAAACAACATGATCTACTGCCTGTAATAAAAATGCAGCATGGATGAAATCAGAAACAGTAATTTAATTTACCCTAAAAAGCTAACATGGAACCAATTTTTAGTAAATGTAGTCATAAATGCTATTGAACTTATCTTAGAAAAAGGCTGAGCAATTTGAAAGGCACAGTAACTTATCAACCAATCAGCAGTCATTTATTTTTGCTCTTTTGGCTCTAAACAGAAGAAAGTTAAATCTTATTGGTCGCTTTGAGTTAGTGCACATTATAGGGGGCCAGTTTAAGAAATGGTCAGAAATAACAGAGCATGGATTGCATGGCCGTAAAGAAGGTCCCTAGAAATGGTCCTGTGACAACACGTGTCAGAAGGTGAGGCCGAGGCACCTACTGGTACTAACATTCTTACAGCTTTCAAATGGGACACACCACTGGTGCAGTGCTATGCAGAGGTACTGGGCAGGTGGAGAGACGCTTGATACAACTGTGATACATAAACCTGGCCATACATGATTCATTTTTTTCATTCAACCAGCGGTTGGAATGACAAAAAAATGATCCAATGCCCCTATCTACACATTCAATGTGGATTGGGGGAATCACTCTGGCTGTGCTATTGTGTTTTGACTGTGGGGAGCCTTCCCCGTCATCAGAACACACTGATCAGTGTTGCCGGATATAGCTGGAGACACCGATCGTCCAGGAAAAACCCTGCAGGCTGCTTTTACACAAGGTGATTGGTAGATCAAATTGTATGTAACCAGCTTGCCCATACATGGATTAAAATTCAGCCTTGAGTTGCAGCGGCACAGAGGTTAAATCAAATGAAGCTTGTCATATTATTAAAGACTGTTGTACCATAAAAAGGTGAGTGCGTGTACCAGTGATATGTTTGTTTGTGATTTTAAATAAAAGATGTTTCAATGGTATAAACACAATTTGGAGACATGCTGTTTGGGTACAATGTGATGTGGATGTTATGGGGGTGAATCAGGAGCATGAAGGGGAAAAAAATTCCTTAATTTAAGGGATTTTTCACAGATTTAAACTAACTCAGTAAAAGTTTTTTTTTCTTTTATTGTGTGGAGGATTTACCAATATTAGTATATTTATTATAATTGATTGCTATGCTGTTTTTTAATGACACTGTACTGCCTGATTTTTATATGACCATAGACTTTGTTTTTTTTTATTTGTTTTTATTCAGCCAGCGCATTGAGGGAAAAAAGATTCCCCTAGCCACACAAACAATTTGAATGAATAGAATCCTTCCTGCCAAGACATCGTATTCTGACAGCGGGACCTGGCGTTGTCGGTAAAAAATCAGATCAGTGGCTGCAACTGCTGGCCGACAAAAGTTTTCCACTTGTCTGTTTGGCAAAAGTTGAGTAAGAATTGACATCTATCGATCAGGGATGACCACATTCTGATCAAAATTAGGTTGGTCCTTGCTGAATTGGCTGAATTTCAATTTTGTATATGACCATCTTAACCTCCCTGGCGGTATGATTATTTCAGATTTTTGCGTGTCAAAGCGGTACATTGTTTCACATGTAAATTTGGCGTTTTATTTTGTCAGTCTGTAATTCTTAGGAATAAATCACTTAAATCTGTCCAAACAAGAGTCTAGTAGACATCCCGGGTATGATAAAGTTTGAAACACGAAATCATAAATTATAATATAATAAATAACTATAAATAATTATAACAAACAATATAATAATAATAATAATAAAATGTAATAATAAAATGTATGTAATAATGTAATTAAATCAAAAACACTGAAATTTGCTCAGTTGCAGAATTGTCGCTGTCGTTACTTTCAGTGTTATTGCCCACAAATCACTATCACTCAATTCTGCAAGTGATTCTAATTCACTATCGCTGTTTTCTACCTGATCAAAAACCGCTTTTGACGTAAAGGGACACTTTTTTGTTGCCATGGACAGTCTCCAGTTTCCAGGCAGAAAGAACAGTATATATAATATAAAACTGCAGGCAGGGCATTGGACAAAGCATTAGGGGCAAAAGGGATGTAAAATAACTTGATACAGTAATGTAATCTTACAGATTACAGTGTACTGTATCTGTTATGTTTTTTGCACTTTTTGATTTTGCCGCCGGGCTCCGTCCTTGTGCGTCGCTGCGCTCGCAGGGTATGGAGCCCGGCACTGTGAGGAATCGAGCAGAGGATACAGCCCGCACACACAGCGGGGAGACATCACATGATCCTGGGGACAAGATAAGAAACTTTCCCAGGATACTGCGATGCAATCCCAAGTGTGGCTCGGGGTTACCGCTTTTGGTACGGAAAATTCACCCCGAGCCACATTCAGCATTAATGACAGGGAGGTTAAGACCCTGAATATGACCTTGTATCAGCCTGTTGCAGTCCATCTAAAGCAGTTCTGGGAGAACGAGAGGGAGAAGCAGCACGTGAAACCAATTAGTTGTGCTGGAGTACAAGGAGAATGCTAATAGGAGAAGAGTGCAGAGCAACATAGGGGGACCTGGGGTAGGAGGAGACTGAATTGCAGCGGAGAAAAAATAGGTCTTCTGCCCTGCCAGTCAGGTCTGTGCTACGCAGCTGAGCTGTGTAAGTCTCAGAACTGGATTGACAGAAAAACAAACCCTTCGGTAGGTAAAACATCTCCCTTATATGTATTTCATATGGGTCTGTAGTTGTTTTCTGGAGATTAGCTTCAAATGATTATTTGTAAAAACTAACATTTTATTTAAAGCGTTATAAAAAAAATTTGGAAACATGTAAAAATTTAAATTATAAGCCTGTAAACTTAAAAATATAAAATTGAGCAAATAATTATGCGAAATAATTCTTAAACGGTGAAAATAATTGATAATTAATATTTATGTAGATTAAGCATTTTTATATATTTTAATTGTTGAACAGTGTACAGCCTTAAAAATCTGCAGTCATGGGGGCAACATAATTAAATTGGCTTAGGGGATTTATTTAGAACTGTTACACATGAGTAAGTAACAAAGTCAAAGCAGCCTTCATACTAATCAAGTAATTAAATTCAGTGCTCCTTTGTGTAAAATATAGTTTGCAAGAATGGATAAGCAGGCACATATACAGGCACCAAATATATATTTCATCATACACTATCTAGCAACAAATGCATCTGCTGGTAAATCAATGTAGAATCTATTGCTAAATCAATATAAGATCTACTGTTTAATCAATGTGAGTTCTTCAGCTAAATGAAGGAGCCTTTTAAAAACGAAGTTCCCAGCTCACATTTCAACAATAATAACATATTGCTACACAAATAAAAAGGTTATGTTTTGTTACATTGCTTACAATCTCGTTGAGATGTATTTGAACAAATGTCAAACATATAAATGTGCTTATCTACATGGATATTATCATTAACCACTTTGGCCTCTGAAGGTTTTACCCCGTTCCTGGCCAGTGCACTTTATATAATTTGGCACTGCGTCATTTTAACTGGTAATTGCGCGGTCATGCAATGCTGTACCCAAACAAAATTTGCGTTCTTTTTTTCCCACAAATAGGAGCTTTCTTTTGGTGCTATTTGATCACCTCTGTGGTTTTTATTTGTTGTGCTATAAACAAAAAAAGAGTGACAATTTTGAAAAAAAAACAATATTTTTTACTTTTTTCTATAATAAATATCCCCCAATTTTTTTTTTTTTTAAACAAATTTGTTCATCAGTTTAGGCCAATATATATTCTTCTACATACAGTATTTACAGACAAAGGAGAGTTGTGGTCTGAAGAAACCACTCTGCCACCTCCATCCCTAAATACAGCAAAAAGAAGGAAAGGATGGCCTTGGGACTTTGAGTGAGGTGGGAGAGATTCGGAACACTTTCACAATCAGTGCAAAAAATGTTTATTATTCACAGAATGCTCAATACAGAAATGGGATCAGCAATAAGTGTGCGTTACCCGGCATAGTGGCCTAGTATCAAAGCATAAGTAAAAAACAAATACAGTTCGTTACACTTGATTTGTACATCCATAAAAAGTATTATACAAAGTATACATATATCATTTGAATTAGTAAAATACATATTACACATGCATGGATAGCAGTAGTATGTGACCATGTGGTGACCAACTTCAAATACCCAGCAAAGTGGGCATGCATGTGGCATCGGTATTGCCCTACGCGTTTCGCGAGTCTCCTCTCGCTCATCAGGGGCTGATGCATAATTTGTATGTCTAGAACAAAAAATATTAGGAGTAATAAGAGTATGAAAAATAACTAATGAGTCGGGGCACGCAAAATGGTTGGCACGAAGGGTCCGTGATAAACGACCCCGTACTTACCACTTGACTGGGTTGGGTCACCAAAAGACCAGGTCTCAGGATGGCGGCAATGAGCAATGCCGGCACGGGGGCTGAGGGGGAGTGGCAACCAACAAACGCTGCAGGACAGACCAGGGAGCACAGCAAGGACCGCAGGAGCTAATGTGGTAGGTGGTATAGAGGTGTCCATGAACATATCTAGAAAAAATGTATATATAAGGATACATGAGTCTCAACAAGTGTACCCACAGTAGACTAAGCATAAGAGGGTCAATTCTAACCCTCAGGAATAACTAAGAGGGGTTAAGAAGTAAGTATATATATATATAGGGTAACATAAATTCTTAATATGAATTTGATAAAGAATAAAAATAATAAATGAATGGACCGTCATAAATGGCAAATAATTGAAGGCAAGGGCTGGAGGGAAGTGCATACATACAGATAAATATGAGATATAAAAGTATAAATAAATCTAGATTGTGTAGGGGTGAATGTGTGTACCAACAAAAATATTAAGTTAAATTAAAATAGATAATATTGTGTGTGGTGAAAGGGTATCACATACACAAACAGATTATATTGGGTGAAAAGAAAGGGGGGGGGGGGATATGAAGGAATAATACCTGAGTGGATGTGAAAAGTCCCAGGCATAGATGGTGCTCTCACAGACCCAAAACCATGTCAACATACCAGCCGAACCACAGATACAGACTGCAGCCGCGCCGAGCCCCCGGATATACCCACAGCGGCCATGGAAGCCACGCCCCCAGCGTCATGTACGAATGGCGATAGGCTGATGCTGAAAGCGTCAACCAGAGCGGCCGGATGTGCGTGACAACAGCCGCTCACCCATCCGGGATGTTCCACACTGCCCAGGAACGCGGGGTCAGAGGACATCGCGTATTGGGCGTGGAAAACATGACGCCGACGTGCAGGTGGCCCCGTCCGCCTGTGAGGACAGGCGGGGGCAGCAGGAGGTCAAGTAGACCTCCCCTTTACACGTCGCAGCCCCCAATGCCGGAAGCGCAGTGTCACCACCAAACAGACCACAGCAGAGGGGAGCCAACACAACCCGGAAGTAAAACCTGATTCTAGCTAAATGTATTGGTGAAAAATTTGTAGGTGAAAATGGACCAATGGTTAAGACCGACCACATTTTGGCCTAATGGGTGTCTTCCACCCGGATACATACAGACAAAGGAGAGTTGTGGTCTGAAGAAACCACTCTGCCACCTCCATCCCTAAATACAGCAAAAAGAAGGAAAGGATGGCCTTGGGACTTTGAGTGAGGTGGGAGAGATTCGGAACACTTTCACAATCAGTGCAAAAAATGTTTATTATTCACAGAATGCTCAATACAGAAATGGGATCAGCAATAAGTGTGCGTTACCCGGCATAGTGGCCTAGTATCAAAGCATAAGTAAAAAACAAATACAGTTCGTTACACTTGATTTGTACATCCATAAAAAGTATTATACAAAGTATACATATATCATTTGAATTAGTAAAATACATATTACACATGCATGGATAGCAGTAGTATGTGACCATGTGGTGACCAACTTCAAATACCCAGCAAAGTGGGCATGCATGTGGCATCGGTATTGCCCTACGCGTTTCGCGAGTCTCCTCTCGCTCATCAGGGGCTGATGCATAATTTGTATGTCTAGAACAAAAAATATTAGGAGTAATAAGAGTATGAAAAATAACTAATGAGTCGGGGCACGCAAAATGGTTGGCACGAAGGGTCCGTGATAAACGACCCCGTACTTACCACTTGACTGGGTTGGGTCACCAAAAGACCAGGTCTCAGGATGGAGGCAATGAGCAATGCCGGCACGGGGGCTGAGGGGGAGTGGCAACCAACAAACGCTGCAGGACAGACCAGGGAGCACAGCAAGGACCGCAGGAGCTAATGTGGTAGGTGGTATAGAGGTGTCCATGAACATATCTAGAAAAAATGTATATATAAGGATACATGAGTCTCAACAAGTGTACCCACAGTAGACTAAGCATAAGAGGGTCAATTCTAACCCTCAGGAATAACTAAGAGGGGTTAAGAAGTAAGTATATATATATATATAGGGTAACATAAATTCTTAATATGAATTTGATAAAGAATAAAAATAATAAATGAATGGACCGTCATAAATGGCAAATAATTGAAGGCAAGGGCTGGAGGGAAGTGCATACATACAGATAAATATGAGATATAAAAGTATAAATAAATCTAGATTGTGTAGGGGTGAATGTGTGTACCAACAAAAATATTAAGTTAAATTAAAATAGATAATATTGTGTGTGGTGAGAGGGTATCACATACACAAACAGATTATATTGGGTGAAAAGAAAGGGGGGGGGGGGGGATATGAAGGAATAATACCTGAGTGGATGTGAAAAGTCCCAGGCATAGATGGTGCTCTCACAGACCCAAAACCATGTCAACATACCAGCCGAACCACAGATACAGACTGCAGCCGCGCCGAGCCCCCGGATATACCCACAGCGGCCATGGAAGCCACGCCCCCAGCGTCATGTACGAATGGCGATAGGCTGATGCTGAAAGCGTCAACCAGAGCGGCCGGATGTGCGTGACAACAGCCGCTCACCCATCCGGGATGTTCCACACTGCCCAGGAACGCGGGGTCAGAGGACATCGCGTATTGGGCGTGGAAAACATGACGCCGACGTGCAGGTGGCCCCGTCCGCCTGTGAGGACAGGCGGGGGCAGCAGGAGGTCAAGTAGACCTCCCCTTTACACGTCGCAGCCCCCAATGCCGGAAGCGCAGTGTCACCACCAAACAGACCACAGCAGAGGGGAGCCAACACAACCCGGAAGTAAAACCTGATTCTAGCTAAATGTATTGGTGAAAAATTTGTAGGTGAAAATGGACCAATGGTTAAGACCGACCACATTTTGGCCTAATGGGTGTCTTCCACCCGGATACATACAGACAAAGGAGAGTTGTGGTCTGAAGAAACCACTCTGCCACCTCCATCCCTAAATACAGCAAAAAGAAGGAAAGGATGGCCTTGGGACTTTGAGTGAGGTGGGAGAGATTCG
Source organism: Lithobates clamitans (assembly GCA_037952925.1). Classification (NCBI taxonomy): domain Eukaryota; kingdom Metazoa; phylum Chordata; class Amphibia; order Anura; family Ranidae; genus Lithobates; species Lithobates clamitans. The sequence goes on from JBBGZY010001140.1 coordinate 754,411, forward strand.
GAACACTTTCACAATCAGTGCAAAAAATGTTTATTATTCACAGAATGCTCAATACAGAAATGGGATCAGCAATAAGTGTGCGTTACCCGGCATAGTGGCCTAGTATCAAAGCATAAGTAAAAAACAAATACAGTTCGTTACACTTGATTTGTACATCCATAAAAAGTATTATACAAAGTATACATATATCATTTGAATTAGTAAAATACATATTACACATGCATGGATAGCAGTAGTATGTGACCATGTGGTGACCAACTTCAAATACCCAGCAAAGTGGGCATGCATGTGGCATCGGTATTGCCCTACGCGTTTCGCGAGTCTCCTCTCGCTCATCAGGGGCTGATGCATAATTTGTATGTCTAGAACAAAAAATATTAGGAGTAATAAGAGTATGAAAAATAACTAATGAGTCGGGGCACGCAAAATGGTTGGCACGAAGGGTCCGTGATAAACGACCCCGTACTTACCACTTGACTGGGTTGGGTCACCAAAAGACCAGGTCTCAGGATGGCGGCAATGAGCAATGCCGGCACGGGGGCTGAGGGGGAGTGGCAACCAACAAACGCTGCAGGACAGACCAGGGAGCACAGCAAGGACCGCAGGAGCTAATGTGGTAGGTGGTATAGAGGTGTCCATGAACATATCTAGAAAAAATGTATATATAAGGATACATGAGTCTCAACAAGTGTACCCACAGTAGACTAAGCATAAGAGGGTCAATTCTAACCCTCAGGAATAACTAAGAGGGGTTAAGAAGTAAGTATATATATATATAGGGTAACATAAATTCTTAATATGAATTTGATAAAGAATAAAAATAATAAATGAATGGACCGTCATAAATGGCAAATAATTGAAGGCAAGGGCTGGAGGGAAGTGCATACATACAGATAAATATGAGATATAAAAGTATAAATAAATCTAGATTGTGTAGGGGTGAATGTGTGTACCAACAAAAATATTAAGTTAAATTAAAATAGATAATATTGTGTGTGGTGAGAGGGTATCACATACACAAACAGATTATATTGGGTGAAAAGAAAGGGGGGGGGGGGATATGAAGGAATAATACCTGAGTGGATGTGAAAAGTCCCAGGCATAGATGGTGCTCTCACAGACCCAAAACCATGTCAACATACCAGCCGAACCACAGATACAGACTGCAGCCGCGCCGAGCCCCCGGATATACCCACAGCGGCCATGGAAGCCACGCCCCCAGCGTCATGTACGAATGGCGATAGGCTGATGCTGAAAGCGTCAACCAGAGCGGCCGGATGTGCGTGACAACAGCCGCTCACCCATCCGGGATGTTCCACACTGCCCAGGAACGCGGGGTCAGAGGACATCGCGTATTGGGCGTGGAAAACATTACGCCGACGTGCAGGTGGCCCCGTCCGCCTGTGAGGACAGGCGGGGGCAGCAGGAGGTCAAGTAGACCTCCCCTTTACACGTCGCAGCCCCCAATGCCGGAAGCGCAGTGTCACCACCAAACAGACCACAGCAGAGGGGAGCCAACACAACCCGGAAGTAAAACCTGATTCTAGCTAAATGTATTGGTGAAAAATTTGTAGGTGAAAATGGACCAATGGTTAAGACCGACCACATTTTGGCCTAATGGGTGTCTTATATATATATATATATATATACTTACTTCTTAACCCCTCTTAGTTATTCCTGAGGGTTAGAATTGACCCTCTTATGCTTAGTCTACTGTGGGTACACTTGTTGAGACTCATGTATCCTTATATATACATTTTTTCTAGATATGTTCATGGACACCTCTATACCACCTACCACATTAGCTCCTGCGGTCCTTGCTGTGCTCCCTGGTCTGTCCTGCAGCGTTTGTTGGTTGCCACTCCCCCTCAGCCCCCGTGCCGGCATTGCTCATTGCCGCCATCCTGAGACCTGGTCTTTTGGTGACCCAACCCAGTCAAGTGGTAAGTACGGGGTCGTTTATCACGGACCCTTCGTGCCAACCATTTTGCGTGCCCCGATTCATTAGTTATTTTTCATACTCTTATTACTCCTAATATTTTTTGTTCTAGACATACAAATTATGCATCAGCCCCTGATGAGCGAGAGGAGACTCGCGAAACGCGTAGGGCAATACCGATGCCACATGCATGCCCACTTTGCTGGGTATTTGAAGTTGGTCACCACATGGTCACATACTACTGCTATCCATGCATGTGTAATATGTATTTTACTAATTCAAATGATATATGTATACTTTGTATAATACTTTTTATGGATGTACAAATCAAGTGTAACGAACTGTATTTGTTTTTTACTTATGCTTTGATACTAGGCCACTATGCCGGGTAACGCACACTTATTGCTGATCCCATTTCTGTATTGAGCATTCTGTGAATAATAAACATTTTTTGCACTGATTGTGAAAGTGTTCCGAATCTCTCCCACCTCACTCAAAGTCCCAAGGCCATCCTTTCCTTCTTTTTGCTGTATTTAGGGATGGAGGTGGCAGAGTGGTTTCTTCAGACCACAACTCTCCTTTGTCTGTATGTATCCGGGTGGAAGACACCCATTAGGCCAAAATGTGGTCGGTCTTAACCATTGGTCCATTTTCACCTACAAATTTTTCACCAATACATTTAGCTAGAATCAGGTTTTACTTCCGGGTTGTGTTGGCTCCCCTCTGCTGTGGTCTGTTTGGTGGTGACACTGCGCTTCCGGCATTGGGGGCTGCGACGTGTAAAGGGGAGGTCTACTTGACCTCCTGCTGCCCCCGCCTGTCCTCACAGGCGGACGGGGCCACCTGCACGTCGGCGTCATGTTTTCCACGCCCAATACGCGATGTCCTCTGACCCCGCGTTCCTGGGCAGTGTGGAACATCCCGGATGGGTGAGCGGCTGTTGTCACGCACATCCGGCCGCTCTGGTTGACGCTTTCAGCATCAGCCTATCGCCATTCGTACATGACGCTGGGGGCGTGGCTTCCATGGCCGCTGTGGGTATATCCGGGGGCTCGGCGCGGCTGCAGTCTGTATCTGTGGTTCGGCTGGTATGTTGACATGGTTTTGGGTCTGTGAGAGCACCATCTATGCCTGGGACTTTTCACATCCACTCAGGTATTATTCCTTCATATCCCCCCCCCCCCCCCTTTCTTTTCACCCAATATAATCTGTTTGTGTATGTGATACCCTCTCACCACACACAATATTATCTATTTTAATTTAACTTAATATTTTTGTTGGTACACACATTCACCCCTACACAATCTAGATTTATTTATACTTTTATATCTCATATTTATCTGTATGTATGCACTTCCCTCCAGCCCTTGCCTTCAATTATTTGCCATTTATGACGGTCCATTCATTTATTATTTTTATTCTTTATCAAATTCATATTAAGAATTTATGTTACCCTATATATATATATATATACTTACTTCTTAACCCCTCTTAGTTATTCCTGAGGGTTAGAATTGACCCTCTTATGCTTAGTCTACTGTGGGTACACTTGTTGAGACTCATGTATCCTTATATATACATTTTTTCTAGATATGTTCATGGACACCTCTATACCACCTACCACATTAGCTCCTGCGGTCCTTGCTGTGCTCCCTGGTCTGTCCTGCAGCGTTTGTTGGTTGCCACTCCCCCTCAGCCCCCGTGCCGGCATTGCTCATTGCCGCCATCCTGAGACCTGGTCTTTTGGTGACCCAACCCAGTCAAGTGGTAAGTACGGGGTCGTTTATCACGGACCCTTCGTGCCAACCATTTTGCGTGCCCCGACTCATTAGTTATTTTTCATACTCTTATTACTCCTAATATTTTTTGTTCTAGACATACAAATTATGCATCAGCCCCTGATGAGCGAGAGGAGACTCGCGAAACGCGTAGGGCAATACCGATGCCACATGCATGCCCACTTTGCTGGGTATTTGAAGTTGGTCACCACATGGTCACATACTACTGCTATCCATGCATGTGTAATATGTATTTTACTAATTCAAATGATATATGTATACTTTGTATAATACTTTTTATGGATGTACAAATCAAGTGTAACGAACTGTATTTGTTTTTTACTTATGCTTTGATACTAGGCCACTATGCCGGGTAACGCACACTTATTGCTGATCCCATTTCTGTATTGAGCATTCTGTGAATAATAAACATTTTTTGCACTGATTGTGAAAGTGTTCCGAATCTCTCCCACCTCACTCAAAGTCCCAAGGCCATCCTTTCCTTCTTTTTACATACAGTATTTATGGTAAAAAAATAACAATAAGCATATATTGATTGGTTTGCGCAAAAGTTATAGCATCTACAAACTATGGGAAAGATTTATGGCATTTTTATTATTTATTTTTTTTACTAGTAATGGTGGTGATCTGCAATTTTTTTAGCGGTATTGCGACATTGAGATTAACAGATCGGACACTTTTGACACATTTTTGGGACCATTGACATTTATGCAGCGATCAGTGCTATAAACATGCACTGATTACTGTGTATATGTCACTGGTAGGGAAGGGGTTAACACCAGGGGGCGATAAAGGGGTTAAATGTGTGTTCTCAAAAGTGTTTTCTAACTGTATGGGGATAGGACTGAGTAGGAGAGGAGACATATCGCTGTTCCTACTTACTAGGAACAAACAACATGTCTCCTCTCCTCTGACAACACAGGGATTTGTGTGTTTACACACACAAATCCCTGTGCTGGCACTCGTGCCATGCGTGCCATGCCATGCGCATCGGGTCCGCCGCCATGCAGGGGGAGCAGGCCTTCTGGCGACTCTTAAAGGAAACCCCGTACGGGTACGGGTTTTGTGCAAGGGTGCCATTCTGCCCCCCATAAATAGACGTGAGCCAGTCGGGAACCAGTTAAGCAGTTTTGCGTTATACTGTACATTACTCCGAAAAAGTGGAAATTGGTCCAGTAGTGGTCAACAATGCAAGTACCTGTTTTAAAAAAATGTAATGCCCATAGATATTTTCAAACACAGACTCAAATCTATCCGTTTATCCTCTAACATATCTATTTATAACATAAATTAACTCTTACTCTCTGTTGTGGACCACCCAAATAAATTGGTCAACAGCGCTGAAAGTGATACTAAAGTCTCAAGTTTTTTTTGTTAAATTTTATAAAAAATGTTATACTTACCTGCTCTGTTGCAGTGGTTTTGCACACAACAGCCCAGATCCTTCTCTTCTCGGGTCCCTCTTCAGCTCTCCTGGCCCCTCCCTCCTGTTGCGTGCCCCCACAGCAAGCAGCTTGTTATGGGGGCACCCGGCTGAGCCGCAGCTCCCTGTGTCCATTCAGACACATAGCCGCGGCCCAGCCACATCCCCTCTCTCTCCTCATTGGCTCACTGACTTTGATTGACCCCAATGGGAGCCAATGGTGCTTCGCTGCTGTCTCAGCCGATAAGGAGGGAGATTCCAAGGCAGCCAAGTCTCTTGTGCAACATCGCTGGTCGAGATGGGCCCAGGTAAGTATTAGGGGGGCTGAGGTGGCTGCTGCACACAGAAGGATTTTTTTCTTAATGCATAGAATGCATTAAGATAAAAAATGTTCTTCCTTTACAACCACTTTAATTAAAACATCAACCCCGATAAGGATCTCCAGAACAGCCTCCTGGTATCCTTAAATCCTCTGGACTGGAACACTCCACCAAAAGTGGCAACAAACCATGTAGTAGTGGGAAATAAAACAGAGCCTCATTGCGCAGTATTATGAACAATCAGCATTTATTATAATACACCAGAATACTCACAAGCAATGAGGATAAAAACAGCATGTCAATCCACCCACCGATGTCAAAAATGCCACGTGTCACTGACAGTGAAGAGAGTACTGGTTACGCATGATTGGAATCTGGATGCTCATTTGAAACCCTGTTTATGTGGTTTAAAAGCGCCTTAGCCTAGCACGAAAGTGCAGGCATTGGATTTCGGTGAGGGATCTTCTTGAAGGGAGTGTAATCACTGGTGTGGTGGATGAAATAGGAGAACTTCACAGCAACTTTTGATTCATTTGTACACTTTATGGACTTTGAGTTGATATATTATTAAATTGAATATTTTTTGATTTTTTTCACTTTTATATATATTTATTTGATTCACGTGTCACAGGGTGGAACTATTTATATATATATATTGATTTATTATATTTAAATGGTTATTTAGTAATTTTCAGTTTCTGTCACCTTGGGGTGACCAAGCATTTGTTTCAACACATGTTTAGCGCCACTATTTTCACCTTTTGTCATCTATTCTGATAAGTGGTCAAAATACAGCTCATATCTTATTACTCTTTAAGTGGCAGCTTTCAGATAGGTCCTTTAGTCCTGTGGCGCAGTGGTGGTAATTTGAGTGGTGGCGAGTTTATCTCTAATTACTAACAGAAGGTGTTAATCCAGAATGGTAAGAAAGTTTCCAATCAACGAAATGTTTAACTACTGTGCGTGGTAACTTCAGGTGTCCAGGCTCCACCCAACGCATTTTGTCATGAAAAGACATCATCGAGGCATATCCATTTATACTCTAATTCACCATGTACCTGCTGACTATCTGATTTACAGAGGACAAATGCAATACACTATATTAGGGTGCAAAATCAGGCAAAAAATTCTATCTTGCCCAGTGCTCAACCATTGCAGAATCCTAGTAAAGGATTGCTGCAATTATGTTATAATGTCAAAATCACAACTACTAAATGATGATTATTTAAAGCTAAACTTCTGGCAAAATACAAAATTAAAGAGATTATTTTACATAAAAAAGAAAAAAAGGAATTTTGCACTAGGGCCTAGTCTAAAAAAAACATGTTTAAAAGCAGCTAGCATAATACTTGGGTACAAAGTTTAACTGAAATAGAAAAAAACAAAATGTTCAGAGTTAAAGGAATATTACACTCAATATGGAGAGAATTTAAAATTTGTCCCAACCTCCTATTAAAAATGAAACATGCAAAAAACATGCAGTACAAATTATTACCATATAATAACAGAAAAAAACAAATGCACATTGGTGAATAAACATAGAGGCCATGGAGGAGCATAAACAACTAAACGCCAATCCTCAATATTGCAGAGATGGTAGGGAAAGTTCAAAGGCAAGGCAACCTTCTCAGAGTTTATCAGAGTGAACAGTCAGGAAAACTAGAGAAACCTCCAGATCCCAAGGATTATACACACCACCTATACAATTTGTACTGCATTTTTTTTTTGCACACTTCATTTTTGGTGGGACACATGTTAAATTTTTTCCATATTAAGCAAGTTGAGTGTAATATTCCTTTAGCACTGCACTTTTTTTTCTGTAAAGAGATTCTAAAGAGATTAAAGAGATTCTACTGCCAGATTTTTTATTAAAGCGTCAACCTGCCAAAGAAGAGCTTTGGCAGGCAAAAAACAGGCAATGAATGGCTGTCAGCCACTCCTGCACTGTTCTATGACAAGCAATCCACCGCAGGTCACTCCTCAGACAGCAACACAGGTTTAAACAAGCCCTCAATATGTTACTTTGTCTGTTATACCTGGCTACATAAAACGTCTCTTTTTGTTTAGTTGACAAGTTGTAAATGTATGCACATGGAACAATAGGTGTTGGATTACTGTAGGAAATCATTAGCTATTTCAAAAATAATAGGGCAGTAAGGTAATAGCCCAGGGAGATATACAAATATGCTAACAAAATAATTTAATTCAGTAAGCCAACCCAAACATAAGGGACGAGCCCAAGTCTCAAGGATAACTGTTGAACTGTAGATAGTGAATGATTACTGATAATGCAGTGGGACAGTGCAACAGAACACCAAGAGAGATGCCAATCTAGAGAAGGATTTTCCAACCCAGTAATATGGACAAACCAGAAACTAAGGTACTAATATAGAGCAATATTTGTATGTAATGTATTATGATTATATTTAGTATACCATGCATTTCTGTGCCATAAAATATTTAACTTGTTATATTTTAGATAGAATTGTAAGGTATTTAGAAAAATCTTGTTATTAATTATTTTTTATAAATTGTAAATCATTTAAGAGTTACAATTCTCAAGAAAATATTCAAATATACTGTGCTTCACTGGCACCAAAGGAAATCTGCTGATCCCTGTAATCCAAAATCCATATATACATGCAAAATAGAAACACAAAGCAGAGCGCACTGGATTATGTAGATAAAAACAACATTTTTTGAATAAAAAGAGTAAAATCGCACATGCAAAATTTTCCATACTTTGTGGATGTTTTTGCAGGTATCTACCCCATGACCCCTGCAGTGTCCAATTCAGAAATGACCACCCTTAGTCAAATCTCTCCTAGCAAGAGTGTCTTTAGCATCTGGTGTTGTGAGTTGATGTGCCTTTCAAGGGAGTTCTCTTAGTAATAAGTCCTCATCAAGCCACTTCATTGTAAGTGCAATTTTACCTTTTTTATTCATTAAAAGGTGTTTTTATCTGGATGGTCTGGTGTGTCTTGTTTTATGTTCCCAAGTGAGAAATTTTGAATATGGCAGACATATACTCACATCAAAAGCCCAACCGGTCAGTTAAGGGGAAATTCAAAGAAACAGACATTTTTCTTAAACAATTTGTAAATTCTAACAATGAATTTATATTATTTGCTTCATTTTGGTCTGTTAAACATACTATTGAAAGTGTCTTGTTATATGTGTAATATGTGTTTCGTATGTACAATATAATCTGTCAGAAATTAAGAGCTGTCCTATGTGCTATGCCCATGTTATCTCAAAGAGTCTATTTAGCCCCCTCCAGTATTTATCTTGAACTTCAATATATCTAGTCCCCATGCTTTAGATGTTAAGACAGTGGTTGAACAGCTTTGAAAAAGACAATGGACAAGGCTGACACCACTCAGTTCATAAAAAAAGCTTTGTGTTGTCACTCCACATTAAAGGACAATAAATGTTAAGTGCATTTTTGGCTGACCAATGTGTATTTTTCTGCACTTGCAGGGTATTTAATGGGAAAATGTGCATGTATTGCAGAGATGTACTGCATATACTGTACAGTATGTTTTCATTTTTCCTTGAAATATGCTTTAACCCGTATAGGCCTTTAGAGTTATCACAGCTTAATGTGTCTGGATCAGCACTGACACTCATTGCCAAATTTCTCTTAGAATAGCATGGTTTCACATTATTTTCTGTCTAAGTACAGTATTTCCTGTTCAATGCTTGACAACGTAAAACAGAAATAACCCCACAGTGTTAAGTGCAGAAAGAATGAGAACCAGCACATGGATTTGTGGTAATAAATGGTATTTTCAGCATACACAATGTCCTGTGTTAAGTATGGATATCCACAGTATTACCTAAAGATACACATCCAGAAACAAGTGAAGCCAATTGTTAAGTTACTTACAATATCCAGCAAGCCACAACTTTGATGTAAACAGAATGCTCACAATTTCAAGGCGGATTTATTTGGACTGATAACTGTGAGAAACCTCTTAACACTATTATTTTTTCCATTAACTGTCTATGTGAGAAAAAGCAAGAAGCCTGCCATGGTTGTCTTTGAAATAGCATTCTCACACATTCTTAGATCATCAAATCATCAACACAAGATATTGGGGTGACTAGTGCATTGCTGCAATGCATGCATTTTCAGATTTGACTGGACTCTGCTTTTAATCTGCTTTGTATAAATGCGAAACTGACAACATAAAAATTACCACACAGGTTATCACTGAGTTTTAACCAATTACAGTCTGAGTCAACTCTGACATTTCTCTCATACATGTAAAAATCTGCATCTGTTTGCTAGAAAACTACTTAGAGCCCCCCAGACATTATATATGTTCTAAAAGAAATTTCAGTTTTTTTTATGTCACGTTATCTTTGCGCAGCAGTTTATCAAATGCACATTTTCAAGAAAAAATACTCTTTAATTATTTTTGGTGCACATAAACGATGTTACTCTGAGTAAATAGATACCTAACATGTCATGTTTTAAAATTGCCTGTGAAATGAGGACAAACTATAGAAACCTACAAATCTTCATAGGCAATGCTTTAGGAGTCCTATACTAGCTAGCCTGTAGAACAGGGGTCTCAAACTAGTGGCCCTACAGATGTTGTGAAACTACAAGTGCCATGAGGCATTGCAAGGCTGAGAGTTACAATGACTCCTATTGGCAGACACATGATGGGACTTGTAGTTACGCAACAGCTGGAGGGCCGGCAGTTTGAGACCCCTGATTTAGAGGAAAGATGTGTATACTTAACTGTTCCCCGGGCGCACCGGCACATCACATGATCAGCTCCCAGCATCAGCTTCAGGGGAGAGGAGGTACAGCCAACAACATATGCCCAATAGTAAATCTATGGGTAATGTCACCGCACAGGTATTGCAGCCGTCGCCAATCTCTCCTCTCCCCTTAAGTCGGCCACTAGGGAGATCACGTTACTGGACCAAAGTGCCCAGGGAATAGGTACCTTTATACATCTTTCTTCCACAGGGTAGTTAGTATAGGACTTAGAATGGGGTGGGAGCAGGTTTAATATTAGATATTATTAGAATGAACTTTAATTTCATGACCTTAGCTGATCTTATAGCAAAACTTACTAATCCAAGATGAGGAAGAGACAACTGCATGGATGTACATTTCTGACACTAACATCCTTATTCCCGCTTTCCTAGTTGCATTATACAATCTGCAAGTTCTTATTTGACATGTCTTACTAAGGACTTTGAGGGCTTGATGTTGTCAACAATAAAAGGCATTATGTGCCAAGATTTCATTATACCTCTGATTTCATATGATTTATGATGCTCTTTTGTTGATTATACAAATTTCACATTAAACGGGATTATGCCCAACCATGATGAACCACCTGCTTTAATTTAATCCCACTGTTAGGAAAAGTTTTATGGCAATATTGCAGGTTGAGAGCCCAATGTTATTTTATGACAGCCATGCAATTTTTTACTCGTAATCTATCCTAACAAGGAACTTAGATACATTCAGGGGATAATCATCTAACTAGGAGCTGGCTGATATTAATATTATATAGCAATAGCAATATAGCCCAATGTAAAGGTTGTGCTTTACATTGGCCTATGAGATATTATTTTTGTGGCTATTTTGACGTCCGGATGCCAGTTTTGTATTTGAACTGTAGACAACTTTGTCTCATTTATATGTGTGTAGGGTACAGGGTATACTTTATTATTTCTGCATATACATTTTTTAATTTTCAGAATTTTTTTATAACAAAAAATTACATTTTGTATGTAATATTGCTAAGTAAAAGCCATGTGAGTATTTTTATTGGTGGCAGCTTTATGCTAACGCAGTGTCTTTGAGCATAAAGGTTTGATCTGTGATGTGTAAAAACTGTTAACATATGTCACATCTTTATTATACCAGCATACCTCTATCCAGCATGGCAGCCTGTGCACTACTGAATAATAGGTATCATGAGTTATGTAGGATAAATAGGATTTTTTGGACATGGTGATAGAAAAGGATAACCAAGGAACTACTTTAACCATTTCACACCGACGTCACACAAATATGCAGCCCCGCTGGGCCGGGATTTTTGCTGTGGGTCTGCATATTTGCATAACTCCCTTTGAGCTGGAAGCGTGCAACATGGCGCACTCCCAGCACAGAGGCTATGGTCTCACCATGAGCCTTGGGCCCCGTACTAATGACTGGGACCCATGACTCGAGATTCCGGGTCACCTGATCACTGTAATAGCCTCTTATTGACTATCACAGTAATCTGTCACTGTGAAGCCCACCCTCATGTTTTCTTTTTCTGTGAATGGAGGAAGGAGATACATTGTATCTCTCCCTGTCCTTGCACAGAAAAAAAGTGTGTGTAAAAAATAAATTAAAAAATCATAATAATAATAATTTTAAAAATACCCAAAAAATACCTAGAGCAAGGTTTGACCGAGGTCAGTGCCAGGGTTAGTGTTTGTGTCAAGGTCAGGGTCAAAGGTCCAGGTCAGTATTTTGGGGGGGACAGAATTTAATTTTTTTTTAAATTAGTATCAGTGTCAGTGTATTTTAAGTAGAATAAAAAATAAAGCAAAATGTGCACTATTATTTTTGGGCTATACTACGGGTACAAATAACAACTAACATGCATATATGTGGTATTGCTGCGATCGTCAGGAGCAGGAGAATTTTTTTTTTGGTTGTTCTTTAGTGCTAGGTTATAGCAACACTATGAAATATACAGCTAAATTTTTTTTTAAAAAGTGTTTTTTTTTTGTTTTTTTTACTATTTTAGGCCAGTTTTTCTTTGATAATAAAAATAAAAGCGGGAGATATCCATTACCATTTACCACCAAATGAAAGCTCAATTTGTCCAGAAAAAAACAAGGTACAATCTACCTGAATGCACAAAATAGTTGTGGTGATATGTACAGTTTTACCCCTTTCACACCAAGGCGCTTCAAAAACGCCCTAAAACGCCTTAGCATTATTACCGCGTTCTTACAGCGTTTTAGGGGCGTTAGCGGTAAAATTAATGCAATGCTGCAGGCGTTTTAACAGCGTTTTTCAAGCGTTATTGAAGCATGTGTTATTGATGTTATCTTTCTGCTTGCATGTTTATCCTTTGTGATATCATGTAAAACAAGCAGTGTCTTGTAAAGTAACAAGCAGTGTCTTGTTTTACTTCAAATCTTCATTTTTCTGGGATTAATTATTTTTTTTTTGGCACTTTAATTTTGTTTTTTTGGCACTTTGATGGTCTGTTTAATCATTCTGACCTATCCACAAGTTCAGTCCTGTTGTTGTAGATGCTCTCTTTTCTGCTTGCATGTTTACCTTTTTGTGAGATTGTGTGAATTTTCTACAGCTCAGGGTGGATTATAGGCGCTATTCAGGCGTTTTTACAGCGTTTTCAATTCATTTCAATGGAGAGGGGTGTTTTTGAAGCTCTTTTTTCAACGCCAAAAAGCTGCTCCAAAGATGCTGCTTGCCGGACTTTTCTCAACTCCCCGCCAGCGCAACGCCTCAGTGTGAAAGGGTCCATTAAGATGCATGGGGAGCGTTTTATGAGCGTTTTATAAGCGTTTTAATAGTGTTATTTTTAGCGTTAAAACGCTGCAAAAACGCCTTGGTGTACACATGTCAAAGTCACAAAATTGGGCTTAGGCATTTCGATTTGTTTACCCTTAGTCGCGAAGGGGTTAATTTACATTTAAAAAGGTATTTCAGAATGGTATCAATCTTGATTTTTCACATTTTTTTCTATCAACACTCAAGTGGCATTTTAATAATCAAAATCCAAAAAGTTACTTCAAATTGTTCTGAGGGATTTCAAATTATTATTATAAATGTATAAAAATTTCTCAGAAAGTATGAAAAAAGAACACAATAGAGTAAGATGCATTGCAATGTCACTAAAATAAATAGTGATATATTGCAATGCAATCAAGTGTACTACTTCATCCACTGTTCTAAATGGAATTCCAATAGTAGAGAATATAACTGTTATGTGTAAGGTATGCAGTATATTAGCATATAGATTACGTATTTGAAACTTAGAATAATGTTTATCACGACCTGCATGATTTGTAATCAACCATTACAATATACAGTATAGACATTATCATGTGTTCTTTTTTTTGTTCAGTTCTAGAGTTTGATAGTAATGGGAAACTAAAATTCATTTAGCTGTTGTATATCAAGCCAGTCACACCTTTAATTGAGATTAAAATATTATACAAGCACACTGCAACAGAAAGGAAATGTTGGGAAATATGAAGTTAACTTTGTAGTAGCTAATAGTCTATTTACAAAACACAGCAGTACCTGCCACTTTTCTTTTTCTGATCTTCACCCTTCTTTCCCTCCTTCTTTTCATTTTGTTCTTCTTTTTGTCTCCTATTTGCAGCATTCCTGGTTCTGTTTCTGTTAGCACCTCTCTTGTTGGATCTGTAGTCTTCATCCTCATCCTCCTCACCATCTTCATCATCTTCGCCTCTTGGTTTACGTCTGGCTCTGGTCCTTCTGTTTCCTCTTATTGATTCATCCTCACTATTATCTTCACTGTCATCTCTCCTCTTGTTTTGGGATTGCTCTCTGCCACCTGGCTTTCTTTTTGTGTTTTCTTCCTCTTCTTCATCTGCAAGGTTGAATTTCCTCATTAATTATTAGTAGGGCGACATGTTAAAGTCTCAGATATACGTTGAAAAATTGTCCTCATTAAAAGGATCAAACATTTATGTAATGCTCTTTTATTAAGTGTAGTTATATGGCGTGAACAAGTGGTAATGTGTGAATTAACAATATGATAAGATTATTTACTTTCCTGACTCACTGTATTATTGTTAATGGAAATTCAAATAAAGTACAATAACCCTACATTTGTCAGACTCAGTCATAATGGTGAAAGTGGACACTACACAGCTCCTAATGAATTTAACTAATTTCAAAGCAGTCCGTGCATTCTGCAGTAACCAAGGGCTTTAAAGTTGCCAGCTTGTCTCTCATCCTGAATAGCTATGGTAAGAAAAAGAAACAAACAGACAAAAAAAAACTAAAACAATTGACTTGTCCTTGGATCTTGGCTTTTGGCAGGTTCACCTAAACAAGAAAGCTCAGTGACTTCACCAACACCTAGGCAAGGTAAGTATTTTTTCCTTGCTTGTGTCTTTTTCATGTATTTATACATTTCTTTCCTTATTTATTTATACATTTTTTTCCTTATTTATTTACTTTGCCCTAGTAATTTAGGATGGAGTGGTTGAGGTTGGGCATACGATATAGCTTTTGTTTGCTATGGACTGTTAGGTCAACTTTAAACAAGGACTAACACAATAAATAAATTACTCTGGGTACGGTATCTATTTTGGGCAATCAGCTAAAATACAATGCCTTGAAAAAGTTTCACATTTTGTCATGTTAACAACCAAAAATGTAAATGTATTTTATTGGGATTTTATGTGATAGACCAACACAAAGTGGCACATAATTGTGAAGTGGAAGGAAAATGATAAATGGGTTTCAACATTTTTTACAAATAAATATGTAAAAAGTGTTACGTGCATTTGTATTCAGCCCCCCTGAGTCAATACTTTGTATAACCACCTTTCACTGTAATTACATCTGCATGTCTTTTTGGGTGTGTCTCTACCAGCTTTGCACATCTAGAAAGTGACATTTTTGCCATTTTTCTTTGAAAAATAGCTCAAGCTCTGTCAGATTGAATGGAGAGCTTCTGAGAATAGCAATTTTCAAGTCTTGTCAAAGATTCTCAATTGGATTTAGGTCTGGTCTTTCACTGGACCATTCTGATGCCACGTACACGAGCGGACTTCTCGTCGGACTGAACTCCGAAGGACTTTTCAACGGAGTTCTGACGAAACGGACTTGCCTACACACAATCCCACCAAAGTCTGATCGCTTCGAACGTGATGACGTACGACCGGACTAGAAAAAGAAGTTCAATAGCTAGTAGCCAATAGCTGCCCTTGCGTTGTTTTCGGTCCGTCGGACTAGCATACAGACGAACGTTTTTTTCTATAGGAATCGAGTCCGTCGGAAAGATTTGAAACATGTTCTACCTCTAAGGTCCATCAGATTTTTTGACAGAAATGGTCTGATGAAGCCCACACACGATCGGCATGTCCACCTTTTCTGTCAGAAAGTCCGCTCGTGTGTAACAAATGAATATGCTTTGATCAAAATCATTTCATTGTAGCTCTGGCTGTATGTTTAAGGTTGTTGTCCTGCTGGAAGGTGAACCTCCGCCCCAGTCTCAAGTCTTTTGCAGACTCTAACAGGTTTTCTTCTAATGCCGTGTACACACGGCTGGACTTGCCAACGGGCTAAACTATATCGGCATTTTCGGCGGAAAGATTTAGAACATGTTCTATATCTGAGTCTGTCGGAAATGCCGACAGAAAAAGTCCGATGGGGCATACACACGGTCGGAATGTCCGACTGACAGCTCCCATCTGACTTTTTCTGTCGGGAAGTCTGGCCGTGTGTACATTGCATAAGATTGCCCTGTATTTGGCTCCAACCATCTTCCCATCAACTCTGTCCAGCTTCCCTGTCCCTGCTGAAGTTAGTTAGTTTTCCGCCACACGTAACGTTTTGCTTTTAGGAAAAAAAGTAACATTTTGGTCTTATCTGACCAGAGCACCTTCTTTCACATGTTTGCTGTGTCCCCCACATGGCTTCTCCCAAACTGCAAACAGGACTTCCTATGGCTTTCTTTCAACAATGGCTTTCTTCTTGCCACTCTTCCATAAAGGCCAGATTTGTAGAGTGCATGACTAATAGTTGTCCTTTGGACAGATTCTCCCACCTGACCTGTGGATCTCTGCAGCTCCTCCAGAGTTACCATGGGCCTCTTGGATGCGTCTCTGATTAATGCTCTCCTTGTCTGGCCTGTCAGTTTAGGTGGACAGCCATGTTTTGGTAGGTTTGCAGTTGTGCCATACTCTTTCCATTTTCGGGTGATGGATTGAACAGTGCTCCATGAGATGTTCAAAGCTTGGGATATTTTTTTATAACCTAACCCTTCTTTAAACTTCTCCACAATGTTATCCCTGACCTGTCTGGTGTGTTCCTTGGCCTTCTTGGTGCTGTTTGTTCACTAAGGTTCTCTAACAAACCTCAGAGGGCTTCACAGAACAGCTGTATTTATACTGAGATTAAATTACAAACACAGATTGACTCTATTAACTAATTAGGTGACTTCTGAAGGCAATTGGTTCCACTAGATTTCCATTAGGGGTATCAGAGTAAAGGGGACTGAATACAAATGCACGCCACACTTTTCACATATTTATTTGTAAAAAAATGTGAAAACCATTTATAATTTTCCTTCCACTTCACAAATATGTGCCACTTTGTGTTGGTCTATCACATAAAATCCCAATAAAATGTATTCACATTTTTGGTTGTAACATGACAAAATGTGTAAAGTTTCAAGGGGTATGAATACTAAATGTGACAAAACAGGAGTCTTACCACGACACCTATTTAATTTTTTTTTTTCTTTTTAAACTTTTTTTTAGCATCATCTACTAGTAAATGAAACACAATTTCTGCTAGGCATGGAAATATAAAACTTTCTAGGCTAAATATCATTGTAAGTATTTCAATTGCTTGATCTACCGGTATGTTCCTGTATGTCAAAAATGAATAACAATTTCCACAATGTAACGTGTCCTTCAAATATTTGGTGAAGCCGTGTATATACTTATACACTATGAACATGTATTGATTTCCTTCAGAATTTTACTCTCCTTCTTTTTAATAACATGCCAAGCAACTTTATTTCCCCTGACTCTGTGTTTAATCTTTATAGCCCACCTATTCATTTCAGCAAGCTATGTGATGAAGTCTCCATACTGTAAAACTTAAGGAAGAAGAGAATTATCTTCACAGAACTTCTAAAGAAAAACCATCAGACAGCAATTCCCATAGCTATAGCTCAACTTTGTACCATCAAATGCCTTTTGTAGTCTCCTACAGGATGTTTCAAGTACTCAACAAGAACTGCCTAACTGCCTGTGAAGATATCTAGTGCTTAGTATACCCACTCAGAATGTAAGATATAATTTACTGTTGCAATATATTATGAAAAAAAAGAATTGAAATAGATGAGATTAAAATTACTGGAAAACTATTTTAGCAGTTCCTTTTATTTAGATTTTAAAGGTGTTACACAATGGATCATGATACAGGTGTGCTGATCAAATATACAGTATCTCACAAAAGTGAGTACAACCCTCACATTTTTGTAAATATTTTATTATATCTTTTCACGTGACAACACTGAAGAAATGACACTTTGCTACAATGTAATGTAGTGAGTGTGCAGCTTGTATAACAGTGTAAATTTACTGTCCCCTAAAAATAACTCAATATACAGACATGAATGTCTAAACCTCTGGCAATAAAAGTGAGTACACCCCTAAGTGAAAATGTCCAAATTGGGCCCAATTAGCCGTGTTCCCTCCCTGTGTCATGTGACTCATTAGTGTTACAAGGTCTCAGGTTTGAATGGGGAGCAGGTGTGTTAAATTTGGTGTTATCGCTCTCACTTTCTCATACTGGTCACTGGAAGTTCAACATGACACTTCATGGCAAAGAACTCTCTGAGGATCTGAACAAAAAGAATTGTTGCTATACATAAAGATGGCCTAGGCTATAAGAAGATAAAGCCAAGACTCTGAAACTGAGCTGCAGCACGGTGGCCAAGGCCATACAGTGGTATAACAAGACAGGTTCCACTCAGAACAGGCCTCACCATGGTCAACCAAAGAAGTTGAGTGCACATGTTCAGCGTCATATCCAGAGGTTGTCTTTGGGAAATAGATGTATGAGTGCTGCCAGCATTGCTGCAGAGGTTGAAGAGGTGGGGGGTCAGCCTGTCAGTGTTCAGACCATATGCCGCACACTGCATCAAATTGGTCTTCATGGCTGTCGTCCCAGAAGGAAGCCTCTTCTAAAGATGATCCACAAGAAAGCCCGCAAACAGTTTGCTGAAGACGAGCAGACTAAGGATATGGATTACTGGAACCACTTCCTGTGGTCTGATGAGACCAAGATAAACTTTTTTGGTGTAGATGGGGTCAAGCATGTGTGGCGGCAACCAGGTGAAGACTACAAAGACAAGTGTGTCAAGTCAAACATGGTGGTGGGAGTGTCATGGTCTGGCGCTGGGAGTGTTATGGTCTGGGGCTGCATGAGTGCTGCCAGCACTGGGGAGCTAGTTCATTGAGGAAACCATGAATGCCAAAATGTACTGTGACATACTGAAGCCGAGCATGATCCCCCTCCCCTCAGAGACTGGGCCGTAGGGCAGTATTCCAACATGATAACGACCCCCAACACACCTCCAAGATGACCACTGCCTTGCTAAAGAAACTGAGGGTAATGGTGATGGACTGGCCAAGCATGTCTCCAGACCTAAACACTATTGAGCATCTGTGGGGCATCCTCAAACGGAAGGTGGAGGAGCGCAAGGTCTCTAACATCCACCAACTCCCTGATGTCATCATGGAGGAGTGGAAGAGGACTCCAGTGGCAACCTGTGAAGCTCTAGTGAACTCCATGCCCAAGAGGGTTAAGGCAGTCCTGGAAAAAAAATGGCGGTCACACAAAATATTGACACTTTGGGCCCAATTTGGACATTTTCACTTAGGGGTGTACTCACTTTTGTTGCCAGCGGTTTAGACATTAATGGCTGTGTGTTGAGTTATTTTGAGGGGGCAGCAAATTTACAGTTATACAAGCTGTACACTCACTACTTTACATTGTAGCAAAGTGTCATTTCTTCAGTGTTGTCACATGAAAAGATAGAATAAAATATTTACAAAAATGTTAGGGGTGTATTCACTTTTGTGAGACACTGTATATATATATATATATATATATATATATATATATATATATATACATATACATATACACACAAATGTTTTGCCTTTCATTTTTTTTTAATTGAATGGGTTGTTTTAAAAGGTGAGAGTTTACATATACTTTAAAATAAAATATACCTGACCCCAAATTAATCCTCCAATAAATAAAACTAAAACACTAAATACTATCTGCTGACCTGAGTTATTTTAAGCACTTTCAAAAATGTTAAGCCCTGTTAAAAGAGAATGTTTGGCCCCCACAAAGCATTGGCTTCTTTCCTTAATTAATCAGTTAATCAATTTTATTTTTGAAAAACTTGGACTCTTGGAGATTTGTTTGGCATTTTTCTTATTGGATTGAATATATGTTTTATAGGGAGGGGGCTGGCACATAAGAAAACCTCCATTATTGACCCTTTTATGCCATTTGACTATGGTTAAATGGGCACATTACTTTGCCATTTTCTTGATCTGCAAATGGCTTGGATTTTGGGTTGAACTGATGTTAGAGCCGAACCTGAAACTTATCCCAACAGGACAGAGAGAGGGGGTGAACCTCCCTAGATGGGACACAGCAATAAAATCTGACAAAGGTTCTAACCTTTTACCAGTCTATCCAGACCAAAAAAAAGAAAATTTTAGGTATACTTACACTGTAATCTTTCTTTTTATATTTTTACTGATCAAAACATTAATGTACTACAATAATATTACACATATAAAATTATTTTATGATATGACAATATGATATGTAATTATTCACAAACCTCCTATAGTAATAGCAATGATTAAGAACAGCAAAAATCAGCTGTACCACAACAATTCATTAAGTCATTGAAATGAAATACTCACCATCACTTTCTGTATCCAGTTGTCCATCAATTTCAATGCCAACTATGAAATATATAAATTACAGCTGTGTTTGAATGTGTGCAAAATTCAGGAATATTATTCTTATTTTTAAGAACAGCTTTTAATCTAAAATGTATTAAACCCAAGATAATAAGCATGCACTTGCAAAAAAACTGTAAACTTTAGTGACCAAAAAATTACAATAAAAACTCAATTAAATCAAACAGACAGCAGCATCTAAATCACCAATCTGAGTAGGATGTGTAACAAGCTCCAACCAAACAATAATTAAAAGTTCCCTATCATTGTGCTATATATACATTATTAAATTACAATAGAGACACAATAAAAGTGCATTAAACATATGATGATTGATGAACTCATCTTAAATTGACATATCTCTACAAATAAAGTCCATATAAAATGTCTAAGCACTGTGCACAAAAATCTATTATAAAATATATATAGTATATACCGTATTTATCGGCGTATAACACACACTTTTTCCCCTTAAAATCAGGGGAAAATCCTGCGTGCGCGTTATACGCTGATCCCTGCTGTCTGAGGGAAGAGGAGGGAGCGCCACTGAATTATATAGAGCCGCGATCTCCTGTGTACCCCTAGCGCTTCGTCATGCACAGCCACACCTCCTGGCCCCGCATTGGGCCACTGTTCTGTCTATCATATAAGCAGGGCCAGGAGGTGTGGCTGTGAGTGACGGAGCGCCAGGTACATAGGAGATCGCGGCACTCTGTAATTCAGCAGCGTTCGCTCCTCCTCTTTCCTCGGAGACAGCAGGGATAATCCAACACCGGCGAGGCTGCAATGATTGGAAAGGTGAGGCTGCAGATGGGCACTGAGCAGGGTGCATTGTTGGGCAATTTATTGGCTGCAGATGGGCACTGAACAGGCTGCATTGTTGGTCAATTTATTGGCTGCAGATGGGCACTGAACAGGGTGCATTGTTGGGCAATTTAATGGCTGCAGATTTGCACTGAGCAGGGTGCATTGTTGGGCAATTTAATGGCTGCAGATTTGCACTGAGCAGGGTGCATTGATGGGCAATTTAGAAGCTGCAGATGGGCACTAAGCAGGGTGCATTGTTGAGCTGTGACCCTAATTTTGCTTCAAAGTTCTTAATTCAAAATGTACGTTTTTTTTCTTTAAACTTCCCTCCTAAAATTGGGGTGCGTGTTATATGCCAATAAATATGGTATATGTAGTGCAAAAAGGTGCTCAGATTTTCTAAACATCAATAGTCCCTCTTTCTTTGCCACGAAGGAATGGTGACAACGTGTACCACCAAAGAAAAAGTGCTCCCAAAAGGAATCACCACAAACGATCAGCTCCTTACCAACTGTTCTGATCCCACAAAGGGACCATCAGACATCTTGCTGCATAGCAGCCATATACACCATGATCTTGCATGCAAAGGTTCCACAATCTCCTAAGCCAAGATAGACTCCAGGGAGGATGTTAAAGTACAGAGAAAAATCCATATAGTGTAGTATTTCACCAAGATTTTAATAAAACATTAAAATCACACTTACAATTTTGAAGGGATTACACAGCATGTGTTACAAACAACCAGCAGGTCCAAGTGGTCAGGCCAACTTGCTGAATAACGTCAGATGTGAGGCCCCTCCCAACATGTTTCTCTGTAACCAGCATTGTCTGTGTAATCCTTTCAAAATTGTAAGTGTGATTTTATCATTTTATTAACCACTCTCCGACAAAGTTACTCAGGTGCGCATAACGATATACATCATTCCATAATCAGCAGCTAGCGGGCACACGCATGCCGCCTGTAGCGCGCGTGCCTGCGGGTCCCCTGGACTCGATGTCCGCCAGTGGCCCACGATCGTGGCACGGAGAGGCAGAATGGGGAGATGTCTATGTAAACAAGGCATTTCCCTGTTCTGCCTAGCACCATGACAGGGATCTACTGCTCCCAGTGATTGGGAGCAGTGATCTCTGTCATGTTCTAGTGAGCCCATCCCTCCTACAGTTAGAACAAACTGAGGGAACACACTTAACCCCTTGATCGCCCCCCTAGTGTTTAACCCCATTCCCTGCCACTGATATTTGCACAGTAATCAGTACATTTTTATAGCACTGATCGCTGTAAAAATGCCAATGGTTCTAAAATAGTATCAAAAGTGTCTGATCTGTCTGCCACAATGTCGCAGTCACTATAAAAATCGCAGATCGCCACCATTACTAATTAAAAAATGAATAATAAAAATGCCATAAATCTCTCCCCTATGTTGTAAACTTGATAACTTTTGCGCAAACCAATCAATATATACTTATTGCGATTTTTTTACCAAAAAAAATGTAGAATACATATTGGTCTAAACTGAGGAAGAAATTATTTTTTTTATATTTTTTTGGGGATATTTATTATAGCAGAAAGTAAAAAATGTCGCTTTTTTTCAAAATTGTCTCTCTTTTTTTGTTTATAGCGCAAAAAATAAAAACTGCTGAGGTGGATTAAATACCACCAAAAGAAATCTCTATTTGTGGGAAAAAAAGGACACCAATTTTGTTTGGGTACAATGTTGCACAACCGCGCAATTGTCAGTTAAATCGACGCAGTGCCGTATCGCAAAAAAGGGCTTGGTCAGGAAGGGGGTAAATCCTTCCGGTTTAAAATCTCAAATACTACACTATGTGGATTTTTCTCTGTACTTTAACTTCCTCCATTGAGCCTATCTTGGCTTAAGAGATCTTAGAACCTTTGCATGCAAGATCGTGGTGTATATTGCTGCTATGCAACAAAGCGTCTGATGGTCTCCTTGTGGGATCAGAGAAGTTGGAAAGGAGCTCAGTCTTAGTCCATAGGGTTCAATGTTGAGTTGGCCCACCTTTTGCAGCTATAACAGCTTTAACTCTTCTGGGAAGGCTGTCCACAAGGTTTAGGAGTGTGTTTTTGGAAATGTTTGACCATTCTTCCAGAAGCACATTTGTGAGGTCAGGCACTGATGTTGAACGAGAAGGCCCTGCTCGCAGTCTACGCTCTAATTCATCCTAAAGGTTGAGGTCAGGACTCTGTGCAGGCCAGTCAAGTTCATCCGCTCCAAGGTCGGTCATCCATGTCTTTATGGACCTTGCTTTGTGCACTGATGTGCAGTCAAGTTGGAACAGGAAGGGGCCATCCTAAAACTGTTCCCACTAAGTTGGGAGCATGAAATTGTCCAAAATGTCTGGCATGCTGGCATCTTAAAATCTCCCTTCACTAGAACTAAGGGGCCAAGCCCAATCCCCGAAAAACAACCCCACACCATAATCCCCCCTCCATCGAATGACTTGGACCAGTTCACAAAGCAAGGTCCATAAAGACATGGATGAGCGAGTTTGGGGTGGAGGAACTTGACTGGCCTGCACAGAGTCCTGACATCAACCCAATAGAACACCTTTGGGATGAATTAGAGTGGATACTGTAAGCCAGGCTTTCTTGTCCACATCAGTGGCTGACCTTACAAATGCTCTTCTGAAAGAATGGTCAAACATTCCCATAGACACACTCCTAAACCTTGTGGACGGCCTTCCCAAAAGAGTTAAAGCTGTTATAGCTGCAAAGGGTGGGCCAACTCAATATTGAATCCTGAGGACTAAAAGTGGGATGCCATTAAAGTTCATGTGCATGTAAAGGCAGGCGTCCCAATACTTTTTGTAATACAGTGTATATCCTGTCTACAATAACCATTGCTACTCAAGTGCTTCAAGAAAAATAGTTGTATTTCATTAATGATTGTATTTCATTGCCTCTCTGGTATATGGACATTTTAAAAAGAACCTTCATGTGAGTGAAGGACTGTGCCTGGACTTCTTATGGCAAAGTCAATTATCTAAAACAAATTAACCTAGGGCCTCAATGTCTGTAATGATTTTAAATGGTATCATTCACATTGGGGGTTATTTACGGAAGGCAAATCCACTTTGCACTACAAGTGCACTTGGAAGTTCAGTCGCTCTAAATCTAAGGGGTAGATGTGAAATGAGTGGAAGCTCTGCTGATTTTATCATCCAATCATGTGCAAGCTAAAATGCTCTTTTTTATTTTCCTTGCATGTCCCCCTCGGATCTACAGAGACTGCACTTCCAAGTGCACTTGTAGTGCAAAGTGGATTTTCCTTTAGTAAATAACCCTCATTGTGTGTTTACTTGTGTTTAGGTACATTCAGTTTAATTGTGTTTCAGGAAAGAATTCTGTACATCCAGTGGCATATTAGATACTCTGAATTTGTCAAAATACATGTAAACACACATAAACACAAGTAAACTCTGGTAAAAGCACGTACATTACATCTAAACATAGAAGAACTTGTTCTGGGAAGCATAACATTTTGTTTTACTTCCCTGATCATTTCTTCTACATTTAAATAACCTAAATGCAGGCTTGCTACTGTGTAACTATTTACTTATGAAATTACTGCTGAAAAACAATTGTTATATATTTTTTTAAATATGTATATTTCATTGCTCCTTCTTATAACTCTATGTAGAAATATGTGGGTTTCGGAACAATTATCAGAATTGTATAAAGCCTAAAGAATGAATAAGGCATTCTGAAAGCTTTCATGTTTAATAACTTAAGTTAGCCAATTAAGGGTATCATTTAAATTCACAACTTTTTGCATTTTTAAAATATGAAATCAGCCATGACATTTTCATTATTGAAACACTTATGTTCCTTTATAATCCTTTGTTATCTTTGCCTATAATTAAAAAAAATAAGCATACGTTTTGTTCACTCACCATCTTCCATTATAATCTCCAAACGACTTTTCTTTTTTTTGCCCATTGCAGCAGTCTGGAAATTGCTCTGTTAAATTGTCCCAGACAGAAGATACTCCCTCCAGCTGATAGAGTTAAGGTGCTTGAACCTTTTCTGTATTTAGTCGGAAACACATTTTATGACTTTCTCTTTTGGTGCCTGGTGCATGCACTCAGCAAGAGCCTGATATATCTGCTGCTGTGCCGTTCATTTTCAACCTGTGCTGCACCTGTGCTATTAGATTACACTACACATCACTTAAACATGAAGAAAAAGCAGGGAGATCAGATAGAGCATCTTGTGGCCTTTTAATGCAGGATTCATGACTTTTATCTTAGATCATATTATTACCAAAATAAACCTGTTATCATTGTGTTTGTTACTTACTAATAAGGTGACAGGTCAAACGGGTAAAATTTCTCTTTCCTTTGACATACAGGTTATTTAATATACTGATTCAGTGTAATTGCATTTCAGCCATACTAGGTTTTTTTTAATGTCTTTACTTTATTGCTTTAAAGAATGTATGTCAAGCTGCTATTTATAACATATGCTGACGAAGGATAGCTTTCACTAAGTAGAATGTTTGACCTAGGTAGACTTAATGAAAAAAAAGAAAATGATGACAATAGCACTTAAATATAAGAGTTACTGAAATATATCAGAATAAGTGAAGTGGACTAAAAGGAAATTTCATAAATTCATCAGACCTTGCACTAAATGGCATCTTCATAATTCCCTCTGTCCCCCCTGCCTCAAATGAAATTGTCATTCAATAATAGTTAGAAAAAAACTGTGGGAAAAAAGTTACAACACAAACCTCTTTTATCCCTATGATGAACCCGTTCTTCTGCGAAGATCTTGGAAATTTAAAAAACTGAAATAAACCGTGCATATTATCAACATACAAAAATGTGATATAAAAATCAAATCAAATAAAATAAAATAAATATTTAAATACACTGAATACCCAAGGCACAGAGCATTTTTTAGTGTATGTGCAAATCACCTGCACCAAAATCAATGTGCATATATTAAATGAATAAATAGATAAATAAATAAATCAGGCAGCTGCTGTTCAACCACGAGACCCACAGCTGAGTCAGCGTGCGGTCCACCATAATGTAACGTGATGTAATGTGCGTTCCAAACTTACGCGTTTCGTCATGCGTAGTGACGTCATCAGAGGCTGGACAGACTAGACCTTTATTTATGCACATATTGGCATGAATATATTTGATGCCACGTTTCACTATTTATTGATTATTGACATCTATTAGGACACGTGCTGTTTGTATATTTATATATGCACTTGTAAAGGAAATTTGCAAGTTCTTTATATAATTGTAATCTATAATTCTAAAAATAAAAATAAATAAAAACAAAAAGGACCAACAATCTGTATATGACAGAACAGAAAGCTCTCAGCCACATCAAAAACTATACAATTGGCTGCAGGTGGGATCTATCCTAACAGGGTGTGTGGACTTGATATGATGGGTCTGTTATATTTACATTTTTTTTATTATTACTCTCACATCATGGACCACACATCAAGTTATTATGAGACCTTTAGATTTCATTTTTGTAGAAAAACTTCTTATGTATCCCATCCATCTTGGCTTTGTTAAACATTATGGCAGCTGTATTCCAATTAACAACCTCATCTTAAACTTTTTTTTTCACTCAATAAATGTAAAATTACAAAGCTGTTATCTTAATCTAAACTAATCATATTTTTACAAATTTCCCCATTAACCTGGATTTCATTTCCAACCAAAGGTTGTCTAAACCAGTTACAATATAGCTATGTTATTAATAAAATTGTTAAACTCATATCAGAAATGAATACTCAAGTGATAATCTCAATATCACATCCTATTTCTAATATATATCCACAGATATATTTCCTTAAAGGGGGGCATATTACTATCAAAGGATATTCAATTTGTATAATACACGGTTAAATGCAACCTTCATTTTACCATGTTTGGAAAACATATTCAAAAATAATTGTGATTACATTGTCCATCATTAGATTAATTAACCTGGCACATTTTGTTATAAATGTTTTGTCTAAGAGAAATTGGCATGGTGTCCTTCCAGCTGATCAATGATCTCTCTTCCCAGCTGCAGTCTTTCATAGCTCTTAAAGGGCCATTTTGTTTATTTATTTTTTATTGCATTTTAGTTTAAATATGAGATCTGAGGTCTTTTTGACCATAGATCTCATATTTAAGAGGTCCTGTCATGCTTTTTTCTATTACAAGGGATGTTTACATTTCTTGTAATAGGAATAAAAGTGACACAACTTTTTTTTAAAAAGAACAGTGTACAAATAAAAAATAAAAGGTAAAATAAATAAGAAAAAAACATTTTTTGAATGCGCCCCATCCAGCCGAGCTCCTGTGCAGAAGCGAACGCATACGTGAGTAGTGTCCGCATATGAAAACAGTGTTCAAACCACACATGTGAGGTATCACCACGATCGGTAGAGCAAGAGCAATAATTCTAGCCCTAGACCCTAGACCTATTTACTAGCTTAGTGCAATACTATTTGTGACATTATACAGAATGTACTACAGCATAATATTACAGTGTCTAATAACTCAACTCAAAACATGCAACCTGTAGAATTTTTTAAACGTTGCCTATGGAAATTTTTAGGGTAAAAGTTTGTCGCCATTCCACGAGTGGGCGCAATTTTGAAGCGTAACATGTTGGGTTTCAATTTACTCGACATAACATTATCTTTCACAATATAAAAAGAAAATTGGGCTAACTTACTAACAACTACTTTTGTTTTATTTCTTAAATAAAAAAAGTGTATTTTTTCCAAAAAAAGTGCGCTTGTAAGACTGCTGCGCAAATACGGCGTGACAGAAAGTATTGCAACGACCAGCATTTTATTCTATAGGGTGTTAGAAAAAAAAGTATAATGTTTGGGGGTTCTAAGTAATTTTCTAGCAAAAACACCTGTTTTTAACTTGTAAACAACAAATCTCAAAAAGAGGCTCAGTCCCTAAGTGGTTAATATTGTGTGTTTGGCTTCCGTGTGCTCCTTGCTGTGTGTTCTACGTCTGATTCTAGTTACCGATCTTGGCTTGTTCCTGACTGTCCTTGTCTGCTTCATATTCCGACCTTGGCGTGTTCCTTGACTATCTTTACCTGCTTGTTGCCCCAATCTTTAGCTATCTCCTGACTATCCTTTGTTGTCGCAGTCTGCTGCTTCCTCTCTACCTTCCTGTACTCTACCATGAGCGTGAGCTGGGAGGCACTGGGGGTCACGACCTGGAGCCAGACTGCAGCTAAATCCATCCCCACCACTAGGGGCCTCTGGTGAACACCCGCTGGCTCTTAGATTCTGCGCCCTGGGAAATCTCATGCTCTAGCTCCCAGTGTGACTTGTATTGGTGCTCCAGAATACCTGCTCTCCTGAATTACCTGGAGCTCCATCCGCAGCAGTCAGCCGTAGGGTCCACTACATTGCAGTGCACTCCTGACCCCAACGGGGTGCATCTGTCACCTGGACTCAGGTGACCTGACAGCTGTGAGGCAATAAACCCGACCACTTCAAGATATTTGTATACCCCAACACCAACAGGCAATTCTAAACTATGGGGCTGACTTAAGAAAGAGCTACAGAATATTTACCGAACTTAGTAAATAAAAATTACAATACTATTTGTGACATTATACAGAATGTACTACAGCATAATATTATAGTGTCTAATATCACACTACTATATTTGATGTCATGGTACCCACAATGACATAATATTATGACTGTGACATCCAAATTGAATGACCTCACATTACTTCACATAAAGGGGTATGTGCGAGTACCTCACCCGCAATGCCATCATCATAATGACTGTGAAACCACAGTACCTTCAATGACACCATACTATTGACTGTTACATTTCCATACCTGCTATGAGATAGGATTCTTCACAGTGTGCCAACACCAACTCAAAAGGAAGCCAGCGGAGATCAACATTCAATTAACTTGTTTGCTTGAATATTGCATACTCTAAGATCCTAATATTTTGCATTCCTGAAGTTCTTTTTTAAAAGCACCCAGTATTTTTCATATCAGTGTGTATTATTACAGCACAAGACCCTGCCACTGTAAAATGGTTGTGGAAAGAACACAGGGTTTCTGCTTTCTCTGGATTTTGATATTCTTGGATTGGGCTCCATAGTTTGGAGATTTCTAAGTGCTTTAGGAGGGAAGAAATCACCAACCCAGTTTTCAGGTCTTGCTGAAGATCAGAAGGGTGTGTGTTCAGGTGCACACAGCAATTATAATGATAGGCTTGGGCATAGCTCAGGGCTCCCTTCAGGAGGCAGGTGTGTGCTCCATCCTGGAGACTGGCATACTCCTGTTAGGAACAGGTGTGAGCTCCCTTCAGGAGACCGGCATACTCCCGTCAAGGGACAGGTGTGGGCTACCATTGGGAGAGGTGATCCACTCAAGAGACAGCACTCCATGCTGGAGGAGAGATTCCCTACCCACATGAATGAGAGGTGGGAGGTGGCTAAGCATGTCTGGAAGACTAAAAGCTGGGACGACTGGATGAGTCCAGTGGACTAAGAAAATCTTTAGGTCCCAGAGGAGTGAAAGAAGCAGGTGTGCCAGGAGATACCCTAATAAAAGGCCAGAATGTGGGCCCATGCAGCAGGCTTCTGTAGCAACAGGATTACAGTACACAAACACTATAAACTAAGCACTAAGAAAAAAATAATAATATGGCCTTGGATAGATAATTTTGTGGATAGGAGTTTTTGCCTTGTTTGCGCCTGCCGAGTTCCTCTGTTTTTTGCTAAGGGCCTAATTTGTTTACCCCATTGTTTCAGTAGAAATTCATCCGTTTTCTCTGGACATTGATATTTTACTTTCCAGTTCTTTGCTAATAACCTCTTTTGTTCATCACTCCTCACCTGAAAGGTTGCTACCGAAGGTGGTAAATTAATAATGTGGATAGAGGTAAAACAAATTAAACTTGTAAGTCAAATATTTGTAAACCATCAGCACAAACTTTTAGCGTGTTAACATTTGCCCCTAGGGCTGACCATATTAGAAGGCAATTTCATAAATACTTTGTGTTTCTAATATCTACGGAAGTGCAAGTCTTAAATAATGAGATGAGGTTTTAGAGGAAAGTGTAACCGAATGATACAAAAACAAGCAACATGTGTTTTAATTATTGATGTCATATTGTGTTGCTTCTCCCTGTATTTGTTTAACACAAAGCCAAGAAAAGTAATCTAGAGGTTATCAGTCTTCAGTATTCTGCGAAGTGTCATGTTGATGTCCTTTGCACTACCAAATTGGCTTTTCAAGCGAATTCTATTTTAGGCTTTCATTTGCTAAAATGCAAGAACTTTGGTTTAGTAGTCTATAAATAATCAGACGTTTGACATCACTCACTGAGGTAACATGTAACATTAGCAATAGCGTCTCCTGGTAGCAAATCACACCATTTTTTAATGTAATTATACACTGACAAACTGATTCCCTTAATGATATGCACTCAAGTGAATTGTGTGAATCTATAATGCAATGTCATTTGATAAAGAAGACATTGTTGTGATATATCAATAAACATTATTTTTCTTTATGGGACTGATGGATCATATCATAGAATTTACACTTAGCAAAATACGTACATTTAAGCTTTATGCATCTAAAACTTTAGCGTTATCTATATATTTAATTTAAACATTTTATTAAATAATACATTTCAAGCTATGGTTTTCCAATATTATGCTACTAACTAAACATAATAGGCAAATCATTTTATTTTCACAGGAAAAAAAATATGAATTGCGGACTATTGTTAGAACTGCAAAATGTAAAGAAAATCAGTCAAATTTAAAGGTTCTTCTCTTTGTGCAGTTAGTAAACCGATAAGAAGTATTAAAAAAAAGTAGCTTGATTTTGCCTGTATTACATTCGTGATAAATCGTTTTGAATTTTTTACTTCAAGTGTTGAATGCTATTGTAATACATTTCATTAACTGAATTTCCAAGTGCAAGGATTTGAAAATCTTTCAATCTGTGGATCTGTCGAAATCTGGGGGGAAATGTTCTTCTGCATATGCTGGAGTACATTGTCACAGCATTTTGAGCACCTAGCTTTCCTAGGAAGCCAAGAAAGGAAGTTAGGATAGGAGTCACAGGTAAGTTTTACCTCTATGTAATTCTGTCAAAAAAAACAATGCATTGGATTAGCTGCTGTGCATGTTGTACAAAATGAGATGCAGAATTAGCTAACTGGTGCTTTGTTTTTTTTTCAAACAATGAAGGTGACCAACCCACATCCCCAAAACAGAATGAATTGCACACCCTTTTCCTCTAAATGGGACTCTAAAGGGGTAATAGCCATCTACAGGTCATACCATTATTGTAAAAATATTAGTTTTATTGAAATGTGATTCAAAATTAAAGTGTACAATACATAGAATATACATGGAATGCAAATACAGAGATATGCAAAAATAAAGCAGTTGCAAAAACTACTCTGTTGAACAGAAGACAACAGAAATAACCCAATGTGTTTCGAGTCTGTAATATTAATTCTCTTCTTCAGGGGTAGGTGGTTTTACAGCAGGACGTAAATGCGTCTATAATTGATAAAGAAAAAGTATAAAAATATATACATATCTAAAAGTAGACATCAATTTATTGAGTTACTCAATTATATATACAACAACTGACCTCCAACTTGCATAGAAACTCAGAAATGTTGCATCCAGATTTAAAACGGTTGGGAGAATGCTACTGTCTCAAGCCCACCGATTTAGGTCCAAGAAGAGGCAAATGCACCCAGCAGAGCAACCCGAGGCCCCAAAATATTCACTTACAAAGGGCACTCCAGGACAGCCCCAAAGGATTCCCACATGTGGCCCAGAAGTGACTAAGTATGGCTGAAGACAGAAATGAAAAAAAGAGAAAGTTAATCTGATAATGAAACCAGAAAAAACGTAAGTTTGCCCTAAAAAAAAGGATGACTCTCTTCATGTTAAATCATACATACCTAGCTTGTTATTAAATATTGGAAAAAACAGGGGAGGAGGACCTGCTGGTGAAGTGATAACACCAGCTTCAGAAAGGCAGGGGTTTATACTCTATGGTACGCCAAAAGGCAATTGCAAGGCCTATAAAGTAAAAGAAAGGGGAAAAGTAATGAAAGAAAAACAAAAGGATGGGGAACAGGGGGGGGGGGGGGTTTGGGTGAAAGGGGGGGAAGAAAAAGAGGGGGAGTTTGAGGTGAATAAAGGCAGGAAAGACATCACCATCAAGTCACCCAGTGGCTTGCATATGTATGCATACAAATGGCGATGCTAAACTGCAGCTAACTAGTAATAGCATAATTTGCCCCAAGGTTTGAAAGAAAGGGGGGAGGGAAAAGGGAAGGAAAGAGGGGGAGGGAAAAAAGAGGGGAAGGGAAAGAGGAATAAAAAAAAAAAAGGAAAGGGCCAAATTGCTAATTTTTACCCCAAAAGGGGTAATTTACCTTAATCAGAGCTTCCTGCCTGTTTGGTCCTATCATCCCGAGTTACGCAGCATAGATTGGTGAAACCAAGAAACACCACCTTTATACGTGTACTTAAGATCTGTTGGCCAATCCTAAAAGAGGTGTGGGGAGGGGCGCACATCGGTGTAACGCCCCTTTGAGACAAAGGCACGCGAACGCCGTCTCCGCCACATTTGCCTGATGGAAGGAGGAAGCTAACCAGTGTCACAAGGCGCCGGGCACAGCGTGGTGACATAACGACATCAGGCGGAAGGCCCGCCCAGCGTGAGGTATTGGCAGCGCCGTCCCACGCCAGCATCTCACGAGGCATGTTTAAAGCCATGTAAACAAGGCAAAGCCTGGTTCCCCAACCTCATTGGGGAAGATGCCGAACACGTCATGAAGAACGTCACATTTCAATAAAACTAATATTTTTATGAAAATTGTATGACCTATAGATTACTATTACCCCTTTAAAGTCCTATTTAGAGGAAAATCTTGTACAATTCAAAATGAGATGCAGTATCAGATAATATGGATACTTTCCACAACAGGGATCTAGTAGAACATAGCTATAGGCAGCCTACAATGAATATCAGGATGAAAATGAAAGCAGTTACAAGACCCATGAGTAAGCTTAAATGTACCTGTATGCATAGGCATTGCCAGGGGGTGGCTATCGAGGCTGTTGCTATGAGTCTCTTGCCGCAGGGTCCTGCCTAACCAGCAGGTCACGGCTGCAGCCGGCGGGCGGGCTGCATTAGAAGTGGAGGAGAGAGACGAGCGGGTGGACAAGCAGAGATGATATCATCTCTCTCCGCCCACTCCACATCAGCGCTCTTCCACCCTCACAGTGTGGGCCTCTTCAATGTCGGAGGTGCGGTGGGGAGCAGAGAGATTACATCATCTCTCACGCCCCTTCCTGCACCTCCGCTCTCCAGTGCTGCCAGCCTGCCACCAATGCAGCGACAATGCACATTTGGTGACACTGGCTGACATGGCAAGTGACAATCCACATCAGTTGGCAAGTGACAACCCACATCTAGTGGCAGGTGACGTGGCAAGTGACAATCTGCTAATGGTGTCAGGGGATGTGGCAAGTGACAGTCTGCAAATGGTGGCAGGTGACATGGCCAGTGACAGTCTGCAAATGGTGGCAGGTGACCTGGCGAGTGACAGTCTGCAAATGGTGTCAGGTGACCTGGCAAGTGACAGTCTGCAAATGGTGGCAGGTTACATGGTAAGTGACAGTCTGCAAATGGTGGCAGGTGATGTGGCAAGTGACAATCTGCAAATGGGGGCAAGTGACGTGGCAAGTGATAATCTGCAAATGGTGGCAGGTGATGTGGCAAGTGACAATCCACTTCTCGTGACAGGCGACATGGCAAGTGACAATACACATCTAGTGGCAGGTGACGGTGGCAAGTTAAAAAGCTGCATCTGGTGGCGGGCGACAGAAAGTGACATGCTGCATCTGGTGGCAGGAGATGTGGCAAGTGACATGCCCAGGGCTCCCACTGATTCTGCATTATGGTAAGTTTAACCACTTCATTATATGTTAGAATGTAACAATACAAACGATGCGCTTCGATCACCCTGACACCATATAAACCATGGTGCCATGATGATTGAAACGCCAACACCAGCCTTTGCCCGCAAAAATTTGCTTACCACTGGCGTGATCCCCCCCCCTCGGGCCTGCAAAAATATTGGTGACCAGTGCTATGGGCTCTAGCCCCAGATCTTTTGAAGATCTAGCAACACCCCTGTCTGTATGACTATGAAGTGTGCCTTTTAGGCAATAATGTAAGAATGATGTCCCTTTGATTTAAAAATAACCCTGAACAATTGTGCAATCATCTACAATATCTCACAAGCTCTATTTGCTGTCATTTTAACCTGATACATACATCTTCTGTTCATCCTTGAGTTTTGTTCTGTGAATTTTAAAAGAAAGTAATGCTTTCTTTATCTGCCTGGAAGACTTCCTGTACATACTTATCTTTTCATACTCTCCATAGCACCCATTAAACATGAAAAGGACCAAAGTGACCTGAACTGTTTATCAGTGCATAACATAAATATGGAATTCAATGACAGGAAGAGAATGAGATTCCATGTAGTTTTCCCACTCAGTCGGTTTTCAACCATCAATTTATGTGACTTAAAAATAACTGATTTTATCATGGACGTTTCACAAACACAGACATATTGTTGCAACGTCCTTTGGCGTTATTGCTTTATATAGACCCTTTCACCAGACCTCACTTTTTAATTAAAACCTTTACAGTAATAGGGCTTAAATTGTTTACAGGTTTCCATAGTGGTTATTTAAACTATTTTTCCATTTTCTGAGCAATGAAAGTTTAGAAGGAATTCCATAAATGTCAGATGTCTATGAGGCTTCAGCTGACCCTACCCCAGCCCTCTAATGGCCGATGTGTCAATTGCTTCTGTGTGGCACACTCAGGACAGCCTTGCTTTGATCAGCATATTGTTATTATTATACAGGATTTATATAGTGCCAACAGCTTGCGCAGCACTTTATATCTTTAGGGGAAACAGTACAGGTACAATACAATTCCATACAGGAGGAATCGGAGGGTCCTGCACAGACATTGATCCAACATGCTTGGAAGTTGAAAATTCCTACTACACTTCCATTACTTAAAACTCAGAAAAAAAGAATTTGTCCAAAGAAGCAGTGAGGAACCCTTTAAGAATTTAATATACTATGTTCTACTGCTGCAAGGGTTTAACAAAAAGTGATGTGTCATGATAGAATTTATTTTAACTGAGACATCTTTAATCACCATGCTTCCCACAAAAGTACAAGATGATGAGTGGTACTGTAGCAGATTGTTCTTTTCTGTGACAGTGATTTTCTATTTCTTGATCTATTTCCTGTTCCATGCACAAATGAGTATTAGTTGTATTATTTTGTTCTCAAAAAGTATGTTCACAAAGAACAGAGCTATGAGAGTCAATGAAAAGCACGATTTTATCACTGTTAGCAAAATGAAACATTTTAGTAAACACCTTTATGTACACAGCTAAATATTATTCCACATGTTGGCCAACAAACATATTTTCATAACTATTTTTTATCTTATTTAAGAATGAGGAATTCTCAAAGAACAGTGGTGTGCAATTGTCAATCAATAGTTACGCATAGCAGGAAGATGTTAACAAATGATTACTTGTTGTTTTTTATACTGTTTGCTCTGTGCACA
The DNA here is from genome assembly GCA_037952925.1 of Lithobates clamitans. Taxonomy (NCBI): domain Eukaryota; kingdom Metazoa; phylum Chordata; class Amphibia; order Anura; family Ranidae; genus Lithobates; species Lithobates clamitans. The sequence continues at coordinate 790,155 of JBBGZY010001140.1, forward strand.
AGTTAATAGGATCCCTTTACTCAAGGCTTGTATACTGAGTGGGAGTGTTAATTTTATTATCATTCAGCACTGCATGATAATTAATTCTTCATTAATTCACTTTAAGTAAAGGACGATTTGCATGGAATTCTGAGCCTTAATTGATATCAATTCCAAATGCAAAAGTCAAATTAATTTGCAAAATGGAATTCATAGGCAAGAATGGATTTAAAAATAAACACTGAAGCTGAACTACAGGCTCACAAAATAAAATAAATAAACAAGTCCCTAATTCAGTTAAATGTGATGTACAAGCCCTCTAAATTTGCACCTATTGTATGCTGTAACACATTTTGTTGAAGGAGGCCATAGTTTTACTTTAACAGGAAAAAAAACCCTAAGGCTAGGTATAAAAATAGCATTCTATATACTTTAATTGCTAAACGTTTGCTCTCATAATTTGTTTTAGCCTTGGCTGGTTTTAAAAAATAAACTAGTATGTGCCAGTTCAGACTACAGGTACAAATCAACCATTGTTGAAAAAATGATCCACACGCCGGTTGTTGCTCTTAAATTTTCTTCATTTTATTAAATAGCCACAGTGAACAAACACAGGTTAAGTTAGTTGACGCGTTTCAGCCTATAACGCCTTAGTCATAACCACTAACTAACCATTAACCACTAGACAACCAGCCGCCACAGCTATACTGCGGCAGGTTGGCTCACCTGGGCAAATCGCTGTAGGTATACGTCAGCTGCTTTAAGACCACAAGCCGCGGCATGACGACAGAGCTGATGCGCACGCGCGGCGGCCGCGATGTTCGCCTGGGCACCCGCGAACGCTCCTGAGAGACACAGAATGGAGATCTGTCAATGTAAACAGACAGATCTCCGTTCTGTCAGGGGTAAGGAGACACATCTGTTGTTCATACTAAGTATGAACAGCGATATGTCTTCTCCTTCAGGCAGTCCCATCCCCCCACAGTTAGAATCACTCCCTAGGACACACATTTAACCCCTTGATCGCCCCTAGTGTTAACCCCTTCCCTGCCAGTGACATTTATACAGTAATCAGTGGCTATTTTTAGCTCAGATCACTGTATAAATGTCAGTGGTCCCAAAAATGTGTCAAAAATGTCCGATCTGTCTGCTGCAATCCCAATAAAAATCACAGATCGCTGCCATTACTAGTAAAAAGAAAATTACAATAAAAATTCCATAAATATATCCCCTATATTGTAGACGCTATAACTTTTGCGCAAACCAATCAATATACGCTTATTTCATATTTTTTTACTAAAAATATATAGAAGAATACATATCGGTCCAAACTGAGGAAGAAATTTGTTTTTTTATAATTTTGGGGGGGATATTTATGATAGCAAAAAGTAAAAAATATTGTTTTTTCTCAAAATTGTCGCTCTTTTTTTGTTTATAGTGCAAAAAAATAAAAACCGCACAGGTCAGAAAAAAAGACATCAATTTTGTTTGGGTACAACGGTGTACAACCACGCAATTGTCAGTTAAAGAGATGCAGTGTCGTATCGCAAAAAAATGGTCTGGTCATTAAGGGGTCAAATCTTTCAGGGGCTGAAGTGGTTAATGATTCTGCAAAAGATTTTTGTCTCTTAGGGTATACTTTTTATTTTTCACATGTTTGGCTTCAAAGTGACAGGTCTCTATTTGGACAAATAAGCTCCATTTTGGCGATTGGATTCATGAAGGGATTTTTATACAATCAAGCTGTCAGTTGGAACTGACAGTTGAAGTCAATAAAGAAAACAGATAGCATGCCATTTTGAGTCCAGAAATCTGTGCCACTAATAGATATTTTGTTCAATTACATCTATCCCACTGTCTGGGGGACCATGAGTTACAAGCTGTAAAAAGTGTATAATTTTGTTGGCCGTGCACACCACTATGAACCAACTTTCAGCTGAGATATGGTGTACCATGAAATCAGTGGACCCGTGTGCAAGATCCAAAGTGGGCCCCCCTATGCAGTGTGAAAGGGAAAGCTGCAGCACGGCAAAAAGTGAGTGTGGTTTAGGTTGCACTAAATATTCGGCGTGGCTTAAAGGGCTGTGGTTAAATAGAATCTGAGATGACTTACATAGTTCAGAATGTGGTATTGTTAAATAGGAAGTACCTGGGTCCTGGCACTGCTGAGTGGAGTGGCGCACGTGTTTCTTTGGTAAGATGAAGGTGTATAGAGTAGCAGTGGGTGTACCGGGGCCCTGGTCCTGCTGAGTGACTCCAATCAGCAGGACCAGGACCCAGGTACTCCCATTGCCACTCTATACACCTGTGTGTGTGTGTCACTCCACTCAGCAGGGCTACCAGGTACTCATGAGTGTGCCATTCCTGTCCGCCACAGTCGCCACCGTGTCAGTACAGGCTGGAGCAGCTTCCAATCCAGTCCTCACATTGGCACCTTGCTTTCTTTTTGCACAGCTCCACCCTTGCAATTTATAGACTGCGCCAATGCTGGAACAAGGTCATCCAGTGCCCAGGACAAACATGGCAAACTCCTCACTCCCATATACCCCCTTCTAGCACAAATCCCCCCTGTCAGCAGAAATCCTCACTCCCCTTATCCCCTTTACAACATACATCCCCAATCTCCCCTCTTAGCAAAGGGCTCCACTCTCAGCACAGACTCCTCCCTTCATCTCCCTCCTATCAGCAAAAATCCCCCCTTTCAGCACAAATCCTCACCCTCCTATAACCCCTTCCAGTACAAATCCCCCCCCCCCTCAGCACAAACCCTTGCCTCTACCTCCTCACCCTCATATAACCCCTTCCAGTACAAATCCCCCCTCCCAGAACAAATCCCCCCTCTCACCATTAATCCTCCCCATCTCCCCCCGCAGTATAAACCCCCCTCTCAGCACAAATCTTCCCCATCTCCCCCTCCCAGCATAAATCCCTCCTCTTAGCACAAATCCTCCCCCTCCCAGCATAAACCCCCCTTTCAGCACTAATCCTCCCCCATCTCCACCTCCCAGCATAAATTCCCCCTCTTAGCACAAATCCTCCCCATCTCCCCCTCCCAGCATAAATCCTCCCCATCTCCCCCTCCCAGCATAAATCCTCCCTCTCAGCAAAAATCCTCCCATTTCCAGTATAAATCCTCCCTTTCAGCAAAAATCCTCCCCCATACCACTCCTTTCAGTATAAATCCCCCCAAATCCTTCCTTCTTGCACAAATGATCTTATCCCAACCCCCTCTCCTCACCGTTATACACCCCTTCCAGCACAAATCCCCCCAGCACAAACCTGTGCCTCCTTCTCCCCCCTCCCAGCACAAATCCCCCCCTCAGCTTGCCTTGTAGTGCCCTAGACTACAGGGGGACTGAAGAATGGCATCCCACTATGCTGGCACTTGTAGTGCCTCCCTGTGATGGACTGAGGATTCCTCAGTCCCCCCCACAGGCCAGGGCACTACAAGTCCCAGCATAGGAGGCTGCCATATCTCAGTCCCCTACAGAGGGCACTAAAAGCCCCAGCAGAGCAGGCTGCCACCAGTCCTCCAAACACAGCATGAGGAGACTGCAGCCTTCCACCCCTATACACTCACTCCCTGGCTGCCATACACCGCACCCTCACCACTCTCTAAATTATCATAAATTATTATAAAAGCATGCCAAATTATGACATAAAATAAAATATTAGAACATTTGCTTTAATGAAAATAAAGGTAAAAAGGTGTTTCTAAATAACAGAAGCTACTTTACCAGTGTTATACCTCATCTGCCTTTGTACTTGATCTGCTACAGAGTTTCAAGTCTTCTATCTGATTGCTAGGAGGAGATGGCCAATCATGGCAAATCATTGGTAAAAGGCTTGGATGGGTAGTTAAAGACCTACCCAGCATGTTTCATTTATCCTTTTATCCACAAAATTGCTCTAATAAAGCACCCAATTGTAGTCCAAATTTAAACGGGGGCACCCCATATATCGTAATGTACAGATTCACTCAGACCAGACTGTTAAACAGGTATACCAGTGTGCACAGAAGGAGTTGGTGATTGGCTGTTACAGGTGGGGAAGAGGTAAGCAGCCGTCAGTATCGACAGTGACTGGCGACGTGCAGCCGCCGGTCCCTATGTCGCGCTGTGATTGGCTGGGCGGGATTTAGAGGGATATTTAAGCCGATGAGTGAGTTGCGTAGCCACGCCCTCTGTCGAAGTCAGGATATGACGAAACGCGTCAGGGCGTGGCTTATGCGACGTAGGAAGTGACGTGTGCGCTCCACCTGAGCTAACTGCACAACCAGGAAGTGATCTACGTTTCCTGTAAAGCGGCGCTGACGGTTCATGGTGAAGTAAAACACGCTCCTACTACCTGCTTTTATGATTGCTTGGTGATTATATGATTTGATGTACGTGTATATATTGAAGGGGAATTTTTATGTGGTGGAAGGGATCCAATCAATAAACAGGATTACGTTTTGTGCGCCTCTCTTCTTGTTTTTTGGTTTATTATGAGCCCTGAACATCCGTGATTCCTCATGATTGGTGTCAACATTAGTTGCTGGCTTGGATTATTCTGAATGCTGTACTATTTTCCAACTCTGGTGAGTTTAACCCCCTGGGGGGAGTGTGTCTACACTGGGTGGAGTGATCGGTGGAAGGTGCACGCTAAGAAACTTTTTTCATGATCATCTGATGACCTTTTTGAATTACACCCTGAACTCCACACCACTTATCTCTTCAAGGGACTTTTTCTTTAAGGACTTTTCTATAAAGGATTTCCCTATGCATGTGTAGTTGGCCACATGTTTATTGGATTATAGCTCAACATTAGCGCTGTTTTAGTGTGACATTACAATCTATTTTTAGATTTTTCTGAAACACTGTGTCTGTATGCAATCTCTTTTCTTTAAACGGCTGCTTTCTTTGTTTTGTTTCGTTTCCCCTTTGCATCATTGCAAAGTAGGTTTTAATTATGCACTTATGAAATTTTATTTGCATTTTTTTATCTAGCAGCTTTGCGGCTAGCATCGCAACCTGGCGCTGAGTGGGGTTTCTGTAGGCCTGGTGAAACGCCTTCTTTTTTATCTTACTGTAGATGTGTTGACTGCATTTGATTCCTTTTTCAGGCTAAGATCATTTTTAGCAAGACAGCATAAAAAATGTCATGTCTCTTTTGTAAACTACTAGTCCAATCAATCCACCCTGTAATGGAGATGAGCACACATGCTAAACATGGCTCCTTCCATAGATACCATGGAGAAGTGACTGTGGACATAAAGGGGCAGGAAATGTGTTATTCGCAGAATTACCAGGTGAAAATAAAGTAAAAATGAATGAAGTCACCATATCTAAGGACTGGTGTGGGATTAGATAAAGTATTAGGAAGGAGCTGTCCAGTGCTGATCCTGGTACAGGCTTAGCAATAGATTATTGATTCTTTCTATATTTTACCATAATTTAAAAAAAAAAAGCATGCTCTAAAAATAACTCTAAACAACTGAAAAGCCATTGAGTTCTTGAGCATAGGAAAGAGAAAAGTATTTATTTAATAATTATGGAGGGACAAATAGTCCCCTTTACTACCCCTGTGTGCTTTCTCTGATAACAGACCATAGTTAGGTCAGATAAAATATGTAGAAAGACGAATTTAGAGAAATCCCAAAACCAGAAAGAGGGGCTGTTTGTTTCTTATATTAAGATGAACATTTTTTTTATTTTCATGGAGGATTCAGGATTGGTTTCTGGAGAAAGAGGCACCAGGAGTCTTTAAAAGAGAAGTATGGACTATACAAAAAAACCCATTCTACTCATTTAGGTGAATGCAGCATCGATCTGATGCTGCATTTGCCCCACGCTGCCTCTACACTTAAAATGTGGTGATCAAACACCACTGATTGCTCAGTTCTCCCCTCTGCTCTGAGCAGACAGTGGTGACTATCAGTCACCTACTCTCTGCTCTGCCCCTCCAGTGCTCACTGGAGCACTGGACTGAAGAGGGGGTGGGAGCAGCTTGCTCAGCCTCCCAGCAGCTTGCTGAGAGGCTAAGCCAGTCACCAGTTCAGGGTCCTGGGTAGATACCAACCATATGGTCGGGATCTTTTCAGAGCCTGAACCGGCTGAGTGACATCAGCTGACAGTGGACTTTAGCCCTCTGTCAGACGAAAACGGGTCTGAACTATACTCCTGTGGTCCATGGGACAAGTACAGACAAAAAAGCTTTGGCTATACTTCTTTAATGCTTCAGAAAAATAGGTCAAAGTAAGAGGCAGTGTTGTTCAAATTTAAAGCAGTTCTGCAGTCAGGTTTAAAAATATTAAAAGTCGGCAGTTTCAAATACTGTAGCTGTTGACTTTTGAAAAAAATGACACCTACCTGTCCAGAGATCCAGTTCTGTCCCCACCCAGGCCGATTATTTGCTTCTTTTTGGGTCCACACTAGCATGTTTAGAATAAGAAGCCGGCTGTGACTCCTTGCAGCTGGACAGTCCTCTTCCCACTTTGTGTATGTAAGCCATGCTGCACTGTATGAATGCTCCCGCATTTTTGTCCCAGAAGGTTGCAGACAGGGCGATTCCAGCAAAAATGGGAACGGTTACCTGACAAAACTAGGAACCCGCTCCCCTCAAAAAAAGTTCCAAAGCATGTAGAGGAGTGGGGAGGAGGGCATAAAATGGAACTTCTCCTTCAGGGGCTAGTTAAACTGTTTCAAAGTGGTTGTAAATCCTTACATATACCCAGTGAAGTGACTAGCCTCAGGTGATACACAGAAATTAAACAAATCATTCTACATAAGATGTACCTGTTTATCTGTGTCCTTTTTTTGTAGATCATTTTAAAAATGCACAGACCAAAGGATTTTTTTTCAGCTCTAGCAGCAGGGGGCAGGGATTGAATGTCACACATACTACAAAGCAAGAGCACAGAGTTCCCTGATATCTGAGAGCTTATTGGAGGGAAGGGACACACCCCTGTACACAGGCTTACAGACTCATAGAAGAATGCACAGAGCTATGACTATGAGTCACCTGCTGTTGCTGGCAGGCCATGTCCCGGAAGGCAGAGGTGCCGGCAAAAACATTTTCATTGAAGCAATATTGCAACACATAGTCATTTTTTTATGCAGCTTTTAACTGTAAAGCTTGCACTTCTTTATTTGTGTTGTTGACCCTGGTCCTGTATTGGATGTGATGATGTCATAAGTGCTGTAACCAGCCTGACAGCAAAGTGAAGCAGTATTGTGCATCAGTGGCAAGGGGAGGAGAAATCCAGCAGGAATAAGGAATAGGGGAAGTATTTGTACTTATTCCTACTCCCCTAGCCAAATGAGCATTTACTATGTGGATTAGCAAGTGAATAAAATAAAGTGAATACAATAAAAACTGGCAACAAAGGGATTCATTGCCCAAAGAGCTAGCAATCAGAATTTAAGAACGAGTTACTAGCTGAATCTAGTCTCACCCTATACAGTTTGTCATCTTTAGCTACAGTATCCCATGTTTTACAGCAGCTTCCAATACCCTGACAGTATGACTGCGCTGTGCCCCCCCCCCCCTCCCCCCTCCCTTTTGTAGTGAGGGGGTTTGCTTAACCAAAATGCCCCTTATCTGCCCTTCTAAGCTTGCTTGTCATATTTTGAAGACCGTGCATTGTGGTGTGAAAAAAAATGTTACCAAGTAAATTCTTTGGGACTACAAACCCATGGTTGTGGCAAACCCAAAACTCATCCCTAGTCCCCATTATTTGTTAATCGGATTTACCTGTATCTGAAAGAAAACAGTACCAAGTGTCATCTGCATGAGATTGCTCTTACTGATTATCATGTAACAACATCCATAATTGTTCATGTGTGAACATCCAAATCTTAGCCAAATCTTCAAAATACTATTTACCAAACATCGGGCTGAATGGAATGAGTAAGACAAATATGGCCACCCTAACAAATATGAAAATAGGCATATTCTTCTTTTTACTTTTTACTCCACTCTGCTACTGTTTGCTGGGTTTTTGAAGATTACTTTAATAACTGCAAAGAAAGCTACAGATGTGTACACACTTTTAAAACAGTAACCTGCTGTGCTAGTATTCTTGGAAACTATTGAATTAGCTACAAAAGGCCTTATTTCAAGGTTTTACATTAACTCTAGTGAAGATTCTTCTCAAAAGAAAAAAACTAATTGAAGTCATGATGACATTGCAAAGGTAAAACCAATTACTTAATAGCTCTGGTCCACAAAATTAAATTTTTGCTTCTTACTTTATTCTGAATGAAGTCTTTAAAGAATTAGAAACATTCTTACATTTCAGTAAACCCATTTATGCTCAGATGCCATTCTAAGGAAACCTTCAGTTTCTCAAAGCATTTAGAAACTGTATGCAATGACCCTGGGATCTTGTGTACAATGATGTTGTTGAACTAATTTAGACCAGGATTAGGGTCCACGTTGGAGCTAGAATTGTAACAGGGATCACTGTGTTAACTAAAGGTCACTGTACCCAGTGACAAAATGTTAATGCCCCCTACCCCATGACCTCTCTCATCTGCAGTGTCATCTGCCATTGTTAAAGGTAGCAGGATTGCTGTCAGCATAGACCAGTGCTTTGAATATAAGCTGTCAGAGTGTAGGGTGACAGCAGTGCACATTATTTTGCAGCTAAATTCTCTGTACTCTGTAGCTCCCTAGGCTTTTTCCAGCATCTCTCATCTCAGGGCTTTAGTGTAAATTCTAAACCCCCCACCAGTTGCACTGCTACAGCAGAACTTTTTTTGGAAGAACTACAGACCTCATCTGTCTTATCAGTTTTTATCTAAGATGAATTGAAATTTTTGTAGCCTGGGAAAGACTGAGTTAGACATACAGGGTTAATTTTAGTGCAGGCTGGCATGACCAGAAGCTCTGAAGGCAATTTATCTACACAACTATGGCCCCTTTCACACGATAAGCCTGCTCAGATCCGCCTGTCCATTTTTCAGGTGGATCTGAGTGGGCCACCCATTAACACCTGTGGGCAGGCGGATTTCAGCCTGCCATCCGATCTGCTCAAAACAAACATATGGCGATACGGTCATCATCTGTCTTAGCGGATCGGATCAGATCTGATGAAAATGGACATGCTGTCCATTTTCATCCAATCTCCCCATAGAAATCAGCAGGGCTCTGACTCATTGAGCAGAGACAGGCCTGTCATCTGTCGGCTCAGTGAAGATCAACGGAGCGTTCTCCCGCTGAGCTGGTGGATTCCGCTGAGTAGATCCCCCCGTGTGAAAGGGGCCTAAGAGAACTAAACAAATTCCCCTTACTGCATGCCAACAAAATGGCATTTGTGACTAGCAACAATGATCCTGAAGACTTCTTCTGTGCATCTGATGTCAGCTCCTCTTGACTGGAAATGTCACAAGGGGTACAGGTGTCCACATTAACATCTCCAAACTTCAATTTAGTACTGGATATGTGTTATCTTCACAAGCACATGTTGCTATGGGTATAGTTATGCCACTGGATTGAGATTGGGTCTAGTTTACAGCAAGGCCTAGGTTTAGGAATATATTTCCTCGACTACTGCAACTCCCTCCTTATTGGATTACCTTTACATAGACTATCCCCCCTTCAGTCCATAATGAATGCCGCTGCAAGACTCATCCACCTTACCAACCATTCAGGGTTCCTCCACCTCTCTCTGCCAATCCCTCCATTGGCTTCCACTCACCCAACAAATAAAATTCAAAGTACTAACAATAATTTACAAAGCCATTCATAACTCTGCCCCCAGCTACATCACTAACCTAGTCCCAAAATACCAACCAAGCCGCTCTCTTCAGTCATCCCAAGACCTCCTGCTCTCTAGCTCCCTTGTCACCTCCTCCTATGCTCGCCTCCAGGATTTCTCCAGAGCTTCTCCAATCCTTTGGAACTCCCTACCCCAATCTGTCCGACTCTCCCCTAATCTATCCATCTTTAGGCGATCCCTGAAAACCCTTCTCTTCAAAGAAGCTTATCCTGCTTCTAACTTACACTGTTTTACTTCCTCCATCAGCTCACCCCCCCACAGCTATTACCTTTTGTGTCAATTGACCCTTCCTTTTTAGATTCTAAGCTCTAACGAGCAGTGTCCTCTGATTCCTCTGGTACCAAATTGTAATGTAACTGTAATGTCTGCCCTCATGTTGTAAAGTGCTGCACAAACTGTTGGCGCTATATAAAACCTGTATTATAATAATAATAATAATAATATTTAAAGTCCAATTGTGCATTCAGTTAAAAATCAGGTGCATCAAAGCAAAAGGTGTGCAAAATCTATAGTTCATTTTCTTTGGAAAGCAGCTATAGCCTGAGTAGAAAAGCCTGCCTCAGCCACCATCTTGCACATATAAACACTTAATATCTATGTGTAAACAGTAGTCTCTTCTCGGAGGTCTAACAGGCCCTCTGTTGACCTAGAACTGTAGCTCTTCAATCAATCGGTTACCAAGCAGTAGGCATACCATTGCAGGGAAACCACTGCTTCCATGCAGAAATGTTCCTTCTCTACAGCATGCCAGCAGGGGACAGGTTATTACATTCTAATGCAGTATACAGTCCAAATTTGCACCAGGTGTGTCACACCTATGCTGGAAACAATGTGGTGAAACGGGTACACTATTCCACCTACTATGGGCTTGCCTTAACATAACACAATACTGGAAGCGGATATACAATCTCATATCGCAGATTTTAAAAACTAATCTAGAACCATTTCCGGGTATTGCGCTGCTCTCTCTGGGGATGGACCTTGTCCCTCACCATGTGAGAACTTTGCTATCACACATCCTCCTTGCAGCCCGTCTAACCCTGGTAAGATGCTGGAAGGATATAAAGTACCCAGAAATCTCTGAAGTCACACAAATAATCAATATTCATGGTACATATGAACAACTCTACGCTTCCGGGATGGGCAATTATTTGCTAACTAACAAAAGTGGATCTTGGCATAATTCCAAGTATGTAAACAACAAGATCAGAGGTGAAGCCTCCATCAAACAATTACTTATTGTAACTAACTGCAACTCTTGACTCTTACTTCCTAGTTTTTTTTTACTTTTCTTGTTTAAGTTTTGTTTAAATGCAACGACATAATACCATGTTGGTTTTTAGTCTGAATCTAGACTTTAAGGACATGTTTAATCTTAATATCCATAAATGTTATAATCATTAACAATAACTGACAAGTTTATAACACTTGTTCTAATGTGGTATGCTATATGTCCTACAAGCTAATATATCATTTAGATGTCATGTACGTATTTGTTTGCAGAATAACTGCTATATATGTTAAAACCCAATAAAAAAATATTGAAACTAATGCCGCGTACACACAGCCGGATTTTCCGACAACAAATGTTCAATGGGAGCTTGTTGTCGGAAATTCAGACGGTGTGTAGGCTCCATCGGACATTTTCTGTAGGAATTTCCGACAAAAAAAATTTGAGATCTGGATCTCAAATTTTCCGACAACAAAATCCATTGTCGGAAAGTCCGATTGTATGTACACAATTCTGGCGCACAAAATTCCATGCATGCTCGGAATCAAGCAGAAGAGTCTCACTGGCTATTGAAATTCATTTTTCTCGGCTCATCGTACGTGTTGTACATCACCGCGTTCTTGGACGATCCGAAAACATTTGTGTGACCGTGTGTATGCAAGACAAATTTGAGCCAACATCGGTTGGAAAAAAAAACATGGATTTTGTTGTCGGAATGCCCAATCGTGTGTACGCAGCATTGGGATAAAAAATTTTAAATATTGTTTGTTTTGATGCACCCAGAATGTATCTAGCTGATCTAAACTAAAAAGTTAATTTGATCTAGTTTTGGGGAACAACTGTACATTTTCATTTTCTATTTGTAAAAAAAAACATGAAATTGACTTAACAAACTGCATTAGAATTGTTCATACATTTTACATGTCATGTACAGATTGCAGATAGTAGAGTGAGACTCCTAGAGTAAGACTCTATCACAAAGGGCAGCTGAGGTAGAATTCTCAATCACTGTGAAGCTGGCCACACAGATTCCGATTATGTGTTTCTTCTTAAATTTGTATCGTGATGTCCTACTTGGTGATGGGGGGATTTCATATTTCCTTACTAAAGTTGTCTCAGAATATCTAAGAAAGCAACTTTATACCAAAGGAATGTCATTACAAACTGACCAATCCCTTAAAAGGTCATGTTGCTTCAAGGAGTGGGTTGGTCATTTCTTTACATTCGAGTCCTATATATACTACAGCTAAAACTTGTAATAATTGTCTAGTCTCAGAGCTGCGTCATGCATGTGCCTGATCTGGTCATCTATGCTACGGCATATAAGATGGAGGGACCTGTGGTGGAAAAGACATCTTTAGTTAGGTATTCATATTACATTTTCTAATATGTAATATCTAATATGTAATATTATGTAATATTGACCAATATCTGGGACACTATGACGGACTATACAGGTACAGAGTGGGAAGGACTTATGTCCAAAATCCATAAGGAATGTGGAGATGACCATGGGATAGAATTGGAAATTGAGGTCCTGATACATAAACTCAAACAGGCATTGGAGAGGAAATCAAATCTTTTCTGGCAGGTCAAGTTTCTGGAACGATATATTAAAGAAGACCTGAACCCGCACGTCTTGTGGATTCAGGTGTTCCCTAATTTATGGGAGCTAAATACAGATTTCAAAAAACAGTGGGAGACCAACCTACAGAAATGCACAGTAAAAATAATATATGCACTTATCAGTCATTATAATGAGGACATTAGAAACCTCGATAGAGAGTTGATTGAGTTTCAAAAACAGAATGTATCTTTATGTGCCCACCCAAAATTCCTAAAGAAGGATAAACTACTGAAAGAACATATTGAAAAATTTAATAAAGATTTGATATACAAAAAGGATATCAAATTTGTCAGGGATAAGATGGCATTCAAAAATATGCCTACAGATGGCCACAACAGGGAGGAAAAAAGAGTAGAGGCAGTCAGAAGAAAGTTTCATATAAAAGTGGGATTGATACTACAGAAGGTACTGATTCAGATTCGTCATACAGTATGTCTCTAATGTTCCGTATTTCTCTCCTTTTCACAGTCATTGGGAAAAGGAAGAGGCAGATCCTCTGGATCTAAAAAAAGGCACAATACGGTTGATGGCTATAGTGGTGGTGGTAAGGGAAAGAAAACAAAGGACCATGCCCATGACAAGTATCCTGATTCAGATGTGGGTTCTGAGAATAAAGCTGGTGATTGGTCACGTGGTGATACACAGGCAATAGAGAGTGCTGGTGTATCAGATATTCTGACAGGTCCAAATCGTACCCCCCTGTCCCCACAATTTTCTGTGCAGGCACATGTTCAGACACCTAGAAACACAGGAACTATTTCCAAAATAATGAAAGGTAAGGATTTTCATCTGTTTTCTCCTATGCAGGACCAGCCCAACAAACAGCTGGCCCTGAAACAGCTTGGATCGATGTGCATACAGAGGCAAGTAGGTGTTGAGCAGCTGCATATTATAAATCTCTCTACAAGGGTTCTTTCCCAGGCTGAGACTTAGGTCCTTGCTCTGGGACTGAGTTTTTGTCCATCCTCACGAGAAGACAATTTTGAATTAGTGAAAGATATGATACTATTTGCAAGAAGGTTGACATATAAATTTATGTATGATAGGGAAAGGAAAAAGAAAACACAAGAACTTATTAATCATGAACAATGGAAGGGTTTCACCGTGAGGGACTTTATGGCATTAAAGGACCTTATGGATTTGCTGGATGAGAGTGAGTCCGCCCCTGGAGGCGCTGGTGGGGTGGGTCCTCCAGATTCATGTCTGGGGGTCCCACCTCTGGCGCCGCCTCCGGAGGTGGGCTCTAGATTCCGCAAAAATCCACACAATTCCCACCACTAAAAATGAATCCCCACATATGGACATTGCTCGCTCAAGTAACCGCAGATATTAAAAAATTAAATTTTAGTGCTGATGATGCAAAGAACATTACTTTTGCTCAGAAGCAAGCTATTAATGAATTACAAAATTATAGGGACATAACCATAAAAATGGCGGATAAAGGAGGGAACGTTGTGGTAATGAATACCACAAATTATCATGAAATGTGTATGACCATCCTATCATATAGGGACTGGTATGCTCCCATATTGTTTGAAAAAATACAAGAATTCAATCGTGAGTATGATACGTTGATACACAATGCTTTCACGACTGGAGTAATTGATAGGGAGATCTATAAGGCCCTAAAAAATCCTTTCCCAAGAATAGCTTCCTTTCATTCCTTACCAAAAAAACATAAAAACATGGAGAAACCGCCTGGACGTCCAATAATATCTGGAATTAGGACTAAGACTGAGAAAGGTAGTCGTTTGGTCAATATTTTCCTACGACCACACGTCCTTGAACTTCCATCATATATTAAAGATACTGGTGATCAAACTGTTTAATATCATTGTACCTAGAGATAGTATACTTGTATCCATAGATGTGGAAGCACTTTATTGCAGTATTCCACATACTCGTGGTATCTCTGTGGTAAAAGGATTTCTTGACAGGGTGGATGTGATCAGGCAACCCCACAATACCTTTATACTACAGCTACTACAACACATACTTACCAGAAATGTGTTTACTTTTGATGGGTCCCTCTACCTCCAGGAATTACTATTTGGCATAAAAAAAGAAATAAACAGGAAGAGAGAGTAAGAATAGTCACCACTTTCTCTGACAACCATGAGACTGTGAGAAAAACTCTGGAGAAACATTGGTATCTCCTTACAGGGGATCCAATTCTGAAAAAGTACATTGCAGATTATCCTCAGATCACACATAAGAAATGCAGATCATTAAATGACCGCTTAGTACATACCCACTTTGAGGAACCTTGTGGACAAACTGAGAACCTGACAGGCATGTTTAGAAGCAACAATTGTGACTACTGTAACTGGATCCTAGAGGGAGCATCTTTTTTGCTGCCAAATGGATGTATACATAAAATTAAACATTATGTGGATTGCCAGACTAAATGTGTAATATATATTGCATTATGCAAATGTGGATCCTTTTATATAGGGAAGACTTTTATACATTTTTGAAGGAGGATCTACGATCATATTTATTACATTAAATAAAATAACTGGAAATAGTGCAAATGTAACACCTAAATCGTATCTGACTATAACCACTAAGCGCTCAGGATGTATATGAAACCATAAATGAATAAATAAATAATTGTCTTCAAATGAAAATCTATATACCTCAAAATTAAGAAATAACATGAAAATAAAAATAAAATAGAAATAAAAATATAAATACAAGTAAAGACAGGTTACATATATATTAAACGTACATGCCCATGAACATGAAAAATAGGTATATAGTTGGTGGACAATTGCAGCTCTACAATGAATAGACCAGCAATCATAAGCTGCTGTCGAGAAACTCTTACTCAAGTTAAGTAGGATAGAAAATAAAACAACCACACATTAAACAACGTCTCAGCAGCGCTATTTGCGTCCTTTAAATGGATGGTCAAAGACAATCAGTTAATGTCCATCTGCTAAACAGATCATCCAAAATATCCTATAGGTATAATCAGACTGAAAAGAACGTCCTCCACACTCTCGATTGTAATCTGTGGATGTGTCACCGATGGGTTACTGGAACATACTCTTAAAGTTTCAAACCTTACCAGACAATGGTGGATCAAACAGCATGAAATCGGGATAAGATAATAGTTGTCATCTCAGACGGGATCTCATTAGTATTCATCAGCTAATGAAAAACGGTCTTTCTCTCGGAGTCACTCATTCATATGTAAAAAACAAAAGAGGGCTCCATAGTGTGATACCGTTGATAAAAGAATGTTTTATTACTTAAAAAACCTTCCCCCCTGTAGCAAGTACACTTACATAGAGTCAAACGAAAATACAGCATGTGTTTCACAGCTGCTATCACTGGGAACACCACAAGGATCAAAATTAATTGGACCGCGCTGTATTCGAACAGCACGCCAGCTTCACATTTACAAATTGCTTAGGAAGTCGTATAGCCATACCCTGATGTGTTTCGTCATCAAAGGACATCATCTGAGGAAGAATTTGTTGTACACTCCCATTGGCAGACATGTTGCTCTCCAGCATAGACATGATACCTCGATGATACAGTTTACAGTGTTAGAAAGAATTTTTGAAGATCCCAGAGGTGGTAATATTGACAAGAAGCTATTACAATGAGAGGCCAGGTGGATATTTAATTTAAATGCCACCTCACCTCCCAGTCTAAACGAAGCCCTAAGCT
This sequence comes from Lithobates clamitans, assembly GCA_037952925.1. Taxonomy (NCBI): domain Eukaryota; kingdom Metazoa; phylum Chordata; class Amphibia; order Anura; family Ranidae; genus Lithobates; species Lithobates clamitans. Next base: position 806,436 of record JBBGZY010001140.1, read on the forward strand.
ATAAGCACTTTTTGGGCTAAGGAACTAAATTGGCTTTCCCCTGGATTTTTGTGGATGGGGTTATATGACATAGAGTCTCCTATGGATATGATCATTCCCACTCAAATGTATATTGTCCAAATAGCCATTTGGTCTAACCATGAAATTAATAATTAGATATTTTTGTAATGTTTGTAATTGTTTTAAAATATGTAAATGAAAGGTTTGACAGTGGGCACTGGTTGTCTATTATTCTAAATGGGTATATTATTCTAAACTATGGTGTATTACCTGTGGCATCTTTAAACAAGAAAATGGTAATATAGGGACTTCGCTAAATAGAAAACTTTCGGCTGGAAACACTATCCTCCATGCCACCAGTGCCCACCCCCGATCTCAATGATCAGTGGCTGGAAGAAGTGCTCTTTTTTCCTAATCTGTCTTTCTATATATGGGGGACCCGCTGCATGAATAACAACTAGCTACAGTGGGACATAGTCCCCTCGTATGGCCTAGGTGGTGGTGTTGCGGTGGTAGGAGTTGGGGGGATAATTTACCCTTATTTTCAATTGACAGATTTAAATTCCTCTTAATTTTAATACTATGCTGACAGTTTCTGGTAGGCAGTTTTATATTTTATTTTATTTTCTATTTTATCTGCAATTTTGAAGATGTAGAAAGATAATAAATCCGTGCAATGGGGATTGGTACAAATGTGGTTCAGAACTGCTGCCTCCACAGATGCAATCACCATCAGAGAGGAAAATGCTGAGATAAAGAGAATTTGGATGTGGGTGCGGCGCTGTTCTGGTAATATGGCAATGTGTTGTAACAATGTAATTACATGCTGTTGTCACCTCTTGTGAGTGAGTGAAGGTGAAAAAGTATTAAATAACTGAATTCGTAAAAAATTGGATCCCAAAAAAAGGGAGTTTTACACCCAAAAGTAGTTTTACATAAAAATATAAAATAATATATATTCTTCAAGAAGTGGTTGGCCCCATGCAAGTCACATCTACTATGTGACACTAATATACAATCATATCAAAATATGCCCATAAAATCATATTGTACATTACTAAAGTGCATGAAAAAAAAAGTGCTGAAGTGAAATGTTGGGAGGGGGGAGGGGGGAAGGGAAAGGGGGATGGGAGAGGAAGGGGAAAAGGGACCGGGGGGAGAAAATTCAGTTGATGGTAAAGTGACTTGTGCTCAAAACAACAAGTATTAGTTAGAGAAACAATATTGTTTTAAATAGTCTTAAGTGCACAAATGGTGCTGTGCTTAAAAATGATTGTTCCTCTTGATAAAACATTATTGTTCAAATCAATCTTCTTATTCCAGTGTTCCTTAGTGACAGTGCTGTTTATTCGTGCTCCTACTGTGCAAACACTTACCGGATACTATCACCCCTGCAGGGGTATTGCGCGGTCACAGTTTTTGCCACTGTGTAGCAGTTCCTGGCAATTCCGGATCGTGTTTTTTAACATGAAAAAGAAGGGGTGCCCATAGCGTAAAAAATGTTTAAAAACTTTATTCCAAAAGTAAACAGAATGGTACTCACATTGTGAAAATTCAAGTAAAGCATGAAAGATCTGAGTTTGAACCATCAAAAGATCCTATACTCGTTTGTTTGGAGATGACGCAAGATGTTGGTCAGGCCATGACCTACGCGTTTCATCATTGGACGTCTACATGCTTCTCTTTACATTGATCTGTAATCTAGCTATTTTTTACTACAAGCTATTGTGGTCTGGTGTTCATATATAGTGGATGCACTGCGCATGCGTGAGTGTCGCACGGCGCATGTGCAAAGGTCGGTAGAATATTCCATCGGCTTTTAAAAGGCAGATTAAAGGGTGGAAAAGGACTGACACCACTCGCCCTTTACTGCAATGGGATTACCGATGCAGCTGATGGCAATGATTGCTATCCAGCTGTTTGGCGCCGTTTGCAGACACTATTTAAAGCTCCTTGATAGATGCCTGCTATAGTGGTGTTATGTCTTTGGACTCAACATAGCAGGTTTGTTGATATATTGATATTTCTTTTACTCTGGGATTATTTCTTATTTATGGCTGTTCTATTGAATTGACTTGAACTTTCTGGTCTTTCAGATTGGTTGTTTAAAACCACAGGCTCTCTTTGGAATAATTATACTTTTCCAGCTTAATACAGCACCCTGGAATCTAATGACCAGTAGTCTTTGGTAAGCCTGTTCTCTAGGCATATTCTAGTAAGGTTCCCAATACATTAGTTTATTTATTATTTTTATCTATGGAAGTTACCATGGTGTCACCTGCTAGGTATCTTTTCTAGACTGTCATTTACTGTGTCCCCTTGAGACACCTCTTCTAGATGTACGGTGATACTATATTGCCCTTTAGAGGTATTAATTCTTCATTTTTACTATTATTTGATGGTGGGATATATTATCTTTAATAAAAACTGGTCACACTTTGATGACTGTTTCCCTCTTTTTTCTTTTTTTTTTCTCTATTTCACGCTAAAGTTTCTGCTATGCTATCTTGAGCCCCTTTGACATCTTGATATACACCTGCTAGGCTCTAGCGAGATAATTGCAGTGCACCTATAGCTGAGTGAGTACTTGCTAAAACTAATGCTGTCTTGCCTGTTTAATATATTACTTCAGCTTGCTGTTCACTGACAGCATTTATTTTCTATATGATATTTACTTACCATCTGGATATTTGTATTACCTCTGGTACAATCCAGCACCCTTTGGGATGGCGTGGGGCATGCCACACATATGAGAATTTGCTGTTCTACGTGGTGGTTATCTCTTGCGCCATATCTATATCTCTGATATGAGGAAATCTCACCCCTGGGTTATATATATATATATATATATATATATATATATATATATATATATATATGTGCCCATTGCCTGTATGTGAAGTATGATTATCTTCCCTTTCTCACACAGAATCCCTCTGCTTGTTGTCAGGCAACTACTTCTGAGGAAGCGAAAGCGAAACGTCAACCAGCCTTTTTCAAGCATTAACAGGGACTATATACACAAATCTATGTGCTATCTCTCTTATCAAGAGCCGAACAATATTTGTTTTTAATGAGATACTGTCTTTTTTATATGTATGTTAAATAAAGTAATTATTTTTCGAATAATATTTTGTATTCCTTGCTGGTACCTATAAAGTCCTCTCCAAATTCCTAATCTTTCAATTAATTTTCTAATATTATTATTTGTATCTGTCATTGTATCTGTCATTACAAGTGTCACTAAACCCACATCATAAAAAAAACTTGTTTTCTGTATTTTGCAAAAAAACTGGCTGATCCTTCTGTACTCTATCTCCTCTTTCTGTCCAAGTCCCCAATTCAGCTAGGGATTTTGCAGAGCAGTGTTGGCAGCCCTGCACATGCTTAGCTTTCAGTAAGTTTCTATGCTGAGCATTAACTCACAATGACATCTGAGAAGCCCATGTGATTATAAAATCATACATGTGGGCGTATACACAGTGTAAATGACAGCCCACTCCCTCCCTCTTCCTCCATGACCACTAACCAGCTAAACACAATGGGAGAGAGATATTACATGTAGATTGTTCGAGTCTTCACCTCCCTCCTATTTTAAGACAAAGGCTGGAAGGACGTGACACAGCCTGTGACTGGCAGAAATATGCCCACACCATGTTATTGCAAAAAAATAATAATTTGGGATTTCAAATATATATTTGTATGACAATTTAAAACAGTTTATTGAATATTTATTTATTTTTATTTTCTATTCCAAGGGCTGTTTTTTTTTATTTTGACCATGTGACCAGCAGCAAAGGACTAGAAGCTTCTCCTGCTGATGTTTCCCTGTAGACCAACTGGGAAAGAGTTGGGTCATGTGAGAGCTGTATTTTCAGTGCCATCATCCATATACAGAAATAGAAGGGACAGTGTAAGTTAAATAGTGTGTGTTTATTATCACTTTAATTAAATGATATACAGTATTTGTGTGATCTCTTATTGCACATCTCAAATACAAACCCTCAAAAATGTAAACTATCATGTATCCATGCTAAAACACTTGCCTAAACATAAACTAAATGGGCTGTTTAGGTTTAACCTTCACAATACATAGCTCCCTATAAATCTAAAGGGGACTGTAAGGTTTGGTTTGCACTTGTGGTTGAGGGGAGTAAAAACACATGGTTTAGTCAAGTTTTTACTGCCTCCCAACTGCTCCACCTCAAGCAACAAGGGCAACGAAGAGGGTGTACAGATGCTTTGCATCGTGGCAAAAATTATTCCTTCAGAAAGGACACAACTTCCCTGCATCCACATGCACACGGTTGCAGGTTTTTTATGGGGCTAAACAAAAGTGAGGAGGTGACATAATGCCTCCTCAACGCCTGTCAAATACTCTCTAAAAAGCAATCCACTATGGATTGCTTTTTCAGAGGGCTCGGCTAGCGTAAATAAGCCCTAAAAAGATTGTACAATTAGATTAGAACATCTAGCTTTTTTACCTTTACAAACAGACATATCTACAGATTTACAAATACAAAGCAAAAATACTACTTACCACAATATATACTGTATATACATAAGTTATTCTGGCAAAATAATTTCCCCCTTGGTGCTGATACTCAACAACCCACTTTTTCCTCCAGGGCCGGATCAGGCAAAGTCGTTTATATGATTGAACCTACATGGATTTACACATATACATAATTTTTTGAATTCTTACTCTTTTTCAACTTGGGTCACCCTACAGGAACTGCACAAAGCTACCACTATCAAATATTGCAGATACCTCCAACTTTGGCATTGGATCATGCCCTAGCGTAAACTATCTGATTTTCCATATACAAAAACAGTGTTCAAGCCTACCCTTTCCCCTAAACTCATTTCCACTCTTATGTAACTAACTGGTCACAAGACCTGGATGCTTCTATTGACCAAGAAGAATGGAGCAAAGTCTGGTCCAAGGTAGCAAAATGCTCCTACAACATAATCATGTTGGAATCAGCCTATAAAGTTCTTTTCTGGTGGTACTGGGTCCCAGCCTGGGTTGCCTTGATAAACCCGAATTCTTTCTCTATCTTGGTTCTTGGTGATCTTGCCCAAAACTACTCTCATTCTGGTCCAGAACTTGTTTCAACCCATAGTCCCCAAGGATGCTAGGATAGTTCTTCTTTATTGCCCAATACCAGATCTTTACTCCCATCAACAAAAAAGTGGCAAGGTATCTCTTCTTAGCTGCCAAACAGATGCTAGCCAAGGCCTGGAAGAAGCCCTCTGTCTCCTTACAATAAGTCAGAGACTGCATTAACCTGATGTTAACTAATGAAAACATTTCTAGCATTTTTAACGACTCCCAACTCAAATTCTTGAAAACATGGTAACGTAACCATAGCTTAATTAGGCCTTACCTTCTTTACACCCTGCAAATCTATCATACTTTTAGTCTTAAGTCTAGGCAGGGACTTGAGTCTGTGGGGACTCTTCTCCGACCCTTTTTACCCCTTCCCCTCTATTTTCACCTCTACATCCTTCTGCCATCCTTTTGTTCTCCTACCCTGAACTTTTATTTTTTCCACTTAAAAGAACTCCTCAGCCCCTTGGGATAGCCTATCTGGCCTGCCGCCCACCAATTCTAAAACAAACCTTTAACAACCCCCCTTGGGAGTATGAACGCGTTTGTTACTTCTGTTGTTATTTTTGTTCTAAAATCTGTTTTCTGCATATGTTTTAGCCCCTGAGTGGGCTTTCCAGCTGCTCTCCTCTCTTGAAAAATCAATAAATTCATCGTATGAGAAAACAGACTATTGACTGATAATTCCTATGCACAGAAACACATCCAGGGCCCTGATGTGCATATGCAATGTAGCATTGGTTTGTACTATTTATAAAACAAGAAAAAAATAAAAGTAAAAATAATACACAGAATATTATGTTTTCTATGTGCCACTGAATTTCTGTATGAAAAAATAAAGAATATGAAGAGTGTATTGTAGAAATTATGACCTGGATATGTTAGTTTACATTGTCTGCAAGAACTTTTGACTTGCTGACTGTAGATTTATATTTCAGTCACATAAAGGAAAAAAGTTGTCGTGCTGAAAATAAATTGCCTGTTTAGCATTCATGTCTCCACTCTCAGGTTCTGACGCACTGACCTGAGCTGAAAGGCCAAAAACATTTCCAGCTAGCAAAATATAACTGCTTTTGTTTCAAATGTCTGCGTAAAATGTCTGCTGTCTGATAAATTGCTCAGAATTGGTTGGCAGGTGCCAGACAGACAATGAAAGAATGATACAGGTACATTGCTATGGAAAACAAAATTTCAACCCAAAAAGACAATGCTATCTATGTTAAAGAGATATTATCACTCCTAAAAGAAAGTGTAATGATTTCCATATAAATGGTGCTATAGATGCTTTCCTGCATCTGTTGTTAATAATGAAATGTATTTTATTTACCATGTACACCTTAATACATGATAACTGGATACTGCAGTCCACATGTTTATTCTTTTGTGTTTAAAAAACTGTTTCACTTCATGGTTGCTGTAAAACAATTTGAATTAGATGGAACTACAAGTCTTAAAAAACTAATATGAAAACATTTTTGAAACATAGCTTTTGTTTGGACCCATTTTCGAAGTGTAGCACCCTCTTACCCCTGAGCAGCGATAGGTGAGCCCTGGTGGCTTACATGGCTAACATTTCAGCTCATGTATGGTCTTTGGTGTAAGGTGGGACCAAAAATAAGAAGGGTTGACATTCATTTTAATCTTTATTACCATTTATTGCCGAGTTCAAAAATAGGAAAGAGGGTTTAGGGATACAGGGTACCTGAAAATAGCACAAAAATGGAGGACAGGTATTTTGAGGTAGTAGTAGGTCCTTTAAGAATAGCTTATTTATAATTGCTGGAAGGGGAAGCAAAGGAACAGCCAGACAAATAGGTTAGGTTGGACTTGATGGACTTGTGTCTTTTTTCAACCTCACCTACTATGTAACAAATCTATGACCCTATAAGAGCAGTCAGAATCCACCGAATAGGTCAGTCTTTGGTCTTTTTTGGAAGCCACAAATACCTTGATTTATCAGCAATGAATCCTTCTTACCATATCCAGATGGAGATCTACTCAGATCCTCTGCAACACTCTTCATCAACAAGATTCTTTGTGAGCCAAGCTTCAGGAAATTGTTCTGGCTTCAGTTTAGATTCTCAGGCCTTCGGCACATATATCAGGTTGGGGCAAGGCCAAGCAGCAATCCATATACAAGCATTGGAGGGGAAAGAGTGTTATTGAAAGGTGCTTCCAAATATTTATCATCTCCCTAAACCATACCTGAACAAAGATCATCAGGGATTGGCAGGGTCAAATACAGATTCCTAAACCAGAGAGTTTACCCTCCTGCACTGCTTACTGGAACCTTCTCTCAGCAACAGGCAAAAACAATAAACCCCATCGGGCTTAGGGAAGACCTGCAGAACTTAGCCTAGCAATAACAGACACTAAATTTAGATATGAACACAACTGCCTAGGGCAGGGTCCCTACAGATGTAATAATACTGTTACAGATTTGGATTCCTCTGATTAGAGAAAACTGCTCTCACCTGCTGTAAAAAGGATTTCCACAGTCGTGATTGATTTACACCATCGTACTGCAGTAACGTACGCACATTGAGTGCTTTGCTGCACTGTGGTGGCCACCAAATGCATGTGCACTGCAATGCACAGCATTGCTGTAAAACACACTGTGTCATGTGCATTTTGTTTGGAGGGAAATGCAGCCTGCTCCATTTTTGTATGTGCTGTGGTGCACTTCAGCGCATTCATTTTGTGGTGTGGTGTGGTGTGATGTAGTGTGAAGGGGCCTTTAGTATCAATACTCTGGCAGGCCACAGTTATAAAAACAGATTCTAAGTACACATGGCCTGCTATTATGAATTTACACAAGATTTTTGCCAAATTGAGTTCTCTTCACAAAAATGAAACAATAATAGCTATTCCTGAATGGAATATAGTAAAATTTACCTCCCCGGCCTGTCAGAGGAACTACCAAGCACGCTGGAGGACATATGAGATTCAACACCGCTGGAAGTGTCAGTTTCTGACATTCATTGAATGATTCTTTTTATCAAATCAGAGTATAGCAGCATGGACCGTGGAAGAGGTATTTATTCTCTTCTTTAACCACTTCCCTTCCAGCCATTGCACATAAATGTCCGGAGCTTCTTGGATGTGCTCCTACCATGCTAGGGATCACAGATCATGCTGCAAGACCACAGAAATTGGCCCTGTACCATGTGATCGCCATAACCAAACAGCAATCACACTTGTAAACAAATTGGACTGTAGTAGGCACACAGGGTGGAAAAAACAAAACAATTCAACACCCCCTGAGCAGTGCAGTGTCACTATGGTGACATTTACTGCTCTGGTTGGTGATCAGAGACACTGGCTGACTACAATTGTGACACTGTATAGCAGTGCAGAATGCAGTGTCTCTGATAACTAGGCACAGTAGAACAATGTCACCATAGGGACACTGCACTGCTCTGGTGACAGTATGTAAAAAGAAAAACCATGGTGGGTGTTATTGTACTGCTGTGCCGGTGGGCATATACAGTGGCTGGCTTCTCTGATATCACTGTATGTCAGTGCATCCAGCCATTGTCTCTGATCACTGCCACATCAGTTCATTATTACCAGACTAGTGCAGCCAGTCACAGTGTCCCCAATCACTGCCACACCAGTTCCAGTGTCATCATAAGGCCTTGTGCCACACCAGTGCCAGTGTCACCAGAGCCAGTGCAGCCAGCAACAGTGTTCCTGATCACTACCACACCAGTGCAGTGTTGCCTCTGCCTGCTGCCTGTATTATCCCTGGCCTGTTTACTGACCACAATTCTGCCTGCTGCCTGGACCAATCCTTTGCCTGTTCGCTGACCTTGTCTCTGCCTGCTGCCTGAACTGACCCATCAGTACATCCCACTGACCACAATCCAGCAAGACACAACTCTTTTGTGCTTCCTTTCTTCAGCCTCCTGTACTTCCTGGCCAGGAAATAAAAGTGAGGGGTGGGGCATAAAATGTCCCCACCCCCACTACATATGGGAGAGACTAGTTTAAATTAGTAAAGATTTATTAATAAATAAAAAATATACTTAATACTTACCACAGTTAGGAGAAAGGAGCTGGCAGTCATCCAATAAACGGTCCTCAGGCACGAGCAGGTAACTATAAAAAGAAAGAGGATGCATCATCATACAGGCAGACGGAAGAAGACACAGAAGAAAGCTTGTCAACAACGCTGAAGATGGAGAACTTACTGCGTAGAATGATGGATCGGGCCGCTACCGAGGATGGCGATGCCTGGCTTTAGCTTCACCTACGACTGCTTCTGGTTCTCTGCTTGTTCTGTCCATTTCTGCGGGGTATGTGGAGAGGATTGCGGAGCCGATTCATCTTCGGCTGGGAGCGGTGTGTGTTCCTTCAACTACCCTCCGGCTACTACAGGAATTTCCGGATCATGTGCTTAAAGTGTATTTCCTTCACCAGACCCACCTGCTTCTGTCATGACGCTCCCGCCTCCAGAGTCAGATCTTGCCTGGCCTTTGCTTCGTATGATGGATGTGATGACACAGCAAGGAGATCAGGGAGACATACTACCAGATCTCTTAAGAGGCCTCACAGGTTTGACTCGCCAGTCCGGCGATTGTCTGCAAAGAAAGGTAACATTATTAAGAAAAGGTCAAAAGACTCTGGATTGGCTCTACCTATGAACATGATGGTTTCTAATTTGAATGAAGTTCTTGTTCCTATTTTTAGCCCTGAATGTTCATCTGAAATTCATTCCATTGCATTTAATGATGTTTTTAATCGCTCTGAGGTTAATGTGGTTACAGATGGTGGTCGCCGCTCAGTGGAAACGGATTAGATGGCATTGCAACAACAACCTGCTGATGCTAATAATGCATCCATCCCTGTTGTTATGGCTAGCAAGGGTGAGTCCATGGACATGTTACATTTTAAAGAATTTTTGTTCTTCCATGTGTGGTTTAATGTCTATGTTTTCTTTAAATTTTAACAGTTGATTCACAGCCCCCACTGGATCCAAGTATTGCCTCAGTGTGGCTTGCTCCTCCATCTCAGGGTACTCCTATTTCTACTTCTGTTGCTACAGCAACAAGGCTCCTAACGTTGTGGGTTCCTTACTTGTTTTTGAATCTTGCCTAAAAGAGGTGATTACATGTGAATTGTCTCTTTTAGGTTTTCATTTGCACAGTAATATTAAAGAAAAGATTTAGAGAGGCGATTATATTGATATTCTATCGTTGAGCTGATAGGAAGGATGTAGATGAGTTTAAAGATGATAAATGCAGAACAGCGCCTTTGTCTTTTAACAACTGGCTCCAAGTTTTCTGCGTTTTTGCTAGTGTTCTGGGAAAGAGGAGACCTGATTTATGCTGTGGTTTATTTAAACATGTTGAAATAATTCTGGGGGCCTACAAAAATTTCCCTGGACTTTCATGGTTTGCTTAAGACAAATAGTTTCATCAAAATTATCGGTTCATAAATGCATAAAATGGGGAGTTAAGGAATTAGGATTGTGGTAAAATCTTTTGTTGCCTCAAAAACAATTCCTCAAACAATAACCTGCTGCTCCTACTGTTTATAGGCGAGGAATTTGTTTTCACTTTAATGATGGGCAGTGTAAATGGCCCAATTCGTGTAAGTATAAACATGATTGCAATTTTTGTGCTGGTCCGCACCCAGCTTCACAATGTTTTGAATGATTGTCCGCCAGTTCTGCGGGTGCGTCCAAAGAGCTTTTTCTCAAAAGCAACCACCCCAGTGATTCTTCAAAACATGTTGCCATGGCTCCAGCAGTATCCAGAACGTCAGAAGGCACTCATTTTGCAAGATGGTTTTTTACATGGTTTTGTGCTGCCATCATTTCGGGGTTTTGGCTGTGATGTTGTTGATAACCTTCCTTCTATCTCTTTACATATGGCTATAGTTCTGAAGAAAATTGAGAAAGAAGTTGAAGAAGGTAGAGTTGCTGGTCCTTTTGCTGCACCTCCTTTCTCTAATTTTAGAATTTCTCCTTTAGGCATTATTCCAAAGAAGAAACGAAATACGTTTAGGTTGATACACCACCTGTCATACATGAAGGGGTTTTCGTTGAATGATGACATTGATCCCAACCTTTGTTCTGTTCAGTATTCGTCTTTTGATGATGCATTATTGAAAATGAGAATGATGGGTGGGTCTGCTTTACTTGCGAAAGCGGACATCAAATCTGCATTTCGATTATTGCCTATAATTCCAGGTGCGTTTAATTCTTTGGGTTTTCACTTTCAAAATTAATTTTATTTCAATAGATGTCTTCCTATGGGATGCTCCTTTTCCTGCCATTACTTTGAACTTTTTTCTTCTTTTGTCGAATGGGTTGTTAGTCATCATGCGAATTCAGAAAATTTACTTCATTATCTTGATGACTTTTTGTTTATTGGTAAAGCGGAATCCGATGATTGCTTATATCTTTTCACCAAATTCAAGATTGTATGTAGGGAATTCGGTATTCCATTGGCTCAGGAGTAGGGATGAGCCGAACACCCCCCTGTTCGGTTCCCACCAGAACATGCGAACAGGAAAAAAGTTCGCTTGAACACGCGAACACCGTTAAAGTCTATGGGACACGAACATGAATAATCAAAAGTGCTAATTTTAAAGGCTTATATGCAAGTTATTGTCATAAAAAGTGTTTGGGGACCCGGGTCCTGCCCCAGGGGACATGGATCAATGCAAAAAAAAGTTTTAAAAACGGCCGTTTTTTCAGGAGCAGTGATTTTAATAATGCTTAAAGTCAAACAATAAAAGTGTAATATCCCTTTAAATTTCGTACCTGGGGGGTGTCTATAGTATGCCTGTAAAGGGGTGCATGTTTCCCGTGTTTAGAACAGTCTGACAGCAAAATGACATTTCGAAGTAAAAATTCCAATTAAAACTACCCGCGGCTATTGCATTGCCGACAATACACATAGAAGTTCATTGATAAAAACGGCATGGGAATTCAACACAGGGAAACCCCGAACCATAATTTAAAAAAAAAATGACGTGGGCGTCCCCCTAAATTCCATACCAGGCCCTTCAGGTCTGGTATGGATATTAAGGGGAACCCCGGCCAAATTTTTTTTTTTAAATGACGTGGGGTTCCCCCTAAATTCCATACCAGACCCTTCAGGTCTGGTATGGATTTTAAGGGGAACCCCGCGCCAAAAAAAAAAACCGGCGTGGGGTCCCCCCAAAAATCCATACCAGACCCTTATCCGAGCACGCAACCTGGCAGGCCGCAGGAAAAGAGGGGGGAGGAGAGTGCACCCCCCCTCCTGAAGCGTACCAGGCCGCATGCCCTCAACATTGGGAGGGTGCTTTGGGGTAGCCCCCCAAAACACCTTGTCCCCATGTTGATGAGGACAAGGGCATCATCCCCACAACCCTGGCCGGTGGTTGTGGGGGTCTGCGGGCAGGAGGCTTATCGGAATCTGGAAGCCCTCTTTAACAAGGGGACCCCCAGATCCCGGCCCCCCCCTGTGTGAAATGGTAAGGGGGTACTTACCCCTACCATTTCACTAAAAAACTGTCAAAAATGTTAAAAATGACAAGAGACAGTTTTTGACAATTCCTTTATTTAAATGCTTCTCCTTTCTTCTATCTTCCTTCATCTTCTTCTTCTTGTGGTTCTTCTGGCTCCTCTGGTTCTTCCTCCGGCGTTCTCGTCCAGCATCTCCTCAGCGGCATCTTCTATGTTCTTCTCCTCGGCCGCTTCGCACCCATGGCATGGGGGGAGGCTCCCGCTCTTCTCTTCATCTTCTTCTTCATCCTCTTCTCTTCTTCCTTCTTCTCTTCTTCATTTTCTTCTCCGAACCGCTCTGCACCCATGCTGGCATGGAGGGAGGCTCCCGCTGTGTGATGGAGTCTCCTCGTCTGACGGTTCTTTAATGATGGAGGGCGGGGCCACCCGGTGACCCCGCCCCCCTCTGACGCACAGTACTTGACGGGACTTCCCTGTGACGTCACGGGGAATGCCACAGGGAAGTCCCGTCATGTCCGGTGCGTCAGAGGGGGCTGGGTCACCGGGTGGCCCCGCCCCCCGTTATTTAAGAACCGTCAGACGAGGAGACTCAGTCACACAGCGGGAGCCTCCCTCCATGCCAGCATGGGTGCGGAGCGGCCCGGAGAAGAAAATGAAGAAGAGAAGAAGGAAGAAGAGAAGAGGATGAAGAAGAAGATGAAGAGAAGAGCGGGAGCCTCCCCCCATGCCATGGGTGCGAAGCGGCCGAGGAGAAGAACATAGAAGATGCCGCTGAGGAGATGCTGGACGAGAACGCCGGAGGAAGAACCAGAGGAGCCAGAAGAGCCACAAGAAGAAGAAGATGAAGGAAGATAGAAGAAAGAAGAAGCATTTAAATAAAGGAATTGTCAAAAACTGTCTCTTGTCATTTTTAACATGTTTGACAGTTTTTTTGTGAAATGGTAGGGGTAAGTACCCCCTTACCATTTCACACGGGGGGGCGGGATCTGGGGGTTCCCTTGTTAAAGGGGGCTTCCAGATTCCGATAAGCCCCCCGCCCGCAGACCCCCACAACCACCGGCCAGGGTTGTGGGGATGACGCCCTTGTCCTCATCAACATGGGGACAAGGTGTTTTGGGGGCTACCCCAAAGCACCCTCCCAATGTTGAGGGCATGTGGCCTGGTATGGTTCAGGAGGGGGGGCCGCACTCTCGTCCCCCCCTCTTTTCCTGCGGCCTGCCAGGTTGCGTGCTCGGATAAGGGTCTGGTCATTTTTTTTTTTAATTTTGGTTCGGGGTTTCCCTGTGTTGAATTCCCATGCCGTTTTTATCAATGAACTTCTATGTGTATTGTCGGCAATGCAATAGCCGCGGGTAGTTTTAAATGGAATTTTTCCTTCGAAATGTCATTTTTCTGTCAGACTGTTCTAAACACGGGAAACATACGCCCCTTTATAGGCATACTATAGACACCCCCCAGGTACGATATTTAAAGGGATATTACACTTTTATTGTTTGACCTTAAGCATTATTAAAATCACTGCTCCTGAAAAAACTGCCGTTTTTAAAACTTTTTTTGCATTAATCCATGTCCCCTGGGGCAGGACCCGGGTCCCCAAACACTTTTTATGACAATAACTTGCATATAAGCCTTTAAAATTAGCACTTTTGATTTCTCCCATAGACTTTTAAAGGGTGTTCTGCGGCATTCGAATTTGCCGCGAACACCCCAAATTGTTCGCTGTTTGGCGAACTTGCGAACAGCCAATGTTCGAGTCGAACATTGGTTCGACTCGAACTCGAAGCTCATCCCTACTCAGGAGAAGTCTGTTTATCCCACGTCATGTCTTGATTTTCTGGGGATACAAATTGACACTATTTTGATGGAATACCGTTTACTGCTGGACAAAATTGCAGAAATTATTGGATTTCGTATTAGCTAAAGATAAAGTAAGACTGGGGATACTGTAATCGTTATTCGGATTGCTGGCTTTTGCTTCTCAAGTGATGCCCATTGGTAGGATTTTTTCCAAATGACTTAATAGAGCTATATCGGGGTTGTCTTCTCCATATCATTTTTTCAGGATTACTAAGGATATCAAGGATGATTTAATTGTTTGGCATACATTTTTACGCACTTATAATGGTTGTTCCCTTTGGCAATCTCCATTTTGTTCTGCATCAGCACCTAATTTACATACTGATGCAGCTGGTCATTGGTTGGCAGAGGTATGGCCGGATAGGTGGAAAGCAGCGGGTTTAACTTCTAATATTGTTCTTTTGGAAATCTTTTCAGTTTTGGTTGCTTTGGAACTTTGGGGCATCCATTTTGTTAATAGAAGCATTCTGCTTCATTCAGATAACAGAGGGGTAGTCTTTGCTATTAACTGTTTGTCATCTAGATCATTACCAATTATTACTATCTTACTGCACATTGTTTTTAAATGTTTGTCCTTTAATATCTTGATTAAAGCACAATATATGCTTGGTGTTGAGAATTTAATAGCAGATCATTTGTCCTGTTTACAGATTTCAGAATTCCAGAAATTAGTTTTGGACGCCTTCTACACTTATGTGACCTAGTGTAAATCCTATCCTTCATGTGATCAGGAATTTAGTTGCTCCTACCATGTGGGCATTATACAAGGCAGCGTGGTCATTATGGTATTCCTTTCTGATATCGTCAGGGGGGCTACAACGAGCTTCATTCTCGGAAGGCTTGGTTTTGTCTTTCCTTAACTATCTTATGTATTGTTCTTATTCTTATACTGTCTGCACAGGACCGGCCCGCTTACTCCATCCATCTCCCCTGTCCTCAGGCTCCGAGGAGCCTCTCATACGCTCCTCTCTCTGAATCCACCGCACGCACATGCACTCCAGTCGACGCCTCCCCCTGTGACCGGGAAACCAGAATTGATGTTAAAGCACTGCCCACTGTCCTCTCCTCTGGTGTTCTCCTGTCCCAGTGGACTCCACCCCCATAGTACCGCCCACTGTCCTCTGGTCCCCGCCTCGCAGTCACAGCCAATCTAGCCACTACTAATAGCATACTGACGAATTCTACTAGAGTGGGAGTGTGTGCGGCGCACAGCTTGCACCCTGCACATGCCCTAGACACGTGCAAATCAGCTTCCCAGCCTGCAATCAGCTGATTGCAGGCTGGGAAGCCTCCCATAGACTGCCGCATGTCTGGCGCCCCGTCACTCTTAAAGTGACATTTTTTTTTTCTTTTAGCTGGGGGGGCGGCGCCCAAGCGCCCCTATGGACGGGCCACCACTGGTTTGCACTATTGAAGAAAATGGCCAGAAAGAAAAGCCCATTGGAGAACCTTGGAGACAGCTAAAAGAAACACAAGCAGTAAATCAAATAAAATATTAGTTCATTTAAAAAAAGAAAAATGTATTTAAAAAATGTTTTACACATTTTCTGGCATATCAATGGCCCCCCTACCCACAAAGTACTCCAGATATTTTTGTCTGACTTTGGGGGGGCAAGCCAGGACGGCCAGCTTCAAGTGCCATCAGGGTTGATTGATCTGGAAATCCGGGCCTCAGGCCCAACTGAGGCCACATAGCTCGTAGCATTTTTATGTAGAAAATTGTGCAGAATGCAGCAGGCAAGCACAATACGGTTGAGTTTATATTCCGCCGTGTGGATTGGTGTTAGAAATAGGCAGAACCGGCTGGCCATTATGCTGAAAGCATTCTCCACCACTCTTCCGGCTCTGGCCAGCTGGTAGTTAAAAACCCACTGGTCCGGGGTGAGGGTCCTCATGGGGAACGGCCGCATCAGATGTTCTCCTTGCCCAAACGCTTCATCAGCGACGTAAACAAATGGAAGACCACCCACATTGTCTTCCGCAGGTGGCAAGCCCAAGCCACCATTCTGGAGCTGTCTGTAGAACTCCATCATCTGACATCAGGCCATTCTTCCCTGCGTCCACATACAAAAACTTGTATGTCGTCGACACCACCGCCAACATCACTATACTATTAAACTCCTTGTAATTATAATATTATGACCCCGAGTTGGGGGGGTGAGACGATGTGGACGTGTTTCCCATCGATTTCAACTCTGCAGTTAGGAAAGTCCCACCGCTGGGCAAAGTGGGAGGCCACAGTCTGCCATTTCTGTGTGGTTGAAGGAAACTGTGGAGTCAAACAAGAAAAACAAAAATTAGTACTTTTGCACATAAACATTGCAAGCAGATTAGACATAAACATTCTTGGCCAACATTAGTATAACATTTATTTAAAGGAGTATTTAAAAACAAAATTATAAGGTCCACTTATCAGATTCCTCACCCCCTCTGATGGCACATTGTAAACATTTTAGGGGGGATATGTTTTGGACAGGTAACCCTCTCCACTTCATTGAGAGCTGAATGCATAAATAATGTGTGTTACTTTGGCCAGCCCCTCCTTACTTACACTATTGGCAGCCCACTGGACAGGTAAGAAGTGTCATAATACAAAAATATGAATACACACTGTTCAAATTGAAGCACATTTTTACATTCTGCAATCACCCATCAAGATAATAGGAGAACAAAACTTTAAACAGTACCATTTGAAAGTATTCAGGCAGGCCCTTGCATTACATGCTTTGGTGAATTCATCCATAAATATGAACACAAAAGAGGTAGGTATAGTGTGTATGGGTTTGGTTAAGTCAGCAGATAGAGGATTGGTATCAGCTGACTTAGTGCTTAGGGGGGAGGGTTACAAATGAGTTTGGGCCCAAAAAAAGAAAAACTCTTGCACTCTGAATTTAAGGACACAAAGGGGGTGTTTCGGTGCAAGCACTACAATGGAGCTGACAAAATACATTGTGACTAGGCTAGGTGTGTATGGGCCCAGGATAGCATGCTGGGAAGGTTAGTGAAGGCAAATATGCATGAAGGACAAAAAAGGAAGTTTAAAAGCTTCAAGCATGCATGACAAAGAGGACATTCACAGCATATTACAATCATGGTAATTAGGGAATGATGAAATAAATACAATACATTAGCAAACATTAAAAACACAGTATGTGATGTTAAAGGAGAAAACTTACCTTAATATAGTCCTTCTGCAGGACCTGTATGATGGCAGAATAGGTCTCTGAAATAATAATTCCCAGAGCCTGGGGGAAATGCCTGTCGAGAACTTGATGTCGGACTTCTCCCCATTGCCAAGTACCACAAGGTGGCAACTAGCCTTTTTTCCGGAGTGATGGCTTGCCGCATACAGGTGTCCTGCTTGGTAATATAGGGGGACAGCAAAGCCAACAGATGATGAAAAACGGGGTCCGTCATCTGGAGATAATTCCTGAAATCATCAGGATTTTTCTCCTAGATCTCCCGCAACAAAGGCATGTGCGAGAATTGGTCACGGCTGAGCAACCAATTCTTCGTCCATGAACTCCTCCCCGCCCTGTTAATGGACTGGGCTTGAGTCAAAGTAAGAACCCCAACACCAATCCCCTGCATAACACGAACTCTATAAGGAGTATGTAACCACAACATGGCTTCAAAACGGTCGGCTGGTCAGAACAAACTAACAGAACGCACTGAAAAAGCAGAAAGGCCTGAGAGGAGTGAGCTGAAAATCAGAAACAAGCGGACAAGAACGCACTGAAAAACAGAAGCGAACTATTAAATAGAACGCACTGAAAACAGATACGAACTGACTACATGCACTGAAAAACAGATACAAACCCATAAGCACAAACTGAAGAGCAGTAACGAACTGAAAAGCACGAGGCTGAAAAGCGCAAATCGTCTTTCACCAAACTTCTACTAACACAAGATGAACACGAGATTAGCAGAAGGAGCCCAAAGGGTGGCGCACTTGGTATTGAACTTCCTTTTTATAGTCCCGTCGTACGTGTTGTACGTCAGCGCATTCTTGGCGATCGGAATTACCGACAACATTTGTGTGACCGTGTGTATGCAAGACAAGTTTGAGCCAACATTCGTCGGAAATAAATCCACGGTTTGGTTTGTCGGAAATTCCGATCGTCTGTACGCGGCATTATTATGCCTATACAGTGTGTTATTAATAGACAGCTTTGTGTAAAAAAATATTTCCAAAATGTGGTAATTTTGTGGGTGTTTCTCCTGTTGTGACACTTCAGAGACGCAAAAATATTATGTTGTTTTGGGGTCTAATTGTAAGTATGCCTATGCTGTGTGTGAGAAATAACTTCAATTTCTTAATTTTCCAGAAAAGTGTGATAAACATTTAAACAAAAACTCACCATGCCTCATGACTAATTACCTTGGACTGTAAACTTTCCAGAAAGGGATCATTTTTGTGGTATTTGTACTGTCCTGGCATTTTATGTCCTCAAGAATTGAGATAGGCAGTCAGTACATCAGGACTGATCGATTTTCAAATCCATATATACCATACTTTGTAGGCTCTATAAGCATAATACAGACTAAATAATATACACATTTTTTTTTAACCGCTTGCCGACCAGCCGCTGAAGTATAAGGCGGGTTGGCGTGGCTGTGCAAATCACCGTAGCTATACATTGGCTCTTTAAGACGCTATAGCAGGTGCGCGCGCGCCCTCAGCCTGTCCCCGGAGCTGATTCGTGTGACTGGCAGGTGCGATGTCCGCTGGGCACCCGCGTTCGCTCCTGACAGAACCAGAACGGGGATCTGTGTGGGTAAACACACAAATCCCGGTACTGTCAGGGGAGTAGAGACAGGTGGTGTGTTCCTACTAAGTAGGAACAACGATATGTCTCCTCCCCCAGTCAGTCACATCCCCCCACAGTTAGAAATACACCTAGGTAACACACTTAACCCCTTGATCGCCCCTAGTGTTAACCCCTTCCCTGCCAGTGACATTTATACAGTAATCAGTGGGTATTATTAGCTCTGATCACTGTATAAATGTCAATGGTCCCAAAAAAAGTGTCAAAAGTGTCCGATCTGTCGGCCGCAATGTCGCAGCCCCGATAGAAATCGCCGCCATTACTAGTAAAAACAAAATAATAATAAAAATGACATAAATCTATCCCCTATTTTGTAGACGCTATAACTTTTGCGCAAACCAATCAATATATAAAGGAAAGAAAACGCGCTGAAAAGATGTGTCCTTGAATGCACCAATGAAAAAGCAGCAGCATAAAGTGCGATAACACAAAAGTCCAAAATAAAATAAAGAAGCTGCACTAAACAGGATTGAAGTATGCCCAAAAAATTACGAATATCCAAATGGAAGCACTTAAAATCTTGCAATCACCATAGTGTGCACACACAAACAAGGTAAAGTGCCCGACCACCATAGCTGTAGATTAGACTTACCAGACGGCAAGCTTTAAAGGCGGATGGCTATCAACCCAGCCCGGGCCTCTAATCAATATATGCTTATTGCGATTTTTTTACCAAAAATATGTAGAAGAATACATATCGGCCTAAACTGATGAATAAAAATAGTTGTTTTATATATTTTTTGGGGGGGATATTTATTATAGCAAAAAGTACAAAATGTGTTTTTTTCAAAATTGGCGCTCTTTTTGTTTATAGTGCACAAAATAAAAACCGCAGAGGTGATCAAATGCCACCAAAAGAAAGCTCTATTTGTGGGAAAAAAAGGATATCAATTTTGTTTGGGTACAATGTCGTACGACCGCGCAATTGTCAGTTAAAGTGATACAGTGCCGTATCGCTAAAAATGGCCTGGTCAGGAAGGGGGCAAATCCTTCCGGGGCTGAAGTGGTTAAACCAATGAAATGTTGCAGAATACATTTTGGCTCAAATGTACGAAGAAAGATTATTTATTTGCAAAGTTTTGTAACAAAAACTAAGAATTTTTTTTTCTTTTTCAAACTGTTAATTTTTTTCCCTTTATATAGTAAAAAGTAAAAAAACAAGTGGTGATAAAATACTGCCAAAAGAAAGCTCTTTCTTTCTCAAGAAATTAGATAAAATTAATTTGGGTATAGCGTTGCAAGTAATTGTCATTCAAAGTGTGACAGCACTAAAAAATGAAAATGTCCTGAACAGGAAGGGAGTTTAAAATACCCGTCTACAAGTGGTAAAGGTGCAACTGTTATTTCAAGTATATTTTTTCCAGCAAAGTAAATTTAGCCACTTAAAGGAGAAGTATGGGAATGCAAAAATAGGTAGTACATGCTACCATCATACCTGCATTGCATTTCTTTCTTTCCCCAGTCCTTTAGTTTTTGCAGAATAGTCTTTTGAAGCTCCCAGAATCAGCCTCTAACGGTTCTTTCTCAGTTCAAAAGATTCCAAGGGGGTGGAAACATCTCCAAAATCCAGCTTCTCCTTCACTCCCTCCCTCTGGAGGGCATGTGGGTGTGATTGGTGAAGAGATGTACACCCAGGCTGCTATCTAGAATGAGCACATTCTTTACATACCTCTGTTTCAATGGCAGCGTGTCCCCAGCTAAAACCCAGAAGCAGAGACAGTGTGATACAAGCAGTGAAATCCTCACCTTTCCCTGGCTATTATCTGCAAGCTCTCCTCTCTCCTGGGCATTGATGTTCCTGTGTCCTCCGAATTCCCCCCTCCCTCCCCTCACTCATTCAAAGTCTGTATCAGCACAAGTGAGTCTGCAATCATGGGCACAGGTGAGTCTGCATTTGATGGGCACAGTGAGGCTGCATTGATGGGCACAGGGAGGTGCATTGATGGGCACAGTGAGGCTGCATTGATGGGCACATTGAGGCGCATTGATGGGCACAGTGAGGCTGCAAAGATGGGCACAATGACTCTGCAATGATGGGCACAGTGAGTCTGCAATGATGGGCACAGTGAGGTTGCATTGATGGGCACAGTGAGGTTGCATTGATGGGCACAGTGAGGCTGCAATGATGGGCACAGTGAGTCTGCAATGATGGGCACAGTGAGTCTGCAATGATGGGCACAGTGAGGCTGCGTTGATGGGCACAGTGAGTCTGCAATGATGGGCACAGTGAGTCTGCAATGATGGGCACAGTGAGTCTGCAATGATGGGCACAGTGAGGCTGCATTGATGGGCACAGTGAGGCTGCGTTGATGGGCACAGTGAGTCTGCAATGATAGGCACAGTGAGTCTACAATGATGGGCACAGTGAGGCTGTGTTGATGGGCACAGTGAGGCTGCGTTGATGGGATTAGTGAGGCTGCAAAGATGGGTACAGTGAGTCTGCAAAGATGGGCATAGTGAGGTTGCATTGATGGGCACAGTGAGTCTGCAATGATGGGCACAGTGAGTCTGCAATGATGGGCACAGTGAGTCTGCAATGATGGGCACAGTGAGTATACTTTGATGGGCACATTGAGTCTGCATTTTTCCATTATCACTCATTGTGGTGGTTTTATTTTGTTAGTATAGCATACAGGTTAAATTATGTTGTTGTTACATCTGTTCTATATTTATTTGTTTAATGCATGTGAATTTCGGAGGTGTGCTCGTGAACTGGTACTTTATATTAAATGTTTCACTTTATTTGTTAAAGAAGGGGTACATAATGTGTGTGTGTATATATATATATATATATATATATATATATATATGTGTGTGTATTTATTTATTTATACACACACACTTTTTTATTTTTGAGGTGGGGAGGGGGTGGGGGGAATCTTGGGTGAGTTCGCATACGTTTTGACCCCTGGTTATTTCATAAATTGGGTTGTAGTGCTGCCCGGCAAATCTGGACATTAATACACAATGGGAATTTACCGCTGAGTACTTTTGCCTCCCAAGGATCTACCATTCATATAAATTTGGCCTCTTTCTACAACTCATACTTAGGCTCCATGCACACTAGGAGCAGAAAAAAAGTCAGCGTTTTAGCTGGAAAAATGTGGCATAAAAGATGCGAATTGAGAGCATTGTACAAAGCTTAGACGAGTTTATGAGGGTTTATGAGCGTTTGAATTTACAGGCGTTTTGCAATTAACAACACTCCCCTCTGCAAAAGCAAATAAAAAAAAACAAAACATTGAAACTTGACGTTTACAAGAGATAACAGGAGTTTAGGGGTGATTGACGTTTTTACAGCACCTAAACTTCTCCAGAAAACACGATCGAGAAGGTTTTTTTTCCTGCCTCTGAACATCCCTGTCAGAAAATGCCTGTAGTCATCATAATGCGCAAAAACCCATAGAATACAATAGAAGTGCTTCTACAGGCAGGTGAAAAAAACGGCAAACGCCTGAGAATCAACGTTTTTTTTTCCAATGTGCATGGAACCTTAGAGTCGGTGAAATAAAAGAAACCTTCCTGCACATTTTCTTCCAAACAAAAGGTGGAAATAGTGCTGATATTTTACGCTTTGAAGTGATGCAGATCAAATAAAGTACCAAAGTAAATACGTTGAGAGTAGAAAGATTACAGCATAGCTTAGATTGCAGAGAATGAACAAAGGACTGTGCATGGGGAAATAAATCCATCGTCTTCATTGTACAATATATAAACTACACTGGATTGTTTGATATATTTAGTAGATAGTGAAGTCTGCAATTCACAATATTTTATATAAAAGAGCTTTTAATAATACATCTGATAATTATAAGGGAACGACTTTCCTTAACCCCTTTGCGCCTAAGTAAAACAAATCCTAATGCCTAAGCCCAATTTTGCAACTTTGACATATGTTAGTAAAATTGTACATATCATCACAACTACTTTGTGCATCCAGGTGGATTACACCTTGTTTTTTCAGGACACATTGGGCTTTCATTCTGCGGTAAATGATAATGAATATCTCCTGATTTCTTTTATTATCTAAGGAAAACTGGCCCAAAATAGTAAAAAAAAAAAAAGTTTTTTAAATGTAGCTATATATTTCTTACTACTACCATAACTTACTACCAAAGAACAACCAAAAAACAAATTCTCCCACTCCTGACGATCACAGCGATATCACTTATATGTGTGTTAGTTGTTGTATGTACCCATAGTACAGCCCAGAAACAATAGTGCGCATTTAGCTGGGTGCGCTCCCAGTACAAAGGGAGGTACGCAAATATGCGACCCCACGGCAAGAAACCCAGTCCAGTGGGGCCGCATATTTGTGTTACGTCTGCGCCAAGAGGTTAAATAAGAATAAACATGGGGATTTTCAAGTAAAATTTTTTATTTTGTGGCTTGTTTTCTTGATATTTCCCTTCCCCCTCTGCCAAAAAAACAGCTTGAAAAAGCGAGGGGAGAGTGGTGGCGAGTGAACCACAACATTTCTTTAACCAGGTTAATACAAGCCAATTTCCAGGGGGCAGGAAGGACTTCCCCATCGTGTGACTGTGATTGACCTTCCCACCTGCTTGCAATCATTACTAGTGACGGGGAGCTGTCTGACAGCTAAATCATTGTACTGAGAGTGTGCAATGAACTTGTTCTCAGAACAGAAACTTTGGCCACCCATGGACGCATATGTGCAGCACATGGGTGTTAAAGGCCACCCTCTTTGGCGGGACACATATGCAAGAGGTTAAATGAAATAAAGCTAAAGGCAGATAATTGAGGTAAGAATGAATACTGTCCACATGGTTTGAATTTCAACTTATTCCTGCTAAATTGGCCAAAATTTGAGCTGCAGATGGCCCTGTCAGTACAATTGGTTCTATGGAGATGCAATATCGAAAAGAGCAAGGGGAGTGGCGATAGGATTGGCTAAAGGGGTACAGTTTAAATTAGGAGATATGATGCAGGACCCAGGAGGGAGATTTCTATTCATCAGAGGAATACTTGGAGAAATAGAATGCACCCTCGCCAACATATACGCCCCTAACAAAAACCCAGTAAGGTTTCTGAAGGACATATTGGAGAAATTAATGGATTTTAGGAAGGGGGAACTTATAGTAATGGGTGACCTCAAAATGTGCTTAGAACCAGAGATCGATAGTACGTCCGGGGCACAGGGGACGAATAACGGACAGATGAGGAAGATAAAACAGGAACTACATAAAAATCAATTGGTAGACATTTGGAGGGTCATGAATGGTAAAACACGAGATTATACGTTTTACTCCCCTGTGCACCGGACGTACTCTAGGATTGATTACATCTTAGTAGACCATAGACTTTTAGACAGGATAGTAGGCTCAAAAATAGGAATAATCACAATATCAGACCATGCCCCTATTGAGATGGAGATGCAGATATACAGGGCTCAAGGGAGGCAATCACTGTGGAGAATAAATGAAGACCTACTGCAAAACTAAGATATCTCCAAAAAAATAGAGAGAGAGCTAAAATATTATTTTGCAACAAATGAAACAGGAGATACATCGGGATCGGTGACATAGGAAGCACATAAAGCCTACATAAGGGGAATAATAATAAAAGAGGGAGCAAGGAGAAAGAAGGAAAGGAAAAATAGGATGGGAAATGTTATAAAAGAAATTTTTAACTTAGAAAAAGAACATAAAAAACACAGAGGACACCAAACAACATACCTTGCACTGATAAATAAACGGGATGAACTAAAAAAGTTGATGGAACAAGAAACAAAGGAAAAATTTAACCAAATAGCTAAAGAAAGATATGTGTGGGGAAATAAGGCGGGAAAACATCTAGCCAGAATGCTCAGGAAAAAAAAAAGCCCTAAACTTTATAGGAAAGATACAGGATAAACATGGGAAGATGGTTTTTGAAACCAAAGAGATTGGTGAAGTATTTAAAAACTACTATAGTGAACTATATACGGAGGAGATGAATGGAGACCAGATAAGTGAGGAAAATAAAAAACAGGAAGATAGAGGGGGGGCTATATATGTATACGGTTTCTTTTTTTTCTCACTTAGATATGTGAAACAGAGAGATTTATAAATAAGTATAAAATTTTAGAGAAGGGGAACTAAGGGCTGAGCCTCATCAGGTGAGGTTAGGTTTTATATAATTATTTTCTTGTAAACCCCTGTTGTGTCCCTCCGTTGAAAACAAAATAGATACGCCACAGTGATGAAGAGATGAGAAGAGACATATATGAGCGAGAAAGCTGAATTAGTCTCTCTAGAAATTTTCTGAAGTGGCAAAAAAAGAAAAAAAAACAAAAAGAAGAAAAGAGAAAAAAAAGAAAAAAAAAATGAAATAAAGCTAAAGGCAGATAATTGAGGTAAGAATGAATACTGTCCACATGGTTTGAATTTCAACTTATTCCTGCTAAATTGGCCCTGTCAGTACCACCTGACTCTTACAAATGGCAATTTAAAAATAAAAACAGCTGGGTGGAACATTTCATGCCAATCAGATGCACTTCCTGTTGGGGTATTCAGACAGCTGTGGGTGCCAGCTGTCTGAATACAATAGCCGACAGGGAAGATTTTTTTCTAATCCATGCTGTGGATTTAAAAAAATCTACTAAATTTATCTTGTTTATCCCATTAGCTGAATGAAAGAAATCTGGCATGTATGGCTCGCGCTAGACCCAAACTTTTCTAAGCCTACTTACAGAGTAGAGCTAGCATCATGCCATAGCAGTTAGGATTTCTGCAGCAGGTCCCTGAGATAAAATTACCTGGTCTGAGTCTTTCCACACTCACCAGACTCTGCTGTGGTCTACTACTCTGCTATGGAGTCCACAAACTCCTTCTTCAGTCAATGACATAAAAAGCAAATAACTATGGAAGAAGTAATGAAGATTTGCATGAGCCAATGCTGAAAAAGAAACAGGAAATTCCTGTGTGACCAACTAATGTAGTAACACATCTCACAGTCTAATTAAATTTAAAGCTGTAATTATCAAACATCATCTGCAGCACCACCTGGTGGTAAAATCTTGTGGTGTGGTATATTAGTGTACTTTTATGCTAGGACATCAGACTGTCAAGCAGTGGCAGCCTGACCATTAGGGGGGGCCCGAGCACCGCCCCCTCTATCCACGGCCACCACCCCCTCCACCTTCTAGCGATGCTCTATCCATCGCCGCCGCCACCCCTTATTCATGCGTCCGGTCCCTTTCAGGATGCCGGGCGCCTGAATTACAGCAGCAGGGTGTTTTTTTGAAGCACCTGATTAGAGCCAGAGGTTCTAATAGGCTTCAAAATAGGGTGGGCTCATGGCGCAGAGCATTACGCTATGAGCCCACCCAGGTGTTACAACAGCGAATGAATATTTGCTGTTGCAACACTGATTCTCCTCCTGACCAATCGGGAAGTGGGTCTGATGCCCGTCACCTGATTAGCTGAAAGGATAGGCGATTCTATTGGATGCCTAGGAGGAGGGGAGTAGACACACGGCAGAAGCGAGTAGGAGGGAGGAGGAGAAGACACAGGAGCCGCTACCCGATGCCCGCCGCAGCCTGATGTCCGCCGATGCCCCGATCCCCGCCGCTCCTTGATATCCGCCGATGCCAGCCGCCTAGATGGGGTAAGTGGACCAACCGGCAGACAGTGAGCGAGGGGGGGTTGTTTGCTGCTTCCCCAAACAAAAAACTATGAGCCGCCACTGCTGTCAAGTCTGCAAGTTAGTTCCAGGTTGGAAACTGTATAGAGCCCTCTGTGACACTACAGGCAGAAATCCCAAGTAGTCTCAGTATTTATTGGAAATCTATTTTAAAACCCTTTATCAATTATTATGTTTAGTTTAAATTGCCCAGGTTTGTGACAGGGTTACTAGTCTTTGTTTAGGTAATATTACTAAACTATTTTTCTATTGTGATGTGTAATTATTATTTTGCCAACATGAAACTATAATTTATACATTGGGGCATAGCTACCCTATTCTGTTGCATTTCTACTTTGAGTCAAAGATCTCCCAAAGTAAATACATTTTTAACCATATCTTAGAATAATATCTATTCATTTCTTCAATGCCTGACTTGCATTTGCTGTCATGATGCTGTCATGATGCAATACTATAGGTGAGAATAAAAAAAAAATAGCATTATCACATATTTGTAGTTAGCAAAATACCCTAGAGAGAAATACATATGATGGATTATGACCTTGAAAGATGTGAAATTCATTGTTTCTGTTTGTTGTGATGCATACCCTTTAAAATAAAGAATTATAAAAAAAATAAATACATACACAGCCCACCAAGATAAATCACTTAAAAATGGTTAATAACTAAGGACAATACATTTAATAATAAAATTCAAAAGACATAACTGAATTTACACGACAAAGATGAGCGCCTGATTTTCATTTTATTTGTGATGATTGCTTCCCCTTTTTCATTCAGCTCAGAAATTATTATTTAAAGCGAATTCAGAGATAAATATTTGTAAATTGATAATGAGAGGAAGATTAATATTTTTTAAACATGTTGAAAACAACTTTAGACAGGCTTTCAAACAAATATTATATAAAATATGAATAATGGAAATTATACCATTATCAGCTGCTTCCAGTATGGGCCAATTCTGATACTTCTCTCATGCGTATAAAAATCTGAATTTTTTTGCTATAAAATGACTTAGCACCCCAAACATAATATATTTTTAAGCAGAGACCTTGGAGAATAAAAGGGTTGTTGCAATTTTTTTATTTTGTACAATATTTTTGCCGTATTTCTGTTCATCAAATTTTTAGGAAAAAATACAGTTTTAGTGCACACAATATAATGCCCAACTTTTTTGCAAAACATAAAAGATGATGTTACACTGAGTAAATAGATACCAAACAGGTCACACTTAAAAAAAGGTACCTAAAAATCTCCATAGGCGCCACTTTAAAAGCCTCTACAGGTTACCAGTTTAGAGTTAAACAGATCTGGCACTGGAATTATTGCTCTTGCACTGACTTTACAGCGATACTTCACAGGTGTGGTGTGATCACCGATTGCATATGCATGTGTACCTACCTGTGAATGTGTACCTGTGTACCTACGTGCACATTCACCTTTGCTCTTTATCTTTTTTATTTGCTTATTTTGTTTCATTTTTTTTTTGCACTGTTTGTTTAATTTTGTTTTTTCTTTTGTTTTTTTATTAATGTTAGTGCTATTACAAGAGATGAACAACAACCTTTGTGATAGCATGGGCAGTCACAGGTACTCTTTACTGAGAGATCTAGGGTTTATTAGACCCCATGTGTCTCCTCTGCCCTCCATTGCATCTGAATGAAATTGATCAGAGGCTTTCAAAAGTTAACGGCAAAAAAACAGCAAGCAAATAAACCGAAAATAAATCCATGTCGCCTATGGTGACTAAATCCTTGTTGCCTCCGGTTTCTGACATCATAGAGGGGAAGGAACAATGCTTTCACTCTGTCTTGCGTATTGGATGCGTCTGGTTGTATTTTTACTGGGCTCCCCACTGGGACAAGAGAGGACGATAAGGATAGTGGCAGGAGAGGGGAGCCCCTTGTGCCACCTGTAAAAGTGGTCCAGCGGCTATATTGTCCTATTGTAGGAAATCGGTGTTCCTAAATAAATGATACCACGATCATTGCTGTAGCTGTAGCGAGTACAGAGATATCGTCCCTCTTATTCAAGGACGTATGCGTATGTCCTAAGAACAAGAAGAGCTTAAAGGTATTCATTAACACCTATGATATCATACTATTTAATGTGGACCTGAAATCAAAAAGTGAAGATTTGCTTTTATGTTTGGAACACTTATAATTGTGCATAGGCAATACCCTGAAAAAATATAGCAGTGCACTTCCTGGTAAATGACAGTGCCTAGGCACTCCTTTGTCTATAGTTTTTAAAGTTTTATATTTGTAATGTGAGATATAAGACTCTCCACCTCTCACTGCTAGTATCGTGACATTATGAGTAGGTTTATGTGATATTAGTACTGTTCTGCTCACTGTTCTCATTGCTGGAGGCTCTGACATGAGGAAAAAACGGAAAATTTATATCAGATACTTACCGTAATTTTCCTTTCCTGATGGACTCCATGGCAGCCTACGTATGGGTTAATCTCGCCTCTCATACTTCATAGGACCCCACTCCCATAAATCTTTGCATCTAGACAGAGATCTAGACTTAGCCTACTCCAGCAAATGGGAGGGAACTCCTGCTGCCATGGAGTCCATCAGGAAAGGAAAATTACGGTAAGTATTTGATATAAATTTTCCGTTTTCCTGACAGACTCCATGGCAG
This sequence comes from Lithobates clamitans, assembly GCA_037952925.1. Classification (NCBI taxonomy): domain Eukaryota; kingdom Metazoa; phylum Chordata; class Amphibia; order Anura; family Ranidae; genus Lithobates; species Lithobates clamitans. The sequence continues at coordinate 835,990 of JBBGZY010001140.1, forward strand.
CCTACGTATGGGAAATAACTAGCTATACACACCCGGGTGGGCAATTGCTGGTTAAAGAAAAAAAGGTTTAATTGGCACCATCAACAGATAATATTTGCAAACCAAAATTAACCGATGACAAGGAAGCCGGTTCTACACAATAGTGCGTCATAAAAGTGTTAATTGATGACCATGAGGCCGCTTTACAGATTACTTCCGGAGATACATGCCGGGATGCTGCCCACGATGTAGAAACGCTCCTGGTAGAATGAGCGGTCACTGCCTCTGGAGGAGCCAAACCCTTAGACTTATAAGCCCACTGAATGGCCTGAACAATCCATGCTGCTTTCCCCTGCTTTTACTGTGGAAAAGAACAAACAGGTGATCAGATTGGCGAAAAGAAGCTGTGGCTTCTAAGTATTGCTTTAGAACCTCTCCGACATCTAGAGGATGAATATTAGAGTCCTCAGAAGACCTGAACGTAGGAAGAACAATTTCCTGATTTTCATGGAAGACACTTGTTACTTTGGGATTTGAACGTAACATAAGAATCAGGACCACTCGATCAGGGAAAAAAAGTAAGGAATGGTTCTTTGAATCCTAAGGAACCAATTTCGGAAACCCTCTTAGCCGATGTTATGGCTACTAAAAAAAACACTTTGAGGGAAAGTTCCTTAATAGATGACTGGTCCACATGTCGTATTTCTCTTCCTGCGAAGAAGTCCAAGACAAGAGGAAGATCCCATTTAGAAAATCTTGGTTTTCTTTGAGGTGAAGTCTTATTGCTCCCCTGAAGAACTGCCTAGTAAGGGGGTGTCTGGCCCATGATACACCTGTGAAGGCGGAGATTGCAGAAACTTGGACTCGAAAGGAGCTAACTGATAAAGACAGATCCAGGCCTGTTTGCAGAAAACCCAGAATATCCTCTATCCTTGGGCCGATACAGGAACCATTAGTGGAGGCCACATAGTCCGCAAACTTTGACCAAATTCTTTGATAGACTCTGTTGGTGCCTGCTCTTCTGGCATTCAACAATGTAGCAATCGCTGAACTTGGACATCCTAGCGCTTCCAGCCTTCCCCTCTTAACCACGAAGCCATCAGATGGAGATGAGATGGGCATGGGTGAAGAGACGTTCCTTGCGACAGGAGATCTGGTCTGGACATGAGAGGGACCGGATCCTGGTAACTGAGCTGAACCAGGAGAGGAAACCATGGCCTGTTGGGCCAGAAAGGAACAATTGCCACTACTTCGACTTCTTCTCACCTGAGCCTCGATAGAAATCGGAGAATGACTGGTACCGGGGGAAAGGCATAGGCCTTGTGGAATCTCCACTGGTCCGTCAGGGCATCCACTCCGAAGGTCAGGGGACAACGACACCTCGTGTAATATTTCTGCAGTTTGAAGTTGCAAGGGGATGCAAACAGATCTACTTCCGGCATCGCTCCCAGAGACAAGACCCAGTTGAACACTTCGGTGTGGAGAGACCATTCGTTGTTGTCCAGGGTGACCCTTGAAAGGAAGTCTGCCTGGACATTCTGAATTCCGGGTAGATAAACATCCGATAAATTTGTCAAGTTCGCCTGGGCCCAGGACATGATCGGACTTACTTCTTTCAGTAAAGAGAGACTGCAGGTGCCCCCCTGCCTCTTGATGTAAGACACTGCAGTCGTATTGTCCAGTTTCAAAAAGGCTTGAAGTGCACGGAAGGCAGCTCGAAGCTCCAGAATATTTGAGACTATCCCTTGGGATGGGAAGTCCCATTTGCCTTGGGCTACCTCCGTCAGACAGAGAGCGCCCCAACCTCTGTTGCTTGCATCCATTGTCACCGTGATCCAGGAGACAGGTGCTATGGAATGGCAATTGAGAAGATTCTTCCGTTGCAGCCACCAGGGGAGGCTCTCCCGCATGGAGGTGGTTACCCGTACAAGATGGTCTCGAGACCCTGGATCCCACTGTTGGAGAAACCCCTTCTGAAAGGGCCACATCTTCCATTGCGCCCACCTCACCATGGGGGCTGTGGCTACCATGGTGCCGATTATCTTTAGACATTGCGAGGCTCTGAGAAGAGATGATGACATTGCTAGACGAATTCTTTCCCGAATCACCGGAACTTTCTCCAGAGGCAGAGAGATGGTGCTCTCCACCGTGTTAAATTGGGCTCCAAGGAATATTAGAGACTGCGTTGGATCTAGATGACTTTTCTCCTTGTTCAACAGCCAACCGAACTCTGTTAGGGTAGAGATGACCTGATCTCGATGTGCCAACAGCTGATCCCTGTCTTGTGAAAGCAGAAGTAGGTCGTCCAAATAATGGTGTAACCAGATACCTTTGACCCTGATTAACGCTACCACAGCCAATAAGAGTTTCGAAAACACTGGAGGCGATGTTGTAAGCCCGAATGGGAGACATGTGAATTGGAGATGCCTCTGATCTACTGCGAATCGGAGATACACCTGGAAATCCCTTGCAATCGGCACATGAAAGTAGGCATCTTTCAGGTCTATGGAGACAAGCCAATCTCCCGGTTGTATCGTCTGGCGTATTGTTAGCAGAGTCTCCATCTTGAATTTTTCCTTCTTGATGAAGGAGTTCAGATATGTCAAGTCGATTACAGTCCTCCAGGACCCATTCTTTTTGAGGACCATGAAAAGGGGGGAGTACACCCCTAGAAACCTTTCTTCTGTTGGTACTTGAATGGCGGCCCCCTGGGCTACTAGTGAATCTGTATATGACAGAAGAACCTGTTTCTTCTCTTCTAAGTGTGGAAGAGCTGTAGGAACAAACTGGTGTGTGGGTGGACTGCTGAACACCCAAGTATGACCCGAAGAGACCGTTTTGACGGTCCAGAAATCCCAAATCGAGGCTGCCCAGACGTGCTGAAAACGGAGTAAACGAGCCCCGACTCGCTCCGTCTGGACAGGCTCTATATCAAAAGGACTTTGCAGCTTCACGTCCCCCAGAAGAGGCTGACTTTGAGGACTTCTGCCCTGAAGGTTGATTTCTCCTCCAGTTTTTTCTGAAATCACGGCCAGGTCTGTAGCGACGTGCATCCCTCGCACGCTCCTGATCTTGTCTGGGATTAGTTTTTTCTCTGACCAAAAAGACGGCGATCCTGGGGTAAGAACTATGATTTATCCCCTGTAGCACGGGTAATGGCAGAGTCAAGTTTATTCCCAAAGAGGGAGGAGCCCTCAAAGGGAATTTTACACCATGCCTGTTTAGAGGCAGGATCCGCAACCCACGGGTGCAACCACAAGGCGCGCTTCGCCGTGACTGAAGAAAGCATGACACTTGCCACAAGGCGGATAATTTCAAGGGATGCTTCCCCCAGAAAGACCGATGCCAGCTTCAGCTCGTGTACTGGTGAGTTCTTGAGCAACTCCTCAGAGATCTTTCCCAACACTGCATCCATGTCATCCGTCCATAGCTTTAGACAAAGCTGCAAGAGCCAGGGCTGGTTTACAAGCCATGCCTGCCGTAATATAAATGCGTTTGAGGTCAGTGTCGATCTTCCTCTCCAAACCATCTTTAAACGAAACGGTGTCTTTCAGAGGAAGCATGACATGTTTCACTAACCTCATTAAAGCCGCATCAATGAGGGGTGCCGCTTCCAGATGCTTTACCTCCTCACCTTTGAATGGGTACATTTTCGCTATCTTGGAAATCAGCGAGTTCTTCCTCTCAACTTTACTCCATTCATCTGAAATAATTTCCCCAAGTTCACCCAGGAAGGGGAAGTTTGGGCGTTCTTTCTTGAGCTGCTTGAAGTACTTCCTCTGTTTAGAGGGTGCTTCTACCGCCTCCTCCCATCTCAATGTGTTTTTAACCGCTTTAACTAACTGAGGAACCAAGGAAAAATCAAATCCTGTACTGGAGCCTTCCACCTCCGCTTCGCCGTCGGAGGAACCACTTAAAGAGAGACTTCGACGAGAGGGACCTGGAACCTCAGGGTCGACCCTGTCAGGAACTGGTGGTGGAGCAGCAGGAGGGCTGGATGTATGGACGCGATCTGTCCTGTTCAGAGATTCTTGAACCACTCTTCTAACCAGAGCTTCCACCTGTTGGTCTCCAGCTCCACGTTCCTTTACAGCTCGAGAATAGCATGACTCACAGAGAGATTTATCCTCTGGGACCTGAGCTTTACATCCCCAGAATGTTCTCTTATTAGAGCGGCTGGAATGGCTGTGAGAATGACGACTAGACGTGGACCGTCTGGAAGATGATCTAGGGCGTCTGGAACTTGACGTTGAATGACGATTTTTGTCATTAGCTTCACGTGCCGAGGAACGGTGTTCAGACCTAGAAGGGCTGAGGGAAAGAAAGAGTTAACATGCACCTAACCACTAACCCAAAACAAACAGGCAGAGGAAAATCAATTCCATCCTACCTGCAAGGGTTGGCCACTGGGGGGCGGTGACACATCCATGGCAAAAAAGGTTTCAAAACCACTGCAAGCAATCAATACAGCATGTTTAGAAAAGAAACAGGTGGATGAGCAGGATAAGCATAGGCAAGTAGTGCAGCATAACCCCTTACCTTAAACAGCAGAGATATGCGCTCGGGGAAGCAGCTGCTGCAGCTTGCAAGGCAACCCAGAGAATAGCTGAATCTGACAGCTATTTAAATCTGCCGCCCCCCGGATGATGTCATCGCGCATCAGCGTGCCTATGCCGTGCCAGATGCCACCCCATAGACCTCGTGCGCATGCGCGACCACCGCCATCTTGCCCGGACTGCACATGTGCAACCAAGCCTCGACCTGAATCGCGGCTCGCGCATGCGCAGACGGGTTGAAATGCAGATGCGTTCCAGCCGCCATGGCCGGACAAACAAACATGAAACTAGGAGACGCAACAATACACAAACAAAAACAGCTGCCATGTACATGATAAAAGGAGCATTATACATTACCACCACGGCATTACTTCGATCCGGCTTGGGACTGGGAGCCATGTTGCTCATGCTGCACGACCAGGGCATTTCAATAAAGGGCCTCCCGCTAATAACTGGGACGATTGGCCATGTTGCCGCTTGCCTGCCAATGGCTGGCTAGTAAGATCTTCAAGGCATCGCAATAACTGCCCATGTCCACCCTGCTAATAGCCAAGGTAAATGGACTCCAGAAAAAAACACCGCCAAGACGCCATCTTCACGTGCAAATCACCAGGACTGGACCGACAACATCTTAAGGTAAGACTACCTTGGTCCTAGGAGGAGGACAAAAAAGGAACACGGTCTCTGTCTAGATGCAAAGATTTATGGGTGTGGGTTCCTATGAGGTATGAGAGGCGGGATTAACCCATACGTAGGCTGCCATGGAGTCTGTCAGGAAAGAAGCACATACACAGTGCAGAACAAAGTATGGTAGGTTAGTAATAGTGGAAATATCTTCAGAAGATAGACCACAGCCAGTACTGGTGACTAATCAATTGTTATATGCCTAGCTGATCTATGGCATTTATGGTACTGTTCTGTCATTTAGAATTTATATGTATTAATGAATTTGCGCTTGGAATAAACAACTTCAAAAGCTGCTAATACTGTGCTTTTATACCCAGTACTGATAAATGTGTACAAAATAGTGTTAATGCAGACATTAGCAGCAGTGTAAAAAGTTGTGACACACTCACTCTAGTGATAATCTGCAAGTTAAACAAACATACAGCTTGGTACACACAGGAATTTTTTCCATTCAACCCAGCGGGCTGAACAAAAAAAAACTTAGTACAGTGATCTTCCTGCTGTGCTATTGTGTTCTGACTGGGAGACCGTCACCCACCAGAACACAAACCGGTCAGCGCCCACATCCATTGGTTGCAAGAGCCAGTCGGGTGCCAAGCGGCTGCTGGTTATCCAGCATGCTCGTTCGTCATAAGTCAGTCGTGAAACCAACTTCTGTCAGATGAGGAGCTGTACACATGGGCCAAAAGTTGGCCAGTAACTGTTTTACTTGATTTTCGTCCCGTGTGTACCTAGCTTAAAACACTCTGCCGCTTACCAGAGCATGTTGACCTTCAGGCAATGAGTGGCCATTTGCACATAAAAGATAAGGAAGGCATATACCCAGGTCAAGCCAAACAATCAGTCCTTCAAACAAGATCTACTCCACTTTCCGGGTACAGCGTGCCAAGTGTATGGACATAAAACACAAAAAAAACCACAGTATCTCCATACTAGTATAAGAGTTACCCTTAAAACACTCAGTTGTACCCTATGCGGATTAATGCACATCTATATAATCCATAATTAACCATGGATATTCAATATGGCTATGCGTTTCACAGTTTTTTCTTCTTGTTCAGCACACAGGTATTCCTACTTTTTTTACTTCCAAAATTCTAATTCTTATTTCCACCATTAGGGTACGCATTGTAATAAATTGATTTGAAAAAAAAATATATGGAAGAAACATACATATTGAAATTATACATATAATAACCAAACATGTCTGTGTTTTTCAGTCCCACCCACTGCTTTGAAGTCTAAGCCCCACTATCCTTTCTGGGGATGTGAAGGTTTTGTTCAAATGAAAACTGAAAATCTCATGGTATAGATACTGTACATTATTGATTCTATGTGATAAAAGATAATATGCATTTGACTTTGTATTTATTATATGTATAATCTCATTATGTATTTTACTTCAGTGCATTATTTATTAGACCAGATGCATGTAAATGGATATTTCATACTTTTTAATAAACATATAACTGCATTAATTCTTTTATTTTTTTTTCTGCCTGAGCTTTCTCTGGCATTGCATGTCATATATTCACACACTAGCAAACTACATTCTGTCAATTCTTATTTCTTTTCTTATTTTCTTCTTAGAATATGTACACATTCAAATGCAAGGTAGCATGCAAAGAGCTAGTGAATGCGCACAGGTTCGGGGAAAGCATAACATTTCCTAGCCTATCACCACTGTTGCAAAATTGTTTGCTAAGTTTCCCTGCCATTAAAATTTAGCCCAACACATTCTTTAATAATCCCATTTGCTATAGAGGCAGCAGAATTGAATGTTGCTATAACTTTACCATTTCCTGTAGCCTTTAGCTCAGACAATAATTATCTGTAAGTGTATTTGCAACCTGTGCTCCTGCAGTACATTTTCCATAAACTGAATCAAATTAGTTCCAGCCAAAAAACACCCTATCTATACAGAACCAAATGTTAAAGCACCCCTTAATTTAGCACTAAACTATATGCTTGGCTAGTGCTGAATAAATTAAAATAGAAAGATGTTATTTTTATCAGTGAAGCTTTAAAGGTGATACCTATTTTTCAATATATTGACTGCTTGAAACACATTCGTGTAATAGCTATGACCGATTGTTGTGCTGATGTTTAGATTTACTTGTATGACTAAAATCTACCGTCTTTTTAATGAACACTCTCAAAAATGTAGCACCAAGCAAAACCAGAAGGTGGCGCTGCACATCTGAACAAGAAATGCAAGTCCATTAAAACCAGGTATTTGTGTTGGCTCCTGGGCTGAGGTCAGAGTTTGAAAAAAATTGAAATTCTGTTTCCTTCATTTGCGGTAGGCAGGAAAACCAGAGAAATATAAACTTCTGCTTTGGAAAACTAGGAAGTTCTCTAATATTTGGAGGACCTACAAATCCCAGATTAACTTGCATTTTATAAACTCTTGCTGATAATTACAGTTCTTAGCTACCATTCTCAAAGAGGTGAGAATTATCACTCAACAAATTGTTTTCACAATTGTGCCCATGAAATAAACAAACAAGATTTTGCTTCTCCCATGATTATATAATTGAAGTGAATCGTCACTCAATTTATTGAATGAATATTCTTATCTCCTGTAAAACAGCCTTAAAGTGATTCTAAAGAAATGTTTTTAATTAAAAAAAACAAACAAACATGTCATACTTACCTGCTCTGTGGAATGGCTTTGCACAGAGCAGCCCCAATCCTCCTATTCTGGAGTCCCGTGCCGGCCCCTAGTGCCTCCTTCCCCGCAAGGTGCCCCTATAGCAAGCCAATTGCTATGTGGGTACTTGTGTGTGCTTCCTCCCTAGCTTGCTCTGTGTGTCCATGTGATACACAGAGCTAGGATCGCCCCCCTATCCCTCCTCACCTGCTGTGTCTGAGCCAATGGGGAGAGAGAGAGAGCTGAGAGAGATTTTGCTCTCGAGGGGGAGGGGGGGATGCATAGAGAAGGTTTTTGACCTAATGCAGAGAATTCATTAAGGTAAAAAACCTTCTGTCTTTGGAACCACTTTAATACCTCGACACACCAAAACTGCAATACCAAACTGAATCAGCAGGTGGCACTATGATTCTAATATAGAAATAGAACTATTTTAACCAATTCCTTACCATGCTATAGCCGAAAGACGGCTACAACGAGATTCTCTCGTTCTCGGAGGGTGTCCATGGACGTCCTCCCGGAACCATGTCTCTCGTGTGCCCCCTGGGGCGTGCATCTGACACACTCTGTGATCAGCTGTGTCCTTTGGCAGTACTTTCCTCATGCGCTGTCATAGCATGAGGAGGGCCAGTAACTGGCAACCCTGACAGGGGACATGCACACAGATAATCGGGGCACCGATCATCAGTACCCTGATTATCAGTGCAGTACCATCAATGCTGCCCATGAGTGCTGCCTACCGGTGCCCATCAGTGCCTCCTCATTAGTGCCGCCGATCAGTGCTGCCCATCAGTGCCGCTTTTCAGTGCTTATCATTTCAGTGCAGCCCCATCAGTGCCTATCAGTGACGTCTATCAGTGCCCATCAGTGCAGCCTGATCAGCACACATCAGTTAAGGAGGAAAATAATTTATCTGCAAAATTTCATAACTGAAACTGAAAAAATAATGAATCTTTTTTCTTTCAAAAATTTCTGTCTTTTTTGCTTGTTTAGAAAAAAACAATGGTTATTAAATGACAGTGTTGCATGACCACGCAATTGTCATTCAAAGTGCGACAGTGCTAAAAAGCTGAAAATTGGCCTGGTCAGTAAGAGGGTATAAGTGCCCAGTAAGCAAGTGGTTAAAACCAGGATTGTGCATGGTCCAGAGAAATGGGCAGCACTTAAAAACATTTCATCCTGTTTAAATAATCTAAAGCGTCTAGGTGATCTAAACCAGGTATTGCAAGTGTAGTCCCTAATTAGCTTTGCAGACCCTGTCAGTGCATGCATGTACATGTATTTCTCAAAGAGGTCAAAGGCACAGGTTCCCTGTGGCCTTCAGGTCTTTTAGCTGTTACCATGGGGGGGTCTCTCTTTGCGAGAGCCCTAATCAAATTCTTGGAGGACTGGCTTCAGGGTACCACTAAGGAGCTGGTTCGGCTGGCTTTGGCCTTGGTGGACCTTACCCCTACCAGGAGCCTTGCACCCTGGGAGAGTTCAGGCCTTTCCTCTTTGGAGATAATCTATTGTACCCTATGTGCACTTTTTATATGTCTTGTAATTTTACTGTTTCCATTTTTGTTTACAGGGATTTGACCATCACTGCACCGCAGACCTCCAAATTAAAAAAAATATATATGGTAAGCAATTGCACTGTGCTTTAATTAGTAGATAAACAATTATTTTTTTTAGATTTAGATAGAGAAGGGTAAGGTTAAACCCGCTGCCAGTTTATTTCCCTATCAGACAATTGCCCCCATTGGCAGATTTCCCCTTTCTTTTTTTATGGGAACAACTCTAAAGTTTGGTGTTTCCAGTTACCTTCTTTTATGGTGACAGTAGTCACCAGTACAACAGAAGGATGAATCTCACCAATGGGGAACACAGACAAAAATAAAAACCTGAAAATTCTAAAATTAAACAAAAGAAGATTTTGCCTAGACCATATACTTTAATGTCATTTTTGTTGTTTCCATGCAATACAGTCAAGGCAGCTATATCCTTATAAGTCCTTATAAATGAAAAGAACAAACAAATGTAATACTCTCAGTGTATGCTATACTGTATATTAATCTACACATTGTCATGTTTTATTACATTGTAATGTTGCATACATTGCTTTCACATAAATACTGTTTGTGTAGCCTTGACTTTTTGCCTCAACTGTTTCTGTTCGTTGAATATGTTATCACAGCTACCTACATAAATAAGTTTATTTTTAATGCAGAAATAAAACAATTGATTGCACATTTTGCTAAATTAAAAATAATATTTTAAACATTAAATAAAGTCATATTAAATTTGCCTGTAACATAATTTGTCCCAGAAAGCTAATACAAATTCTATATTTCTGCACTAACAGTGTATTAAAACAATAAAATTTCAATGCTTTGAAAAGCATGTTTAACAACTGGAAAGCATTTCAATGGACTCGTGTATTTTCCATGAGATGTTCTTGGTTTCTATTAAGTTGGTCTTTTGTACCTGATTTGGGGACATTTTGTGATCTATTATCGAGGTTTGGTTTAATTAATTAGCCCTAGGCTTGCACATATCTTACATGTTTTTAATCTTGCCAACAGCTTCTGCAAGCCAATTCATCATTTAAGAATTATATGATTTCCGTTGTTGGAAGCAGTGTCAAATCTCTGCTAAAAAAAGGAGGAATGTGACAGAAAAATGTATTTATTTAAAATATTATAAGACCACAGGAAATATGGCATTGTCCAGGACAATTATGCTTTTAATTTAGTGCACTGTTCTAATAAAACCTATTCTTTTTAACATAGGTTGATAGGTAGACAAACATTATCATTTTTAAATTAGTGTATACCTTTTTATACTACAATTGTATCAGACAATTGCAGGATTAAACAGAGACACACTTCTATCTACAAGCTGCAGTGGCCTCGGAAAGCTAAAACCATTTTTTTTTTCTGAATGAAGCCTTTAGCTGGCATATGCTTGTAGCTGACATAGTCATCATATGATCAGCAACCACTCTGGTTCAAAAGTGTTAAAGAGGACTGAGGCTGTCAGTGTCAGATGGGTTTGGTAGCTAGCAGCCATGTAAAGTGTTGGCTGGTAGTTGTCAAAAGGATACTTATAAAGGCATCCTTAGCATGGCACATTAAGTTGAGAAGTGTTCATAAGCAGATCACAAGAAGTAGTTGAAAAGACTTTGTTACTTTGCCCATTTAGGTCATAGCAACAGAGCCTCTTGCAAGCCAAGCCCCCAACACATTTATAGTCATCTTTGCATTTCTCAACTGCCACTTACTTCCTCTATTGGAAATGGAAGTCAAACACTGCATAAGCTCTGTGTCAGAGGATGTCACTGCTAACACAGGATTGATGACTTTACCTTCTTCCACACAAGACAATGTTCAGGCCTGGCAATTCGCCACTTGGGCCATCTTAAGAGGAAGTTGCATGCTTCTCATACTCAAACGCACCAAGTATTTTGCAAAGCCATGCCCTGAATGAGAATAGTTACAGGATTTGTTTAAATGTCAGTGCCACATTATATTTTATAGGTATTTGTTATGTCCCACTCAAAATCTGCATACCTGTTTTGAGTCAGTGACTTCTTGGCTGGTGTTTTCACCACTTAGTCAGAAAAGACAATAATATAACTATTACATGATGGGTTCCCCCTTTAGCAAACCCCACTTGTTTTGTGTAAGAAGACATATAGTTAAAACCTTTTTTTTTTTTTTTTTTTATAGAGTAGGGAATGACTGAATGGCTTTTTACCTTTAATAACATTTGACATGTTGCACCCATATTTAGGGTCTAATATGTAACATGTTACTAAACAATAGTTCTAGTGGAAAGGTTTCTTGATTCCACTTTACTTCTAGCCCTGTAGACACAACAGGAAGGAAAAGAAAATTTCTCCAAAATGATGGAAATCACCTTCTCGACAGTTGTCCCTGCAGATTTTCCCTCACATTCAATCCTGATGACAAGAGTGACCAGGATACATAAAGACTGTGAATTTTCCCAACAGCAATGTAGATAGCAATAAAAACCTAACAAGGTTGCTAACACTTTCTTACTCTATAGAAAAATAATTTAAAAAGTGGCTACATACACCTGAAATATGTCAACACCCTTGAGTGCTGACCTTGTCTATTACTGTTCAGAAATTGTTAGTACCTTCCTCCCTTTCATACTCATGTATCTATCTAGTCCTTAAATCCCAATCATGTGTGGAGTGCTGAGAGCGGAGTGACATTCAGCACAGTTCAGCAAACATATGACTTTTACAGAGAACTGCGTTCATCCTGAAAGAACTAATTAAAAAGCAGGAGCTCAGGAAACCAATTAGTATAGCTAATTTAACATTTACCTATTGCCCTTTTAGTGGGAGAATAGTTAATATGCAATCCACGACCTGACATTCTAAAAAATCTTATGTCATCGTACAAAACTTCGAATGCGTCCTGATTGACAGCAATAGCAAGAAGGTATCTGTTGTATAATGGGAGGTAAATATATTTATTTTGGCATGCTGAAGACTAAACATTAGAACAAATATGTAGGGATCATTCACACTTATGCATTATATGGTAAAATGTGCAGTTTAAAGTGCACACCTGTTACGGTGCACCGTGCAGTAGCTGCCAATACACAGTCATGCATTACAACTCACATGTGTTGCCAAAATTGTCCATTAATTGGTCCCTTGAGGTGAGCTGGCAGCCCTTCAAATGAATTGACAACACTTAACACAAGGTGCGTACTATTGGAATACATTGTTAATGTATTATTGTGCAACAACCACATCAGCCAGTAGATGGCAGCATTTATAAGTTTTAAGTTGCACCTATGGTTAAACTCTATGACTTTTCTCTGTACAAGAGGTCCCCGAGTTACGAACCTCCGACTTGCGAACGACTCCTACTACTACTACTTACAAACGGGAGGCGGCGGCGGGCACATCGGAAAACATCGGAGAACGACGTTGGAAAACAGCAGAAAACAACGTCGGAAAACAGCGGAAGACATCAGGAAACTACGTCTCAGCTGTTCTGCGCATGCGCTTTTGACTTACGCACAAATCTGGCTTAAGAACAAACAGGTAGTCCCTAACCCGTTCGTAACTTGGGGACTGCCTGTATAATAAAGTGTCCTGTTCCTGTTTGAAGTTTTATTAAAGATAACCTGAGTAAATCCAAGATGCAGTTTTTAAATTAATATTGAATTTATTTAGGGAAAAAAGCTGATCAAACCTGCCTAGCCCTATGTGAAAAAGTAATTACCCCCTCCCATGCTGAATCATGAACGAACTGTGATTAACCACAATTTTTTGGAAAGCTAAGTTAAATTTCACTTGCCACACCCAGGCCTGATTACTGCCAGACCTGTTGAATCAAGAAATCACATAAATAGAAGCTGTCTGACAAAGTGAAGCACGCTAACAGATCACAAAAAACCACACATCATGCCACAATCTAAAAAAATTGAAGAACAAATTAGAAACAAAGTAATGTGCATGTATCAGTCTAGGAAGGGTTGCAAAGCCATTTCTAAGGCTTTGGAACTCCAGTGAACCACGGGAAAGCAATTATCCACAAATGGAGATAACTGAACAGTGGCAAACCTTCCCAGGAGTGGCCGGCCGACAAAAATTACTCCAAGAGCATAATGACAACTCATCCAGGAGGTCATAAAAGAACCCAGAACAACATCTAAAGAACTGCAGGCCTCCCTTGCCTCAGGTAAGATCAGTGTTCATAATTCAACAATAAGAAAGAGACTGGGCAAAAATGCCATCCATGGGAGAGTTCCAAGGCCAAAGCCATGGCCAAAAAGAACACAAAGGCTCATCTCACATTTACCAAAAAACATCTTGATTATCCAAAAGACTTTAACCACTTGACGACCGCCTCACGCCGATGTACGTCGGCAAAGTGGCACGGACAGGCAAAATCACGTACAGGGTACGTGATTTGCCTTCCGCGGGTGGGGGGTCCGATCGGACCCCCCCCCGGTGCCCGAGGCGGTCGTCGTTTGTCCAGCGGCGATCGGTGATGAGGGGGAGACCATCCGTTCGTGGCCCCCCCCTCGCGATCGCCGCCGGCCAATGAGAATCTTCCTTTGCTGCTGTATGCTAAACAGCAGCAAAGGAAATGATGTCATCTCTCCTCGGCTCGGTAATTTCCGTTCCGGCCCGAGGAGAGAAGACATCAATGTGAGTGCACAAACACACACACACACAGTAGAACATGCCAGGCATACAAAACCCCCCGATCCCCCCCCCCGATCGCCCCCCGATCCCCCCCCAATCACCCCCCCCCCCCCCTGTCACAAACTGACACCAGCAGTTTTTTTTTTTTTTTTTTTTTTCTGATTACTGCATAGTGTCAGTTTGTGACAGTAAGTGTGTTAGGGCAGTTAGTATTACCCCCCTTTAGGTCTAGGGTACCCCCCTAACCCCCCCTAATAAAGTTTTAACCCCTTGATCACCCCCTGTCGCCAGTGTCACTAAGCGATCATTTTTCTGATCGCTGTATTAGTGTCGCTGGTGACGCTAGTTAGTGAGGTAAATATTTAGGTTCGCCGTCAGCGTTTTATAGCGTCAGGGACCCCCATATACTACCTAATAAATGTTTTAACCCCTTGATTGCCCCCTAGTTAACCCTTTCACCACTGATCACCGTATAACCGTTACGGTTGACGCTGGTTAGTTTGTTTATTTTTTATAGTGTCAGGGCACCCGCCGTTTATTACCGAATAAAGGTTTAGCCCCCCGATCGCCCGGCGGTGATATGCGTTGCCCCAGGCAGCGTCAGATTAGCGCCAGTACCGCTAACACCCACGCACGCAGCATACACCTCCCTTAGTGGTATAGTATCTGTATGGATCAATATCTGATCCAATCAGATCTATACTAGCGTCCCCAGCAGTTTAGGGTTCCCAAAAACGCAGTGTTAGCGGGATCAGCCCAGATACCCGCTAGCACCTGCGTTTTGCCCCTCCGCCCGGCCCGGCCCAGCCCACCCAAGTGCAGTATCGATCGATCACTGTCACTTACAAAACACTAAACGCATAACTGCAGCGTTCGCAGAGTCAGGCCTGATCCCTGCGATCGCTAACAGTTTTTTTGGTAGCATTTTGGTGAACTGGCAAGCACCAGCCCCAGGCGTCAGGTTAGCGCCAGTACCGCTAACACCCACGCACGCAGCATACGCCTCTCTTAGGGGTATAGTATCTGAACGGATCAATATCTGATCCGATCAGATCTATACTAGCGTCCCCAGCAGTTTAGGGTTCCCAAAAACGCAGTGTTAGCGGAATCAGCCCAGATACCTGCTAGCACCTGCGTTTTGCCCCTCCGCCCGGCCCAGCCCAGCCCACCCAAGTGCAGTATCGATCGATCACTGACACTTACAAAACACTAAACGCATAACTGCAGCGTTCGCAGAGTCAGGCCTGATCCCTGCGATCGCTAACAGTTTTTTTGGTAGCATTTTGGTGAACTGGCAAGCACCAGCCCCAGGCAGCGTCAGATTAGCGCCAGTACCGCTAACACCCACGCACACACCGTACACCTCCCTTAGTGGTATAGTATCTGATCGCATCAATATCTGATCCGATCATATCTATACTAGCGTCACCAGCAGTTTAGGGTTCCCAAAAACGCAGTGTTAGCGGGATCAGCCCAGATACCTGCTAGCACCTGCGTTTTGCCCCTCCGCCCGGCCCGGCCCAGCCCACCCAAGTGCAGTATCGATCGATCACTGTCACTTACAAAACACTAAACGCATAACTGCAGCGTTCGCAGAGTCAGGCCTGATCCCTGCGATCGCTAACAGTTTTTTGGTAGCGTTTTGGTGAACTGGCAAGCGCCAGCGGCCTAGTACACCCCGGTCGTAGTCAAACCAGCACTGCAGTAACACGTGGTGACGTGGCGAGTCCCATAAGTGCAGTTGAAGCTGGTGAGGTGGCAAGCACAAGTAGTGTCCCGCTGCCACCAAAAAGACAAACACAGGCCCGTCGTGCCCATAGTGCCCTTCCTGCTGCATTCGCCAATCCTAATTGGGAACCCACCGCTTCTGCAGCGCCCGTAATTCCCCCATTCACATCCCCAACCAAATGCAGTCGGCTGCATGAGAGGCATTTTTATGTCCTCCCGAGTACCCCTACCCAACGAACCCCCCAAAAAAGATGTCGTGTCTGCAGCAAGCGCGGATATAGGCGTGACACCCGCTATTATTGTCCCTCCTGTCCTGACAATCCTGGTCTTTGCATTGGTGAATGTTTTGAACGCTACCATTCACTAGTTGAGTATTAGCGTAGGGTACAGCATTGCACAGACTAGGCGCCATTTCACAGGGTCTCCCAAGATGCCAGCGCATTTTGAGAGACCCGAACCTGGAACCGGTTACCGTTATAAAAGTTAGTTACAAAAAAAGTGTAAAAAAAAAAAAAAATATGAAATAAAAAAAAATAGTTGTTGTTTTATTGTTCTCTCTCTCTCTTTTCTCTCTCTCTATTGTTCTGCTCTTTTTTACTGTATTCTATTCTGCAATGTTTTATTGTTATTGTTATTGTTATTGTTATTATGTTTTATCATGTTTGTTTTTCAGGTGTGTAATTATTTACACTTTACTGTGCTTTATTGTTAACCATTGTTAACCATTTTTTTGTCTTCAGGTACGCCATTCACGACTTTGAGTGGTTATACCAGAATGATGCCTGCAGGTTTAGGTATCATCTTGGTATCATTCTTTTCAGCCAGCGGTCGGCTTTCATGTAAAAGCAATCCTAGTGGCTAATTAGCCTCTAGACTGCTTTTACAAGCCGTGGGAGGGAATGCCCCCCCCCCCCACCGTCTTCCGTGTTTTTCTCTGGCTCTCCTGTCTCAACAGGGAACCTGAGAATGCAGCCGGTGATTCAGCCAGCTGACCATAGAGCTGATCAGAGACCAGAGTGGCTCCAAACATCTCTATGGCCTAAGAAACCGGAAGCTACGAGTATTTCATGACTTAGATTTCGCCGGATGTAAATAGCGCCATTGGGAAATTGGGGAAGCATTTTATCACACCGATCTTGGTGTGGTCAGATGCTTTGAGGGCAGAGGAGAGATCTAGGGTCTAATAGACCACAATTTTTTCAAAAAAGAGTACCTGTCACTACCTATTGCTATCATAGGGGATATTTACATTCCCCGAGATAACAATAAAAATGATTAAAAAAAAAAATATGAAAGGAACAGTTTAAAAGTAAGATTAAAAAAGCAAAAAAATAATAAAGAAAAAAAAACAAAAAAAAAAAACCACCCCTGTCGCCCCCTGCTCTCGCGCTAAGGCAAACGCAAGCGGCGGTCTGTCGTCAAACGTAAACAGCAATTGCACCATGCATGTGAGGTATCACCGCGAAGGCCAGATCGAGTGCAGTAATTTTTCCAGTAGACCTCCTCTGTAAATCTAAAGTGGTAACCTGTAAAGGCTTTTGAAGGCTTTTAAACATGTATTTATTTTGTTGCCACTGCACGTTTGTGCGCAATTTTAAAGCATGTCATGTTTGGTATCCATGTACTCGGCCTAAGATCATCTTTTTTATTTCATCAAACATTTGGGCAATATAGTGTGTTTTAGTGCATTAAAATTAAAAAAAGTGTGTTTTTTCCCCAAAAAATGCGTTTGAAAAATCGCTGCGCAATTACTGTGTGAAAAAAAAAAATGAAACACCCACCATTTTAATCTGTAGGGCATTTGCTTTAAAAAAATATATAATGTTTGGGGGTTCAAAGTAATTTTTTTGCAAAAAAAAAAACTTTTTCATGTAAACAATAAGTGTCAGAAAGGGCTTTGTCTTCAAGTGGTTAGAAGAGTGGGTGATGTGTGACATAAGCTTCTAAATGTTGTGCATAAAATGCCAGGACAGTTCAAAACCCCCCCAAATGACCCCATTTTGGAAAGTAGACACCCCAAGCTATTTGCTGAGAGGCATGTCGAGTCCATGGAATATTTTATATTGCGACACAAGTTGCGGGAAAGAGACAAATTTTTTTTTTTTTTTTTGCACAAAGTTGTCACTAAATGATATATTGCTCAAACATGCCATGGAAATATGTGAAATTACACCCCAAAATACATTCTGCTGCTTCTCCTGAGTACGGGGATACCACATGTGTGAGACTTTTTGGGAGCCTAGCCGCGTACGGGACCCCGAAAACCAAGCACCGCCTTCAGGCTTTCTAAGGGCGTGAATTTTTGATTTCACTCTTCACTGCCTATCACAGTTTCGGAGGCCATGGAATGCCCAGGTGGCACAAAACCCCCCCAAATGACCCCATTTTGGAAAGTAGACACCCCAAGCTATTTGCTGAGAGGTATAGTGAGTATTTTGCAGACCTCACTTTTTGTCACAAAGTTTTGAAAATTGAAAAAAGAAAAAAAAAAATGTTTTTTCTTGTCTTTCTTCATTTTCAAAAACAAATGAGAGCTGCAAAATACTCACCATGCCTCTCAGCAAATAGCTTGGGGTGTCTACTTTCCAAAATGGGGTCATTTGGGGGGGTTTTGTGCCACCTGGGCATTCCATGGCCTCCGAAACTGTGATAGGCAGTAAAGAGTGAAATCAAAAATTTTTACCCTTAGAAATCCTGAAGGCAGTGATTGGTTTTCGGGGTCCAGTACGCGGCTAGGCTCCCAAAAAGTCCCACACATGTGGTATCCCCATACTCAGGAGAAGCAGCTAAATGTATTTTGGGGTGCAATTCCACATATGCCCATGGCCTGTGTGAGCAATATATCATTTAGTGACAACTTTATGAAAAAAAAAAAAAAAGTGTCACTTTCCCGCAACTTGTGTCAAAATATAAAATATTCCATGGACTCAATATGCCTCTCAGCAAATAGCTTGGGGTGTCTACTTTCCAAAATGGGGTCATTTTGGGGGGTTTTGTGCCATCTTGGCATTCCATGGCCTCCGAAACTGTGATAGGCAGTGAAGAGTGAAAGCAAAAATTTACACCCTTAGAAATCCTGAAGGCGGTGATTGGTTTTCGGGGCCCCGTACGTGGCTAGGCTCCCAAAAAGTCCCACACATGTGGTATCCCCATACTCAGGAGAAGCAGCAGAATGTATTTTGGGGTGCAATTCCACATAGGCCCATGGCCTGTGTGAGCAATATATCATTTAGTGACGACTTTTTGTAAATATTTTTTTTTTTTTTTTTTTTTGTCATTTTTCAATCACTTGGGACAAAAAAAATAAATATTCAATAGGTTCAACATGCCTCTCAGCAATTTCCTTGGGGTGTCTACTTTCCAAAATGGGGTCATTTGGGGGGGTTTTGTACTGCCCTGCCATTTTAGCACCTCAAGAAATGACATAGGCAGTCATAAACTAAAAGCTGTGTAAATTCCAGAAAATGTACCCTAGTTTGTAGACGCTATAACTTTTGCGCAAACCAATAAATATACGCTTATTGACATTTTTTTTACCAAAGACATGTGGCCGAATACATTTTGGCCTAAATGTATGACTAAAATTGAGTTTATTGGATTTTTTTTATAACAAAAAGTAGAAAATATCATTTTTTTTCAAAATTTTCGGTCTTTTTCCATTTATAGCGCAAAAAATAAAAACCGCAGAGGTGATCAAATACCATCAAAAGAAAGCTCTATTTGTGGGAAGAAAAGGACGCAAATTTCGTTTGGGTACAGCATTGCATGACCGTGCAATTAGCAGTTAAAGCGACGCAGTGCCAAATTGGAAAAAGACCTCTGGTCCTTAGGCAGCATAATGGTCCGGGGCTCAAGTGGTTAATAGACTTAAGACTAATAAAATTTGTTTGATGATCTGAGTCATTTAAGTGTGACAAATATGCAAAAAATAAAAATCAGAAAGGGGGCAAATACTTTTTCACACAACTGTACATGTGGACCACGCACTGTCTGTTCCGTAGGGCTATATACATAATTTCTAACAGGTTATGGGCCCAGGCATAGCCCAGACACCCAGATAAAAGTTGAGAACCTAGTCATAGCCAGCTACAGCAGGAAAGTGCAAGATACAGCAACAGAAGATTGCAACAGAATAAAAAAGAAAATGGTCAGTAACACAGCTGCAACAACACTTTCATTTGCAAATCTGACAAACTAGAACTACCAGTCTTGGAAATTCAAAATGAAAATGCTGCTGATAAGAGAAGGTATGTGGAAATTAATAAATGAAGTCAGGTCTGAACACCCTTCAGATGAGTGGATAGAGAAAGCCCAAAAAGCTCAGAGCACAATCTCATACATATATGTAAGTGTGAAACTGCTAAAGAAATGTGGGAAAGATTACAAAAGGTGCATGAAAGAGCTAAACTCAGCAATAAACTGTATTTGATTAGAAAGCTATACCAAATCAAGCTGAAGAAAGGCCTGGATATGCAGGATTACATAAGGCACACCTTGGAAATGGTTAAATGCCTAAGAGGTATAGGTGAAGAAATAAAGATTTTCCTGTTGCAGCACTGTGACGGGAGGGCCCGTGTAACCCAGAATCCCTTGGAAAGTATGGGATGCCCTTGTTTCAGCTCCCCATACACCTCTTATGTCTAAGTCACCCTGTGCCATCATGGCACAGGGTGAGTGAGAAAATATATCTTGGACTACTTAAAATGGGACAGTGATATTTGTCCACAATATCTCCCAGGATGTATGTAGAGACTATTCTTGATTTGTTTGATTCTGAACTCAACATGTTAGTTAATTTATAGAGCTGATCACATTGTCCTCTGTACAATGTAGGAGACGGGCCGACTCCTAGTGGAGCTCCTGCTATTGTGAGAAAATGTCCTGTGGTTGTACTTATGATAATGTATAATGTACTGTGTGAAGCTCGGTGACAACAAGTCTGACCTGTAGTGAAATCCTGATTAATCATAACAATGCTCAGGAGGGCACGGAGTCACATCGGCTGCTTAAAGGGATTAGTTAACCACTTGCCGACCGCCTCACGCCTATATACGTGAGCAGAGCGGCACGGGCAGGCAAAATCACGTACCTAGTACGTGATTGCCTTCCCGCGGGTGGGGGGTCCGATCGGACCCCCCCCCTGTGCCAGCTGCGGTCGGCATTTGGTTGGGAGCGATGACAGACGAGGGGGAGACCATCCGATCGTGGCCCCCCCCTCGCGATCGCTCCCAGCCACTGACGAACATCCCCTGCCTCTGTATAGTACACAGAGGCAGAGGATGTGATGTCATCTCTCCTCGGCTGTCAGTTTCCGTTCCAGCGCCGAGGAGAGATGACATGTAAGTAAGTGCACAACACAAACACACACAGTAGAACATGCCAGGCATACATTACACCCCCGATCCCCCCCCGATCGCCCCCCGATCCCCCCCCAATCACCCCCCCCCCCCTGTCACAAACTGACACCAAGCAGGTTTTTTTTTTTTTTTTTTTTTTTTTCCTGATTACTGCATAGTGTCAGTTTGTGACAGTTAGCAGTGTTAGGACAGTTACTGTAACCCCCCTGTAGGTCTAGGGTACCCCCCTTACCCCCCCTAATAAAGTTTTAACCCCTTGATCACCCCCCCTCACCAGTGTCGCTAAGCGATCATTTTTCTGATCGCTGTATTAGTGTCGCTGGTGACGGTAGTTAGGGACGTAAATATTTAGGTTCGCCGTCAGTGTTTTATAGCGACAGGGACCCCCATATACTACCTAATAAATGTTTTAACCCCTTGATTGCCCCCTAGTTAACCCTTTCACCACTGATCACCGTATAACTGTTACGGGTGACGCTGGTTAGTTAGTTTATTTCTTATAGTGTCAGGGCACCCGCCGTTTATTACCGAATAAAGGTTTAGCCCCCTAATCGCCCGGCGGTGATATGCGTCGCCCCAGGCAGCGTCAGATTAGCGCCAGTACCCCCCCTAATAAAGTTTTAACCCCTTGATCACCCCCTGTCGCCAGTGTCGCTAAGCGATCATTTTTCTGATCGCTGTATTAGTGTCACTGGTGACGCTAGTTAGGGACGTAAATATTTAGGTTCGCCGTCAGTGTTTTATAGCGACAGGGACCCCCATATACTATCTAATAAATGTTTTAACCCCTTGATTGCCCCCTAGTTAACCCTTTCACCACTGATCACCGTATAACTGTTACGGGTGACGCTGGTTAGTTAGTTTATTTTTTATAGTGTCAGGGCACCCGCCGTTTATTACCGAATAAAGGTTTAGCCCCCTGATCGCCCAGCGGTGATATGCGTTGCCCCAGGCAGCGTCAGATTAGCGCCAGTACCGCGAACACCCACGCACGCACCGTACACGCACCATACACCTCCCTTAGTGGTATAGTATCTGATCGGATCAATATCTGATCCGATCAGATCTATACTAGCGTCCCCAGCAGTTTAGGGTTCCCAAAAATGCAGTGTTAGCGGGATCAGCCCACATACCTGCTAGCACCTGCGTTTTGCCCCTCCGCCCAGGCGAGCCCAGCCCACCCAAGTGCAGTATCGATCGATCACTGTCACTTACAAAACACTAAACGCATAACTGCAGCGTTCGCAGAGTCAGGCCTGATCCCTGCGATCGCTAACAGTTTTTTTGGTAGCATTTTGGTGAACTGGCAAGCACCAGCCCCAGGCAGCGTCAGATTAGCGCCAGTACCGCTAACACCCACGCACGCAGCATACGCCTCCCTTAGTGGTATAGTATCTGAACAGATCAATATCTGATCCGATCAGATCTATACTAGCGTCCCCAGCAGTTTAGGGTTCCCAAAAACGCAGTGTTAGCGGGATCAGCCCAGATACCTGCTAGCACCTGCGTTTTGCCCCTCCGCCCGGCCCGGCCCAGCCCACCCAAGTGCAGTATCGATCGATCACTGACACTTACAAAACTCTAAACGCATAACTGCAGCGTTCGCAGAGTCAGGCCTGATCCCTGTGATCGCTAACAGTTTTTTTTGTAGCGTTTTGGTGAACTGGCAAGCACCAGAGGCCTAGTACACCCCGGTCGTAGTCAAACCAGCACTGCAGTAACACTTGGTGACGTGGCGAGTCCCATAAGTGCAGTTCAAGCTGGTGAGGTGGCAAGCACAAGTAGTGTCCCGCTGCCACCAAAAAGACAAACACAGGCCCGTCATGCCCATAGTGCCCTTCCTGCTGCATTCGCCAATCCTAATTGGGAACCCACCGCTTCTGCAGCGCCCGTACTTCCCCCATTCACATCCCCAACCAAATGCAGTCGGCTGCATGAGAGGCATTTTCTTTATGTCCTCCCGAGTACCCCTACCCAGCGAACCCCCCAAAAAATATGTTGTGTCTGCAGCAAGCGCGGATATAGCCGTGACACCCGCTATTATTGTCCCTCCTGTCCTGACAATCCTGGTCTTTGCATTGGTGAATGTTTTGAACGCTACCATGCACTAGTTGAGTATTAGCGTAGGGTACAGCATTGCACAGACTAGGCACACTTTCACAGGGTCTCCCGAGATGCCATCGCATTTTGAGAGACCCGAACCTGGAACCGGTTACAGTTATTATAGTTAGTTACAAAAAAAAGTGTAAAAAAAAAAAAACACAAACAAAAATATAAAATAAAAATAGTTGTCGTTTTATTGTTCTCTCTCTCTCTATTCTCTCTCTATTGTTCTGCTCTTTTTTACTGTATTCTATTCTGCAATGTTTTATTGTTATTATGTTTTATCATGTTTGCTTTTCAGGTATGCAATTTTTTATACCTTACCGTTTACTGTGCTTTATTGTTAACCATTTTTTTGTCTTCAGGTATGCCATTCACGACTTTGAGTGGTTATACCAGAATGATGCCTGCAGGTTTAGGTATCATCTTGGTATCATTCTTTTCAGCCAGCGGTCGGCTTTCATGTAAAAGCAATCCTAGTGGCTAATTAGCCTCTAGACTGCTTTTACAAGCAGTGGGAGGGAATGCCCCCCCCCCCAACATCTTCCGTGTTTTTC
This sequence comes from Lithobates clamitans, assembly GCA_037952925.1. Classification (NCBI taxonomy): domain Eukaryota; kingdom Metazoa; phylum Chordata; class Amphibia; order Anura; family Ranidae; genus Lithobates; species Lithobates clamitans. Next base: position 859,788 of record JBBGZY010001140.1, read on the forward strand.
TCTGGCTCTCCTGTCTCAACAGGGAACCTGAAAATGCAGCCGGTGATTCAGCCAGCTGACCATAGAGCTGATCAGAGACCAGAGTGGCTCCAAACATCTCTATGACCTAAGAAACCGGAAGCTACGAGCATTTTATGACGTAGATTTCGCCGGATGTAAACAGCGCCATTGGGAAATTGGGAAAGCATTTTATCACACCGATCTTGGTGTGATCAGATGCTTTGAGGGCAGAGGAGAAATCTAGGGTCTAATAGACCCCAATTTTTGCAAAAAAGAGTACCTGTCACTACCTATTGCTATCATAGGGGATATTTACATTCCCTGAGATAACAATAAAAATGATTTAAAAAAAAAAAAAATGAAAGGAACAGTTTAAAAATAAGATAAAAAAATAATAATAATAAAGAAAAAAAAAAAAAAAAAAAAAAAAAGCACCCCTGTCCCCCCTGCTCTCGCACTAAGGTGAACGCAAGCGTTGGTCTGGCGTCAAATGTAAACAGCAATTGCACCATGCATGTGAGGTATCGCCGCGAAGGTCAGATCGAGGGCAGTAATTTTAGCAGTAGACCTCCTCTGTAAATCTAAAGTGGTAACCTGTAAAGGCTTTTAAAGGCTTTTAAAAATGTATTTAGTTTGTCGCCACTGCACGTTTGTGCGCAATTTTAAAGCATGTCATGTTTGGTATCTATGTACTCGGCCTAAGATCATCTTTTTTATCTCATCAAACATTTGGGCAATATAGTGTGTTTTAGTGCATTAAAATGTAAAAAAGTGTGTTTTTTCCCCAAAAAATGCGTTTGAAAAATCGCTGCGCAAATACTGTGTGAAAAAAAAAAATGAAACACCCACCATTTTAATCTGTAGGGCATTTGCTTTAAAAAAAATATATAATGTTTGGGGGTTCAAAGTAATTTTCTTGCAAAAAAAAATTATTTTTTTATGTAAACAATAAGTGTCAGAAAGGGCTTTGTCTTCAAGTGGTTAGAAGAGTGGGTGATGTGTGACATAAGCTTCTAGATGTTGTGCATAAAATGCCAGGACAGTTCAAACCCCCCCCAAATGACCCCATTTTGGAAAGTAGACACCCCAAGCTATTTGCTGAGAGTCATGTTGAGTCCATGGAATAATTTATATTGTGACACAAGTTGCGGGAAAGAGACAATTTTTTATTTTTTTTATTTTTTTTTGCGCAAAGTTGTCACTAAATGATATATTGCTCAAACATGCCATGGGAATATGTGAAATTACACCCCAAAATACATTCTGCTGCTTCTCCTGAGTACGGGGATACCACATGTGTGAGACTTTTTGGGAGCCTAGCCGCGTACGGGACCCCGAAAACCAAGCACCGCCTTCAGGCTTTCTAAGGCCGTAAATTTTTGATTTCACTCTTCACCGCCTATCACAGTTTCGGGGGCCATGGAATGCCCAGGTGGCAAAAAAACCCCCCAAATGACCCCATTTTGGAAAGTAGACACCCCAAGCTATTTGATGAGAGGTATAGTGAGTATTTTGCAGACCTCACTTTTTGTCACAAAGTTTTGAAAATTGAAAAAAGAAAAAAAAAATTTTTTTTTCTCGTCTTTCTTTATTTTCAAAAACAAATGAGAGCTGCAAAATACTCACCATGCCTCTCAGCAAATAGCTTGGGGTGTCTACTTTCCAAAATGGGGTCATTTGGGGGGGGTTTGTGCCACCTGGGCATTCCATGGCCTCCGAAACTGTGATAGGCAGTGAGGAGTAAAATCAAAAATGTACGCCCTTAGAAATCCTGAAGGCGGTGCTTGGTTTTCGGGGTCCCGTACGCGGCTAGGCTCCTAAAAAGTCCCACACATGTGGTATCCCCGTACTCAGGAGAAGCAGCTAAATGTATTTTGGGGTGCAATTCCACATATGCCCATGGCCTGTGTGAGCAATATATCATTTAGTGACAACTTTGTGCAAAAAAAAAAAAAAAAAAAAAAAAATTGTCACTTTCCCGCAACTTGTGTCAAAATATAAAACATTCCATGGACTCAACATGCCTCAAAGCAAATAGCTTGGGGTGTCTACTTTCCAAAATGGGGTCATTTGGGGGGGGTTTATGTCATCTGGGCATTTTATGGCCTTCAAAACCGTGATAGGTAGTGAGGAGTAAAATCAAAAATGTACGCCCTTAGAAATCCTGAAGGCGGTGCTTGGTTTTCGGGGCCCCGTACGCGGCTAGGCTCCCAAAAAGTCCCACACATGTGGTATCCCCGTACTCAGGAGAAGCAGCTAAATGTATTTTGGGGTGCAATTCCACATATGCCCATGGCCTGTGTGAGCAATATATCATTTAGTGACAACTTTTTGTAATTTTTTTTTTTTTTTTTTTTTTTGTCATTATTCAATCACTTGGGACAAAAAAAATGAATATTCAATGGGCTCAACATGCCTCTCAGCAAATTCCTTGGGGTGTCTACTTTCCAAAATGGGGTCATTTGTGGGGGTTTTGTACTGCCCTGCCATTTTAGCACCTCAAGAATCGACATAGGCAGTCATAAATTAAAGGCTGTGTAAATTCCAGAAAATGTACCCTAGTTTGTAGACGCTATAACTTTTGCGCAAACCAATAAATATACACTTATTGACATTTTTTTTACCAAAGACATGTGGCCGAATACATTTTGGCCTAAATGTATGACTAAAATTGAGTTTATTGGATTTTTTTTAGAACAAAAAGTAGAAAATATCATTTTTTTTCAAAATTTTCGGTCTTTTTCCGTGTATAGCGCAAAAAATAAAAACGGCAGAGGTGATCAAATACCATCAAAAGAAAGCTCTATTTGTGGGAAGAAAAGGACGCAAATTTCGTTTGGGTACAGCATTGCATGACCGCGCAATTAGCAGTTAAAGCGACGCAGTGCCGAATTGTAAAAAGTGCTCTGGTCAGGAAGGGGGTAAATCCTTCCGGGGCTGAAGTGGTTAATTAGCTCATGTTAATTTGTTACAGGTGTATTGTTAGAGTAATATGAGCAGGAGGGGGAAACCTCCTCTTCTACTGTATAAAAAGACTTGTAATTTTGGTTCTAATAAAACAGTCCATGTTAGCAGCTAAGCAAGTCTCGCCTTGTTTTGTGCTTTATGAGCAGTTGGAATATCTGATATCTATATCCAGACTGGGAGGAAGTGGTATACTGACGGAAGCACTCAAGTGTGTGGGACGTTCCGTGACAAGCACTATTACCAGAAAGTCCTGAAACGATTGTCACAGCACTTGATACACGTACAGATGATGAACTGACATTGCATTATGTTAAGGGCAAGCTTGTGGATAAATATAAGCGTAAAACAAAAAGCATTAATAGTGTCAGTACTCATTGTTCTTTAGATAATGAATATGTCTTTCAATCCAAAGTTACACCTTATCTTTACAGACATGGTGTGTTGATTCAGGAACTACAAGTCACATGACAAATGACAGAAAATTCTTTGTTCACCTCGCCCAGAGTAAAACAGAAACAAATCACCACAGCTAATGGGCAAATAATGGAATCAGAAAGAATAGGAGACAGTTATTATTACTATCCTATTTCCCAGAGCATCACCAGAACGATATCTGTGAAAAAAATGTCCTCTATGTCTCTGCTCTTGAAACTAACCTTTTGTCAGTGAAGAAGCCTACAAAACAAGGCAATGTAGTAACCTCCCAAGAAGACAGTTGTGCCATCATAAAAAAGGGATATCTTCCTTGCAGAGGCTAAAATTACAGATGAACTGTATCCGCTGAACTGCAATGAGGTAGTTAATACTGCCAAGGAGGAAAAACATTCAAACTGCATTCACACATGGCACAGATGACCTGGGTACAGAAGTGCTGATATAATAAAGAAATTAACTGAAAATGACTATGCAAGTGAAATAAAAATTAGTCCATGTGATCAAACAAAGAAGCACACCAGCTGTATAAAAGGAAAAATTACAAGAAAAGCCTTTCCAAAGCAAAGTAACAGCTGAGCTAAGAAGCCTCTGGACTTAACTCATTCAGATCTTTGCAGTCCAACGGAAAAATGTACTTTGTAAAAGAAGAGATATTTTCTCTCAGATGATTACTCCAGGTATGCTACACTCAGGGGTGGACTGACAACTCTTGGGGCCCCCCGGGCAATAGGAGATTATGGGGCCCCCAGGCTAATAGATGGCCGCCACGCGGTAGCCATTTTTTTGACTCAACATGAATGTGGGCATACTTAAGTGGAGGGGCACCAAGCTCGGTGACATGCAGAGTGGCAGGAGACTTAGTGCTGGCAACCCAGTAAAGGCACCAGGAGCCTCTCATTGGCAGTGCCCATGATTCAATCTACTGTTGATAGGTAAATTTAGTGGGTTATCTGTTCATACAAAGTCAGATTTGCCTGTGTTCCAGCTTGGCTGAGTTGCATGTAGTTTCACATTGTGCCTGTGGGTGTCGCTGTCGCCATGGGTCGGTGTTGGAAAGGCAACACACTGAAGCGTATGAGTGCTCCTCTGTCCCGGAGATAACTCAGTGCAGGTGGTCCTCCGAGTTGCATTCTGGAGGAGGGTATTTATGGGATAGACACCATGTTTGGGGGTTCATTTTCGTTCCACCTGCTGGCCTTCCTGGCTGACAGGTATGTGCTAGGAGTACTACCTCATGGTCCTCCGTCCGGGAGGCCCACATAGCTGCAGCGCGTGGGTGGACCAGAAGCCTGTCTGGGGACTACCACAGCAGCAGAGGAATGGTCCTGGGCTGCCTGTCCTAGAGGGAAGAAGCTGGACAACTGAGAAGATCCCAGGGGAGGACCCGTCATGAAAGGATCATGCTGAGTGCTGGTCTGGAGAGGGGCCTGGTGACTCAGTTGGAGGACGTATCCTAAAGTAACCCTATCGCATAGTACTGCCGGGTCGGCTTAAAAGTTCTAGTGCTGTGTTTGCTATTCATCTTAAACCATTACATCCTGTGGCAGAGGACTGTACGGGTTTCAATCCAATCAAGTCTGTGGCAGAGACTTTTGTTCGTGTCGCGTACTGGCTGCTAGGTTAGTGAGAGAAACCTATCCAGGCGGGCAAAGATTCAACTCTACAGAGAGAGTATATCCATCTACAAGCTTACAATTTCTAATACTACACTAAGACAAGGTATTTGAACTTCCCTGCAACTTTCCTTCTACCTCTTACTTCCTTCAATTCATGTTTATTAAAGCATTGGAAAAGATACTCAAGTGTCCGGTGCCTACATTGACTGGTGTTAAACTCAACGGGACCCTAGACCCGGTTCTTGTGAAATAAAGGTAACAAAGGTGACGGTAACAGCCCGCTTAAACCAGCAGCTCCACCGAGAGTTATTGCTACATACACAAAAAAAAGATATTTTTGTCTTACTGAGGCTACCTTACAGAAGAACTTAAAGGAGTTGTAAAGGCAGAAGGTTTTTTTTTTTATCTTAATGCATTCTATGCATTAAGATAAAAAGCCTTCTGTGTGCAGCAGCACCCCCTAATACTTACCTGAGCCCCATCTCTAACCAGCGATGTCCACGAGTCCCTCAGCCATCCGGGACTCATCCTTCTGATTGGCTGAGACACAGCAGCAGTGCCATTGGCTCTCGCTGCTGTCAATCAAAGTCAGTTAGCCAATCAGGAGAGAGATGGGGCAGGGCTAAATGCCAGCTCTATGTCTGAATGGACACATGGAGCTGCAGCTCAGCTTGGGTGCCCCCATAACAAGCTGCTTGGTGTGGGGGCATCGACAGGAGGGAGGGGCCAGGAGCAGCTAAGAGGGACCCGAGAAGAGGAGGATCCAGGCTGATCTGTGCAAAACCACTGCACAGGGCAGGTAAGTATAACACGTTTGTTATTTTAAAAAAAAGAGAGACTTTACAATCACTTTAATTAAACCAGCAACTGTTGCGACAACACCTTGGTCAGGTCTATGTACAGTATAATGTACAGAGTAAATGGGTCAGGAGTAAGTAACAAGCAACACAACATATACAGTACAGCAGTCAGGATGAGCACCATGCTAACATCAGTGTCCTCCCTTACATCAAAGTCCCAACATTCTCCCTATACATCACAGTCCGCATAGTCCCCCTTTACATCAGAGTCCCACCTTACGGCAGAGCCCCCAGAGTGGCACCTTACAACAGACCCCCCAGAGTGGTACCTTATGGCAGAGCCCCCAGAGTGCCAACCTATGGCAGAGCCCCCAGAGTGCCAACCTATGGCAGAGCCCCCAGAGTGCCAACCTACGGCCAAGCTCCCAGAGTGCCACCCTACAGTAGAGCACCCAGAGTGTCACCTTACATCAGAGCCCCCACAGTGTCACCTTCCATCAGTGTCCCCTAACACACACCTTTGCACCTCAGTGCTTAGTGTGGCAGGCAGCTGGTGGTAGAAGGCTTTCAAAAAAAAAACTTGTTGCGCGAGTGAGTCGTGGAGCCAGCGGAATAGTGAATTGCTGTGGTTGGCCTTAGATCGGGCAGTGGGGCTTGTGAATAAAAGCCATGCTTGATGTGTGCCATGATATCATTGCACAGGTGTGCACACAGACCTGCCCTGCGGCCTGATCCAAGCCCAAGCTCAGCAGTTCACCATTCAACTGCCTCTGAATGACAAGTGACTTTTTCATGAGCAAAGGATTGTTAGATCAACTTCTGTTGAGCAGCAATGGGCACACATGGATCATACAGTATACACACAGTATAAATACAGACACACGCATGCACAGTACACATACACACACAGTATACAGTATCTCACAAAAGTGAGTAAACCCCTCACATTTTTTGTAAATATTTTGTTATATCTTTTCATGTGACAACACTGAAGAAATGACACTTTGATACAATGTAAAGTAGATAGTGTACAGCTTGTATAAAAGTGTAAATTTGCTGTCCCCTCAAAATAACTCAACACACAGCCATTAATGTCTAAACCACTGGCAACAAAGTGTCATTTCTTCAGTGTTGTCACATTAAAAAAGATATAATAAAATATTTAGAAAAATGTGAGGGGTGTACTCACTTTTGTGAGATACTGTACATACACGCAGTATATATACATATATACATACACACACACACACATTAAACATATACGTACACACAGTATACATATACAGACAGTCACACACACCAGCACTTTTCATCCAAAAATCTAATTGAACACACTGCTGCTGCCTCCACATCCTGGCATGCTGATACTTGTAGTGCCCCAGCAGCTCAGAGACACATCATGTGGTAATGCAGGAGAGAAGGATGATTTGCCTGTTTACTGGTGAGCAGGTAATGAGTGGGGAGGTGTAACAGAGATTGGGGGAGAAGTTCAGAACATCCTTCCTCCAGGAGCAGTGCTCTTCTCCTCACACAGAAAATCGATCTAACAGCCTCAGAGACAGAAACGATGCAAGAGGGAACACAGCCTCCCCCTCCTCCTCCAGCTGCTGCTCCCCAGGGTAAGCCACTGATAAAATTACATTTAGCTCAGCCAAGCCAGCTTACCTTCTTCAAGCAAGCTGCAGCCCCTCCCACACTGCAGGCTGTACACTCCTCCTTCTCCTGTCCTCCAGCAGTCGGCATCTCCTGCTCATATGTCAAATAAGGTGCGCTGAGGAAGGGGGCAGGTACACTGTGTTCCCATTGGCTGAAGAGGAAGTGGAGAGGCAGAGCAGCTATTATCTCTGGATTTTTACATCAAAAGGATGTTGGTAAGAGACATTTCAGATGTAAAAAAGCACAGATTTTTACAAACTGTCCCTGGTTTTACTGAGGCTGGCCACCCTGATGGGGCCCCCTAGTGGCAGTGCCTGAATGGTCAGTCCACCCCTGGCTACACTATTTCTGTTACAAAAGTGAAGTACCAGAGAAACTTGAACAGTATTTGGCTCGAGTAAGTAACAAATTTGTATTGTGCACAGACAATGGAACTGAATATACAGGTAATAACACACAGGCGATTCTCAGAAAGCATGCCATAACATGCTCTATGTGAGAGTGGAAGAGACATACTGTTTGGTATGCCAACCACAATTATGACCGCATGCTTTCTCCAAAATCGCCTACCAGGAAATTCAATGGAGAAAGCTCCATATGAACCGTGGAATGGAAAAGCCCCAAATTTGAACCATCTAAAAATGGTAAAATACCAGCTCCAACTCTTCTGGGAAGGCTGTCCACAAGGTTTAGGAGTGTGGCTATGGGAATATTTAACCACTCTTCCAAAAGCACATTTTTGATGTCAGGCACTGATGTTGGATGAGAAGGCCTGGCTTGCAGTCTCTAATTCATCCCAAAGGTGTTCTATCGGGTTGAGGCCAGGACTCTGTGCAGGCCAGTCAATTTCCTCCACCCAAAACAGTATAGTGGTTAGCACTTTTGCCCAGCAGCAAAAGGGTCGTTGGTTCGAATCCCAAGCACAACACTACCTGCCTGGAGTTTGCATGTTCTCCTTGTGCCTGGGTGGTTTTACTCTGGTTTCTTCCTACACTCACACTCCAAAGACCTGCTGGTAGGTTAATTGGTTCCTGTCTAAATTGTCCCTAGTATGTGTATGTAGAAATGGGGACCTTAGATTGTAAGCTCCTTGAGGGCAGGGACTGATGTGAATGTACAATGTATATGTAAAGCGCTGCGTAAATTGATGGCGCTATATAAGTACCTGAAATAAATAAATATTCTATTTTCTATTTTATTCAAATTTATTCTATTCAAAATTCGAATTTTGGAAAATGGTTATATTGTAATAGTCTTTCTTTTCTATTCTTGTCTATTCTTGTCTATCCAGATGATGTCTATTTAGACGAAACATGTCAGGTTGAACGCTGCCATCACCACTGCACCTTTTTATGTCCGCTACATGCCTTTGAATACTTCGCAACATGTGAGTGTTTGATTTTACTTTTGTTTGAATCACACTATGTGGCACTTTGCTTCAATTTCCTGGTTCCACCGTGTGGGTATGTGAACTTCCTCTGATTGCCCCTTTCTACATCTGAACCTATCTGCCTGTCTATGGAAACAAGCTGCTGACCTGTGCCGTATACCAATCTCAATTGTAGTTGTGATATGATGGTCTTTCACTGCACCTAGTGTTTATCACTACAAGCCTGTTTGACTTAGGAGGTGTATACTTCTTTAAGTCCACTCCCTCTGGTAAGCATTCACATAATTGGTGGTGGTATCCTCACAAGATTTCCCCTAAACTTTTGATATTCCTCAATTATGTTTTCAGATTTCAGAAATGCTGATTCATCACTAACAGATGCCTAGCAATATTTACGTGGTGGACTTTCATTTTGTTATTTGTTATATGGTGACATAACATTATCAATCCCATTTTTCCACTTATTATTTTTTGTATATTGTCGATAAACAATATTTCACATTTTATTTAAGCGCTGCATTCTATTATTTTCTTCTATTCTTTTCTTTTCTAGTCAATTTTATTCTTTTATGTTCTATTCAAATTCAAATTTATTTTATTCAAATTTCAGAAGATGGTTATATTCTATTTGATTCTATTATATTCAATTTCTATTCTATTCTATTCCTTTATTTTCTATTCTATTTTGTTCTTTTTTACTCTATTCTTCTATTTTCTATTATATCCCTTTTTTTCTATTCTTTTATTCTGTATTTTGTTCTTTTCTATTCTATGATATTCTTTTCTATTATATTCCTTTATTTTCTATTCTATTTTATTCTCTGCGGAAATTGGAGTTCGATTTGAAAACTGTTCGAATTTGATTTGAAAACTATTTGAATTTCATCTAAAACTTTTTGTTTCATGTTTTTCAGAGTCATTTAGATTCAGTACTGTTATTTGAAATTTCTTAATTTTTGAATAATGAAAAATTAGTCCAAATTTCAATTTGTAATGAAACGAACCACACATGTCTAGTTGGAGTTAAGGGTTAGGGTTAACAGTTATGCCCTGTACACATGATCGGATTTTCAGACGGAAAAAGTGCGATCGGATTGTGTTGTCGGAAATTCCGATTGTGTGTGGGCTCCATCGGACTTTTTCCGTAGAAATTTCCGACACACAAAGTTTGAGAGCAGGATATAAAATTTTCCGACAAAATCCGATCTTTAAATTCCGATCGTGTGTACACAAATCCGATGCACAAAGTGCTACGCATGCTCAGAATAAATTAAGAGACAAAAGCTATTGGCTACTGCCCCGTTTATAGTCCCGACGTACGTGTTTTACGTCACCGCGTTCAGAACGATCGGATTTTCCGACAACTTTGTGAGACCGTGTGTATGCAAGACTAAAAAAATCTGATGGATTTTGTTGTCGGAATGTCCGATCAATGTCCGATCGTGTGTACAGGGCAAAAGGGTTAGGGGCTGGGATTAGGGTTAAAAGTTAGAGTTACAGTTAGGTTAAGGTTAGTGGTAATTGTTAGGGTTAGGGTTAGATGTAATTATTAGGATTAGAATGCTAACCCTAACAATTACCACTAAGCCTAACAATTACCGCTATCCCTAATCTTAATGATTACCGCTAACCCTAACCCTAACTCTAACCCTAACTTTACTCTAACCATGGCCCTTAACCCTAACCCTAACATTTAACACTAACCCTTACTCTTAACCCTAACGTGCGACTTTGGACACATGCACTACTTTGATGCAACTTTGGTGCTACTTTGATGCTTCTTGAGTGCCAGAGAGTATAAAGTCGTATCAAAGTTGCATCAAAGTCACACTATATGAACAGAACTGTCATACTTTCCTATTAGCCAAAAAAAACGCAAAACGCATCAAAAACTCATATTCAAAAATGCAAAATGCACCAGAAAAACGCATCAACCACAACCTGCATAAATCATAACCTAGCTTTAATGCAAGAAATTCATAAAGGCAAAAAAGTTTGGCCTTCGTACCTACTTTAACCAGTTGCCGCCCGCTCATCATCAATTGATGGAGGGATGGTGCGGCTCTTGTTCTGGGTGGACGTCATATGACGGCGCACCCGAACGGGCGATCCAGCGTTCCCACCGGGGGCACGCAGCGTGGTGATCGCGGCTGCGCTGTGTTGCTAGGACATGGCACGACCCCGATCTCTGTAAAGAGCCGCTGACCATGTGATCGACTGTGTCCAATACAGGATAAGTGCAGCTAAATACAGGAAGTGCCGGTAATCGAATCTCATTGCCTCACACTGACAGAGACATGTAATCAGGGCACTGATCATCAGTGCCCTGATTACACCAAAGTGCCACCAGTGCCAGCAATCAGTGCCCACCAGTGCCAGAAATCAGTGCCCACCAGTGCCAGAAATCAGTGCCCACTAGTGCCACCAATCAGTGCCCAGTAGTGATACCAGTCAGTGCTGGCTTTCAGTGCACATCAGTGCCACCTATCAGTGCTGCCCATCAATGCCCATCAGTGCTGCCCGTCAATGCCTATCAATGCCACCCATCAGTGCCACCCATCAATGACCATCAGTGCCCATCAGTGCCACCTATCCGTGCTGTTTATCAGTGTCCACCAGTGCCGCCCATCAGTGCCACCTATCAGTGCCCACCAGTGCCACCCATCTATGTCACCTATCAGTGCTCATCAGTGTCACAAATCAGTGCCACCTATCAGTGCCCATATGTGTGGCATATTAGTGCATCCTCATCAGTGCCACCTCATCAGTGCCCATAAGTGCCACCTCATCAGTGTCCATCAGTGCAGCCTATCAGTTCCCATCAGTGCAGCCTCATCAGCGCACATCAGTGACGGTAAAAAGTTATTTATTTACAAAATTTACTGACAGATACTAAGAAACTTTTTTTCTTCTTTCAAAATTTTCGGTCTTTTTTTTTTTTAAACCCAGCAGCAATTAAATACCACCAAAAGAAAGCTCTATTTGTGTGAATAAAATGATAAACAAAAAATTTCACATGGTTACAGTGTAGCATGACCACGCAATTGTCATTCAAAGCGTGACAGCGCTGAAAGCTGAAAAATGGCTTGGGCAGGAAGGGGGTGAAAGTGCCCAGTATTGAGGTGGTTAAAGATGGAATGAAAATACTTTTTAATTGTATGTTTCCTACAAAGAACATCTCTATTCTTATGAAAATGCATTGCTTTGGTAATTAAGTGAAACTGCACCAAATGAAGGTCTAATCAATGTGTATTAAATGGAGGTAGATGGAGGGAAGATCGGTATTGTTATTTGGAAGAAGTTTTGTTTGTCTGCCATTGATTTTCCTCTGACTGGTGCTGTGTTTATTGATGATTTACACATCTTGGCATTATCCTTGCACGGCTTTTCCATTACACCAACTCCTAAAAAGCAAATGTGCTCAAAATTGCATTGAACTAAGTAACGGCAGTAATTGGATGGCCTAATATCCCAGCACAATATCATGCTGGATCACTATTACTTTTAATAAAGCTTAGAAAGGACTCCAGCAATCCTCTAGTCTAAGGAAATATTCATGTACAGACTTTGAGCTTATTCCTATGGCATAGCTCCCAACTGTCCCTGATGTTGAGGGACTGTCCCTGATTTATAACAAAGTCCCTCTGTCCCTCTTTCCTCCTCATTTGTCCCTCATTTTGGTCTGATCTATATAGTTGTATATAAAATGTACTTTTTATCTTTCAAAAAGTGTTTCCCAGTGCTAAACCTTTTATCCAAATTCGAAATGGCTGCATTTGTAAATTTCACAAGCCAGTATAAAGGAATAGTAGTGGTAAAAAAAAGGCACTTGTGGGTTTAACTAATCATTTTTTGTATAATTCTCCTTTAAGGGGGTGTTTCCTAGTCCTACATACTAATAGGTGTCCCTCATTCCCATCTCGAAAAGTTGGGAGGTGTGCCTATAGGGCAGATGCAGGGGACATTAGCATCAGGTCCTTAGAGCTTCACCGATTAAACATGCAGTGGTTTAATATCTGTTAACAGAATAAGCCACTGAGGAATGAAAACACACTTGAGGCCCGTTCACACCTGAGCGATGCTCCCGTGTCGCGTTTTTAACGTGTTTTCATAGCGCGTTTTTGGAGCTGCACCATTCATATGAATAAGCCTCCCTCCACTCCAAAAACATGCTAAAGAAGCTCATTCACCAAATTGTGGCACTAATAGCACCGCAAGCGCGTCATGCTTTTTGGTGCGTTTTTCCACACATTTGCAGGAACGGGGACAGAAATACTTGTTTCAGCCCACGTTTCTGCTACGCCCGGATATGCCAAGAAATGTCCTTCAAATGTATATAAGCGCAGGTTTGACAGTACCATTGTGAACAAAAGCCTAAGTGACTATTAACATGCTCAAGTGATTGTAAATGTTCTTTTTTTGTTTTGTTTTTTAATCATTTCACCTCTGGAAGGTTTACCCCCACACTGACCAGGCCATTTTTTGACAAACAGCACTGTGTTACTTTACTGACAATTGCGTGGCCGTGTGACACTATACCCAAATAAAAGTTATATCCTTTTTCCCACAAATAGAGCTTTCTTTTGGTGGTATTTGATCACCTCTGCGGAAAGAATGACAATTTAGAAAAAAAAACAATATTTTTTACTTTCTGCGCTAAAACGCATCCAATAAAAAAATGTAAAAAAAAAATCTAATTTCTTCATCAATTTAGGCCAATATGTATTCTGCTACATATTTTTGGTAAAAAAAAATCCCAATAAGCGTTTATTGATTGGTTTGTGCAAAAGTTACAGCGTCTACAAACTATGGGATATTTGTATTTATTTATGTATTTTTTTACTAGTAATGGCAGCGATCAGCGACTTATAGTGGGACTGTAATATTGTGGCAGAGAAATCGGACACCTAACTGACACTTTTGACACTTTTTGGGAACCAGTTACACTAATACAGTGCTAAAAGTATGTACTGTACTAGTTACACTGGCTGTGATGGGGTTAACATCAGGGGCAATCAAAGCGTTAGCTGTGTGCCTAGCTAATGTTCCAGTGCAGTGGGGGAGGTGCTTTTACATATGGAAGGCATGGATCGGTGTTTCTGCTTTACAGAAACACAGGATCCATGCCTTCCCCACTGACAGAATGGAAATCTGCCTTGGAAAGCACAAAAGTGTGGTGGAGTGACTGCAAAGATGAAGCAAGAGTAGGGAAGGGGAAGTGCATGCTGTTGCCCCTGGCAACGCTGGTGCAAGCAGGCCAGCTATTAATGTGCAAAGTCCCAAGCTAACAACAGGATGCAATTGGGGAAGCCCTGTCAAGGCTCTGAAGCAAGAGCGCTGTTTGAGGTGCAGAGAGTGGGGGCATGTTGTCTCCAAGTGCCCTTTGTCTCAGTCTCCAATTCAAGGTGACATGGCCAGACAAAGGTCTGCAACAATGTTTGGGAAGCCTGATTTAAGTCCCAGGAGTGTCCAAAAGGCTGATCAGAAGTTCAAGAAGTATGTGGTTGCCCGTAACAACGGCGGTGATGTCAAGTCTGTGGACTACGCGAGAAACGTATTGCCGACAGAAGATCGTGGCAAGTTGAAAGCAACAATGCTTCAAGGAGCACGTCACTGCGTTTGGGAGAGTCAGCAAAGTACAGCTGGAAGAGTGCCATCTCCCTTAGCAACAAGAGATTGGGTGTTAACCGGAAGGAGGAGATACAGTGGAGATGTGGAGCGGCGTCCCACTAAAGATATATGTAGAAATGTACCATGCCTGGAATGTGGTCAACTGGGGCATGGAATTTTTTCTTGTCCCAGGTTATGGAACATGGCTGGAGATGTGGTTCCTGGGTAGAAGTCTTTGTCTGCAAGCCCAGATTTTTGTGCAAACATGTTTTCAATCACCTGTGGCAACAGTGAGGAAGTACCTGTTGTGCCTGCAGGGAGTGCGATAAAGGATAGACAACGTACTCAAATAAAGCCAGAGTTACCTGCTACAGATTATGGTAAGACTGTTGCAGTTTGTGGGACTGATCCCAGTGAAGTGGGAGTATATCCGGCTGGGAGATCGGCAGAGGTTGTAAAAATGGACTTGCTGCAGTGTGCTACCCCGGGTAGAGGGGAGACACAGGTTGAAGCTCAACCTGCAGCAGGGTTAAGAACTCAAAAAGACTGGACTCTGTATGTGCCTGGTGTAATCCACCAGAGTGCTGGAAGTGGTAACCTAGGGGCAGGGCTTTTTTTCAGGGGGAACTTGGTGGAACTCAGTTCCACCACCTCTGGCTCAGACCCTTTGGTGCCTGCTCACCACAATCACTTGTAAACACAGAAGTCCGGTTTCTGTGTTTTCAAGTGACAGCTCTGCACTCTGTGTGTAACCCCCATGAACTCTGCACTCTGTATGTAATGCAATCCTAATATTTAATGCCCCTTTAAGACCCTTCTACTGTTTGTGAAATATGACCACACCTACTATCTGATGTGATTTGGAGGGTGTGTGTGTGTGTGGGGGGGGGGGTTTGGGGGGTCGTGGTTGAGTTCCAGCACCTATTGTTTGAGAAAAAAAGCCCTGCCTAGGGGTGACCAATACAGTTTGTGTGCCAGGTTCCCTAGTGACAGGTGCTACAGAGATGCCCAGGGAAACATCCCAGGAGACCACAGTGGTGAGGCACGTGGTTTCCCAGGACAACTGTGGAGCCGCCCTAGTGGGCAAAGGAATGCCTTTAGAGAGAAAGGGTGGTGTGCTGAGCGGTACACGGGGTGCTGTGTGTTCTGACCAGTTAAAGCTTATAACACTGCTATGTCTATGAATGCTGATGGTAAAGGTATGGCTGATGATACATGTACTTATTGTGATGTGTTCAAAAGTAATGAGGAAAGAGGGATATCTCCCTTGGCAACCAAACGCAGAGCCACAGGGTTATCCATGGAAGTCTCAGGGGCTCTCGTTTGAGCCAGAGATTTTCCAGGACAGTACTGAATTTGCTCTGGTGGAACAGACTGGGTCTACACCATGCAGTAAGAGTTTGTGTGAGCAGTCCATTTACCATCTGTGTAACCCAGTTGATAAGGGGTTAGGTTAGGGTGACCAGACATCCCCGTTTTCTGGGGACAGTCCCCGGATTGAGGACACTGTCCCCGGACCAAGTCTGTCCCCAGTTTTGTCCCCGGATTGGATTTGAACAGAGGCTGGGGCAAGTTCAAAGACAGCCCGTGCAGAATAAAAAGAAAAAATCTGAATTGCACCCCCCCTCCTCTGCCGCTCCTACTAGCTTATGGGGGTTTATTTTTTCCATTATCTGTGCCCCTTTCTGATGATCATGTGCTGGTCGGAGCGGAGGGACTATTTCTTCAGTTTCGGGCGCATGCAGGCCCGGATTTACTCCCTTTGCCGCCCCAAGGCCGGGTCCTTCAATGCCGCCCCCCCCCACACACACACACACACACACACACACACACATACCACGTCCTTTATCGATGACTTCTACAATAGATCAATTAAAAACATATCTCCATACACGAGAACACTGAAAATAACTGGCTTTAATTGTACAGACTAAAAATACTTCAGGGTAAGCGCGCGAGGGGTAAGGATTTTTCGCAGGCAAATTTTCAAGGCAATGGCTGGTGTTAGTGCTTCAATCATCCCCAGCACCATGGTTGTTATGGTGTCAGGATGATTGAAACACATTACTTCTATCATTACATTGTAATGTAAACTGAAATAGTTCAACTCACCATAATGCAGAATCATTGGGAGCGTGTCACTTGCCACCATCTCTTGTCACTTGCCACGCTGCCTGCCACCAGATGGGGATATCACTTGCCACGCTGCCTGCCACCAGATGGGGATATCACTTGCCACGCTGCCTGCCACCACATGGGGATGTCACTTGCCACGCTGCCTGCCACCAGATGGGGATGTCACTTGCCACGCTGCCTGCCACCAGATGGGGATGTCACTTGCCACGCTGCCTGCCACCAGATGGGGATGTCACTTGCCACGCTGCCTGCCACCAGATGGGGATGTCACTTGCCACGCTGCCTGCCACCAGATGGGGATGTCACTTGCCACTCTGCCTGCCACCAGATGGGGATGTCACTTGCCACGCTGCCTGCCACCAGATGGGGATGTTACTTGCCACGCTGCCTGCCACCAGATGGGGATGTCACTTGCCACTCTGCCTGCCACCAGATGGGGATGTCACTTGCCACGCTGCCTGCCACCAGATGGGGATGTCACTTGCCACGCTGCCTGCCACCAGATGGGGATGTCACTTGCCACGCTGCCTGCCACCACATGGGGATGTCACTTGCCACCAGATGGGGATGTCACTTGCCACACTGCCTGCCACCAGATGGGGATATCACTTGCCACACTGCCTGCCACCAGATGGGGATGTCACTTGCCACCAGATGGGGATGTCACTTGCCACCACATGGGGATGTCACTTGCCACCACATGGGGATGTCCCTTGCCACCACATGGGGATGTCACTTGCCACCACATGGGGATGTCCCTTGCCACCACATGGGGATGTCCCTTGTCATGCTGCCTGCCATCAGAAGGAGGAGGGCGGAACAGCGGTGCGGGCAATGAGAGATGTCATCTTTCTCCCACGCCGCCGCACCGCTGACACTACAAGCTACTCTCAAATTTTTTAAAAATGGCGCCGAGCGGCGCAATCACGCTACTGCGCATGCGCCGCCCGGCCGAGCGCTTACGAGTTTTCCCGAGCCCGGCCGGCTTCGGAACGGCGCATGCGCAGTTGCGTGGTCGGCTCGCAGCCATCTTTTCTATGGGCACAGGTGCCCATAATAGACATTAATGGCCAGCACGAAAGGGGGGGCGGCCGCGAAGTCGCTGCAGGAGCGGCGCCGCCCCTACACCACTGCCGCCCCGAGGCCTGGCCTCGGTGGCCTTGTGGTAAATCCGGCCCTGGGCACATGCCCATTCAGCTCCACTCGCATGTTCTTCTGCCTTGGCTCAAGTCCCGGCCAGCCGCCTGCCTGCTTATCTCCTTGCCTTCCCTGGTGGAGTGATCTTCCTCTGCTTCCCACCCAGTAGTAGCCGGGGGCCCGAAGAGTAAAGCCCCATACACACTATCAGATTTTCTGCTGATTTTTGTCTTCAGATTTACCAAAACCATGTAGTGCAAGGGCCTGCCTGATTGCATACAAATTGAAACTCCTAAGGTTTGATCTCATATTATATGGTTTTGGTAAATCTAAAGGAAAAAAAAAATGTCCCCGGATTTCATTTTAAAAATCTGGTCACCTTAGGTTAGGTCAGCTGGCCAAAGCTAAAGGTACACAGCTGAGTGTGTTAGCGCCCCAGAAGCAAGGTGGTGATGGTGTATTGCAGCCTGCCTTGTTTGATGAAGCATTAACAAAGCATAAAAGCATGTCAAAATGTGATTTATGTAAAAATGACAAAGGTACTGTTTGTGCTGCAGAATCCCAGGTGCCCCCTAAAGCAGATGAGGTACTGCTGAGCAGGGCTGGTTCAAGGATTTTTGACACCCTAGGCGAAACCTCATTTTGCCACCCCCCTTGACTCCACCCCCTTTGCCCTGCCCATGTATACCCCACCTTTTTAATGAATCACCCATCAAATTCAGCCTCACCAGAGCCCATCAAATGCAGCCTCACCAGAGCCCATCAAAGGCAGCCTACCAGTGCCCACCAATGCAGCCTTACCAGCGCCCATCAAATGCAGCCTACCAGTGCCCATCAATGCAGCCTCACTAGCACCCATCAATGCACCCTACCAGCACCTATTAATGCAGCCTACCTGCACCCATCATATGCAGCCTCACCAGAGCCCATCAAATGCAGCCCACCAGTGCCTATCAATGAATGTTTGCTTGCTTCCATTCATTCGGGAGTTGGGACACAGTCCTCCACCAGCGTTGTGCCTCTGACACTATGTGCGAAGGGAGCAGCAGCTGCCTGCTGGTGCTGAGACTTGGTTGCTTGCTGCAGAGAGTAGGAACACCAGTGGCTGGGCGCCCTAGGCAGCAGTGCACCCTAGGCGGCTGCCTAGTTTGCCTAGTGGTAGCACCGGCCCTGCTGTTGAGCCCTCAGTGGAAGCACAATGGATTGGGACAGTTGGGCCAAACAATTACTAGCCATGTTAGACAAGGCTATGTTGAGTGACAGGGGTGTGAGTACAACAACTGCTATGCCAGACAGGGAGATTGCAGAGCGACCGATGGTTGAGGGTGCGTTGGTCCCTGCAAGGGTTGTTTCCCTCCAGTCTGAAGGACCAGATCAGGGCGCATGCATGGCAGATGTAGTGTTCACAGCCCAGCAGCTGAATGACAAGTGTCAAGGTGACAATGTAATGAATGTTGACTTGCAGAGGCTTATTGGTGAGTTAGAGGGCATGAGTGGGAGACATGCGTCTGACAGTGATTCAGAGGAGTGTCAGGCTGTGATGGGTACTTCCAGTGAGGTGGAGGCCCCCTTAAATGTCCTGGCCCCTCAAGCTGCAGTGAATGACCCTCCATGTCTCTAATAAGGGGAAGGTCCCCAAAAATGTTTTGCATATTGATGTGGAGTGTGTAGAAACTACAGATATGCTAGTGGAACTGGTCAAAGCACATTCCTTGTATACCTGGGTGCCTCCACTACAGTCAGATGTGGTAGTGCTGCATGGTACCAAAGGGTGGAGCCAGGTAATGCAAGCTGTGCTGGGTAACAATAATCACCAGTGGAACTGGGTGGTACGGTGCTTATTAATAGTCTGGCAAGTGATCTCACAGTTCCTTGTGAGGGTGCTTCCGGATACGGTTCAGTACGGAAGGCGCTCTGGGGGGCTGCTGGAGACATCGGAGGTCTCTCCGCCTTTTGTGGTGATGGACATCTCTGCTAGTGCGGTCCAAGGTGCGGCTGAGCAGGATTTAGTAAATGGCGCGGATACTGCCTCACCCGCTAGACCTCCTAAGAAGGAAGGGCCACATATGGACGTGGCAAAAGCAGAGATTCTGTCTCTCACCTGCGGAGAGGTACAAGTTGGGGTACCCGGAAACGCTCTCAAATATAGTATGGAGAGGAACAAAAAATGTGACATGGAAAAGTGTGAGCTGACAAAGATTGGTACTGCTAGAAATGGGTCATGCGTGTTCAATGTCAGTTGTTAGGACAACTGCCCACAGAGATTTGGACAACAGGTGACGTGAAGCCTTCTGAAGGTCTGATAGGGGATAGCTGCTCACCTGTGTGTTGTCCCTCCTTGAGCCTGGCCCTAACAAACCCCAAGCAAGAAAGAACTGAAGGTATTGGTAATTGGAGAAATGGTGACTTATTGCTGAATGTTAATGTAAATAGTGGCATGGATATGAAAATGTATTTTTCCTTGGAAAATGAGCATGATAAACAGATATTGAGCTCTGGGGAGTTGGTAGTCAAAGGTGATGGCAAAAGAGTTGGTAAACCCAAGAGACCTATTGTGATGGGGAAAACGGGTACCAGTGAGGGAAAAGGTGGTTACTCATCAGACGTAGTGTCTGGAGCAGGTTCTCTACAGAATCGGGAAACTGAGTTGGAAGGAAGTAGCAGGAAAGGCAGGGGGACAACAGAAAAGAAATGTGAGCTCAGGAACCCCAAGGACAGAGGGAGTAGGCTGAGCGTACAGAACTGTAGGACCCCATCGCAATCCAGGGTAGGGCGTGCCTGGAAACGCACCCGAAAAAAAGATTGGGCCTACGCAGCAAACAGCTGGCGCAGAGGTGCCCCAATCAAGGATTCGGGCTGGTGTGTTCCGCCCCCTTCAGGTTCGAAACAAGGGGAGGGAATATGTGACAAAAGGAGATGCTGTCAAGGTAAAATTGATAGTTTGGGGGACACAGTGTATGCACATTTGCTTGGTGCAAGGCTACAGAGCATAAATGTGGATTGGAGAAAACTGCTTTTGCAGCTTTCTCCAGGTTTTGGTATTCGGTTATGGGGCTCTGTAGTTTGGAGATTCCATAGTGTCTTGGGTGGGACAGGATCTCCAACCCTGTGTCCAGACTTTGTAGATTACCAGCAGGGTGTGTGTTCAGGTGAGCACAGCACTTATAATGAGGGTATGGGAAGACCTCATGGCTCCCAGTTGGAGACTGCTCCACACCCAGAGAGACAGGAGGCCTCCAGGAGTCAGAGGGGATGCAGGAGGCAGCCAGAACGTGTGACTGCAAGAGGCAGTGGAACGACCTGAGGACTAAAGCCAAAGCGGAGCTATGGGCGCTAAAGTGAAGCCATCCACATTGAGGAATCCTGTGGTCTGTGTGACCAGGATAAAGAGCAGAGGTACTGCTAAAGAGATCCAGGTGTGCTAGCATTTTCTATTGTGTTTATTTGCTGGAGATGAACCCCTGCATGGGAAACCTTTATGTTACAGACTTTTATTTGCCTTTTTAATAAAAATGGGCTACCATGCCCTTAAATATAGTTCCTGACTGTCTTGAATCACTGACAAACGCATCTGCCATGAGAGCTAATGGTCCCCGATATTACTATATATATGTATGTATGTATGTATGTATGTATGTATGTATGTATGTATGTATATGTAGGAAGGCCAGTATGGTGACCTGAATTTATGGGGGGAGCCCGGGGGGTATTTAAGCAGCCCGCTCACCTGTGGTGTTTGTCGGTTTCCTGTGCGCGATATACGTCACTAGGCCGTCTATTTGAATGGCAGCTTCCGCAAGTTCTTGTCTCGCAAGTTCCCGCATTCGCAATTTCCGTGCTCGAGAGTTTCGAAGTCCGTGCTACCGATTCGCAGTTTGTACCACGCGTCTGGCTTGGCTGTCGCAGGTAGGGTCCCGTCGGACTTTTGTTTTCACGCATTGTTAGATATCATGTCACTAAACCGTGATATCAAACTTACGAATCACTCGCAAATTTCACAAACGTAACCGCAATGCATATCACTCGCACTATCGTTATGTTACCATTTCTCATTATCTGAGAAAACCACCGCGACGCAGACGTCGCTTCATTTCAGGCATGTCTAAATTGTTACCATGCGTCAGTAGAAAATCGCAGCGATTCGCAAGTCTTATCGAACCACGTCAGTTCGATACCAATCAATTCTCATTTCTGAACATTTCTAAATACATTTCTAACATTTTGAATCATTTCTCATTTCAGTCACGTACCGCGCTCTGATTCGAATCCAGTACAGATGCACAGATTTGCTCCGGTGTGCCCCAGTAGTTACGGCCTCATTTCAGTACATGCTCCAGAGTCAAGTCATTATCATTCGCTTTCGACTCACCGATTCGTACCTCTGTTATGGTTATCATTTCACTGCCACGTATCACGCTCCGATACGAATTCAGTCGCATGGAAATGCACCGATTCGTCTCGGCGTGCCCCAGGTATTTGCCACATTTCAGTACATGCTCCAGAGTCCGATTCGCAGTCAGTCGCTACAGTGGCATGACCGATTCACGCCTTTGTCATGGCAACAAAATGTTACACCTGCACTTACCGCGCTCCGCTTCGAATCCAGTCGCATCCTCGATGCACCGATTCGTTACGGCGTGCCCCAGGGCTCGGCCTCATTTCTGAAACATGCTCCAGAGTCCGGATCGTAGCTAATCGCAGATATCGGGCGACCGATCCGCATCTCTGTATTGGGAACTGCTACCATTCATTTCACTCGTACAGGGCATCCGAGATGCACCGATTCGTCACGGAATGCCTCAGTTGTTTCGGCCGTATCCATACCTATACCAGAGCTCGGTTCGTTGCCAGTCGCAAATGCGGCACAACCAATTCAAGGTAAAAAACATTTTTCTCATTTCGTTTCATACTGCGCTCCGATTCGAATCCAGATGCATCAAACGTGCACCAATGTTTTTCAGTTGCCTCATTTCAGTACATGCTCCAGAGCCCGGTACACGGTCGGCGCAGTCACGGCACGACCGAGCCGGACCTCTGTCATGGCAAGAGATTTCACTCATTTCATAATCAAGGCAAACATTTCATATCATTTCATTGTCACGAGATTGCAAGCACCATACAAGTCATTGCTTCAAGTTAGCCAGCAAACCCTTCACGAATTATCACCTTTCATTTCCCTCCAGGTCAGTCAAAGTTCAGTAGGTCCACCCTGCACCAGGTTGGACGATATCCCCGATATCTCCCCCCCCCCCCCCCCCCAGGTTAAAAAAAAAAAAGGGAGAAAATAAGTCGGGTAAGTGTGAAGCAAAAACTTGAAATTCATGTTAGTCAACAAAAAAACACGAGCTCAAAGACAGGACATCTTCACCAGTTCAACCATGTCCCAGGCTGGCAGCAAAGACTTCACAGCCCCTCTGTCACCTTCCCCGGTCTCAGAGAGCGGCAGCGTGCAGTCCCTCAGGGGATGGACTATCCCCAAATTGACAGCAGAGCTAAGACGCAGAGGCGTGCCCTTCCCCGCCACAGCGAGGAAAGGCGAGCTGTTCAAGCTCCTCTTCCCCCCACCAGCAGCAGGACCCAGTACCTAGCAGGCATCCCTCCAGTCGATATCTTCAGCCATCTCACAACTTCACACGATGGTGTCGTCCCTGTCTACCTCGGTCACAGACATACAAACCAGGGTGGCACTCCTGGAGGCTCGGCTGGCCGCGGCTATCCCTAACCCAACCGCAACTTAAGCTTTAATACCCCTTCCTGCATGTACCACAGGCTGGAGCCCCATTGTCTATCCCTCCCATTTGTTTCCAACCAGCATCAGGAAGGACATTTTGGACGGCAGGGACATCAACCTGGCCTCTCTCCTGATTTCTGTGCACGATCTGGCAGAAAATAAGGCCTATACCTGGGGTGACATATCGGTGGTCCTTAAAGCCAAAGACCCCAGACTGAACCGGAAATTATCTGTCCCCGAGTTCACCTTGGCCTTTGGCATGCTGAGAGACGTCCTATGCTCAGCCGCTCCCAGCATAAGGGAAGAGCTGGACTTGTACCTCCATACAGTAGTAGACCTGGGCTACAAGTATGGAGGATTTTCTTTTTACGACTACCACCGTTCCTTTTCTGCAAAGGCGGCAGCCAGACTCGCACAGTTCCAAACGACAACAAATTGGAGTCTCATGGACACAGAGCTGTTCTGCCGCCATTTTGCTGGCTTACGCTCACCCCTGTGTGCGATTTGCCAGTCCTCCACTCACACTGCCACCTGGTGCGCCAATGCAACAATCAGGCGTCCCTTCGAATTTCCCTCTACCTCAGGTGCACTTCAGGGTCAGTCGGTCCCTGAACAAACACCTCAGGTGGACAAATTCGGATGCCCAGTCCGAACCGTGGGAGGGGCAGCCATCTGCAATAATTACAATTATGGGTCCTGCAACTTCAGTCAGTGCCGCCTACTCCACATCTGCACCTTATGCCAAAGAGCGCACCCAAGAAACTTGTGCGAAGTCAAACAACAGAAGAGGGCATGACTAAGCCGGATCAAGGTCGTGTGGCTAGGACTCTACCTCACCTCACACCCCACCCCCTCCCTGGCCACCTACCTTATCCAGGGGTTCACAGTAGGGTTTCACACCGGCCTCGTTTCATTACCCCACAGTACTTACGAATGTGGGAATCTTCGTTCAGCGGCCATTGACTAACAAGCCATAGATTGGCTCTTACAGGCAGAAGTAGACCGAGAGTTCGTTATAGGCCCCTTCACTCAGCCCCCTTTCAGCACTTGGAGAGTCAGCCCTATTGGGCTTGTCAAGGGCAAATTCACAAATAAATTACGTTTGGTGTACGACCTGTCTGCGCCTCATTCTTCCCACATTCCCAGTCTCAATTCTCTGATTCCCTCCGAAGAATTCTCCCTAAAATATTCCTCCGTGGACATGGCAATCCAGGCAATCATCAAAGCAGGTACAGGTGCCTGGCTCTCCAAAGCGATATCTCAGATGCCTTCAAGCTCCTGCCTATCCACCAATCCCTTTGGTGCCGGCATGGCATCAAGTGGAAGGAGGCATACTATTTTGCCACAAAACTGACGTTTGGTTCGAAGAGTAGCCCTTGGCTCTTCGACACATTCGCTCAGTCCCTCGCTTGGATACTCTTACACAAGGCTCAGTGCCAAGAAGTCATCCATTACCTGGATGACTTCCTACTAATAGAACCACCCAGCAGGCCCCCAGGAGACCTCGACAAACTCAGAGTGGTATTCGGAAATCTCAATGTTCCCATCGCCGAGCACAAAGTCGACGGCTCAGCACACAACATCACCTTTCTCGGGGTCAACTTAGACACCTGTACCATGCAAGCCAGTCTCCCCCTCGACAAACTAACCCGCAATTGGGCGGTCCTTCACAAATTCACCCACACCAAGGGGTGTACCAAAAAGCAGTTGCAATCTCTCCTGGGAATGCTTAATTTCGCCATGCGAATTATTCCACAAGGCCGCACCTTCGTGTCACGTCTGCTGAGATTCCTGTCAGAAACACAAGACCCCGATCAGATGCTAAATCTAGACTCCGCAGCAATAGCGGGCCTATCTATGTGGGAGGAATTCCTGTCCGCCTGGAATGGCATATCCCTATTTATACCTATGGTTTCGGCCCTTTCACCCCAGCTGCAGCTTCCATAGGCTTTGCGGCAATTTTTGGCCACCAATGGTTTTCAGGACCCTGGCCTCAACAGATACTGTTGATACCCGGCTTTACCCGAACATCCTCCCTCTTCGAACTCTATCCCATAGTGGCAGCTGCACAGCTCTGGGGTCACCATTGGACAAGGCAAACCATGGTCTTCACCACCGACAATCAGGCCACGGCAGACATTATCAATAAAGGCAGGTCTAAGTCCCTAGCAGTCATGTCCTTCCTGCGCAGATTGGTACAACTGTCTTTACAGCATCAGTTTAACATCCACTGTTCATTTATTCCAGATACAATTTAGCTGCTCACGTACTGTCACGTTTTAATTACACCTCCTTTTTCAAACAGGTTCCCGGAGCCGATCCAGTGTTGGCCCCTTTCCCTGTCTGGTCACAGCTGACCCTGGACTAGTTCAACATTTACAAGGAGCAACGCAGCTCATCAATCATTACATAACACACTCAAAGCCTACCAGACAGCTTGAAAGGCGTTCAATAAATTCCTGATACCCTGCTGCAAAGGACCAACAGATGTCAAACAGGTACTGGCCTTCATTTCATACTGCCACACTCAGCTGACCTTATCTTACAATACCATTCGGCTATACCTAGCCGGCATACAACATTTCTTAACTCTTGAAGACCCCGCAAAGTCCTCACTGTTCTCATCACACGCTATACGAGCCATCCTAAGGGGCATAGAAACACCAACCAGTGATCAGCACCAAGCGCTTACCCATTACGGGGCCCATCTTCAGAGATATGTCGACTATCCTGGCTACTTCTCCATTTGGTCTTCTCCCCAGCACGGTCCTACAAGCAGCCATATATTTGGCCTACTACGGGTTCTTGCGACCTGGCGAGTTCACCTGTAACAACCCCGCAGATCAAGTACTATGCAGACGGCACTTGGTTCGCTACCAAGACCATTTCGTCCTTCACCTCGAGGTTTCCAAAACCCAGCAAACAGGCTCTGGAGTGGACATTCACCTTTTACAAAACCAATAACAGCTGGTGTCCAGTCACCGTACTCAACCGTCTCCTGTCACTCCTGCCTGAACAACCGGACACCAGTCCTCTTCTACCATTCCCAGTTAAACTCTTAAGCGCCTGTCAGTTTGTGAAACGCATAAGGATACTTCTCCGCAATCTTCACCTTAACCCTAGTCAGTACTCCGGACACTCCTTTCGTATCGGAGCAGCCTCCGCAGCATCCCGTCACGGGGTCCCAGACCACGTCATCAAAAGACTAGGCAGGTGGAAATCAGCCTGCTTCGCCCGGTATATCCCCAATCCTCAAGTAGAGATGGCACAGGCATTTTCCAAATTGGCTCAATGAATAACTGAAAACCAATAAAATATTATGCCCCTACCTGAATGTTTTTGCCCCCTTATTTTGGCATACCGGCCATTAGACCAAGGCACACTTTCAGGTCCATTTCATATGGTAAGTCCACACTTCCAGGTCTATTTCCGATGGTAAGTCTTATGTTAACTATAAATGTTATCTATGTCCATATCAGACATAGGGCTCCAACTATATATATATATATATATATATATATATATATATATATATATATATATATATATATATATATATATATATATATATATATATATATATATATATATATAAATTCTAATTCTATCACTGATATTGGTGAAGCAACTATGTTTTCTAAATAGGCAACATGTTTGAGCATAACTACTAATAACTGTAGTATAAGCAGGACTTTTTTCAGAAGGAAAACAGTGGTATGCAGTTCTGGCACCTTCACCACTGAATGTTTGAATGGGCAAGGGGTGCTGGGGTTTTCTGGAGAGTCTGTTGATGCTGGGGGCATCTACTGTTGTTTGGGGTTTCATTTTGTTAGGGGGATCTACTGTTGAAGCAGAGTCTATTGTTACTGACTGCTGGAGGGTCTATCGATGCTGCCTGCTGGAGGATCTATTGTTGCTAGCAGGGGTCTGTTGTTGCTGGGGGAAACTATTGTTGCTGCGGATGTCTACTATGCCTGAGGGGACATATTATTACGGGGAGGGGGCTATTGCTATCATTAACAAATTACATACAAATTACTTAGCACCACAAAATGATACTTGGTTCTGTATTCTCTAAAAGTACTGGGAAGTGGGGAAGGGGCAGAGACAATGGACTGTGCTCAGAGGTGGGTAGGGAGCAGAGACAAGGAACAGTGCTTGGAGGTGTGTTGGGACAGGAAACTGACAATGCTCAGAGGTGGTGGGGGAGCCAAGGGGTGACTTATGGGTAGGGGGAATATCTGCACCTATTCTCTAGGGAGAAAAAAAAACCCTGAGTATGAGAGTTAAAATATCTAAAACCAAGCAGCAGAGATCTGCAATGTTGGTGCACCGAACCATAGGGATCCAGAATTTATTAGGAACATACATTTAACTATGAAGGGGTCAACAGTCATGAGGATATGCAACCACAATGTAGAGAACCCCATGATAAGTATGCAGATCACCAAATGCTGAAAAGTTCATCAGATCTGTAAATTATCTGACTGTATGTAGCCAGTTTCCTTGATCTAAGTTTCAAAGTCCTAGACAACTTGTCTTTATTACAGTAATCGTTTCTCCTTCCAGTGATTAAGTAAGAGCACCTTGCATGTCCTTTATTAACTTTCAAGTATTGGGTTTTAGAACATATATAACTTGGCAGATGTAAAAGTAATGCATTTTATTCATCTGAGGTAATTCACTTAAAGGGTCTCAATCAATTTCTTAATGCTTCATCAGGTTCATTGCAAATGAGACAATTTGTGTTATTGAGCTTTTTGCTTAATGAAGTTGAAACTGTATTTTCAAAGTCTTAACTCATTTTTTAATCATGATATCATTATCTATATTGTTTAATCAGTACCACTTAGAGCACTTCTATTTTCTTCAGTAGACACTTGATATACTGTTACATTTTTATTCTTATAATATACCTGTTAAACTATGTAACACATATAAGGGTGAAAACTGCTGGGAAACTATTAAATTGTTTCACAAGTTTCCAGTACAATAAATTAGTATTATCTTTAAACAGCACCAACAGTTTGTGCAGCACTTTACAAAAAAAGGGAGACAGTACGGTTACAATACACTTTAACAATTATTATAGGACCTTATTTCTGGGAGCTAACAATCTACAGAGAAGGGGAAGTGATGCAAAAGGTAGTAACTGTTGTTCAAGAAAGTAGTTGCTATAGAGGCAGGATAGGCTTGGTTGAAGAGATGTATTTTCAGGCATCACCCAAGAGTAGACAACATAGGTGATAGCCATACAGGATAGAGCAGGAATTTCAAGAGGATAGGAGAGGTTTGGGAGAAGTCCTGGAGGTGAGCATGGTTGGAAGTGACAAGGTAGTTAGAAAGAAGGATGTCTTGGAAGGGGCGAAGGGGCTGGTATGGGAAATGTTTTGAGATGAGTTTGGTGATGTAACTGGGGATAGAATTGTGGATGACTTGAAGTTGTTTTTAGTATCTTTATTTGTATTTGTTACGTGATTCAAAGCCAGAGGGGGGATTGGCAGAGCGGAGTGGCATTTGCTGAGCAGCTGGTAATGTGTATAAGTCTGGTGGCAGCATTCATTATACCTTATGTAACTCTGATATATACAAAAATATGTAGAACCCTTGTCCTAAACAGGGCTAGTAAATTTAGTTGTGCTAGGTGGTAACTAGCCTGGCTAATTTGTAGTATTGAGCAACTGTTTTTTCTCCTAAGCTTGAGTTTAATTGTAATCTCTCTTCTGTCAATAGGTGGCACTATTGCCTTTGGCATTAGGATGATAGATTGCAGTGAATTCAGGTCATGAGTAGATTTGTTGTCTCAGCCAATCAGCAGGCGTTTCCTTGGTCACTGAGCATGCTGGGATAATATATTTATTTGGAAGGAGACAGGTGATTGGGGTTCTTTCCACCTGAGCTGCGGCCTAGGGGGACGTGTGTGGAGCAGCAGCTGAGGTTAGGCCTGAAGCCTGAGGCCTAACCATGTGTGTACAGTCTTGGCCCGAGGGGAGCCTGATCGTTGCCTGAGGTAAAGGAGAAGCAGAGGGATGACCACTCCTGTTGCTGGAGGCCAGTTTAGAAGAGATGGAGTTCTGAAGGAGTACCAGAGCAGACACTTCACCAGCCGGGGACAGTGAAGTAAGTGGGAAAGCTTCAGTGGAGACTCATCCAGGAATACAGTGGGTAGCTGTGAGTAAAGGTTGAAAGAGTACAGTGGGTAGCTAGAAGTAAAGCTTGAAGAGGAGAATACAGTGGGTTGCTGTGAGTAAAGCTTGAGGGATCCAGCGCGTAGCGTGGGTGAAGCTTAAAGAATACAGCGGGTAGCTGTGAGTTGAGCTTGAAGAGATCCAGCAGGTAGCTGAGAGTCCAAGAAGTCCAATGGTAAACTGCAAACTGAGCTTGACGATCTACAGTGGGATACTGTGAGTTTAGCTTGAAGATCTATGGTGGGATTATTGTGAGTAAAATTGTTGTTTTAGGAGACAGCAGTTACTACAAGATACAGATCGCCGCATTCAGCTTAAAGGCCCTTTTTCTGTATTGCTGTCTGCCCAGTTCTATTTTTGTCTGCGGAGTTTGCCAATTTGCTATTGCATTTGCCTAAGGGTGTCCTGTGCCCCACCCCTCTCTCCCACCGTTCCTGTTAAGAGAAATAAAAACCTCTGTTAATTTTTCAAAGTGACTGGCGCCCAATTTTTTTTAACTTGCACAACACCCACTATGCCTAGTAACCTGCACCCTGAGGAGGAATGTCAGCTCTCCCTAACTCTGGGGGTCACCACCAGGCTTTCAGAGGTCGGGAAGACCGCTACATACACTTTTTTACAGGTAAGGTCATGTATATAGTCTGTTCACAGGGATCATAGATATATACAGTATTTATGTAGTTGCATAGCTACATAGACTGAAAAAAGACACATGTTCATCAGGTTCAAACAAAAGAGAAAAAAAAAATTACACCTGTAGCCTCAAAAAACAAAACTTATGGTTGATCCAGAAGAAGGCAAACATCTTTAGTAAAGAAAACGTTCATTCCTGATCCCCTAGGGCAATTGAATCCTCTCTGGATCAACAACCTACAGTGGTATTTCTTATAATAAATATTAGTAGCCAGTTATATTTTGTGTATTTAGAACATCCATTTTTTCTTTTATTAATCTACAATGTTGGCTATAATTAGCTTCCAAGGAAGTCTTTTCCAGCTCTTGCGAAAAATACTCCCATATGTGGAACTTTTTCCTGTGAAGGGCACCCCAAAAAATCTCATTTGCAATGATCTAAAAGTGAACAGTCAAGCACCAAGATTACTATATTAACCATTTTTGTATTTATTAAAGGTGATCATATCACCTTAAACTCCTCTTCATAAGGAAGAATAAATTCAGTTACTCCTTCCTCATAGCTGAGGTAAAGGATTTACCCACTTTCTGACTGGGCAATTTTTTGCGATACGGCACTGCGTTGCTTTAACTGACAATTGCACGGATGTGCAACATTGTACACAAATGAAATTGATGGGGTTTTGTTTTCCCACAAACAGAGCTTTCTTTTAGTGGTATTTGATCATCTCTGCGGTTTTTATTTTTTTGCGCTATAAACAAAAAAAAACGACAATTTAAAAAAAATAACTTTATTTTTTACATTCTGCTATAAAACATCCAATAAAAAGTCAAATGTATTCATCAATTTAGGCCAATATGTATTCTGCTACATATTTTTGGTAAAAAAATCTCAATAAGCGTATATTGATTGGTTTGTGCAAAAGTTATAGCGTCTACAAACTATGGGATAGATTTATGGAATTTTTTTTTTTTTTTACTAGTAATGGCGGTGATCAGCATTTTTTTGGCAGGACTGCTACATTGCGATGGACAAATCTGACACTTAGGGATTGTTTTACTAAAACTAGAGAGTGCAAAATCTGGTGCAGCTGTGCATGGTAGCCAATCAGCTTCTAACTTCAGCTTGTTCAAATAAGCTTTGACAAAAATTGTGAAAGCTGTTTGGTTTCTATGCCGAGCTGCACCAGATTTGGCACTCCCTGGTTTTAGTAAATCAAACCTAAGTGACACTTTTTGGGGACCAATGACACCAATACAGTGATTAGTGCTAACAAATGCAGTACTAATGACACTGTCAGGGAAGGGGTTGACAACAGGGGCGATCAAAGAGTTAAATGTGTTCCCTGGGAGTGCTTTCTAACTGTGGGGGGTGCTTTGACTGGGGGAAGACAAAGATCTGTGTTCCTGTTTAGCAGAAACACAAGATCTCCATCTTCCCCTCTCACAGAACAGCGATCTGCCTTGTTTACATAGCCAGACCACTGTTCTGCCTCTCTCGGGAACAATTGCGGGGTTTCCCGGCGAACATCAGGTCCGCCGGACCCGCTGATTGGCTCCCGCTGTGTGCGCCCCTGACCCGGAACTAGCTCCTGCTGTGCACACCCTAGAAATCACGTACAGGTATGTAATTTTGCCCAGAAGGGTCACCCTGCAGCAGTATATATGCACGGGGAGGTCTGGAAGAGGTTAAAGAATAAGGTAAATGTTTACAAGCAATATATTCTTAATGCAGTTAAATTGTCAATAAACCCAGCAAGTATGAAAAATGTCTTCACATCCAATATTATCCAATATCACATTGTAATCATAAAAAATTTTCATTCACTTTATGAAGACCAGAAATAAAAAATGGTTGTTCCCACCATTCACTGGCACTGCCTCCCTTCCTGTGTCCCCCCCTGCAGAATCAGATACTATGGTTCGGCTATTGCCACCTGCACTGTGCATGCTCCTTTTTTTGTAAACAGGCAGCCTGTTAATTTCCTAGTTTGTCTAGGCTGTCCATGTGACTTTAGAGTCATCTAAGGCAGTGAAAAAAAGGGTAATTCGATTTTTTTTTTTTTTTTTTTTTTTTTAAGAGATGACAAGCATAATTATTATATATACATTTTCATAACAATCAGTTAAATATTGTGCATTTAAAGCAGAACCTTACCCATAACAACTTGATAAAAAAAAAAAGTTCTTTAGCAAGGAACTTACATTCCACATTAATAATGATACCAAAATAAGTGTGTAGCAATAACTCTCGGTGGAGCTGCTGGTTTAAGCAGGCTTGTTACCTTCACTCTCGATATCTGTTTCACCGGCACCGGGTCTAGGGTTCCGTTGAGTTTACCTCTGGACGATATAAGCACCAACACTTGAGTATGTTTTCAATGCTTTATTGAACCAAGTAACGAAGGAAGTAGCAGGAAAGAGGCAGGAGGAAAATGGCAGGGAAGCTCAAATACCTTTCTTTAGGTTTCTTTAGAACATCCTTTAAAGTTGAATACTGTAATTGAATGCAATCCCCTTTTGTGGGACACGATTTTTGCTCGCTTGGATAGGCCTCTCTCACTTGCCTAGCAGCCAGTACGTAGCACGAACAAAAGTCTCTGCCACAGACTTGCTTGAAATAAACCCGTACGATCCTCTGCCACAGGTTGTATTGGTTCACGATGAATGTCAGTCACAGTACTTGGACCTCTAAGCCAACCCGGCAGTACTATGCGATAGAATTGCTTTAGGATACATCCTCCAACCGAGTCACCAGGCCCCTCTCCAGACCAGCACTCTGCATGATCCTTCCATGACAGGTCCTCCCCTTGGATCTCCTCGGTTGTCCAGCTTCTTCACTCTGAAAAGACAGCTCAGGACCATTCCTCGGCTGCTGTGGTAGGCCCCAGACAGGCTTCTGGGCCCACCCACGCGCTGCAGCGACGCGGGCCTCCGGAACGGAGGACCACGAGGTGGTACTCTAACAAATACCTGTCGGCCAGGAGGGCCAGCAGGTGGCTGAAAATGAACCCCAGAACATGGCGTCTGTCCCATAAATACCCTCTCCCAGAATGCAACTCGGAGGACCACCTCCACCGAGTTGTCTCCGGGACAGAGGAGCACTCATCCGCTTTTAACACGTTGCTTTTCCAACACCCGCCGATGGTGACAACGACACCCACAGGCACAATATGGAACCACACGCAACGTCGGCCAAGCTGGAACAGAGGCAAATCGAACTTCCTATAACGAGCAATTCACTAAATTTACCTATCAGATGGTAGATCACAAATCTACCAGGGCTACATACTCCCCCCACTACAATAGATGTTGTCCCCAACGTCTGTCCAAAAATAATGATAATAACTCCCAAGCCTGGGAGTAGGCATTTGAGCTTAAAACTTGGATTAGATAAAGAAGAAGGAAAGACAGTGGAAAGACATTATAAGATTAACATCTATAAAACAATATGTTCACGTCCGTAAACAAAACCATCCTATGACTGTACATAACCTCACTGTCTAGCTGAAAATCCTAACAGCCTGATAGAGGATCAAATGGTTCCTGAAAAGGAAAGCATATTAACACATATATATCCTGTACAACTTCAGGAGCAAAGCCTCATTTAAAAATGAGACTCTCTTCCCATAATATATATCAAAAATAATCTTTAGGAGTCCATCCCTGTATACACATTTTTTTTCTCTTTAAATGAAAGAAATCCGGCTAGCAAAAAGAAGTCCTTGGATTTAAAACACAGATGAATATCCAGATCATGACCACGAAGATCTCTTTATACTGACACTAACTAACTACAAAATTCTTTTGTCCATAATCACCAATAAAACCGGGGATCTGGCAAGGTCAGTGTCTTTCCCAGTTTATCTACTGTGGTAATGAAATATACAACGTCTTCTTTTCCGGGCCTGGAGATAACTACTTTGTCAGCATAGATGTGCCGACCGAAGTTCCAGTGCATAAAACATCCACTAAAACGTTCATCCATTTTAACAGAACATCCAGTCTTTCGGAAAGGCTTAGGCACAAACAAATAGTCCCAAACAGCTTCACTGTACCAAAGTTCCCGGTTAACTTCAATCACTTGCATTATATCCTGAGGGACATAAGGGAACTCCAAGCCATATTCCGTAGCTACACGCTTGTTCAACATTCTCTGCAAACGTGCAAGTTTGGGAAAGGATCTGTTTTTTCCCATACCAGAAGGGACACATGAATCCAATGATTTGCTCACCATAGACCCAGCCGCTGTCTGAAGTGAACTAACAACTTTTGACAATGTCTCATTTACAGTGCTGTGTGGCTCCACACATAGGCGTGCGCAGCCTATTGCATTAGGGTGTGCACCCGAAAGCTCAAGCACACATACATATATATATATTGTCAAAAGTATTGGGACGCCTGCCTTTACACGCACATGAACTTTAATGCCGTCTTAGTCCATAGGGTTCAATATTGAGTTGGCCCACCCTTTGCAGCTATAAAAGCTTCAACTCTTCTAGGAAGGCTGTCCACAAGGTTTAGGAGTGTGTCTATGGGAATGTTTGACCATTCTTCCAGAAGGGCATTTGTGAGGTCAGGCGCTGATGTTGGACAAGAAGATCTGGCTTGCAGTCTCCACTCAAATTCATCCCAAAGGTGTTCTATCGGGTTGAGGTCAGGACTCTTTGGAGGTCAGTCAAGTTCCTCCACCCCAAACTCGCTCATCCATGTCTTTATGGACCTTGCTTTCTGCACTGGTCCAAATCATTTGATGGAGGGGGGATTATGGTGTGGAGTTTTTTTTCAGGGGTTGGGCTTGGCCCCTTAGTTCCAGTGAAGGGAACTCTTAAGGCGTCAGCATACCAAGACATTTTGGACAATTTCATGCTCTCAACTTTGAGGGAACAGTTTGGGGATGACCCCTTCCAACATGACTGCGCACCAGTGCGCAAAGCAAGGTCCATAAAGACATGGACTTAGCAGGGGTGGTGGGAAATTAACTTCAAGTGCAATAATTCACATTATAACTGTAACTAAAACATATACAATTAAGTGTAACACTCTAAAAAATAAAAAATCCAAAGTCCTATAATGGTGTGAACCTTCCAACTAAAAAGTTGTTGCACTCGAAGGTAATTTGTATTGCAATTATCTGTAGAGGGGTTTCCACCATCCCTGCTAAGGCAGCACTGATGGGCACTGATAGGCAGCACTAATGGGCACTAATAGGCTGCACTGATTGGCAGCGTTGATGGGCACTAATTGGTAGCACTGATAGGTGGCACTGATAGGCAGCACTGATTGGCACTGATAGGTGGCACTGATGGGCACTGATATGCATCACTGATGGGCTCTTATTGGTAGCACTTATGGGCACTGATAGGCTCTGATTGGCAGCACTGATGGGCACTGATGGGCACTGATAGGCTGCACTGATAGGCAGCACTGATGTGCACTGTCTGGCAGCACTGATGGGCACTGGTAGGTGGCACTGCTAGGCAGCACTGATTGGCACTGATAGGCAGCACTGATTGGCACTGATAGGCAGCACTGATGGGCACTAATTGTCAGCACTGATTGGCACTGATAGGCTGAACTGATGGGCACTGATATGCAGCATTGATGGGCACTGATATGCAGCACTGATGTGCACTGGCAGCACTGATGGGCAGCACTTATGGGCACTGATTGGCACTGATAGGCAGCACCGATGGGCACTAATTTTCAGCACTGATTGGCACTGATAGGCTGCACTGATGGGCACTGATATGCAGCACTGATATGCAGCACTGATGGGGACTGATTGGCAGCACTGATGGGCAGCACTGATTGGCACTGATAGGCAGCACCGATGGGCACTGATATGCAGCACTGATTTACAGCATTGGTTGGCACTGATAGGCAGCATTGGTTGGCACTGATAGGCAGCACTGTTTGCACTGATAGGCAGAATTGGTTGGCACTGATAAGCAGCACTGGCACAGATAGGCAGTACTGGTTGGCACTGATAGGCAGCATTGGCTGGCACTGATGAGCAGCACTGGCACTGATAGGCAGCATTGGTTGGCACTGATAGGCAGCACTGGTTTGCAATGGTTGGCACTGATAGGCAGAATTGGTTGGCACTGATAAGCAGCACTGGCACTGATAGGCAGTACTGGTTGGCACTGATTGGCAGCATTGGTTGGCACTGATTGGCAGCATTGGTTGGCACTGATTGGCAGCACTGATGGGCACTGACTGGCAGCACTGATGGGCACTAATTGTCAGCACTGATAGGCAGCACTGATGGGCACTGATATGCAGCACTGATGGGCACTGATTGGAAGCACTGATGGGCAGCACTGATTGACAGCATTGGTTGGCACTGATTGACAGCATTGGTTGGCACTGATTGACAGCATTGGTTGGCACTGATAGGCAGCACTGGTTTGCACTGATAGGCAGCACTGGTTTGCACTGATAGGCAGCACTGGTTGGCACTGATAGGCAGAATTGGTTGGCACTGATAAGCAGCACTGGCACAGATAGGCAGTACTGGTTGGCATTGATAGGCAACATTGGTTGGCACTGATAAGCAGCACTGGCACTGATAGGCAGCATTGGTTGGCACTGATAAGCAGCACTGGCACTGATAGGCAGCATTGGTTGGCACTGATAGGCGGCACTGGTTTGCACTGATAGGCAGCACTTGTTTACAATGGTTGGCACTAATAGGCAGAATTGGTTGGCACTGATAAGCAGCACTGGCACTGATTGGCAGCATTGGTTGGCACTGATTGGCAGCATTGGTTGGCACTGATTGGCAGCATTGGTTGGCACTGATTGGCAGCATTGGTTGGCACTGATTGGCAGCATTGGTTGGCACTGATAGGCAGCATTGGGTGGCACAGATAGGAGAGAGGGGGAGTTTCACATTCAGGAGATCGTGAGAATTTCCAGAGCTGTTCAGTGTATAAAACTGTCAGATAATGACACTGCATGCAGGGAGAGACACCAGCTGTTAAAAGTCAGCGGTGATGCTGGTGGTGGGCGGGACTGAACAGTTACCAAACACCAGCCAATAGGATGGGTCTGGGCGGGCCGCTACATTTCTCTGGCTCCGCCCCCTCTCTGAAGCAGCCCAATCATTGGCTGGTGTTGGCGCTTGATCCCGCCCACCCCCGACATCGCGGCTGAGTTGTGATGACTTACAGCCGCGATGTCGGGAGTAGTCGGGACCAAGCGCTATAAACACCAGCCAATGTTTGAGCTGCTTCAGAGAGGGGGCGGGGCCACATAAATGTAGCGGCCCGCCCAGACCCCATCCCATTGGCTGGTATTCGATGGCTGTTCTGTCCCGCCCACCCCCGACATCACCCCGACATTTTGACAGCTGGTGTCTCTCCCTGCATGCAGTGTCATTATCTGACAGTTTCATACACTGAACAGCTCTGGCAATTCTCACAATCTGCTGCCTGTGAAACTGTTTCACAGGCAGCGCGGGCCACACACTCTCTTGGATGCAGCATTTTGGGGCAAATCTCTGGACACAGCACGGGGTGATTAGGGTGTGCCCAGGCACACCCGGCACACCCCGTGCACACGCCTATGGCTCCACACAGAGTGACGTCTTCCCAGAACTCAGGGCTGCCCATTCAGGGAAAGTCATAGCAGAGGTGACATCCTCGCCTTGTGCCCATAGCATCTCTTGTGACATAGTCTCAAATAGGTCATCATCACCGGAAAGATCCGACAAGGATTCTATTTCCGAATCTCCCTGTTCTGGCAGATATTTATTTACAGTCCCAGATACATTCCCCATCAGCTGCTTACCCGTTCCCGTCATGGACTTTGTTGGATCCAGTTCGGGTAGTCTCTGGGGTAGGCCACGGCCGCGGGAAGCCTTCACATATCCCACCCTCCTCTGGACAGGTACAACAGACAGGCGTGGTGGACACAGAATTCAAAGCAATGTCCGCTGATGACACGGCAAGAGCAGTGTCTCTCTCCGGAGCATTCTCGGCAACAACAGGCAAAGTGGTGGCCTGCCGTTCTCTCTCCGTAGTAGTAGCAGCTTCTACTGTGGCGATACCTGTTGCCCAATCCATTTGATAAGCACAGGGCGACATGGTAGGCTGCTCCACCACAAACAAATACTCTCCACTTTGCGGACATCGACCAAATGGACGAAGATGTACGGCCAGTCCTTCACATTGGTGGCAGATCATGCCCAGTCCCTCAATATCTCCTGAGGTATACAGAATAAACCTCCCCTGCGGCTTCAGACGAACACCAGTGTCCGTAAACGGGGTTTCGGTCAGTACAACACTCGACATAGTGCTTGCAGGGAACCTTCTTGATCCCA
This sequence comes from Lithobates clamitans, assembly GCA_037952925.1. Lineage (NCBI taxonomy): Eukaryota > Metazoa > Chordata > Amphibia > Anura > Ranidae > Lithobates > Lithobates clamitans. The sequence goes on from JBBGZY010001140.1 coordinate 898,416, forward strand.
TAATTGGCTACATTGCTAAAAAAGACATGGCCACGCTCTGATCTTCTCAGCACGAACACGAGGCCTCTCTTCTTCTCTGGCACCAAACACATACACACGTCTCACGCGGTATCAAGTAGGGTAGGCTCCTCCCACTTGTTCCTCTGATCACGTAGCTCCTGGGCTTTTACTGGCGCCCTCCGCCTACGCGTTCAGAAATAAAGTCCTGCAACTTTTAACCTCTTCTCTTCCTAAAAAATTGACAAAGTCCAGCTCTCACCGTAAACTCCTGGTGAAACTCACTGGGTTGCGAGAATTGATGGTCAACAAATCCCGGACGACGTCCCCACATGTAGCAATAACTCTCGGTGGAGCTACTGGTTTAAACGGGCTTGTTACCTTCACTCTCAATACCTCTGTTTCACCGGCACCGGGTCTAGGGTTCCGTTGAGTTTACCTCCGGACGATATAAGCACCAACACTTGAGTACGTTTTCCATCTTTTATTGAACCAAGTAACGAAGGAAGTAGCAAGAAAGAGGCAGGAGGAAAACGGCAGGGAAGCTCAAATACCTTTCTTTAGGTTTCTTTAGAACATCCTTTAAAGTTTAATACTGTAATTGAATGCAATCCCCTTTTGTGGGACACGATCTTTGCTCGCCTGGATAGGCGCCTCTCACTTGCCTAGCAGCCAGTACGTAGCACGAACAAGTCTCTGCCACAGGATGTATTGGTTCACGATGAATGTCAGACACAGTACTTGGACCTCTAAGCCAACCCGGCAGTACTATGCGATAGAATTGCTGTAGTCACCAGGCCCCTCTCCAGACCAGCACTCTGCATGGTCCTTCCATGATGAGTGCTCCCCTGGGATCTCCTTGGTTGTCCAGCTTCTTCACTCTGGAAAGACAGCTCAGAACCATTCCTCGGCTGCTGTGGTAGGCCCCAGACGGGCTTCTGGGCCCACCCACGCGCCGTAGCGACGCGGGCCTCCAGAACGGAGGACCACAAGGTGGTACTCTAACACATACCTGTCGGCCAGGAGGGCCAGCAGGTGGCTAAAAACGAACCCCAGAACATGGCGTCTGTCCCATAAATACCCTCTCCCAGAATGCAACTCGGAGGACCACCATCACCGAGTTGTCTCCGGGACAGAGGAGCACTCATCCGATTTAACACGTTGCTTTTCCAACAACCGCTGATGGTGACAACGACACCTACCGGCACAATGTGGAACCACACGCAACGTCAGCCAAGCTGGAACAGAGGCAAATCTAACTTCCTATAACGAGCAATTCACTAAATGTACCTATCAGATGGTAGATCACAAATCTACCAGCGCTACAAGTGTGTAGTAAATTGACTCCAGCATTGCTCCTGTTTCTTCTTGCCGAAGGATGCCATTTTGCTGAAGCCCAGACCCCCAAGCAGTAAATCATAAAGCAGAACTAACCCCATTGATTTTAAAGGTTTAAAAAAACAGTTACATTCATGGAATGCCGGGATTGCTAACTGTCACATTTGCTTTGTCCTCAACCAAACTGTCAAACCATCAAATGGCTGGCGTCATAACTGACAGCTTCCTTGGCTGTAAGGCTACTTTCACACTGATAGCGCTGGGCGTTGGCGGTAAAGCGCTGCCAGCTTTGGCGACACTTTACCGTCATTTTAGCTGCGCTTTTCGGCCGCTAGCGGGGTGCTTTTTAACCCCATGTTGTGGTGCTGCCGAATTGCTTTGCAGGTGATTTGGCAGCACTGCCCATTCCTTTCAATGGGCAGGGCGTTTTGGGAGCGGTGTATACCCAAAGATACTGCTGCAAACTTTTCAGAATGTCCTGCAAGCGCACCGCCCCAGTGTGAAAAGTCCCACTGAAATGAATGGTAACGCTAAAATGCCTGAAAACTGCCTCAGTGTGAAAGCAGCCTTAAGGATAGGAGGGTTTAATTGTACTTTAAGGCTGTCAGCAGATCAGCCTCTACAAACTCAGCAATGCTTAAAAATGGAGAACTGAGCATGTGCAGAGTATGGACACTTATTTTTAATGTTTTACATAGCATACCTGCAAAAAAGGGCCAGCCTGAACAATTTAATTCATGTTCTGACTAAAGTTCCACTTTAAAGGGTGCCACACTCAGTAGAGCCCAATAAATGAAAACCTAGGCAGGTCAGGTAAAATAATCAGCGAAGCAAAGTAAAAGGTGAAACTTAGCTAATTTAGTCTTTTTGGGGCTCTGTCAAGAGACATGACAGAGGCTGCCATTGCTTTATTTTCCCTATGGGAAAATTGTTGGTTCCCGGGCTGTCATGCTGACGCTCTAACTTTTAATGCTGTGTGAGTCACTGACCCAAACAGGTATGGAAAAAAGGATGTATGACACTTTTCTGATGACCTTTACAGCACACTTATTCCCATTCTGTTACTTACTGTAAAGGTCAGACACAGCCAGGCAACTAGCATTTTTAAAAGTAAACTGCCAATGGCAGCTCCCATACGTCTCTCATGATAAAGTCACTTTAAATGTGAGTTATGAAGGAGAAAGCCAGCCATTTGTGTAATGTTCCCACTAGTGAGAAGCAAGACTATTTCTGTATGTCTGGTGTTGTGAACTTCACTCTGGGACTTTCTTTAGATATAGTTGTACAGTGTGATAAACACCCTTAAACTGTAAAATATACTGTATATTATTTTGCTGAATTTCAAAGTCTAGTGATATATTTCATTACTCTGCTTTTGCAGATAATTATAGCAATAAGACTTTTAGCTAAGTATTGCAGAAAACTTTCCAGGCTATTTAAAATTTTCATTTACACTATTATACGACCTGTTTTAGTTGTGATGGTTTTTAGCACTAAAATTAATTCTACTATACATAACACCTAGCTTCCTACGTACAATAATTTAGCAGTCATCCGAGGTTATCACCAAGGTAATGGCAGCCAGGTAGGCAATGTATTTGTCATTTATGCCTGACTATTAATGTTGAAAACTTTAAGATATACAGGGCTTTGGATATATTTTATTATGTTCAGTGAATATTTCATATGAACATAGCAGCCAGCAGGTAGTGAGTTTGAGTAAAGTACCTAGGTTTTTAGAAAGTCCATTTACTATTGTGCTATGATACCCAAACACATACATGACACCCTCTCCACCTGTGCCGGAGCTTCCCCATCCTTTCCTAGAAGAAAGGGTACCTGTGTGGATTTTTAACTACTTCCCCCATGTAGACATGTTGTGACGTCATTTACTGGACTTTGAGTTAAGATATCTGGATGACGCCTGCAGCTACAGGCATCATCCAGATATTTATTTTTTTCAGTCAATGATTGCCTACGTTTTAAAAGCCATCATTGCGGTTGTCTAACAGTTTGATTACTTTTACAGGTGGTGGGAGGGTACAGCGGTTTACCATAGAGCTGGCCGTGGACCAGATGGTCCCCAGCCATCTCTAAGACCCTTGCAGGCTGAAAGCAGCGTCATGACATTACTTCCGGCTCTGACAGATGTACACCACTGACTTTTTTTTTTTGGTGGAAAGCCTGAGATCGATTTTTTTCTTTTTTTTTTTATCTCAGGCTTTCCAGCATAAAGTGTAAAAAGACTTATAGCCCCCAGATCTCTCCGTAAAGAGAACCTGCCATGCCCTGTCCCTATTACAAGGGATGTTTACATTCGTTGTAATAGGAATAAAAGTGATAAAAAAAAAAATTAAAGTGTAAAAATAAAAAAATAAAATAAACGCCCCCATCCTCTCGTGCTTGCATGCAGAAGTGAATGCATATGTAGGTTGTGCCCCCATATGTTAACAGCATTCAAACCACACATGTGAGGTATCACTGCGATCATTAGAGCAAGAGCAATAACTCTAGCACAAAACCACCTCTGTAACTCTAAACTGGTAACCTGTAAAAAAAATTTAAACGCTGCCTATGGAGATTGTTAAGTACTGTAGTTTGGCGCCATTCTACGAGTGTGCGAAAGTTTAAAGCATGACATGTTTGGTATCTATTGTTTTAAGGATTTTTGATGCATATTCATGTACCATGCAGTTATTTCCCATTGAAAACAAAAGAGATTAGGGGTGGAAATATATATACTGTACTATTAATACATGTGTAGATACATACATATACATATCTATTGTAAAGACTGGAACACCATAGACATACTAATAGTAATGTATTTATTATCCCTACACACAGCGTATACTACAACATCGTGTCCCTACTTGTACAGTACCATCTACTAGATTGCTGGTCAAAAATAGGCTGGAACTTGTTCCTATGCCTAGGGGTCCTCGCAGCTGAGACATCCGTTGCCTTCCTCTATGGTGTGTTCTATCCCCTTTTTCCATCTTGGGCACCTCCGGCTGTACTGTTTGGCCTGCGGGTTGCTCACCATCAGGCTCCCGGCTAACCATTTTTCCTGCTTATGCATTTTTTGTAAGTACAGGCCAACTTTCGATACAAAGCATCTGTGACAATACATGCACACCTATTTACAATTTTGAAAAATGTTTCACTAATGTTTATAGTATATTATATATTTGTATTGTAGAATTAAAATGACCCAAATGGCATAAAAACCTCTGAAGAAGGACCGGTGTAAGTCCGAAACATGTCAGGTGTACCCGCCAGTATGCAACTCTGCTAGCCCATCCATCTCCAAGGGCAGCTTGCTGTACATACAGACGCATGTATTTGGGTTCAAATATCAATGTTTTTGTACTGATATATTTCTTATGATGATGTAAATTTTTATGAATTTATTGTAATAAACTTTACCTACTTTGTAAAAAGAAAAGGGAATGTGGGATTTTAAATGAGGCAATTGACTTGTGGAGGAGGTAGAGTGGTTGGTTAACATTATTTATTTGTAACAATAATATAAAATAGATAAAAAAAGTATTTTCATATATCTGCACATACACATGGCATAAACGTAATAGATACATACAGTCTATATCTATATCTATATAGATATGTATATGCTCCAATGAGTTATGTGTGTATAAATATACATACACACACACACACACACGCACAATAGTACATGGGTGTATTACATGTGTCAAAAAAGGGCTGAGAAAAGAAAAAATTGTGCATACCTGACGTGTATGTGTATCCAGTGAATGGGCTGTGTGTTGCCTCCCTGGTGTCAAACACATAGTGAAATGGTAAGGTAATCAAGCTCACCTGCTTATGTAATCCAGGTATGGGGCGGGTCCCCGACCAACGTCATGCACAACGTCGAATGAGATTAGGGGTTGGCAGTAAAATCAACCACCGGCGCAAGCGCCAAAGTGGAGCCCCGCCAACCCCATCTCCGGCGTGAGATGGACCAAGGACTTCCCTGTATTGCGGCGTCAAAAGACGCCACAGACAGGTCGTATCATGACACCGATGCACAGGAGGGCCATCCGCCAATATCTCAAAAGAGACTCAGAAGGGAAGCACTGCTGCGCATCGCAGCTCCAGAATCCAGACAAGAAAAGGGGGCACCCACCATCCCCAACTGGCCTCAGTGTGGATGGAGTCATATAGAACAACAGAGGCCCAGTAGGAAAGTATTTTTGATATAAATAATTAGAAAAAATGTCCCAACCCCCCCCCCCCCCCCTTGATTAAACTTTACCTATTTTACTTACCTACTTGGTCTGTCTTTGGAAGTCCTGAGGGGTTAGACCGTGCCAATTCGGCACTGGGTCTCTTTTTTCTTCTTGTTTGTATTTGGATTGGACAGACCAGGTATAATATACACCTACCTTTTTCCTCAAATTTCCTATTTTCAAAAGGTCGCACTGCCCTCACTTCCCTTCTCCCCGAGGATTTGGTACGTATATACTTTTTATATATTATAGATCTATGATATTTGCACATTGTTAAGCCAGTTGCTTTCTTCCTTTGTTCCTGTACCTCATCTTTTGCATTGTTGGAACCTGTGTCCACACACTCCATCTGTAGAAGCGGCCCTAGCTCTCTCCCTTTTTTTATCCTTTTCCTCTTTTTTTCATCGTCCCCCCAAATGGCAGGCTATTTGGGAGAAGATTGGGACACTCTTATGTCCAATACTCTCAAAGATTTTGACACTAATGAATCAATCGAGTCAGAACTTAAATTTTCCTTCTATCTCACTCAACTTGCAGAGAAAATGGCGGCCCTTTTTTGGCATATTAAATCTTTCGAAAACTATAACAAAGAAAACATCAACCCCTTTGGGCTGAGAGTCCAAATATTCCCTTTGTGCGATAAAATCAAACTTGATTTTAAAAAAGCATGGGAAAAAGTGCTTAGTGTTTCACCGACCTCATGATACTCCTTCTACAGGAGTATCGGAAGAGAATATGTCATGACCTTGCAGTAATACATTCATGACCTGTCTGTCTCTTACCTGGTCTGTGTATCAGCCTTGAGGCTTGTACTCTCACACCTGCATGCTTAATGTGTGGCTCCACCCTAGCCTTAACAGGAACCACCATTTAACACCGTATTCTCCAAGCCTGCCTTGCCATGCAATATTGTGTGTTTGGCTTCCTGTTTGCCGTGTGCTCTAGTTTTTCTATGTCTCTGTTACCGATCTTGGCGTGTTCCCGACTATTCCTGTTTGCTTGTGACCCTGACCTTTGGCGCGTTCTCGACTATCCCTGTTTGCTTGTGACCCTGACTTTTGGTGTGTACTCTGTTATCCTTGTCTGCTAGTCGCCCCGACATTTGGCTACCTCCTTACTATTCCTTGCTGTCCTGGGCTGCTGTTTCCTCTCCATCCTCCTGTAGCCTACCGTGAGTGTGAGCTGGGAGATCCTGGGGGCCGCGACCTGGAGCCAGTTGCAGCCCAGTCCATCCTCACCACTAGAGGCTCTGGTGAACACCAACTGGCTCTTAGACTCTGCGCCCTGGGGAATCTATGCTCTAACTCACTGTGGGACCCGTGTTGGTGCTCCTGGGGTCCTGCCTTCCTGAACCACCCCGAGTTCCATCTGCAGCAGTCAACCTTAGGGTCCACTATCATAGCGGTGCACTCCTGACCCCAACGGGGTGCATCTGTCACCTGGATACAGGTGACCTGACAGAATATCAGATCTCAATAACAAAATTGACATTCTCAACACTCATTTGATCAAATTTAAAGTACATGCTCTATATGACCAGTTGGAAAAGAAATTGAGGGACCATTTTGACAAATTTAATAATGAAATATTGATCAAAAAGGACAAAAAATTATTTATAGACAAAAAAAGCGTTCCAAGAAGAACGTGCCTATAGATGGCAGGATGGCCAGAGATTCTCTAAAAAACAAATACTCACTCCATGGCACATAAATATTTTGACACAAACCAAATTTGTCTAAATCACCACCTATTTCTTCCATTTCCTCTCAATCTGTGCAATTCAGTGGGCATAGATGTCAAAAAAGACACTGCCACGGTAATAATTCCAATGACAATACTTCCGATATGGAAGATTCCCCTTCCACACATAACAATACACATTCACATAGTACACAAGATACACAGGCCAGAACTCAGATATCACACAACAATCTAGCACCCCTACTTCCTCTCCCCATTCTGGCACATCACGACCGGGGGGGGGGGTTTAGATTTAGATTTCATGAGAACACAATCACAGAAGCATCAGGAAATAACAAAGAAACACGCTCACAAAACTAACATGACCCACCCACCCACCAAAAACTCACTGAACATCATTAAATTAATCCTCCCATCTTTTGTCACAGGATGAAATTACGGTGTTGGAAAAAGGGATGACTTTTTGTCCTGTTGTACAAATCGATAAATTTGAGGCCATCAAATACCTACATCTATTTGTACGCAATCTTCTTCTGAAAAGCTTATATGCCAAAAGACACAACGACCCAAGCTCTACATACACACAAAAAGATTTAGAAACTATTGACAATCTGACGGCCTTACTTGAGGAAAATTAATCAGATGATTTGATTGATTCCATCGATCTTGAAACTATGCTGGCTGAAGTTGACGGTATCATTACAGCACCTTCAACATCAAAACCAAACTCAACTGGCCTAAAAAAGATATCTAGCCTCCATCCAACACTCAGTTCTAATTCTAAGTCTGCAGCTTTCCTCAAGCTAGTTTCCAAAGATATCCAAGATCTTAAACTATTGAATACATTTGAAGGTAACCTAACCCAAGACCAAGTTAAGGCATTGCAAACCCTTATGCTAAACCAGTTAATAACGATTAAGCCAGCCGACAAAGGGGGCAATATTGTCATCCAAAGCAGTGCGGACTGTGTCATGGACATGTGTAGATACCTTTCTTGATAACCCTGAATGGTACAGACTTATACCCAAATAGATAGCTATATCCAAGAACTATATATTCTTGTAGATGGAGCATACTTTTGCAACATCATTGACAAAAATACTTGGGACTTTATAACAACTACTATTCCACGGGTGGCTACTTTCTATGCCCTTCCCAAGGTGCACAAAAATTCCAAAAAACCCCCAGGAAGGCCAATAATCTCCGTTATAAGCAGCCTAACTGACAATCACAGTAGACTTGTTGATGGTATACTTCAACCTCTTGTGGAAGAGCTCCCTTTATGCACGAGAGATACTATCTACCTTCTGCAAATGCTGGATGGCCTCCACGTTGAGGGCCACACTACTTTGGTGGCGATCAACGTGGAGGCCCTCTACAGTTCCATCCCACATGATAGGGGCATATCAGCTATACAGCACATGCTTCGTTGACAGAGCCACTTGGACCCACAATTCGCAACCTTTATCTTGGCATCCCTTGATTTTGTGTTGAGACATAATTATTTCTGTTCTTCTGGTTCCCACTACCTCCAGGTACAGGGGGATGCCATGGGAACCTGTTGTGCCTCCTCCTAAACCAACCTGTACCTGGGGGAGTGGAAACGATTTTTGTTTACGGATGATACAGCATCAATGTATACCAAACACGCCATAGCTTGGTATAGATATATATAGATATCCTGCTCCTATGGGATGACTCTATCACACTTCTTTATCAATTTATCGATTATATTAATCAAGACAATACATTCAATTTGAAATTCACTATGACTCATAATACATCTTGTATCACCTTTCTAGACTTGACAATATTGAAACACCTTCATGGATATCTCTATAGCGACCTGTTTAGAAAACCTACAGCTGGGAACACAATACTCAAAGCCTCTAGCTTCCACCCTAAACCACTACTAGCATCCATACCATATGGGCAGTACATCCGGGCTAGACGGAACTGTCCCACTGAGGCTCTCTTTGAAAAAGATGCTCAAGTTTTAAGAACTAGACTCCGTGACAGAGGCTACTCCAATAATGTCCTAAAAAAAGCCTATAAGAAAGCCAAACGCAAAAAACGTACTGACCTGCTGTTCTCGCACACAACAAAGGACAATAACAACATCAGGATAATCACCAGATATTGTCACCAGCGCAAACAACTCAGCTTTATTTTTCAGAAATATTGGCATCTCTTAAGTATGGGCACTACCATAGGCCCCTATGTGTCTGATAAACCTCAAATCACATACAGAAGGGCCCCTTCCTTATGGGATAAACTAGTTCATAGTGAATACAAAGAAATCACTAACACTAGACACCGGATTACGGGAACTTTTCGTTGAGGCATGTGCGGCTATTGCCAATATAGGGACACATGTAAACTCATTACACTGCCCAATGGAGACAAATTTAAACCTAGACATTTTGTCAATTGCTGCACACCTGGTATAGTATATTTACTGTCTTGTGAGTGCAGCTGTTATTATGTGGGCAAAACTAAGCTAGAGTTTTGGCGCAGAATTTACAGACATATTGTCAGCATCATCAAAAAAGACCCTGACCTACCCCTTGGGAGGCACAGTCGTGCAGTGCATGGGGACACCGTCCCTATGGTGAGGTTCTTTGCACTGAGCCACATATATGCCAACCCATGAGGTGGAGATTTTAACAAATCACTTTTACAGAGCGAACTGAGATGGATCCTCCTTCTCAAAGCCACTCAGGCACCAGGCCTAAACAAGGCCTTCAACTTTAGACCCTATCACTCCAGCTTTCAGTCAGGTGTCTGTGAATTGGATTGCAAGTTCAATGTTTTTATTGAGTTTTATCAAAAGAAGGAAAAAACAGAGGAAAACGGTATCTATCATACTTCAATACATAGTAAAGGTACATAGTCATTTGATTACAGATGATCAGATGTGCTTCTAATAGCTTAATAAGAGGTGAAGGGTATTATCTCCCCCCCCCCCCCCCAGACACCCCATCTGAGAACACACTGTTTCTTGAGGGAGAGACAACACAGCCCAACCCTCAGGTTACATTGTTCTTGACAAGAAATGATTGCCAATATCTGGTAATACAGACAAATAGGAGGTTATCTGTCAGAGAATTAGCAGTAGTCGGACTTGCCAGTATTGGAACTTTCCCGTGCGCCTGCGCAGCAGAATAGCGCTTCGGCGCATGCGGGTGCGCGGTACAGCGGCACGGCGAACACGGGTGCACGATACAGCATGACGGTGCGGGAGCGTGCTCATTGAAGTGCGCATTAATGTCACCCCCCTTGCTGGCCTATAAAAGGCTGACTAGCCCCTTGTCTAATTGCTGGTTTGTCTCTCAGCTTCCTGTGTTCCAGTCTCAAGTGCCTGCTAACCTGTGTTTACCTGTTGTGACCCAGATTGACCCTGACCTGCTCTGATCTTCTCCAGTACTTTGACCCCAGCTTGTCTAAGGATTCCTCTGCTACCTGCCTTCTGTGTTTGACCCCCAGCTTGTTTAAGGACTTTCTCTACAGCTCCTGCAGTTGTATTGACTCTTCCTGAACCAAGGGTCCCCACACCTGAGCAATTTTTAGGAAACCGGAAGAAGTTCAGGGCATTCAAAAATGCCTGTCTGTTATACTTGGCCCTCCAACCTAAGACTTTTAGTACCGAAACAGTAAAAGTGGGGTTCATAATCTCTTTGCTAGCCGAAGAAACCCAAGCATAGGCCCATAATCTCTTGGAACAGAAAAGCCCCCTACTAAACTCTGTGCAAACTTTCTTTGAATCCATGGCACAACTGTACGATGACCCCCAGGGCACAGCCACTGCCTAAATCATCTTGCATACCTTATCCCAAGGGCAAAGACCAGTGGAGGATTACACGGTCGAGTTTCGAAAATGGTCTGCAGATACAGGATGGAATGAGGCTGCTCTCAAATACCAGTATCTTCAGGGCCTTTCAGAAACCCTTAAAGATGAACTGGAATGAGTTCACTCTCCTACCTCCCTGGAAGACTTGATTCAACTGGCCATAAAATTGGACAATCGCCTACGGAAACGGCGCTCTGAGCGTTTCCAGTCCCCATGGCCTACCTGGATGCTACCCAGGATCCCTCCAGTTCATTTACCTCCTCCGGTTCCTCCTTCTTCCTCTGAAAATAAACTGATGCAACTGGGTCTGGTCAGGTCTCCACTTATTCCTGACGAAAGACAACGCCGGTGTCAAGTTAACCTATGTCTATATTGCGGCAGAGCAGGGCACTTCTTGTGCAATTATCCCATGAGACCCAGTAAGTCGCATCCGCGGTATGCCATGAACTTTCAGGTTGTTGGTCCTACCCAGTCTCATCTTGTACTTTCTGTCTTTCTACAGGTGGCAGAAAAGGAGATCCAGCTATTGGCCATCATTGATTCCGTTGCCTGCAGTTGCTTCCTGGACGCATCCTTGGCCCAAAGATTGGACATCCCTCTTCAAAATAAAAAGCAAAGCCTACAAATACATTTGGCTGATGGATCTCTACCTTGCTTGGGACCTGTTACCTAATAGACTAAACCCACTCTCCCCATCACAGATTCGGCCATCAGGAATTTCTTTGCTTTGACATAATATGCTCACCCATGTTCCCCATCATCTTGGGACTTCCATGGTTACAGGCTCATGATCCCCAGATTAATTGAAGGAAGAAAGATGTCTCCTTCTCCTCTGCCTACTGCTCCCAACACCACTTTATTCCAGTTTCCAGTAGCACTGCCTCCTGTCTGACCATTCAGCCTGCATCTGACCATCTCCAGCGCATTCCCTTGGTGTACCATGAATTAATGGATATACATTCTCACTGGCCTTATGACTGCCCCATTGATCTTTTACCAGGCTCTGCGATACCTTTTGGCCACATATTTCCACTATCTGAGACTGAGTTGGAAGCCCTTCAATCTGACATTCATGAAAATCTCGAAAAGGGTTTCATTTACCCTTCCTCTTCCCCAGCTGGTTCCGGTATTTTCTTTGTTGAAGGATGGCACACTAATGCTGCATACACACGATCAGATTTTCCGACAACAAATGTTGGATGTGAGCTTGTTGGCGGAAAGTCCTACCGTGTGTATACTTTCCGCCAACAAATGTTAGCTAGCAGGTTCTCAAACTTTCCGCCAACAAATTTTTGTTGTCGGATATTCCGATCATGTGTACACAAGTCCGTCGCACAAAAGTCCACGCGTGCTTGGAATCAAGTGCTCAGTCTTGTAAAACTAGCGTTCGTAATGGAGATATCACATTCGTGACGCAGCAAATTATGAAATCTCTCAATGCAGCACATTCTCTTCTTCTTTATAATGGTATAATAATGAAGTTGCTTTGCTGCTGATGTTCACACAGTTCTGACAAACTTATTTTTTTATTATTTCTAGTGATCTCCAGAATAATCCTTTTTTTTTTTTTCTAGTGATCTCCATAATTTTTTTTTTCGTTTTGTGGGTCAAGTTACCACAACACCATTATTATCTTGTATTTTTTAACCTCAAAGATACAACTATGTTGGTGTCCCTTGTTAATTTGGCATTGTATTTGACTGTCAAAATTGGTAACCTGAGGAGTCCATTTTAATAGGGAGCACAATACTGTCCAGGACTCCAAGAGATCGGGAGCAGCAGCAGATGACATATATGTCCCAAGGCTGGGGTCTTACAACAGCCTGCATTTTTTGCCAGACCACACCAAACCCAGGCCATCACTCTCAACACTTCCTTCCACGCTTCCTTCCATGCTCCTGTGGTGGGTGGGGTGGCTGTGGTGTTGGTGGTGTTGGTGGAGGTGGTGGAGGAGCATGGTCCAACTCACAGAGATGTGTTTGAGGTGTCACCCCTCGTCTCCTTGTTTAGGGCCTCTTTGCATACAATCTCTTTGCATATAGGGCGTTGGGCCTCCACCATGTGTTCTAATTTGCTGGCAGTGACGCATCCAAATGTCCCGTGGCCACCAGGGGTCATGGTAATTGCCGCAGTAGCATGTTTGAGGAAAGCAGCCGCACACTCCTCAAGGTTCCTTACCTTCCTGGTCCTTTTGGTTGAAGGGCGGAGGGGAGGAACCTGGGATTCGGGCAGGCTGCTTGCCACGGCCTCCTCCTGGCTGAGACTTTCCTGTGTATGAAAATAGTACCTAGTTTTAGGTTATAGGTCATCAAACACACACAATTTTGAGCTCATGACTGTTGCAAATTGTATGTTAACAAACAGAAAAGACGATCATTCTGACCCCAGCATTTTTCATTCTTGTCCCAATCATTTTTGGCTACTACTGTCTATTGATATGTTAACCACTTTGTTAACCACTTTGTTAAATCAGAAATTTGTGATCAATAACATCTAGTTAACATCATTCAATTTTTGACAAGACATATGTTCAACAGTGCTATACCTGGGTCAAGCTGGGCTCCTCCACATCTTTCTGGGTGGAAGGCCCAGGTTGGACCTCAGGAGCCTCAGCTGATGTGGAAGGAAGTGTTGATAGCGATGGCTTGGGTTCCGTCTGGTTTTACAAAAAATGCAGGCTGTGGTAGTACCACAGCCTGGGGACATATACATCATCTGCTGCTACTCCGGATCTCTGGGAATCCTGGAGTTAATGTGTGCCGTGGAATACACAGGCTTCACCAATTCCAACAGTTTATCCAGCGCTGCCTTCCTCTTTTGCTTATTCGAATAGTCCCTGCATTGGACTTGCCAGAGACATGGCAGCTCCCTGTATTTGTCAATAAAGTTGGGCAGGAAATCGGGGGCTGTGAATTTGTCCACCATTTTATCTGCAAGAGACAACACAAGACAAACCCTAATGTCAGGCTAAACTCTCATAATCTTGTCCCAATATAGGCCTTTATCTATAAGCAGTATAGGCCACCAACCACTGATGCCCCAAGTTACAATTGTACCTTCGTTTGAATGATCAGCGCTAACGATCCTCCGTCCTCCACTCACAGATCTTACGTACGTCGCCCATGTGTTATGCTTTATATACACTGCGCATGCGTGAAACTCTGTCCCTGTCCTTCTTTCTAGTGTATCTTCTCTTTCGGGGAAGTGGGACCTGCACATGGCCGAGACACAGCAGGTATGTGCTGTTATCAGCAACGACGATGAAAGCCCGGAGCAAGGCAGTTCCACATCCAGGAGGAGATATAAGGCCTCAAATATGTCCTTTGAAGAGATAGTGGAGATGGTGGACATCTTGAAGAGGACAGACTATGATGGGAAGCATGGACCGTACAGAAACCCTAATGTAAGAAAGGTCAAGATCATGGCTAAAGTTGTCAGAAGTCTGTACAGGACTTTTTCGGGTACGACGATCCAAGGATTAATTGAGGAAAGATGGTCAGACCTGAAATTGAGGGAGCAAGATCAGTATAGAGAGATCAAGAAAGTGCTGCAAAAAAGTATTTGTCGTGTGTTCCTATTATTATTATTACTTTCGTGCAGGTCCATGTGCTTTTCTTTACTGTTGTACAGTTTAAAATGACAAGTTTTAGGTTCGTGGGCACAGGAATCGTTTGTATTAAACATCGTTCGTTCGACCACTAATACAATGTTTTTGGCATATGCAGGTTAACTACATTTGTTCATTCCCATTTTGATTAAAATAAGTTTATTACATTGTTGTCTAGATGTGTTTGAAACTATAATGAAATGACAACTTGATTCAGTGTAAGGAGCAGACACTGAGCAGCTGTTTACACATCTGGATGCAGGGGCACTAGTGTGGGACAGCATAACAACCTTGTTATGGTGTCCCTCACAGGTGCTCCAGTGGATACTAGGGGTCTCTCCATGTGTGAAACTTGCACAAAACAGGCAAGTATTCCAATTTTGAAAGTGAAAAAATCATGTCTTCAGCTTGGAACTCTGCCAAAACAGACAATTGGATGACGTTTCCAAGCAATGTTTCCTATTACTATTTCTAGCCTAAAATATCTGTCTGCTAAGTATACCTTTTTTGTATTCACATAGGGGATAAAAGAATAGGGACATCTGAGGACACCAGTAACCCCACACCTAATGAACAAAGGGAACTCACCACACAACATGAGGATGTGGATGCAGAGGTTCAGGAAGTGCTGGGTGAAGTGGTCGAAATGGTGTCGACAACAGGTCAGTGTCTGAGACCACAGCTTCAGGTAATAGATGGATGCCTGCATATTTATAATACATGCTGTGTTTTTTTTATTTTTAGGTGATGTGGATGTTGTGGAAGAAGAAACTCACTTCAGCAGTGCAAGTGCACAAGTACTCATCAGTGAGATCATGGTGTGAAATCGTGATTTGGAAAAGATGAAGCAAAACATCCATATTGTTTAAAAAAGGCTGAGCAACATAATTGATATTTTAGGCACTGGCTTTGCCGGAAACGGCTTTGTTCCAGTCTTCTCGCTGTAAACACGGAAGTGACGTCACAACGTCACTTCCTGTTTACTCGGCTGCCAATGGCGCCAGTTTTTAAAAATTATCTAGTATTCAGAATCGTTGTTTTCAGCGATCTGAATACTTTGACGTGCAAAGGAGGGATCGGGGGTCTTTTAGACCCCCGATCCCTCCATAAAGAGTACCTGTCACCACTTGTGACAGCAATAAAAGTGATCAAAATGTATTTATTTTTTTAAAAAACACAATGAAAAAAAAATAAATGAAATTAAAAAAAAAAAATTTTTAAAGCGCCCCGTCCCCGCGAGCTTGAGCAGCAAAGAAAACGCATACAGAAGTCGCACCCGCATATGTAAACGGTGTTCAAATCACACATGTGAGGTGTAGCCGCGATCGTCAGAGCAAGAGCAATAATTCTAGCACTAGACTTCTTCTGTAACTCTAACCTGGTAACCGATTTTTTTTTTTTTTTAAATGTCGCCTATGGAGATTTTTAGGTACCGTAGTTTGTCGCCATTCCACGAGTGTGCGAAATTTAAAAGCATGACATGTTTGGTATCTATTTACTCGGCGTAACATCATCTTTCACATTATACAAAAAAATTGGGCTAACTTTACTGTTTCGTTTTTTTTAAATTCATGAAAGTGTCTTTTTCCCAAAAAAGACAGCTGCACAAATACCGTGTGACATAAAATATTGCAACAATCGCCATTTTATTCTCTAGATTCCCTGCTAAAAAAATATACATAATGTTTGGGGGTTCTAAGTAATTTTCTAGCAAAAAATACAGATTTTAACTTGTAAACACCAAATGTCAGAAATAGGCTTAGTCATGAAACGGTTAAACATGCCTGATTAGCCCCAAAAAAGACAAATTTATGTCAAACATACATGTTATACACCAAGCTGTTGGTTTGTTCCAAAACCGTTTATAATGCACAATATGTGAATGTGCTTGGAGTAAAATGTTTTATACTCAACAATGTGTGGCTTCCTATTTCAATGCTCAATACCAGTTTATTTTTTAAGTTGGTGTAGTTACAATGACAATGGGGGTTATTTACTAAAGGCAAATCCACTTTGCACTACAAGTGCACTTGCAGTCCACATTCAAGTGTACTTGCAGTGCACTTGTATTGCAAAGTGGATTTGCCTTTAGTAAATAACCCCCACTGTGCTGTAAAATTTGCCAAAATCAGGCCATTTTAGGGACTACAAGCAATTAATTCATGGAGTTGAGAAGAATGATTATTTTTATCATTAATGCATTACATACATTAACAAGAATAAAATTGTGTGTGTGTAGCAGACCCAAAGCACAACACAATATCTCATGTATCAAATAAGTTACGCTTGCACTATTGAAGAAAATGGCCAAAAATAAAAGGCCTAGGAGACAGATAAGAAACACAAACAGTAATTCAAATGAAATATGAGTTTAGTTTCTCAAAAAAAAATTATTACACAGCTTCCAGATTTGATTGTAAATCAATTGTCCCCTACCCACAAAGTACTCGACATAATTTTGCCATACTTCGCAAGCGCCTTGGGGAGGAAGCCAGGACGGCCACTTTCAAGCGCCATCATTGTTATTTGTTCTGGTGAAAAGTCGGCCTCAGTTGCAACTGAGGCCAGATAGTTTTGGCTGCATTCTTCCAAAGGTAATTGTGAAGAATGCAGCAGCTCAAGACAATGTGATTTAGTTTGTAAGACAATGTGATTTAGTTGATGGCCGTAAGGAAAAGCCGGAACAGGCTGGCCATTATGCCAAAGGCATTCTCGACCACTCTTCTGGCACGGGCCAGCCAGTAATTAAAAACCCTCTGCTCTGGGGTCAGGGTCCTTATGGGGAACAGCCTCATCAGATGTTCCCCCAGAGCAAAGGCCTCATCCGCCACAAAAACGAACTTGAGGCCCGCAACGTTATCCTCTGCCATTTTGGAGATGCCGGTAAAATTCCGTCTGGACAATCACTCCTCCATCAGACATATGGCCATTCTTCCCTACATCGCCATAAGTCGCCATCACCAACGCCAACATCACGATATTACTAAACCCCTTATAGTTGAAGTAGTATGACCCCAAGTTGGGTGGTGGGACGATCCGGACTTGCTTCCCATCGATCACACCACTGCAATTGGGAAAGTCCCACTGGTGGTGGAATTGGGAGGCCACAGTCTGCCATTCTTGTGGCTTGGAAGGAAACTGTGGAGTCAAACAAGAAACAAACAAGAAACAAGAAAAAAAAATAGTACTTTTGCACATAACATTGCAAGCAGATTAGACACAAACATTCTTGGCAAACATAAGTATAACATTTATTGAAATGAGTATTTAAAGACAAAAGTCCACTTATCAGATTCCTCACCCCCTCTGATGGCCCATTGAAAAAATTCTATGGTGGGGGGGAGATGTTTTGGACAGGTAACCCTCTCCACTTCATTGAGAGCTGAATGCATAAATAATGTGTGTTACTTTGGCCAGCCCCTCCTTACCTACACTATTGGCAGCCCACTGGACATGTAAGAAGTGTCATAATCCAAAAATATGAATACACACTGTCCAAATTTAGGCACATTTTTACATTCTGCAACTACCTATCAAGATAATAGGAGAACAAAACTTTAAACAGTACCATTTGAAAGTATTACGGCAGGCACTTGCACTACATGAAGCTGCGCTAAGGATTCATTGTAAAAAACAAACCAATGGAATTGGACCAATGCTTTTACCAATAGCAAACGGTAAAAGCCACTCTGTGATGAGGAGGCAAATAAAACCCCAATACTAATACCATCTGAATGTAAACACAAAAGTAAAAATGACAAAATTAAAATTATCAACATGAAACAATGAGTGTATATATGGATGGGTTAATAGAACCCAATTAAATGATAAAATAAGTGACAAAATATGAAGAACAGTGAATCCTGATGAATAAACGAAACAAAAAGTGAGTCCATATAAAATGTGATATCCAATGGAAAAAACAACAAAATAGTCCATGCACAATGTGTAAACTTGATCACGGTGAAAAACATCCAAATCTCCACAGAATCGTGCAGAGAATAGGAAAGATGCCTCCACCTACAAACACACTGCTGCTTACAGGAACAATGTGGTCCCTTATGACAGGGGACCCAGAAATGCAAGTGGCTAATACCCAGCCTGGGGTCTCAATGGCAGACATGCAACTCCTCGCTTCCAGCAGCGATAATCACGAAAGGAGCCACTTGGTATGACTGGCCTTTGCTCGGGAGAGATGGCTTGCCCCATGCAGGTGTCCTGCTTCGTAATATAAGGGGTCAGCAAAGCCAAGAAACGGTGAAAGACAGGGTCCGTCATCCGGAGATAATTCCTGAAATCATCAGGATTATTCTCCTGGAGCTCCCGCAACAAAGGCATATGACAGAATTGGTCACAATTAAGCAACCAATTCTTGGTCCAAGAACTCCTCCTCTCCCTGTTCATGGACTGGACTTGGGTCAAAGCAATAACTCCAACATCAAGCCCAACAACAGCACAAACTCTACAGGAGTACGTAACTACAACATGGCTAATAATCGAACGGCTGCTCAGAACGAACTGACAGAACGCACTGAGAATCAGAAAGGACCTGACAAGAACGAGCTGAAAATCACAGATGACCGGACCAGCACGCACTGAAAATCAGAAGCGAACTATAAATAGAATGCACTGAAAGACAGAAACGAACTGACAAAAACGCACTGAAGAACAGCTACAAACTGACAAGCACAACCTGAAAAGCAGAAACAAATTGAAAAGCACAAGGCTGAATCGTCTCTTACCAATCTTCTACTAACACAAGATAAACATGAGATTAGCAGAAGGAGCCCAAAGGGTGGCACACTGACTACTGAACTTCCTTTTTATCGGCCATCGTACGACTTGTACGTCACTACGTTCGTAATTGTTGGCCAACGTTTGTGTGACTGTGTGTATGCAAGACAAGTTGGAGCCAACACCCTTCGAACAAAAATCCACGGTTTTGTTGTCAGAAAGTCCGATCGTGTGTACTATAAGACCTTGTGTGGACTATAGAGAACTCAACAAAATTACCATCAAGAACCGCTACCTGCTCCCTCTCATTCCAGAGCTGTTCCAACGATTCCGAACCGCCCGAATCTTCTCCAAACTTGACCTACGAGGCACTTAAAACCTTGTTTGGATACGTACGGGGGATAAATGGAAGGCAGCTTTCAGGTCAAGGTTTGGACACTTCGAAAACCTAGTGCAATGCCCCAGCTATATTATAGCATTTGGTGAATGACATTTTCCGAGAATACCTGGATAACTTTGTAATTGTTCACCTTGACGACATCCTTATCTTTTCCACCACTATAGAGCTGCACTGAGTTCATGTGAAGAAAGTACTCACAATCCTCAGAAAACACAGTCTTTACCTAAAAGGGGAAAAATCTAAGTTCGAAAAAACAGTTGTCCAGCTCCTTGGGTTTATCATTTCCACAGAGGGGTTCACAATGCACCCACAAAAAATGAAATCAATCCAGGAGTGGGCAGCTCCTGTGGATAAAAAGGGAGTCCAGCGGTTTGTGGGCTTCGTCAACTTTTATCGCAGGTTTATAAAAGGATTTTCGTCAATCATTTCACCCATCACTCAGTTGACCCGCCGGCAAAATCGATTCGAGTGGTCTCAAGAAGCTCAGGAAGCCTTCAATAAACAAAAAGATTTATTCACTTCCACTCCAATACTAAAACACCCAGACCCAGCCTTACCCTACGTGTTAGAGGTGGATGCTTCAGAGTCGGCTATAGGAGCAATTTTGTCCCAAAGATGAGGTTATAAGGCTCTTCTTCACCCTGTGGCTTTTGCTTCCCGGAAGTTAACTCCCCCAGAAAGGAGCTATGATGTTGGTGACCATAAGCTGTTGGCCATCAAATTCGCTCTTGAAGAGTGGAGATTTCTATTGGAGGGTGCGTCTCATCCTATCATGATCTTCACAGGTCATAAGAACCTGGAGTATCTCAGAACAGCAAAATGTCTTTGACCCCGACAAGCTCGATGGGCATTATTTCCTGGATGTTCCCAGAAGCCATCCAGACAGCAGAACCTAGTACCATCTTATATCCACAAAAAAATGTTTGTCTCATTCAGCCTGACTTAAAGACTGCCATTAAACAGGCCTCCAGCCAGTGTTCAGACCCAGAGGTATCCTCTTTAAAGAAGCAGGATGGTCTGCTATGGGCTCAGAAAAAAAATTTGTCCCACAACAAGTAAGGCTCTTGATATTAAAGACTTTTCATGA
Organism: Lithobates clamitans; assembly: GCA_037952925.1. NCBI lineage: Eukaryota > Metazoa > Chordata > Amphibia > Anura > Ranidae > Lithobates > Lithobates clamitans. The sequence goes on from JBBGZY010001140.1 coordinate 919,383, forward strand.
TCACAAGTTAGCAGGACATTTTGGTGTACAAAAGACCTCCGAATTAATACTTCTTTCTTTTTGGTGGCCGGGGTGGAGACGGGACTGTAAGAACTATGTTAGATCTTGTATTGTCTGCCAGCAAGGGGTCCAACTCTAAAGCCTGCGGCCTGCTAAGACCGTTACCCATTCCGGAACAACCCTGGGGGGAAGTCTCTATGGACTTTATCGTTGACCTGACTCCCCCTGAAGGATTTTCTACCATTCTTGTAGTGGTCAATCGTTTTTAAAAATGGCACACTTCCTGGCCATGGTGGGCACAACCTCTGCCTAGACACGGTGAACATATTTATCAAAGAAGTGGTAAGGCTTCATGGGGTACCTAAACATCGTGTCGGACAGAGGAGTTCAATACACCTCTAAATTTTGGAAAGACATCTGCAAATATTTGGAAATCAAGATATGCCTCTCCTCAGCCTATCACCCTCAAAGTAACGGCCAAACAGAGAGGACGAATCAAACTTTGGAACAATACCTTTGCTGCTTCTTGCTCTTCTTCCCAAGACAACTGGACTTCTCTTCTTCCTTGTGCAGAGTTTGCTTACAATAATTCCATACACACAGCCACCAATCAAACTACTTTTTGGGCTAATTACGGGTTTCACCCCTCCTTCCTGCCTAATGCTATTCCCGAAGTTTCACTTCCTGCGGTGCAGGACCAAATAGGATTTATTCAAACAAATTATTTAGCAAATCCAGGAAGCTATGTAGAAAGCTCAGGACAACCAAAAAAAAATATTATGACAGGGGGAGAAGGACCAACCCGACCTTCAAAATCGGAGACAAAGTTTGGATATCCGCAATTAACCTTAAAGTGGATGTAAACCCAATGTCATCCTTTCTAAACTACTGCCATAGGGGTTATATATAAGGATATACATGCCTCCTGCATGTACCTGTCAAATGTCTTCCCTTTGTCTGTTTTGAGAGACGAAAAACTGTACATTCTATGGGTGGGTCTGTTGTCTGGAGCACGGTGGGTGGAGTCGTGATGTCAGTAGACTCCCCGCCCACCTCTACACTCCCCTTGTCAGTATGCATTTTTTCCTGTGTATTTCTTACACTGAACTTCTGCTATGATCTCTAACATTCAGTGAAAAGACAGGAAAGTAACCACATGACTTCAGCATGCCCAATTATGCTGAGGTGTGGAACATCCAATCCTGGCAGAACAGCAGAAGAAAGGAGTGGGAGGGAATTAAAAAATAATGCATGTGTCTTAGGCTAGTGCACGAGATATGTAAATCATCTGTCACTCACAGCAAGGGGGAGTATTTGACAAAGTTTTTCTCTGTTTGTCAAGATTTATCTCACTGAATAATAAAAGAGGATTGCTCCGAGATGGATTAACTCTTTGTGGCAAGACTGCGCTCAAATGATAGGAAATCTTATACTCTATATTATGACATAATAAAAAAAAAATTTCGGGTTTACATCAACTTTAAGCTACCATGTCCTTCACAGAAATTGTGCCCAAAATTCATCGGCCCCTTCAAGGTAAAAAGAGTGGTTAGTCCCGTGGCTTTTGAATTAGCTTTACCTAGTTTCTACAAAATACACCCTGTTTTTCATACATCCTTGCTGAAACCAGTAGTCCCCAGCCCCTTTTTCAGGAAGGGAAGAATTGCCACCTCCTCCAGTCAAAATTGAAGGCGAAGATGAGTTTGAGGGGGAATCAATAATGGACTGTAGACAGAGGGGTGGACAAATCCAGTATCTTATCAAATGGAAAGGGTACCCTCCGGAAGATAATTCTTGGGGGAGGGGGCACTGTCAGAGAATTAGCAGTAGTCGGATTTGCCAGTATCGGAACTTTCCCGTGCGCCTGCGCAGCAGAACAACACTTCGACGCATGCGGGTGCGCGATATAGTGGGGCGGTGCACACGGGTGCATGATACAGCGTGACGCGCGGGAGCGTGCGCACTGAAGCGCGCATCAACGTCACACCCCCTTGCTGGAATAAAAAAAGGCTGACTAGCCCCTTGTCTAATTGCTGGTTTGTCTCTCAGCTTCCTGTCTCAAGTTCCTGCTAACCTGTGTTTACCTGTTGTGACCCGGATTGACCCTGACCTGCTCTGATCTTCTCCAGTACTTTTTTTTTGTAAATTCTTTATTTAACAAGATAGAACATGTGGATAAAGAATGCCCAACAGGGTATAATACAATGACAGTACTGGCTATACACTACTTTATCTATTTTTACACAACCGTGAGAGCACTTTACTCAAAGTCTCCTAATGGAATAAAGGCAAGATGTATATCTACTAAGTAGGGGACCTCTGCGTCCCGCATGGCCCCTTTAATTTTCCCGGCATGAGCCGTATTTTAAGGGAGTAGTTAAGGGAATGAAGCCGGTTTTCACCTACCCCTAGAAGTCGTTATCCGACGTGTTAGCACCGGGTAGGACCAGGAACAGAAACAGAAACGAGAGGTGGCAGAAAAAAAAGAGAGGAGGAAGAGTGCATGGGGGGAAAAAAGGGGGGGTTTCAGAGAAAAAAGGGGGAGGAGAAGAGAAGGAAAAAGAAAAAAAAAGGGGGGAGTGGAGGGGGAGGGAGGAGAGGGATGTATTTACCCCTGTCAAATCTCATCCAATCCCCCAGGGAGATTTTGCAGTTATTACCCTCAAGGGGGTTGGGCGGGTTACGAACGTCTTGCAGCACCTCTAACAAAGGGAATTCGCTAATTTTTGCTATGCTTGATTTGTTCATTTGAAATGTGAGTACATTTGTTTATTAAGTTTTAATAAAAGTTCTCCTATGGTTTTACGCAATGGGCATACCTTCTTTCCTTTACATGTAATTACTACACCACAATACGCAAGTAAAGTTTGGGGGATATCCTTGATTGCTACACAGTGGCAGACACTGTGACCATGCATACCCCTGCAGGGGAAAGGAGAATCCGGTTTTAGAAGCAATTCTATAAGGGCACTAGGCAATACATTCACTACAAAGAAGAAGGGAAGAAAAAAAAAAAGAAAAATTTTTGTCTCCATAAGGGCAGCGCCATGCTACTCCTGCTTTTTTACCATTTTCTAATACTTTCCACTTAGGTGGTATTGTATGTGTAGAGGCAGCAGCCATATCCATAACTAAAACATTCAATTCATTGCGCGGATTTACCCCATACACCTACTGGTTCACTAGCTGTCCGTATTCCTCGGAATAGATAAACTCATGCCAAAAGTACAATTTTTTGGAGAATTTCTCATTTAAGCCTTTTTCCGTGGCCACCAAGTCCTCCATTGCGTATATGTCTGCTACTCTTTTCAACCATGTCGCCACCGTCGGAGGTTGGGTGGGTCTGTTATCAATACAGTGGGATGCAGCCTTTTGCTGCCGTGAGCAAGAATGGCGATATAGATTTCCTGTAGCTCTTGGTTGGGATCTCATGGTGGTGCAAAAGGAAGGACCGGGCAACACCCGGTCCGTGAACTTTTGGACGATGCGGTGGACCTCGGTCCAAAAGGACTGCACCAACCTGCATGACCAAAAAACATGGAGGAGGGTTCCAACTTCTTCCCCACACCTCCAACACAGGTCTGTGCTCTGGGGAAACATCTTGTGGATCCTTACTGGCGTGTAATACCACTGGGACAGCAATTTGTATCCTGTTTCTTGGTGTCTCGCACATATGGAAGTCTTGTGAGAAAAAAGGATGATCTGCTCAACCTGATTGACTGTGAGTTTTAGCCCCAGATCGCGCTCCCACTTGTCAATGTAAGGGGGGTCTGGCGTCCAGCTGTGGGGACACCAGAAGCTGGTATGTTAGAGAAATCACGTGTCTCAGTGGTGACTGATCCAGGCAGAGAAGTTCAAAGGGAGTTAGTTGTCTACCGAAAGCGTCTGGTGAGGGTAATAAACTAATAAAATGGGACAGTTGGATCTTTTGCCAGAAGGAGAGTCCCCGCAGTGCCGCATCGTCTATGATTTGTTGTCTATTTTTCCATTGTCCGTTGATGAGATAATGCCTGGCTTGAGATCTCTCAGTTAGTTTCAGATCTTGGAATCTGGGATCCCTAAGTCCCGGAGTGAAGTCTGGGTTGCCCACTACTGGGGTTAGTGGAAAAGGGAGTGGTGCGAGAGACAGGACTCGGAAAACTTTGCAAGCTGTCCGGATTGTCACCCCTACCGTGGGGTGAGATAGTACCCCTTTTGGCAAAGGTTGTTGACACCAGGGCAGTTGGTCCAAATGGACCCCCGCTAAGGAGTTTTCTATTTGTACCCATTGTTTCAAGGTGGCGTGTCTGCTCCAGTCTAGTATGCAGGTTAAATGGCAAGCTGTGTGGTAGAGAATGGCGTCAGGGAGGGCAATGCCGCCACTCAATTTTGGAAGTCGGAGTAATGTTTGTACCAGCCCAGAGAAAGTGAGTTATCACTCTGTTTACTGCTTTCAAGAAAGCGATTGGGATTAGTGTTGGAAGTGCCTGAAAATGATATAGGAGCCTGGGCATAATATTCATTTTCACTATGCTACAACGTCCGAACCAGGTAAAGAGACCATGCTGCCATTCCTTCAGATCTTTTTTTATCGCTGTCAAGAGAGGGGGGAAATTGAGAGGAAAAATATCCTCTGTCTCGCCGGGTAACCGGATACCCAAATATTTGATATGTGAAGTGGCCCATTTAAAAGGAAAGTCCGACCGGAGTAGTGTGTTTAGAGAGGATGGCAAATTAACATTGAGTGCTTCCGATTTCTGGTAGTTAATGCAGTATTGTGATGGTCCCTCATATGTCTTTAGTTCCTTAAGCAGGTTCGGGATGGACACTAGGGGTTTTGTCAGGAAGAAGAGGAGATCATTTGCGAAAGAAGCAACTTTTGGGGACAGGGTGGCATCCAACTTCTCCAGTACTTTGACCCCGGCATGTCTAAGGATTCCTCTGCTACCTGCCTTCTGTGCTTGACCCCCAGCTTGTTTAAGGACTTCCTCTACTTACCAGCTCCCTGTGTATGACCCCGGCTTGTTTAACCACCTCAATACTGGGCACTTTCACCCCCTTCCTGCCCAAACCATTTTTCAGCTTTCAGCGCTGTCGTACTTTGAATGACAATTGCGCGGTCATGTTACACTGTACCCAAATTAAATTTTTATCATTTTTTCCCCACAAATAGAGCTTTCTTTTAGTGGTATTTGATTACATCTACGGTTTTTATTTATTGCGCTATAAACAAAAGAAGAGGGACAAGTTTGAAAAACACAATATTTTTTACTTTTTGCTATAATAAATATCCATTTATTTTTTTTTAAACAATTTTTTTCCTCAGTTTAGGCCGATACGTATTCTTCTACATACTTTTGGTAAAAAAAAATCGCAATAAGCATATATTGATTGGTTTGCGCAAAAGTTATAGCGTCTACAAAATGCGGGAATTGATTTATAGCATTTTTATTTTTTTTATTTTTTTTTTACTAGTCATGGCGGTGATCTGCAATTTTTATCATGACTGCGATATTGCACCGGACACTTTTGACACATTTTTGGGACCATTCACATTTATACAGCGATCCGTGCTATAAAAATGCATTGATTACTGTATAAATGTGACTGGCAGGGAAGGGGTTAACACTAGGGGGTGATCGAGGGGTTAATGTGTGTCCTAGGGAGGTGATTCTAACTGTGGGGGAAGGGGCCTGACTGGGGGAGGTGACCGATCGCTGTCCCTATGTACAAGGGGCACACATCGGTCTCCTCTCTGACGTGGATCTGTGTTTACATCGCGGCCGCCGGGCACGCGCATCTGGTCCCGAGCGACGCAGTGCGCGCCCTCTAGTGGCTCGGAAAGGTGGTCATGTCATATGACGTCCACCCAAAAAGAGAGCTGCCTCGTCCCGCCATCATATGACAGTGGGCGGGCAGCTACTGGTTAAAGGATTCCTCTGCAGACCTGCCTTCTGTGTTTGACCCCCGGGTTGTCTTAAGAACTTCTCTACTGGCCTGCTTTCTGTGTATGACCCCTGCTTGTACTAAGGACTTGTTTCTACTGAACTTTCTGGGTCTAACCCCCAGCATCCACCTAAGATTCAGTTCCAGCCACTATCATTGGGTCTGTTGGGTTAGAGTCCCGGACGGTCTTCCTGCTCCAGTCTGGTGTCAAGTCCATTCCTGCACGGCATCTCTGCTTTACTGGAGTCCTCCACTCAAGACTCATCTACCTGCTGGTAACCCGTGCCTCTCTGTGCCCTATACCCTCTGTACCACCTTCAGGAGTAAAGTGCACTCAACTGCAAGGGGAGCCACTCTCAGCATCTCGGCCTTGGTGAGTACCCTGACATTATCATATAGGTAGCACTTTAGACATCTGACATGGAGGATGATACCAAAAGGAAGATTAGATAGGATTGTGATAATTCTGATCATACCAGTTTGACCATAATTCCCATTTGTTTTTTCAGAAATCATACGGCCCTCAGATACAGCGAACATTCATATGAGTAGTGTGTGTGTACTAGGTGGATTATTTCATAGATATGAGCGAGGGATTTCCAGTGTCTGACGATTGACAATCTGGCCGCTAAAAGGATATTGGAAAATTACAAGCGCACCACCAATGAATATATATCGTGATACAATGTATACAACAGCTTTATCCACGTGATTTACCACTATTTTTGTGAAAAAATAAATGAAAAAATAAATAAAAAATTGTGATACATTGTTGTATAATGTACAATATATAAACGTGCTGAGCCAGAGTCTATCTATGTCTCCGTTCCCAGTAGAAGCCTGTTGAGGGGAAACGTGCGTCGGATGGAGCAAGTGGCTGTAATGCCATCACGTTTTATAAATTTTTTCCCCATGCAGTAAGAAGGCTCAACCCTCTGCTGCCTGTAAGCTATTGCTATTTTTAATCTGGTTCCCTTTGCTGTGCACAATTTGCGGTGTATTTTGCTGTGCAATTTGATTTGACTTTTTGGCTTGCAGTTCCTGGAATGCTGTGTTTTTAATGCTGTGCGCAATTGCTGTGGAGTGATAAGTGACTTTTTATAATACATTTTATACATCTACACTATGGAGTCTCCCCTGTTTTGTCTTCATTGAGGGGTCTGGATATGTGGAGGATCCAGGGAAGATAATTGATCTCCCCTCCCGCAGTTGTGAAAATCAACACCTGAACCTTAAACAAGTGTCTGTTTGCTGTTCCACTGAAGGAAGAGAGGACAGCTTTCTGGAGTGTTACCCAGGTGGAGATCACAGAAGCCGGCAGGCAAATGCAACAAGCCTTTTAGATCTCTATAATCTGAGATCCAACAGATTCGGTAAGCGAGCATTTTTACTTTACCTAAAGTGGGAAGATCATCTGTGTATGTCAAAGCGGAAGATTCATGGTTGATCCACAATACAAGATATCCTCACATGGACTTTATTGTTTGTGATATATCACGAGGGTGTATATTTATAAGAATATTTTTTTGGCAGAGGAACCATTATTAATTTAATTGGTGTGTGAAGTGGGAGCAATTAGAGTGCTGAGCACATAGATCAACATAATTTCTTTTTTCACAATAACACTAGTTCTAAAAGGCACATAATTGTTTCACAATTCTGAAAAGGATTTCATTTAAATATGTTGGTATTAGGTTACTAGTATATAGAGTAACTTAGTTGCTCTTTATTTGTAATATATAAACACTAGGTACAACAATGTATCACAATTTTTTTATTTATTTTTTCATTTATTTTTTCACAAAAATAGTGGTAAATCATGTGGATAAAGCTGTTGTATACATTGTATCATGATATATATTCATTGGTAATGTGAAAATGAAAACTCCTGCGCTGTCGGGGGGGGGGGAGCCTACGTTAAAGGACACTGCTGCAACACCTAAGTACTGATCCAAAGCAGGACAAATGAAACAAAAGTAAGGTAAGATGGTAGTTGCGCTGTGATGAGCTGCAATGGTGACTAAAAGTGGCAAAGTGAGCTATAAAACGAAAATTAGGAGGATCCTATATGCTACAAAGACATGGTAAGGATAAATTGCAGTGCAGATTTCCATTGGGAATCATCAAAAATAGTACCTATGTCTTTTTCCCATTTATTCATAGGAGGCAATTTGTTAAATGAAGTTTTGTCTTGCAGTAGGCTGTAAAAAAGGGTGATACTATTAGCATCAATAGTATCGGAGCCAAGGTACTTCCATACTTTCCTATGAACATATTTGTGGAGGTGGGGATTACAGATTAAGCAGTGAGATACTTGGATGTACTTGGTGTACTCCTTGCTCAGTAATGAGAAGGATTTTTGTAAGGAGGAAAATGGGATAAGGAGGTCATCTGAGTATAGGTCAGAGAGGAGTAAGATGCCCTTTTCCTCTCAAGATTTCATAGTGATTTCGGTTATAAGTACTGATAGCACAGAAATTGAAAGAGGGATTTTGCAAGGACTGTCCCCTATTGTAGCATCGTCCATGTAGTAGTTGAATGCTCTTTTAGTGGCTATGATTGTGGGGGAGAGATTAGTATTACTCAGTTTTCTTGAGGAGGAACCAAGTAGCCAGTTTTTTTAGATTACGCCCTGGGATCTGGTGGGCATCCATACCACTCCACAATCATGAAGAGCTAGGTCAGAACTATGCTTTTACTTGTGCCTGTATGGAGGCTACGTAGTAGTCTCTGAAGCAGATATACCCTGTACCTCCCACAGATTTATGTTTGATGAGACATGTTTGAGCGGTTCTGTTTTTTTTCTTGTGCCGCACCGTGCACCTCAGTAGAGACTGAAGGGAATTAAAAAAGGTTAGTGGGATTGGGATGGGTAAGGATCGGAACAAGCACAGCAGCTGTGGCAGATGGATCATTTTAAATGCTGATAATCTGCCCGACCAAGATAAAGTGAGTTTGGTGAGAAGGCATCCCCAGTCTTTTAGCATGGTGAATGATACTGATCATTCTGCGAGTAGTGTCTGAGGTATGGCGACCCTTTGTGAACCTGAATTGATCTGGGTGGATGAGGGAAGGCAATAGGTCAACTAATCTGTTAGCTTTTTACCTTGGCGTAAAGTTTAGTATCGTGATTGAGTAGGGAAATGGGCTGAAAGTTTTGGGGTGTGGTAGGTTCCTTCCCTGGCTTTTGTATAGTGACAATCAAAGCTTTTAACATTTCTTGTGGGAATGAAGCCAAGGAAGCAGCAGCATTAAAAACATTTGTAATATGCTCAAGCAGGATGGGTTTAAAATTTTGGTAATATTCCCCTGCAAAACCGTCTGGGCCAGGAGCCTTGTTTTTTGGAAGGAAGTCTATGGCTTTACCCGACTCAGTGATGGAGAAAGGGGCATTGAGATTGTTTAATTGATTAGTTGAGAGACAGGGGAGGTGAACCGAGTCGAAAAAGGCTTGGTACCTACGCCTGGGATCTCAAGAGAAGTATCATCATTTAAGTTATGGAGAGTGCTGTAACAACTACTAAAAGTGTCCACTATGGCCTGTGGGTCTAGTACTTTAGTCTTGTTCATAGGGTGGTAGAGGTAGGGTATTTAAAGTTTTAGTGAGGTGGCCTTGAATTTGTTGGGCAAGAAGTTTACCCGCTTTGTTTCCATGAATATAAAATCGCATTTTAAGGTGCTTCTGGAGGTAGTCAAAGTGGGATCTTAAGTCAAGTCTCAGCTTAATCAGTTTAGACTTGAGATCAGCCGAGGGTTGGGTTTTTTTGAGTGTGTCAATGGTCTGGATCTCTGTAAGGAGATAGTCCAGTCACTGCTTCCTTAGCTTCTTATCCCTAGCCCCAAATTAAACATAAAGGACTCACATAAAAAACTTATGCGTGGCCCATAGTGTGTTAGGATCATCAACTGAGTCCTTATTCAATGAAAAATAGCTCTCAAGGTTGTCGCTTAGGGAGCATGCATAGGGGGTAGTTTGCAAAATCTTGGTGTTCATACGCCGTAGGTAAGCAGAGGGTGATTTCTGACAGTCCTCTATAGTGATGCAAACTGGAGAGTGATCAGACCAAGTTGTGGGTAGGATAGAGGATGATGAAACCTTCTGGAGGGTCCATTGATCAGTTAGAAACAGATTGATTCTCGAATAAGTGTTGTGGCATGAAGAGAAGAACATGTAGTCCTGTTCTTCCACATGTTGGCCTATCCACACATCATATAAATTGAAGGAAGATAGAAGGGGGTTCAGTGCAGGTCTGCATCTAGTGGGTAAAGCAATGGAGTCCAGCTCTGGTTCTGGGGTAGCATTAAAGTCTTCACACCAAATTGTTGCTCCTTGTTGGATTGAAGCTACTTTTTTGTGTAGTTTTTGGAAGAAGCGAATTTGGTGGACATTCGGTGTGTATGCGGTGATGATGGTGTATGGGGCTTCATTAATGGTACAGCTGAGGATGAGGAACCGACCGTCATTATCCTTAACACATTCTTGTAAATGGAAACGTAGTGAGTTGTTGATAGCGATTAATATTCCCTTTTTCTTTGCAGGGGCTGAGGCTGTGAAGATATTGGTGAAGTTTTTGGTGGTGCAGGTAGGAGGGTTAGATGCTTGAAAGTGTGTTTCTTGTATGTATAGGATATTGCACTGGTTCTGAGTTACAAGTTTCCAGAGTAATGCTCTTTTCGCAGGGTGGTTGAGGCCCTTAGCGTTTATTGAGAGGAGTTTGATGGTCATTGGTCTGTACTTCCTTGTTGTGGAATTGGCAAGATGTGGAATTTGTGTACAAAGTTACAGGGGAGGGGCCGTGAGCTAAGCCACTGTTTGTGGGTTGTCAGAGTCCGCGGTGAGCAGAATCAATAAAGAAGGCAGGCAACCAAGTGTTAAGTAGCGTTCTAAGCAATGTAGAAATAGAACAAGACAAACAAAGCAAAAGAGATTAAGGAGCAATGTCCTATGACTCTTCCTGTGCAATAGGTACAATAGGTACCAAGGAAGAGCAACAGTGGGGTAAGGAGTTCCAGAGGCCAAATGTGGCCACCCACTGGAGGGGTCTGCATCTAATTAGCATTCCTGCAGATTCTTAGGGACGGTATTGCACTTTGTTATCACATTTGGGTAGTGGGTGAGTAAGGTGTTCCGTTCCTCCACCGAGTTCCATTGGCATATCGTTGGGTGCATCGTGGATGATGTTCCAATCTGCTAAGAGGAATAGCCTATCTTGGAGTGAAGATATGCTATGTTTGGAGCCATTATGAGTGATCAACATTTTAGCTGGAGCAACCCATTGGTATTGGATGTGATGATTTTGGTATGGCTTTGGTGATTGTATTTAGTTACCTATGGCGTTGCAGCTCGTGTCAAGAGAGGTCAGCAAAAATGTGTAAGGTAGCATAAGGATCTGGTAGGGTTCCCATAGCTCTCATCTTTTGCATAAGTTGTTTCTTCACACGGTAAAAGTGAATGTGACGTATCACATCTCTAGGCGTTGTTTTTGGCAAAAACGGGTTTTTTGGGAGCCTGTGAATCCGGTCAATGATCAATTCTATGTTTTTCAGATCAGGTAATACAGCTTCAATCAGGGTCTTTACATAAGAGGGTATGTCCGATTGTTTTTACTGACTCAGGTATGCCACGTATTTTCACATTATTGCGGCAAGACCTATCCTCGATATCCACCAGATTATCTCTGTGGTCAGTGTGTGCATCTATAAGGTCATTCACTGTACTGGTAACATCTCCCATGTTCACTTTATATATGTGACACTCTGTCTTCCGAAACAGTAATGTTGTGATCAAATTTATGCAAGAAGGAAAACATATCAGCTTGAAAGGAGCTCCTGAGAGATATGAGTATCTCCTTCTTTGTAGTGTCTATGACAGGTTGGCCTGCAGTAGGGTAAGAGGTGATGGGGTCTGGCTGTGAAGCTTGTGAGCTGTGTGTGTGGGCTGGATGGCTCACCTCATGTATGTCTGTTGCTGGAGAGTCCAGCATCATCCTCGCTTTAGCAGGGCTTTCAGATGCTGGTGTACCTGGGGGAGAAGCTGGAGAGGTGGGTCCAGTGTGCAGAGGATCCACTGACCCTGGCTGCGGGAGAGCTTCCCCAGAGATCCGCTGGCTGCCCTGCATAAGACATGGCTGCAGCGCCATCTTGGTCACGCCACTCGGCCAGCTGGACCATAAAGGCTGTGAGTTTCCGTGGGTGGTATTCCTCTTTGCGTTTTAGCGACATACCGCTGTGAGGTACCGAGTGAGGGTATGTACGGGTGGGTAGCGGAGGTGACGCTCGGGCCACGGGAGAGCAGAGAGATGCTGAATTTCCCCCTCAGCGAGTAGAGCCTGTGAGTTACGTGGCCATTTTGTCCACGCGCTGGCCACACCCCCCTCCGTGAATTGGATTTCTAACTCTCCTTATGCCCCTTTTTCGATCCAAATGATCCTCAGTCTATATGTATTTCTGTTGTTATATTTTTTTACCCTTTCTCCCACCCTTTCATGAATAAATATATTTCATATATGTATAACCCCCCTTTTACAATATGATAGGAATACATATTGATTATGCTGATAATCAGATATTGATATGAACATCTCATTGCTCAGTGATACATATATATATATATATATATATATATATATATATATATATATATATCTCTTTACATCTATACATTTCTTCATATAACTTGTAGTTTTGCCCTTATGGCCTATATCCCATTGTATTCTGTTTTTGTTTTTGACTGTGTGCTGTTCTTATTTATTGTTTTTCTTTTTTGTCCTAGGGCCGTTGGAGCCTGGTGTTTCTTTGCCCACGGGTTCCCACAATGCGGCCGCTGCTCTATGGGGCCACCTAGGGGATGTCGGCGCCTGTCCCACTGCCATGTCCATGTCGATACCCTTTTAATATTTATATTAAAGACTTGAACACCATAGACATACTAATAGTAATAAAAAAGAGCATTAAAAGAAACAATTATGGGACTTTAAATGAGGTGTATGTCTCTGCAAATATGGAATGTCAACTTATTGGTAGTAACCAATCCCCTAAGGGTAGTCCCTATAATGGACAAAACAAAATATTTCTTGTGTACAATATAGGCACGATATAGACATATTCGATGCACAATAGTCACATATTTAATGTTTATACATAGGAGGACATGATTGGTACAGACAACAATAATGAAGAATAATGTACAAAATTGGTAATAATAAATAATTATAAACAACATGGTAAAATGAATTCATAATATTGAAACACGCTGTAAACCTGGCACCCTTGAGTATGGACTCAACGCGTTTCATGGCGTTTAAAGCCAATACTCAGGAGTAGGATGCTAAAAAATAAGTAAAAATGGAAAATAATTAAGTAAATTTACCTACGTCAGATACCTATATAGTGTATTAGGCTCTCTAGTTAGAATAAAGAGAGGTAATGATAGTACTAACCTGTAGGGTATCCAATGGGTATATACCCATTGCTACTGTATTAGGATGAACATAGCCTAGATATGTTTGTCTCCCCCAGGGTTGAGGCGGGGAAATTCAGTCCAGTACACTCCCCCCATCCTGGCGCCCAGATGGACAAGCAGGCTAGGTGGGGGGTGGAGGGACCAGCCAGCCAAGGATAGGAGGATAGACCATACATAGGGGAATAAAGGGCCCAGGATCAGGTATACTGACTATATAATGGGCATATCCAGGAATGAAGTGTCCATAGGAATCCTATAATGCATACAAAAAAGGGGGCTAAGTAATGGATATGCCCATTATATAGTCAGTATACCTGATCCTGGGCCCTTTATTCCCCTATGTATGGTCTATCCTCCTATCCTTGGCTGGCTGGTCCCTCCACCCCCCACCTAGCCTGCTTGTCCATCTGGGCGCCAGGATGGGGGGAGTGTACTGGACTGAATTTCCCCGCCTCAACCCCGGGGGAGACAAACATATCTAGGCTATGTTCATCCTAATACAGTAGCAATGGGTATATACCCATTGGATACCCTACAGGTTAGTACTATCATTACCTCTCTTTATTCTAACTAGAGAGCCTAATACACTATATAGGTATCTGACGTAGGTAAATTTACTTAATTATTTTCCATTTTTACTTATTTTTTAGCATCCTACTCCTGATGATTGGCTTTAAACGCCATGAAACGCGTTGAGTCCATACTCAAGGGTGCCAGGTTTACAGCGTGTTTCAATATTATGAATTCATTTTACCATGTTGTTTATAATTATTTATTATTACCAATTTTGTACATTATTCTTCATTATTGTTGTCTGTACCAATCATGTCCTCCTATGTATAAACATTAAATATGTGACTATTGTGCATCGAATATGTCTATATCGTGCCTATATTGTACACAAGAAATATTTTGTTTTGTCCATTATAGGGACTACCCTTAGGGGATTGGTTACTACCAATAAGTTGACATTCCATATTTGCAGAGACATACACCTCATTTAAAGTCCCATAATTGTTTCTTTTAATGCTCTTTTTTATAATGTCCCAGGGATGGAGGCGAGTCTCTGTTCTTCTATGTTTGGGCGGATGTGGGTCACATTTCAGTTTCTTTTATTTAATTCTTTTCAAATATATTTAGGGTGGAAGACACCCATTTCCTGATGTGACCCCCTATGCCCAACATATTATTTTCAGTTATATTCATTATCCATACATATAGATAGACCTCATTATAGTTCTAACATAGGTTATATTTCATTATATTATTATATTATTATAATTTTTCCAGCAAGACTATCCATATTTAATTCCTATGTCCATACAATCATCTTTGTTCTTATTAGTTTTAGGCTTTCCTTCTAGGGGTTTTACACTAGTTTGTCCTACTTCCCCTAGATTGATGTCCATGGCCACGGGTTTTGTGGTCTCGCTCCGGGGTTGCGAGGTGCCTAGTTCCTCCCCCTCGCCCGTCCCCTATGTGACGGGGTAGGGGTTGACCTCTGCACCTCGACGTCATGCTCGCACACCCTCTCGCACGGCCCTCTTTTGCGTGCCGATCGAGGGGTGTGTATGTTTGTCATCCCACGCTGCGGCGACCACGGAGCTTATCTCTCCTCCTCGCCGCTCAGCGTGCACGCATGACGTTGGTGGGGTCCCGCCCCTTTTTGGCGGGTATTTCAGCCGGGAGGGAGCTTTGCGCCATTCACATATCATTACCACCTGGTTGTGACAACTATATTCATCTCCATTTTGACCCAGGTATGTAAGGGCTTCTCCAGGATTTGACACTCACTCCTTTTTGTATATATATTTATTTAATACATGAAACTACATCTACTTAGCCCCCTTTTTTGTATGCATTATAGGATTCCTATGGACACTTCATTCCTGGATATGCCCATTATATAGTCAGTATACCTGATCCTGGGCCCTTTATTCCCCTATGTATGGTCTATCCTCCTATCCTTGGCTGGCTGGTCCCTCCACCCCCCACCTAGCCTGCTTGTCCATCTGGGCGCCAGGATGGGGGGAGTGTACTGGACTGAATTTCCCCGCCTCAACCCCAGGGGAGACAAACATATCTAGGCTATGTTCATCCTAATACAGTAGCAATGGGTATATACCCATTGGATACCCTACAGGTTAGTACTATCATTACCTCTCTTTATTCTAACTAGAGAGCCTAATACACTATATAGGTATCTGACGTAGGTAAATTTACTTAATTATTTTCCATTTTTACTTATTTTTTAGCATCCTACTCCTGAGTATTGGCTTTAAACGCCATGAAACGCGTTGAGTCCATACTCAAGGGTGCCAGGTTTACAGCGTGTTTCAATATTATGAATTCATTTTACCATGTTGTTTATAATTATTTATTATTACCAATTTTGTACATTATTCTTCATTATTGTTGTCTGTACCAATCATGTCCTCCTATGTATAAACATTAAATATGTGACTATTGTGCATCGAATATGTCTATATCGTGCCTATATTGTACACAAGAAATATTTTGTTTTGTCCATTATAGGGACTACCCTTAGGGGATTGGTTACTACCAATAAGTTGACATTCCATATTTGCAGAGACATACACCTCATTTAAAGTCCCATAATTGTTTCTTTTAATGCTCTTTTTTATAATGTCCCAGGGATGGAGGCGAGTCTCTGTTCTTCTATGTTTGGGCGGATGTGGGTCACATTTCAGTTTCTTTTATTTAATTCTTTTCAAATACTAATAGTAATGTATTTATTATCCCTACACACAGCGTAAACTACAAGATCATGCCTCTACTTGTACCATCTACTAGATTGCTGGTCAAAAATAGACTGGAACTTGTTCCTATGACTAGGGGTCCACGCAGCAGAGACATTTGTTGCTTTCCTCTGTGGTGTTTGTATCCCCCTTTTCTATCTTGGGCACTTCTGGCTGTACTGTGTGGCCTGCAGGTGACTCACCATCTGACTATTTATTTTGCTTATGCATTTTTTGTAACTACAGGACAACTTTGGATACTAAGCATCTGTGACAATACATGCACATCTATTTACAATTTTGAAAAATGTTTCACTAATGTTTATATTATATGATATATTTGTATTGTAGGATCATTATGACTCAAATGGCATAAAAACCTCTGAAGAAGGAACGGTGTAGGTCCAAAACATGTCAGGTGTACCCGCCAGTATGCAACTCTGCTAGCCCATCCATCTCCAAGGGCAGCTTGCCGTACATACAGACCCATGTATTTGGGTTCAAATATCAATAATGTTTTTTGTACTGATATATTTCTTATGTAAATTTTTATGAATTTATTGTAATAAACTTTACCTATTTTACTTACCTACTTGGTCTGTCTTCGAAAGTCCTGAGGGGTTAGACCGTGCCAATTCGTCACCAGATCTCTTTTTTCTTGTTGTTTGTATTTGGATTGGACAGACCAGGTATAATATACACCTACCTTTTCCTCAAATGTCCTATTAATGCATTTGTATACAGTTGCACCATATTGTAATAGAAAATATTTTTTATAATATAGTAAATCAAATAAAGCTTTTGTGACAAAACAACTTTTGTGTTTGGGTGCCGTTAAGTTCCCATTTCATTTAAATGTTGTATGTATACCCTTAGGCCCCTTTCAGACTGGAGCGGTTTTCAGGCGGTATTGCGCTAAAAATACCGCCTGAAAACCGCCCCTAAACAGCCTCCGCTGTTTGTTCAGTGTGAAAGCCCGAGGGCTTTCACACTGAAGCGGTGCGCAGGCAGGACGGTGAAAAAAGTCCTGCAAACCGCTTTTTTGGAGCGGGGAAGGAGCGGTGTATTCACCGCTCCTTCCCTGCTCCTGCCCATTGAAATCAATATAGCCACGCTGTACGAGGGATTTTAACCCTTTTTCGGCCGCCAGCGGGGGTTAAAAAGGCACTGCTAGCGGCCGAATACAGCTGCAAGAACGACGGTACAGCAGCGCTAAAAATAGCGCTGTTGTACCGCCGACGCTCCCCCACCGCCCCAGTGTGAAAGGGGCCTTATGCATGCTTATGTGCCTGTGCACATGTACACACAAGAGGGGAGATTTACTTAAACTGGTGCACATAGAATCTGGTGCAGCTGTGCATAGGAACCAGACAGCATTTAACTTCAGCTTGTTCAATTAGGCTTTGACAATAAAACCTAGAAGCTGATTGGTTACTACGCACAGCTGCATCAGATTCTGTGTGCACCAGTTTTAGTTGTTAGGGCCATAACTGTTCCAATAGTCACTGACCATAATTAAATATTTGTAACACATAGGGGGAGATGTACTAAAACTGGAGCACTCAGAACTAGGTGCAGCTGGTAGACAATCAGCTTTTAACTTCAGCTTGTTCAATTAAGCTTTGACAATAAAACCTGGAAGCTAATTGGTTCCTATGCAGAACTGCACCAGATTTTGCACTGTCCACCTCTCTTTAGTAAATTAACCCCATACTGTAACTCTTAGCAGGTATTATTATTACTAAACATGCCCATGGAAATTATTTGTAACCATAGGCGTGCGCAGGGGGTGTGCCAGGTGTGCCTGGGCACACCCTAATCACAACGTGCAGTGCAGATTCCCCCTACTGCCTGTACTTCCTCCCGTGTTTGGCACCCCCCCTCGCCCTGCAGTGCTGCTGGCTTCCCTCCGCACCCCCCAGCTGCTGTGGGGGATGTTTTAGGATGGAGAGCAGGTGAAGGGGCTAGTAAATATGTAATTTACCGGCCCCTTTCTTTTCTAAATGAACACAGTGAACACACCCACTCACTGTGTTCATTCATAACTGATGCATAGTAAACTGTGTTTAATAGGCTTCCATTTGTGAATGAACAGGAACCCGCTCGGCACAGAGCACTTCCCGTTCATTCACCACCCCGTGCAGGTGAGGCTGCAAAGAAAGGCATGTGTGTTTGAGCTTTGGGGTGCACACCCTAATGCAATAGGCTGCGCACACCTATGTTTGTAACCAATGGTAGTTTGCAGATGATTTGAGAGAGGTGTGATCAATTATTGATCACAAACAGCACATAGTCCAACACCTGCATTTCAATAATTGTTTGTATCATTGGGGTCCAGTTGCTGACTGGGTATATGCTTTACACCCTCTCCTAAACCCTGGAGCAGTGAAGTATTTAGATCTACTATTATCAACCAGTTTCCTCCAGAGCAGGGGTAGGCAACCTTAAAGAGGTGGAGGTCTACCTGAACCTCCACCTCTTTAAGGCCAAAAATCACCAGGCAGTGTTGCCCAGTGTGCCTACTCACACCTGATTGAAACCTCAAATTGCTGTACTACCACGTCGCAATTGCGTGCATTGCACGACAATCATGGATTTAAATCAGGTGGTGAGGAGACAACATATTGCCTCCTCGCCACCTGTCAAACACACCCAGATCGCTTTTCAGAGGAACAGCAGTGCCTGCTGCTCTGTTGAATGAGCCTTTAGTTGCATTTGGCAACATCACCCTTAGGGCCTGTGGTTAAGTTTACCTCCCCCAATCCATACCCCCTTTAGCTGCTGAGGCAGCAGTCAAAGGTGTACACATTCCGCAGCAAGAATTAAACCCCCTGTTGCTTTTGGTGGGTGCTACCCAAGTAAATGGGACCACTCTGCAAGTGCCCCACAACTGCATGCCTTTGCAGGATCCAATGGGTTAAAGCAGGTGGTGATAAAGCAACACAATGTTGCCTGATTTAATCCCTTGTTTGCTGTACTGCACAAGGTTGCAGTGCACTTGCAGAGTGGCCTCGTTCATTTGAATAGGTCATGCTTGGCAGGTGCTACACACACCAACCATGACAGGACGTATAACTCCTGCTGCGACGTGTGTACACCCCTGGCCACTGCAGCTAAAGGGGGTGCGGTTGGGGCAGGGTGGGTAAAAATATGTCTTATGTGACTCTTGCTCCCTACTAAAGCTCCAACTTTACAAGTAATCCCTCTGCATTGCACTCTGTTTGATGCTCTGGGATGGAAGGTCAGCAAGCCCAGATCGTGATCTATCGATCACCGCGATCTACTGGTTGATTACAATCTACAGGTTGCTGACCCCCGCTCCAGAGGTTGCTAGGTGTTCCTTGAGCTGTGGCTGATTGACTTCCCATAGGATGTTACCTGCATAGCTTCAGGTCCAATGCACCTTGGCAAAGTCAGCAGCATGACAACAATGATTTTTTTTAGTAGTCTGTAAGGCTGACCACCACTGTGAAAATTGTATTCTTCCTACACCAATGTAGGAGGCAAGCATCGTGGGATGTGTAGTTCAGAATTAGTTGGAATTTAATTACCTTTCAAATATGGCTATTAGTGAACGTAACGAATACGAATTTATCCGAAGTTTATGAATTTTCTGAAATAACGAATGCCGTATCTAAACGAATGGAACGTAATGAATTAATAATAATAAATAACAATGACAATAAAAACTTTTTATTATTGTTAATTATTATTTTGTTCCGTTCCATTTGTTTAGATGCGACATTCTTTATTTCGGATAATTTGTAACTTCGGATAACTTTGTCTTCGTTACATTCACTAACAGCCAAATTTGAAAGGAAATTCCAATACCTATAATTTAACCTCCTTAGCGGTATTCCCGAGTGTGGCTCGGGGTTAATTTTCAGTACCAAAATCGGTAACCCCAAACCATACTCGGGATCGCATCGCAGGATCCAGGCAAAGTTATTTACCTTCTCCCCAGAATTCTGCAATGTTTCCCCTCTGTGTGTGCGAGCCGTGTCTCCGCTCAATTCATCACAGTGACGGGCTCCGTTCCCTGCGAGCGTTGCGACGCACGGGGACGGAGCACGGCGCCAAATTCAAAAAGTTAAAAACACACAATACATACAGTACACTGCAATCTTACAGATTACATTACTGTATCAAATTATTTCACATCCCTTTTGTTCCTAGTGTTTTGTCCAGTGCCCTGCATGTAGTTTTATATTATATACTATTCTTTCTGCCTGGAAACTGGAGATTGTCCATAGCAACCAAAAAGCACCCTTTTACATCAAAAGCAGTTTTAGACCAGCTAGAAAACAGCGATAATAAATTAGAATCACTTGCAGAATTGAGCGATAGTGATTGGTGGGGAAATCAGTCATCAAACACTGAAAGTAATAACCGCGACAATTCTGCAACTGAGCAAATTTCAATGTTTTTGATTAAATTATTGAATATTTTTTATTATTATTATATTATTTGTTATAATTATTTATAGTTATTTATTATATTATAATTTATGATTTCGTGTTTCAAACTTTATCATACCCGGGATGTCTACTAGACTCTTGTTTGGACAGATTTATGTGAGGTATTCCCAATGCCCTGTACACACGGTCGGATTTTCCGATGGAAAATGTGTGATAGGACCTTGTTGTCGGAAATTCCGACCGTGTGTGGGCTCCATCACACATTTTCCATAGGAATTTCCGACACACAAAGTTTGAGAGCAGGCTATAAAATTTTCCGACAACAAAATCCGTTGTCGGAAAATCCGATTGTGTGTACACAAATCCGACAAAGTGCCATGCATGCTTAGAATAAATTAAGAAAGGAAAGCTATTGACTACTGCCCCGTTTATAGTCCCGTTGTACGTGTTTTACGTCACCGCGTTCAGAACAGACGGATTTTCCGACAACTTTGTGTGACCGTGTGTGTGCAAGACAAGTTTGAGCCAACATCTGTCGGAAAAAATCCATGGATTTTGTTGTCGGAATGTCCGATCAATGTCCGATCGTATGTACAGGGCATTAGAATTACAGGCCTACAATATAAAACGCCAAATTTCCATGCAAAACATTGTACCGCTTTTGAGCATCAAACATCTGACATAATCATACCACCAGGGAGGTTAGTAGTTAGTTATTATTAGTTAGTTATCATTTCAAATTTCCAGATTTCAGATTTTCACATTTTCGAATTTATGACTTTTTGGATTTTGGATTTTCGAATTTCCGGATTTTAGATTTTCACATTTTCACATTTTCAAATCTACGAGTTTACAAAATTACGAATTTTCGAATTTATGAATTTTCGAATTTATGAATCTTCGAATTTACGAATTGCGATCATAACGAATGACTCGAAAAATGTAAAAAAAACCCGAATGAAACGAAAACGAACAAATTTGTCGGCAGTGCACATGTCTATGAATCAATAAACTATTACTTCTTGTTTACAAAACTGGTATTCCCATGATTAATACAAGTAATACAGCTACACCTGGACCTAAGCGCTTATGGATTTTATTTGCAGCTTTTTCTTATGGTTCTTCTCCCCAGGAGTGAATCCTAGCACCTAAGGTCTACTGGTTTGCCTATTTGTCGTTTTCTCCACAATGTTGTCACTTTCATCAGGCACCTGATCATTTTTGTGGCTTATATCAGGTGTGCCTGGGCACACTCTAATCACTACTTGCAGTGCCAATTCCTCCTACTGCCTGGGCTTCACCTCACAGTGCTGCTGGCTTCTCTCTATTCCTCTCCCCCAGCTGCTGCGGGGGGATGTTTCAGGATGGAGAGTGGGGGAAGGGACCAGTAAATATGTAATTTACCAGTGCCTTCCTTTTCCATATGAACACATTGAACACCCTCAGTCACTGTGTTCATTCATAACTAAAGCATAGTAAACTGTGTTTACTACGCTTCAGTTTGTGAATGAACAGGAAGCTGCTCAGCACAGAGCACTTCCTATTCATTCACTGTCCCCGTGCAGCTTCGGCAGCAGAGAAAGGCATGTGTGTTTGAGCTTTGGGGTGCACACCCTAATACAATAGGCTGCGCACATCTGTGATTAGCGCTTGGTGCAAATATTAGCGAAACACGTTTACCTCCTTGTCCCAATCTCCATCTGTTAACCACCTGTCACATTTTTGGAAGTACAGCCACCCGGAGTCATTTGCTTTATGACACACAGCATGCGAGCTGGGCTAGCACCCGACTATTGTGTGTGGGGATTAACTGGAGACTTACTCATCTGGAATGACTTTCTCATTGAGGACTGTCCCCCCAATACTTACCTGAGTCCCATCTTGATCCAGTGATGTGTACGAAAGCAGTGGCTCTCCCTGGTCTCTTCCTCCTCATTGGCTGAGACAGTAGTGGGGGCCATTGACTCCTGCTACTGTCAATGACAGCCAGTAAGCCAATGAGGAGAGAGTGGGGGAGGGGCCAAGCTGCACTCTGTGTGTGAATGGACACACAGAGCAGTGGCTTAGGAGCAAGCCTGCTCAGGTGCCCCCCATAGCAAGCTTCTTGCTATGGAAGCACTTGACAGGAGGATGAGGCCAGGAGCGCAGGAAGAGGACGCCAAGCAGAGAAGGATCGGGGCTTCTCTGTGAAAAACCACTGCCTAGAGCAGTTAAGTATGACATGTTTGTTATTTAAATAAAAAAAATCTTCCTTTAGTACCACTTTAAGCATACAAATATTAAGAACAGAATGGGGGAGTGTGGTTTAGGGTGTGGCAGCTGGCCATTTTGGGCTGCAGAGAAGTGCAGGCACTGCCTCTCCAGACTGCGTTGCAGTGAGAACGGGGCACAAAGAAAACCATTGTTTTCTATGTGCCCTAGTGGTGATCAGCGTTTTTGAGTGTGGAAAACGCCAGTCCCCTCACTAGTGTGAACAGGTTCTAAGGGAAAGCACTTTTCCTTATTGTGTGTAACTGTCTACTGGACACACAAACATACTCTCGTAGGGTATGAACATTAATGTCTATGTGAGCATCTGGTGAAAGACATTGTTTAAGATGATAAACAGCAAGAACCAGACTCAGATAATCAGTGATAAATGTCTATCTTAGATGTTTTCAGATGACAACTTAGTTGTGATTCAACTACTACTGATATCAATGACTATCATTGCTGAAAAAAAATGGTGTGATGCAGAGGCAGAACTAAACAATGCCTTTGCAAGGCATACAAATATATATGGAATCTATAAAAGGACTGTCTAAAAATATTCTTCTCTTCTATTAAGTATAAATTTACCTTACATTTTGGCTTGCCAATCACAGACAGACATCAAGATATTACAACAGAACTGCCTCCTGCTACTCTGCCTCTTCAGAGCACTCTAAGATATTTTATAGAAGGTCCTACTCACAGCAATCATCACTAAGATCCTGGTTGTAGCTTCCGAGACACTGCACATGGTGGATACCCAATCAAATAGAGCAAATTCTAGGCTGCAGTATCTGTGCTTGTGCACACTCAGCTGCAGATGTTGGCTCTCCAGCAGTGGTGGCCCGTGCATTGTGGGCGCACGGGCGCCGCCCCCCCAACACCTCCGCCACCCTCCCAATCCATGTGCCCGGCCCCTTTCAGGATGCCAGACACATGAATTACTATGGCGTGGATAGGTGGGGGGATGTATTTTTAAGCATGTGATTAGAGCCAGGGGCTCTAATAGGCTTCAAAATAGGATGGGCTCAGGGCACAGAGCATTGCCCTGTTGTGTGAGGACAGCCCTGTCAATGCAGGAGAAGAGAAGAGGCCGCCGGACCACCAGCCACCTCTGCTCCCCAGGTAGTCTGTTCTCTGCTCAACATGCAAACAATCTATAAAAAAGGGAAGCTGCACTCCTAGAAGTAAACCTGATATGATGTTTATTAATCCGCTTGCTCCAAATGGCAAAATCACCTGAACCTCCTTCCTCTTACAAGTTATGAGTTTGATCATAGATTAAGTTCCTTGCTGAGTGAAATGCATTAGCGGGTGGAGTTTGAACTGATTTTTTTCCATTTGCACCAAGTAGATTAGTGAACATCATTATTGGCTATTATTATAGAGTGCGACTTTCCTTATCTCTACAATATTTTCATGGCGATAACCCAGCCATAACAAAATTGCCTTGCAATATCCAGGAAATATGGGCAACAGTGGGTCCAAGGCATAAAGTGCAGCAACAAGTCTCCTTTCCACCTTTATCCTCCTCACAGTTCTTCATAGATTTAGTCAGAGTTAGGAATGGTCCAATTTTCTCAATTATTGACTTGATCATTCCTATCCCCAGCTACAAGAAGAGAAAACCTTATCAATCAATACAGAGACTCTTGAAATGCTGTCACCATTAGAACGATTGGAGTTACACCTGCTGTCAGCTGCTATAGAAAAAATAAGATCCAAATAATTGTTTCCTTCATGACAAACCATATCCTTTCAGGAAATGTCATGCACTCAAAGGAAAAACCTTCGTAGAATTTTTATTTTATTTTATTTTTATTTTTTTTATTTTCATTATTACTATCTTTTTATTTTATTTCCTTTTGCACTTGTTTTCATTTTCATTTCCTTTTTCTATTTTTATTTTTATTTGTATCATTTTTTTTTTTTTTTTTTTTTTTTTCATTTGTATCTTTCTTCTATTTTAATTTGTTTATTTTATTTTTATTTTTATATTTATTTTCATTTTCATTTTCATTTTTATTTTTATTTATATTTTCATTTTTATTTTTATTTTTAATATTCATATTTATTTTTATTTTCATTTTTCTTTTATTTTCTTTTTCATTTTTATTTTATTTTTCTTTTATTATTTTCATTATTTTTATTTTTATATTCCTGGTGTATTTCTATAAATTTTTTATCAGTCCACCATGTTACCGGAATTGACGTCAAGTTGTGCTTAGTCTTTTCTAACCAACAATATGGCGTTTTAATCTCTCTTGTGGATTGTGCTCTATCCGCAGGAGCAAGATGTTTTCCCAACCAACAAAATGGCCGCTGTGCCTTTATTGATTGGTGGGTTTAAGGGGAGTGTACTCTCTCTCCTGGTATTAAAGGCAGATCAAACCGGAAACTAGGTCCTTTGATGACGCCCTGTGGGAGGGCGAAATGCATTGACGCAACTTCCGGCACGACTGACGTCACTTCCAGTCTTGTGGAAAGAACGCCAGGAACGGCATTTGCTGTATTGCCATCTCCATTTTTTGCCTGCTTTTAACTTATATCTGTAAGTATGCATTTTTTATGCGCAATAAAATCTGTTCTTAGCTTACTTCACTATTAGTCCATCTTTCTCATTTTGGGTACCTGTTTATATGGCTGAGAAATCATCTTGAAGAAGTATTTGTCATCAAGTCTTATTGAATCTGCCATCTCTGGATATTGGTATAAGTCTGAATTGACCCCCAGACTGAAAAGCTGGGTGTCGTTGTGATCCGGTGAGTGGGGACACATGTGGGGGTGTCTTGGTACGCCTGAAAATTTTCTGAAACCCTTTTTGCACAGTTGATGTGAAGTATTTTTTTCAGTTATTTTGTGGACTTTATGTTTTGATTTTTCCACTTGTAATGGGTTTATGTTTGTGAGCGCTGTATTTATATTCTTTTCACTCTGTTCAAGTGTCTAGCACTTTGTGTATAGCAGCTTCATTCACTTTTATCATCCAATTTTTTCATCATCAGCGCAAGTTTATATATATAGAGTATATAATTTTTTCATAATCTAGGTATCTGCTCCCACTTCTGGCGAAAGAGCGCCGCAGAATCCGTGGCGAACTACGCCACGTCCGGCCCCTCCTTTGTCCCCTCCGTTGTCTTCTGGGAGACACAGAGGTCCCAGAAGGCAGCAGGGACCATTCAGAAAACGCAGCGTGACTCGCGCATGTGCAGTAGGAAACAGGATGTGAAGTCGCAAGGAGGAACTCCGCATAAGGAGGTGAAGGACCAATGCTGCATCCACCTAGGTGAGTATGATTGCTTCTTTCACAACCCACACTTCTCTTTTAACCACTTGACCTCCAGAAGGTTTAACCCCCTTCATGACCCGAGCTTTTTTCATTATTCATCACTGCACTACTTTAACTGCTAATTGCATGGCCATGCAACACTGTACGTAAAACAAAAAAAAGTTATAATTTTTTCACACAAATAGAGCTTTCTTTTGGTTGTCATACAGAAGTAGGCGTGGCTTGCTTCCGAAACGCGTTCCTATTAGTCACCACCATCATTGGGCTAACAGCTCACCTACACCAGCTGGAGACTTTCTCCTTGGATGGATGTTTACACCTCTGGACTGTTCATCTCAGCAACTCTGGTCTGTTCGGCTCTGGCTCCCACTAGACGGACACCTCGCTCCGCAAGCTTCCCCGGGACGGCTTGAACACTCTCCTCCTCCGAGTCACAGACTCCTGTTGCAATGTCCAGCTGTCAACCACCTGTGATTGGCGACTTACAGTGGGATTGTGATAGAGTGGTGGGCAAACTGTTACATACTTACATAGTTAGCCTGGACACAAGTCCATCTAGTTCAACCAATAGAAGGGATAAAAAAAAAAATATATATATATATATATATATATATATATATATATATATACAGCATCTCACAAAAATGAGTGCACTCCTCACATTTTTGTAAATATTTTATTATATCTTTTCATGTGACAACACTGAAGAAATGACACTTTGCTACAATGTAAAGTAGTGAGTGCACATCTTGTATAACAGTGTAAATTTGCTGTCCCCTCAAAATAACTCAACATACAGCCATTAACTTCTAAACCGCTGGCAACAAAAGTGAGTACACTCCTAAGTGAAAATGTCCAAATTGGCCCCAATTAGCCATTTTCCCTCTCTAGTGTCATGTGACTCATTAGTGTTACAAGGTCTCAGGTGTGGATGGGGTGCAGGTGTTGTAGATTTGGTGTTATCGCTCTCTCTCTCATACTGGTCACTGGAAGTTCAACATGGCACCTCATGGCAAAGAACTCTCTGAGGATCCGAAAAAAAAAAATTTGCTCCACATAAAGATGGCCTAAGCTATAAGAAGATTGCCAAGACCCTGAAACTGAGCTGCAGCATGGTGGCCAAGACCATACAGCAGTTTAACAGGACAGGTTCCACTCAGAACAGGCCTTGACATGATGAAACAAAGAAGTTGAGTGCACGTGCTCAGCGTCAAATCCAGAGGTTGTCTTTGGGAAATAGATGTATGAGTGCTGCCAGGGTTGCTACAGAGGTTGAAGGGGGGGGGGGGGGTCAGTCTGTCAGTGCTTAGACCATACTGCATCAAATTGGTCTGCATTGCTGTTGTCCCAGAAGGAAGCCTCTTCTAAAGATAATCCACAAGAAAGCCTGGAAACAGTTTTCTGAAGACAAGCAGACTAAGGACATGGATTACTGGAACCATGTCATGTGGTCTGATGAGACCAAGATAAACTTATTTGGCTCAGATGGTGTCAAGCATGTGTGGCGGTAACCAGGGTAAGAAGTACAAACACAAGTGTGTCATGCCTACAGTCAAGCATGGTGATGGAAGTGTCATGGTCTGGGGCTGCACGAGTGCTGCCAGCACTGGGGAGCTACAGTTCATTGAGGGAACCATGAATGCCAACATGTACTGTGGCATACTGAAGCAGAGCATGATCCCCTCCCTTCGTAGACTGGGCCGCAGGGCAGTATTCCAACATGATAACGACCCCAAACACACCTCCAAGACAACCACTGCCTTGCTAAAGAAGCTGAGGGTAAAGGTGATGGACTGTCCAAGCATGGCTCCAGATTTAAACCCTATTGAGCATCTGTGGGGCATTCTCAAATGGAAGGTGGAGGAGCGCAAGGTCTCTAACATCCACCAGCTCCATGATGTCGTCACGGAAGAGTAATATTGACACTTTGGGCCCAATTTGAACATTTTCACTTAGGGGTGTACTCACTTTTGTTGCCAGTGATTTAGACATTAATGGCTGTGTGTTGAGTTATTTTGAGGGGACAGCAAATTTACACTGTTATACAAGCTGTACACTCACTACTTTACATTGTAGCAAAGTGTCATTTCTTCTGTGTTGTCACATAAAAAGATATAATAAAATATTTACAAAAATGTGAGAGGTGTACAAGGGTCGCTAACTGACACTGACACGGCTAGTGACACTAATACAGTGATCAGTGATAATACTGTACACTGACACTTTACTAATGACACTGGCTGGGAATGGGTTAACCTCTAGGGGCAATCAAAGGGGTAACTGTGTGCTTAACAATGTGTAATGTGTGCTGCTTTCACTTTTCTATCTGGCTGTTTTTTCTCCCTGCTTTTCAGGGGGAATAGCAGCCAGATCATTGGTCACAATAGACACAGAACTCTGTGTGTGACTGGCCACAGCCGATCAGTTGACTTTAGCCAAAATTATTGGCTGAACTCAATTGCCAAACTCGTGCTGTTATAATCACAGCATGAGCCATCAGGGGCACACACATGCTTGCCCCAAACCCAGTAGCAAGCCGATGAAGTTCCGGTACGTTGTTCGACCTACCTATGCCGCTTACCCACAGTAAATCTACTGTGGGTGGACGGCAAGCAGTTAAATAAGACTCTACATCTACTGAAGACCTTACAACAGTGTAAGAGCAATTTCTTATTTAAATATAGTGCGCTAAATAAAAGAAGACTATCAGACAAAACTAGTGCTAAGTATAAATGTTTTTTTCTTGAGGGCAACATAAGAAAGCTATGGTATGTATGATGTTTTGGATGACCAAAGCAGTCATTCATTTGCTACTTGTGCTGATTTGGAAGAGAAGCATGTGGCTTTATGGTTAAGAAATGAAAAAGGAAAAATAAAATAATTAGAAAAATGTTACAAAGTTTGAAAAACATAGTATGGGCTGTATCTGGCTTCTGATGATGTTTTATTTACTATTAAAGGATTCGTATTCACAAGTTTGTTATAAATTACAGAATGTTTGTAGTGCTATTCCCGTAGGAGCCACTGGTTTGGAGTGGTCCTCTTTTCTTTGCCTCAGCCTTTTTAAGAACTTCAGCTCCTCTGACAAGCTCTGTAAAAAACACGCAATATCACAGAAAATTACTGAGAGTAAGGGCACTTTCACACTGGCAGCGCCCGGGCATCGGCAGTAAAGTGCCGCTACTTTTAGCGGCGCTTTACCGTCATCTTTGCGGCGCTTTTCGGCCCCTAGTGAGGCACTTTTAACCCCCTGCTAATGGCCCCCTGCTAAAAGGGGGTTAAAAGCGTCCGCAAAGCGCCCCTGCAGCTGATTTCAATGGGCAGGGTGCTTCAGGAACGGTGTATACACTGCTCCTACAGCGCCTCAAAGATGCTGCTTGCAGAATGTTTTTGAGCGTCCTGCCAGCGCACCGCTCCAGTGTGAAAGCACTCAGGTTTTCACACTGGAGTGAGAGGAGAGGCGCTTTACAGGCGCTTTGCAAGTGCTATTTTTAGCACTATAGCGCCTTTAAATCGCCTCAGTGTGAAAGGGGTCTTATAAGTACCCAGTAGTAACAAGCAGTGAACCAGTTAGTAAAGGCAAACTTAATATATTGTCACCAGATATGGTTGGTAATGAAATAAGCATAGAAAAGGATTATGAATGGTAATAACAGAATTAAGCATACGGGGTGATTAGTAACAGAAAAAAATGGAAACCATCTGCTCACTAAAGTGTAAACACTGCACCACAGGTTGTCTGTGCAGATATGGGTGCAGTGTCCCTAACTTTGCTGACTCACCAGTTAGGTTCAGTCTCCGTGACTCAAAATCTGACACAAAGAAAAAAATCAGGGGTTAGAGTCCCCTGAGAAAGCAATCACAGGCGGACTAGGCAGCTTAAATAGGGAAAATACTTTATTGCACAAAAATATCAGATTACAGAAACTGGGTCCCGTCACCAACACCTGAATAAAATTAAAACTAAGACAACGTTGTCTATTAAGAACATCATGTCAGATCAGACTGCATGCACACATGATATACACAAGTATAGGATATACCAGTATTTAGGGCAGAGAGTGGGGATGTAATAGGCAAATAGGTCCTGGTATCAAGTACCTTCAGGATATGTGCATATCCCCATACTGTCTGCCACCTGCCCTCAAACTGGGAAATAGGTTATGTATATAGCAAGGACTTGAGTTGAATTGCATCTTGATATAGCACGGTCATTTACCCGGTAGGATCTTCACGCGCTTACAAACACATACTAGGGCCAATTATATAGACAGGATCTGATTAACCTACCAGCATGTCTTTGAAATGTGGGAGGAAACCCACGCAGGCACAGGGAGAACACGCAAACTCCAAGCAGATGGTGTCATGGTCGGGATTTGAACCAGCAACCCTATTGCTGCTAGGTGAAAGTGCTAACCACTACACCACTGTGCTGCCCTTCGCTTAGGTACTGAGTGAATTAGTCCAGGAGGCCCGCGTTGATGACAAGAAACTATTCGTGGAAAATGAACCGGTTAATGGTGAACTATAGATACATTAGCATAAATTAGCCAGACACAGTCCATAGTTCAGCGCTGTTGGCACAGATCAAACTGTATGATCAGTAATTAGTCAGTGAGACAGTCTGTAGGTTTTGACTCTTGAGTTCTAGCCACAAAACAGTGCTGAAAATAGTAGGCAGCCTGTGACTCCCTTTCTCAGGGGACGCTAACCCCTGATCTCTTTTTTCTTTGTGATTCGTAATAGAGACTAGGCATTAGATGACACTTGGTGTCTAGATCAGCATGAACAGTGGGAAGGTCACCTAAAGTGCAGCAGTGGGCAGTAATAAAGCTCGATTTACCAAACACAGGAACAATACTGCCAAAATGCATTGATAGTGACTGTGCTTGGCCTAGACTGACTGGATGTGCACTGTCCATGAAATCAAGGACAAAGGAGCTGAGGTGACTTGCTGGATGGTTTTACCAGAGGGGCAGTTTCTTATGCTGTTCTTTTGCTGTCTATCATTGAGGCCCTTTAATAAGCGTTGGTGCACGTAACAACCGTTTTAATAAACCAGCATGCAGTAAAGATGTAGTAAAGGTGTGGTATAAGTGTGGTAAAGATGTAGAATAAGTGCAGTATACTGTAGGTGCAGTATACTTAATGGCCTGCTTCCAGTAGATTCCTTGCCGGCCTGTTCTCGTTCCCCTACCTCGATACGCCGTTTGTGCATCGGTGGTCCTCCTCTGCATGACACTCTCTCCATGACATACATGGGGAGGTGCCGTGCATGGGGGGGGGCAGAGTACTTAAAATTTTTTGTCTATATATTAGGGATGTTGGCAACATCATATGTCTTACTTGGGTGGTTTTATTTTTCTGCTTCCAGTAACTCAGTCCCTGCTAGCAGTGGGCGGTGAGCCCTCTTACCAATCCCTCTGATGTGGCTGTGAACGCTCGCTGTGGAAGGAGGCAACCCTTTGTCTCTTCACAGAATGCCTCCAGAGATTCAGCAGTGGGACGCAGATGGTGAGAGGACACCCTGGCCCTCTTGTAGCAACCGTGCAGATGTGATCGCTGAGGTCTGTACTGTGCTGTCCCAGGTGTCTCCACTTCCAGGTCTCAGGCTCAGTTCCGCAAGTCTGGTCTCTCAGCAGTGTAGTCAATGCAGCAAGTATGCTCTCCTTGGTTCCCTCTGCGCTAAGAGAGAGAGCCTAGTTCAACAGTCTCAGAAAAGCAGCTCCACTCCCTCTCCTTGCCCCGGGGTCTCTTGGGAATTATAGTGCAAAGGGGTCAGAAGCTCTATAATATGGCTTACTTCTTGGACTTCAAATCCCATAATCCTCAGCATTCTGCACAGGAATCCATAGGCTTTTCTGGCTATAGTTTTTCTTCTGCTGACTTGAGGGGATAGTGCAACACAACATTCACATTGCAGTAAAAAAGTTTAAATAAACTGATTAGAAAGAAGGAAATGTCTCCTTCTCCCTGTTTCTGTAGTCCAGCATCTGGCAACTTTTTTTTCCAAAAAAAATTTCATTTTGCGTGCATATTTCAAATGTGGACACACATGCAGAGAAACAAACACATGCATGCATGAAAACACACGGTACATGCGCTTTGCATGCAAAATTAAAGCTTGCCACATTTTTCAGAAAACAACTACAACGACAATTTTCTTTTCTAAATGACAAGACCTAATTTTAACATAATTAATGCTAAGTCAGATGGAACACTCTGTATACTTGTTTTCTGTCAGGTAACACTAAGCAGATAATAAAAGTAAACGTAACTTGTTTTATTGGGAACAAGCTGGCTATGAAACATAAATTAAATTTACACCTTATTATTTACCTGTCTGACTGTCAGACAAGACCAATTGGTTGGCATCGTGATTTGCTTATGGGCTCAGTGTATTGCATAGATCATTTTGTAGTTCATTATTTCTTGCTGTCTTAATGAGTATTGCTTTGCTTTGAATTGAACCAGTTTGTACTTTGTACTAGTGCATAATACAATGTATACCTGTGTACTGTAAACCATTGTTTAAGCCTGAATTCAAGATCCCTGAACATTTTTGACACGTATCTCACTTTTCTCATCCACCATAAAAAGTCTTTAAAGATTTTTTTTCTATGCATTACTTTTTGAGCAATTATTGATTGTAGTTTGTGTGACGTCAGTGGTCATTTCATTAATTTTTTTTTTGTCATAAGAAAGTTTATTGAAGATAATGAAATATATAAACATACATAGGTGCAGATAGGATCAAATATACATCAATCAAATGATATCAAACTTAAAATCAGAGTCATAACGATCACGTCTGTGAGTCATAGCTATCCATTCTGACAATAAAGCATACTTTCTTTAGATTAGGTCTTCCATGAACTGAAGAAGCTATGCCCACCACTAGGTATCTTTCTGAAGTCTGCACTTGTTGGAGAGTAGGGTAAAGGATAGAAGAAAGAAGAAAAGAAGAAGAAAATAAAAGATAGAAGAAAGATAAGAAAAGAAGAGAGAAGAAATCAGGTGAGAAGGATAAGTGTTATTAGAGCTTATTAGGTTCTAACGTCTAATGCATTCTCTCAAATTCAGTATAACAAGGTAGTTCAGGTTATTACATGGTTGTGTATTTGATCAAGACTAAACAAGGTTCTGGGTGATCCCACCCTGGAAGGAATGGCAAGTATAGACCTGTTATTTAATCAAGTTTTCATATTCTTTAAATGAACCAAGGAGACCAAGTGTCGTGATAACGCTCAACTTTTTCCTCTGACTTTGCCCGTGTGTCTTCCATTTCACAAATATATGAAATTTTGTGTAGCAAATCTTTCAGAGAGGGGACTGTTGTTGATTCCAAAACAATGGAATGAGAGACTTGGCTGCATTTAGTAAATGTCTGGTGAGGGAGTTTTTGTACCTCCTAAAGGTAAAATTCGAAATGTGAAGCAGGCAACATGCCGCGTAAAGTTTGAGCTTGGTCTCCGTGATTCGGTATATATTACCTCTTTAACCCTGTTCCAGAACGGTGTTATTTGTTCACATTGCCACCAAATGTGCACTAGAGTTCCATTCTCTTTTTTGCATCTCCAGCATGTATCAGACGACTGGGGGAACCATTTTGGGAACAAGCTGGCTATGAAACATAAATTAAATTTACACCTTATTATTTACCTGTCTGACTGTCAGACAAGACCAATTGGTTGGCATCGTGATGTGCTTATGGGCTCAGTGTATTGCATAGATCATTTTGTAGTTCATTATTTCTTGCTGTCTTAATGAGTATTGCTTTGCTTTGAATTGAACCAGTTTGTACTTTGTACTAGTGCATAATACAATGTATACCTGTGTACTGTAAACCATTGTTTAAGCCTGAATTCAAGATCCCTGAACATTTTTGACACGTATCTCACTTTTCTCATCCACCATAAAAAGTCTTTAAAGATTTTTTTTCTATGCATTACTTTTTGAGCAATTATTGATTGTAGTTTGTGTGACGTCAGTGGTCATTTCATTAATTTTTTTTTTGTCATAAGAAAGTTTATTGAAGATAATGAAATATATAAACATACATAGGTGCAGATAGGATCAAATATACATCAATCAAATGATATCAAACTTAAAATCAGAGTCATAACGATCACGTCTGTGAGTCATAGCTATCCATTCTGACAATAAAGCATACTTTCTTTAGATTAGGTCTTCCATGAACTGAAGAAGCTATGCCCACCACTAGGTATCTTTCTGAAGTCTGCACTTGTTGGAGAGTAGGGTAAAGGATAGAAGAAAGAAGAAAAGAAGAAGAAAATAAAAGATAGAAGAAAGATAAGAAAAGAAGAGAGAAGAAATCAGGTGAGAAGGATAAGTGTTATTAGAGCTTATTAGGTTCTAACGTCTAATGCATTCTCTCAAATTCAGTATAACAAGGTAGTTCAGGTTATTACATGGTTGTGTATTTGATCAAGACTAAACAAGGTTCTGGGTGATCCCACCCTGGAAGGAATGGCAAGTATAGACCTGTTATTTAATCAAGTTTTCATATTCTTTAAATGAACCAAGGAGACCAAGTGTCGTGATAACGCTCAACTTTTTCCTCTGACTTTGCCCGTGTGTCTTCCATTTCACAAATATATGAAATTTTGTGTAGCAAATCTTTCAGAGAGGGGACTGTTGTTGATTCCAAAACAATGGAATGAGAGACTTGGCTGCATTTAGTAAATGTCTGGTGAGGGAGTTTTTGTACCTCCTAAAGGTAAAATTCGAAATGTGAAGCAGGCAACATGCCGCGTAAAGTTTGAGCTTGGTCTCCGTGATTCGGTATATATTACCTCTTTAACCCTGTTCCAGAACGGTGTTATTCGTTCACATTGCCACCAAATGTGCACTAGAGTTCCATTCTCTTTTTTGCATCTCCAGCATGTATCAGGCGACTGGGGGAACCATTTGTGAATCTTTACCGGGGTTGCATACCAATGAGTGAGCATTTTATATGCCGTCTCCTGCATTCTCGTGCTTAGGGAGCATTTATGCGCCATGATACAGGCTCTCTCCCATTGGGTATCTGAAATTGTCATATCAAAGCAGTCTGACCATCTCTCTCTGAGCCTGTTAGATGCTGGCTCTTTCGCACTCTGCAACCACTGATAAGCAGTTGATGTGGTCTTTACAACCTGCTCCCCTCTTAGGCACAGGACTCCAACTTAGTAGGTTCTCTAGTGAAGTGTCTCCTACGGGTGGCATTGTTAACATAACTTCTGACTTGGAAGTATGATCACAAGGGTAGGGAAGGTATATTGTTGTCAGCCTTAAGATTAATCAGGTCCTTCATTATCTTGTTGTTGAAACATTGGGATGTTAGGAGTGGAAGTTTTTTTATCAGAGGAGCGCAAGAGGTGGTTCCCCATTCCAGGTGGAAAATCTGGGTTGTTTTGTAATGGGGTGAGAGGGCTGAGAGGAGAAGAAAGTTTGGGTTGTTTAAGTGATGGAAGATTTCTAAAGTGGTCCCTATCAGGGGGTGAACTCTCAAATTTGGGGGATATTTGAGTTTTGGTATCCAGGGGGAGAACAGCAGGGGAATCAGGCTCGAATCATTTTCTAACGACACCCAATCCTTTATGCCTCCATCACAGTGCTAGTCTATAATCCTGGCAATGTGCGTGGCATGGTAGTACATTTTGAAATCCGGTATCCCCATCCCGCCCACTGCTTTGGTTCTTGTTAGTATGGAGAATTTAATATGTGGTGATTTGTGTGCCCAAATAAATCGCATTTGAAGGGCCTGGAGAGATCTAAAAAAGCTTAGTGGAATGTTAATGGGTAATGTGCGTAATAAATATAACATTTTAGGCAGTATGGTCATTTTGCAAATGGCTACCCTGCCAAACCATGAAAAGAACCCAGTGTGCCAGGTGTGCAAATCCTTTTCTATAGTTTTGAGAAGGGGAAGGAAGTTTCTGGAAAAAATAGAAGACAGCTTGGCCGTAAGCCATACTCCCAGGTATTTGATAGCCTGTGATTCCCACTTGAAGGGACTATTGTCTTTAGTTGCCTTTAGTGTTTGTTCTGGGAGCAAAATATTTATCGCCTCTGATTTCGAATAATTTATCTTAAGGTTAGAGATGTAACCATATATTGCAAACTCTTTCATGAGGGAAGGAATGGATATGTGTGGTTCAGTCAAGAAGAATAGGAGGTCATCGGCATATGCCGCTACTTTGAATTCCCGCCCCGTGACCTTAAATCCCTGTATAGCTTTGTTTGTAAGGATTCGTCTAACAAATGGTTCTAGTGATATTGTGAATAACAGGGGCGGCAATGGACAACCCTGTCTTAACCCATTGTTTATGCGTACTTTGTTGTATAGTGAACCGTTTATTTTGAGTCTGGCCGAAGGGTTTTGGTAGAGGGAGGTTATCCAGGCCATCATTCCTGGTCCCAAGCCTATGTGTCTGCAAGTTTCAAACATGTAGTCCCAGGCTACTCGATCTAAGGCCTTCTCCGCGTCGTAGACAAGAGAAGACCCTCGATCTTTCGCTCATGGGCAGCATGAATCAGGTTTAGGACTTTGGTGACGTTGTCCCTCGCTTCTCTTCCGGGCATAAAGCCTGCCTGTTCCGGTCCTATCACGTCATGTAGTAGAGGTTTCAGTCTGTTGGAAATGATTTTGGTCAGTATCTTCACCTCTAAATTCAATAGCGATATAGGCCTGTAGCTGAAACAATGAAGCGGGTCCTTATCTGGCTTGGGTAATATGGTAATATAAGCCGATAAAAAATCTGGAGGGACCATTCTTGGCTTTGATAGGGAATTTAATGCGTCTTGGAGGTGTATGGCTAAGGTGTCAACGAACGTCTTGCAGTATATAGCCGTGAACCCATCAGGACCCGGGCTTTTACCATGTTTTAGGTCTTTAATAGCGAGTCTGAGTTCTGGCAAGTCCACGGGGTTCTCGAGCGATGCGGCGTCCTCCACTTTAAGCGGAGGGAGGCCGGAATCCCTCAAGAAATCCCGCATTACCTGGAGCCTTTCTCCTTGCAGGTCATGTGGTCTATTTCGGGTTGGGAGATTATATAAATTGGTATAAAATTCCTGGAAGTGTTGTGCTATTTTGTCCGTTGTTCTGTCTACCTTATCCCCCTTGTTTTGAATGCCTGTGATGTGATATTTGGCAGTGGGTCCCCTTAATGCCCTAGCAAGCAGATAGCCGGGTTTGTCACCTTGTTCGTAGTAGACTTTTTTCCTAAGAAAAAGGAATCTTTTCGTTTTGGATTCTAGAAGTTGTTTAAGGGTCATTCTTGTTTCGAGAAGAATTGTCACCAATTGGGATGTCAATGATTGCTTGTGTAAGGTTTCTAGATGGCGGATTTTTTGCGTCAGTTGGAGAATTTCCCTTTCTTGATCTTTCTTTTTTTGTGCACCCATCCTAATCAATTCTCCCCTGATGGAGCACTTGTGGGCTTCCCAGACTATTAGTGGGTCCATGCCAGGGTCACATTATACCTGAAGAACTCTTTTAAAGCAGCGGTCAGTATGGGCAACAAAACTGGATTTGTTAAAAGAGAGGAATTTAGTCTCCAAATTCCCGATCCGGCCGAGGTATTGGTCAGATTTAGGCCAATGGAAACTGGCGTATGATCAGAAATCGTCTGTATCCCTATGTTTGCTTCTCTGACTGTATGGAGATCCCTCTGTGTGATAAAGAGATAATCAATCCTGGAGTGGCGATCATGTGGGATTGAGTAGAAAGAGAAATCTTTGTCATCAGGGTGTAGGAAACGCCAGGTATCAACTAGATCTAAAGAGTGGAGGAGAGTTTTTTTGATTCTTTTTAAGATTTTATAGGTAATGAAGGTTTTCCCTGTTGAAGTATCTACTAGCGGTTTTAGGGGGATGTTAAAATCACCCCCTAGGATTAAGCGACCTGTGCTGAAGCCCTCCAACTCCCTCACCAGCTTCCTACAAAAGGACAGGTGGGAGGTATTAGGGAAATATACATTTGCCAATGTGGTGGGCACCCCAGAACATTTCCCTTTGACAAAAATATACCTGGATCAACCACTTTGTCTGTGATCTCAAATGAAGCCTCCCTACTGAGCAGGAGTGACACTCCTTTAGATTTGGAACTATCGTTTGTGGCTTGGTGTGCCTCTATGAAGTAGGAGTCGGTGAGCCTGGGAACCTGGTTTGTCTTAAAATGGGTCTCTTGCAGGAAAACAATCTTGGGCTTACCTTTTTTAGTTCCCACAAGAGAGTGGTGCATTTCTCCGGAATGTTTAGGCCTTTAACGTTGTGAGACACCACCGTAGGGGCTCAACCTAATGCAGAGTAAGCCATTGTTTAGGACCGGAGAGAAACTTTAGACAATACCTGTAACCACAACTATAAAAATACTTGTTAGATCTGAACACTTATACGTAATTGTATCACCTCAGTCAGTGACCAAGAAAAGTGGAGGGAAGTAGACAGAGAGATAGGAGTATAGTAAGAAATTAGAAGTAAGAAAACGGAGAGGGAGATTTACAACCCTCCCAGACAATTACGCCATCTGAGTGGGTCAATATTTAGTGTGTGGGGGTGGACCTATAACCCCCCCTGACACACTCTGTGGGGATGCGGGAGGCACACGGCCAGATACCCGTCCCAACTTATCCAAAAGTGTAAAAAAGATGAATGGGAAAAAAAAAAGAAACGAACTGTCAGGAACTTGGGACAGCAAGACCGCGGCCCATCTTAGCAAATGGAAAGTGCCTGGTGGTCTTCTCTGCCGTATGGACGGTTGGAATAAAGCTTCAACCGAGAAAACAGAACGGGACAAGCAACAACTATAATAACTATTAGAAACATATGGGGTGGGAGGATCGGGACGGGAAAGGCAGAGTCACCTCCCTACCCACTCAACCCCCCCCACCCGTGTGGATGCCACTTAGTGCAAGAACTAAATACCTGTATGTAGGAGAAAAAGGAAAAATGAGCTGAAACTCTACATTTAACTAAGAGTCCCCTTCTGACTTGTAGTGACACCACAAGTAGATAGGAGGTATGAGAATCTTGCTGAGTCTCTAGGTAGGCCGAACAATCACCATGGTCCACCTGGACCCCTTGTAGGGACAAACCATCCGGCAATGTGTGTCGTGTCTTCTGAATGGGATGTGTATCAGTACCCTGGGTTGAAACTTTGTCTCCCAAGTTCCCAATAGGCTGACATAGTCTCCGTAAACAGGACAAGAGTCTGCGGGGTTCACCAGGGGGGTCCTGTGAGACCATTTTGTAAGGTGGCTAGGTGATTCCCAGATCTCTGCTGAACAGCCATCCCCATCACTCCACAAAACTGTGAACAAGGATGACAATAGTAATTATAGGTTTTATCCGAGTGTCAGATGATCCGGGGTGGGGAGTCATTGCGTTAAAACTTGACTATGAAATTAACAGAGTATCTGCTCAGTTAGCAAAAATGTTAAGATGGCAGTTGAAACAGAACAAAACAGTACACTGGTAAATGGTAGATCTCTAGCGCTCATGCATCCAATAACATCCTGGAAGAGTGTGCCTTGCCCCGTGGGGTGCCAGCGATTGAACCATCCTGCCGACTCTGCTTCTGTTTCTTTGCATGGTGTTTCTCCAGGGTAGCCAAAGGGGAGTGTGGTGGGCTTCTATCCCCGGAGGGGCTTAAAAACTCCTGATACCACTCCAGGAGGTCAATCCTTCCTAGTTGTAGGGCGCTGCAAAACTTCGGGAGGTCACTTGGAGTGCGGAGTATGTGTTGTTTGCCATTGTGCGACACTGAGAGGGCAAAGGGGAAGCGCCACGTGTACCGGAGATCTTTTTCGCAGAGCCCTGCGATTTTTCAGCGTGATTTGGGAAAGATCTTGAAAAATGTTATGTGTGCACCGTTGAACACTATCTGCTCATTTCTGCGTGCCTTGTACATGATCTCCTCCTTAAGAGAAAAGCTTTGCAAGCAGCAAATGATGTCGCGAGGGGGGTAGCGTATCTGGACCTCTGGCTCTTAGAGCTCTATGTGCTCTAACAAATTCAATGTCCATATCCTCTGGTCTCTCCAAGAGGCTGTTAAAAACCCTCTGGAGGACAGCAATTGTTTGGTCAGCATTAACTGATTCTGGTATGCCTCGGACTCTGATATTATTCCTTCTCCCCCTATTATCGAGATCTTCCAGGTGTCTGTTCATCTCGATAAAATGGATTGCATGAGAGAA
Organism: Lithobates clamitans; assembly: GCA_037952925.1. NCBI lineage: Eukaryota > Metazoa > Chordata > Amphibia > Anura > Ranidae > Lithobates > Lithobates clamitans. The sequence goes on from JBBGZY010001140.1 coordinate 959,687, forward strand.
AAACCACCCTGTCCAGCCTATTTATGGCTTTATCTCTGTTCTTTCCTGCTGTTTCAGCAGTGGCCATCTTTTCTGTGAGGACTAACAGATTGGTTTTGAGATCCTGCAGAAAATGAGGCTTTAATATCAGCAGCAAAGCCTGACATATCTGCATAAGTGAGGGGATGATCAGGACGTGCACTTCTCCTACTGTTGTCCTCTGTATCAGACAGGGAGTCTTCGCTGAGCTCCTCCTCACGCTGCACCGGCGCCATCTTCCCCCCTGCAGTAACTCTCTGTATCACGGCTTGGTTCTTGAAAATCTCTGATATGTTCCTCCCAGCTGATGCAGCAGTAGAGCGGCGGGATCGGGTGTGCTGTGGGAAATGATTCTGCCTGCTCATCGTCAGTTGCTATACGGCAGAAAGACTAATTTGGGCCGCTGGTCTGACGGAGCTCCTCGGTTAGGCTGCCATCTCCGCCGCGGGCCACCATTTCATTATTTTTTACTTTGCCTGGGAGCCAGGAGAAAAGATTCATGGAAGCAGCCCACATCACATCCTATAGGTTTCCTATGGGAAATCGGAACTACATCTCCAATGATACCATTGAAATTCACTGACATAGTGGGTGAGCATCTGGGCAGTGCTCAGGGCTGCCTCTGCCAATCAATAGCTTTATTCTAAATAAATAGTAGCACAAGGTAAAAAGAATAGGAAACTTGAGGCATAAGGGACCTGCTCGGGGACACAGAACAAGGTTCAAAATAGGATCAAAAAAGAAAAAGGAGAGCATTTTTTTAACAAGGAATGGGCGTACCTGATAATAGTTCAAAGGTGTTCTTGTTAAGAAAGCAATTGTAGGCTCATGAGAGAGTGATGTACCACAAAGTGTAGAGATTATCCCAAACATTTCGGTCCAAAATGTGTGTACTAATGGGCATGTTCACCAAATGTGCAGATTCATGCTTGTCTCCCCACAGACTCTATAACAGGTGTGTGAATGAGTAGAAACAAACTTATTAACCCAAGCAGGTACCAAATACCATTTTGAGAGTACTTTATAGGAGGCTTCCATAGCAACCACATTCTGAGAGCAGGACTTGAATGTGCATTGAATGTCATTTTGAATCTGCATTTCTTTGACCAAGCCTCAATCTGAATAGCTCCACAGCAACCACCTCAACAATGTAAGCAACTCAATGTGCTCCAAGACTCAATCCGAGTCAGAGCAAACCCCTAAACACCAATAAATTAATTATCAAATTAATTATTGGTGGTTGCTGTAGAGCTATTCAGATCGAGGCTTGGTCAAAGGAATGCACATTTAAAATGAGGCTTAGTTTAATATGGTATATTATAAGAGCAGTGATACAGCATGGCGCTCCGTGCTTGGGAAGAAATAATTTATGGTTCAATAAGTTTTTATTGATGTTTTTTACGAGAATATAAAGAATATTAACATTGACAAAAAGGAAGACAGAATACAAAAGTGTACAAAAGTGTAAACAGTGTCAGTTACCTGACTTATAGTCTCCTACTAAACAATTATATTTTTTAAATATTAAAATAGTGCAAACATTTTCCAGGTATCAGAGTTATTATAGATGAAGTGTGACTTCAAACCCATACCACAGGTGTATGTTAACATTTAGGTATTAACTACTCCATGCTGGGGTGCCCCTTTGGGCGCCTGCTGCACCCCTAAACATAGGTAGCCTAGAGAAATCAACATGTGCATAGGTTATGTCAGGAAGGTTAGTATCAGAAACTTTGGATCTCCATTTCCATGGAAGGTCCTATATTCATATTGCGTCTAAAAGGATTATATCGGAGATCTAGAGAAGGGAAGAGGTAGGAAAGTTAGATTAGAAAAGGGCAGAATGGGTATAGTATAGAAAGGAGATAGAGAGGGGAGGGGGGTGGGGGGGTAAAGAGAGATGTGGAGACAGCGAGCTTGGTCTACATATATGTATATATATGGGGTCTTAACTATAAATAATGAGTATAGTGAGTAAGGGTTGTTCAATCTCTATGAGGGGTTCTTAGCAGAGAGTCTTTGTTTGAGTTTGTCTGAGGTAGAGTAACTCCTCCAGATACTCCAGACAAAAGAGAATTTGGCATATTTGTCTAGGGCTTGGGCCTGCATTTCCTCCATTAGCATGTAATTGTTTACCTCTCCGACCCATTCTATTAGGGAGGGGGGCGTAGTAGTTTTCCAGTGTCTGGGTATGAGTTGTCTACCAGCACTGACGAAAAATTTCAGAAGGCCATTTTTTTGCGATTTGACTGTCCCTGGGAGGATGGAAAGGAGGGCTATAGAGGGTGATGGTAATAGTGGCTTGTTATATACTTCCGAGTAGATTTGAAAAATTTGAGTCCAGAATTGGAGAATAACATCACATTCCCACCAGATATGTATGTAAGTACCTTCCATCGTGTTACATCTCCAGCATCTATCTGAGTTAGATGGGAACATGATCCTGAGAGTAGTTGGGACCCGATACCACCTCGACATCAATTTGTAGTTTTTCTCTTGTGTATAACTTGATACGGAGGTTTTGTTCGTAAAGAGGAAGGCTTTCCCCCATTCCGCCTCTGTTATATCCTTCCCGACCTCCGCTGACCATTTGGCAGTGTAGTTAGGTAGAGTGTCATGGGTATGGTCTATATTCGATTTGTATATCAATGATAAAGTGTGTCGTGGAGTTTCGGGGAGGGTGCATAGTTGTTCAAATCCAGTCAAGGGTCTATGTGTTTGTCTGGATTCATGTAGGGTCTTACAATAGGAGTTTAGGTGTCCGCGGGTGAGCCATGTTATCTTAGAGTAGACGTCTGTGGGGGTGGATAGGAAGGTGCCTAGGGTGCAGTCGACAAATTGGCGGGCAGTGGGCCATAAATCTCTATTGTATACGTCTAAAGAGTGGGTTGAGTGTCCTTCAGGAAGATTTGGGTTATCAAACAGAGGTGTAAGGGGGCTGGGTTCCGAGGATAGTGAGAGTGTGTCTCTTTTGCGGTACCAAATTGTCAGTGCATCTCTAGTAAGGGGGGATAATGTCGTGAAGGATTTATGTATCTTCCCATAACCCCAAAGAAGCGCTCGTAGGTCATATACAGACAAGTCCTGTTCTACCATCGTGGCTGCTTTGGTCATAGGGCGAGGGAACCACTCAAGGATACGGGATAGGACTGCGGACGTATGATACATTTCAAAGTCCGGTAGGCCCAAGCCCCCTTTGGTGATAGGAGAGCATAATAGCTTGTGTTTCAATCTTGGGTGGTTGCCTTTCCAGATGAATTTGATAGCCATAGAGCGGAGGGCGCGGAAGTACGTGGAGGGAAGAGCGATGGGTAGGGCTTGGAATAGGTATAATAACTTGGGGAGTATGTCCATTTTTAATGTGTTGATACGTCCTATCCAGGATAAGGTTAAGTCTGTCCGTTTTTCGGTCAACTTTCTCAGCTTTTGGAGTAAAGGGCTAAAATTCATGGAATATATGTCGGAGAATTGTTGGGGTATAGCTGTGCCTAAATAAGAGATAGAGTTTGGTCGCCATTGAAACGAGAAGTTGGATTTGAGGGAAGCAAGGGTAACTTGTGATAGTGAAAGGTTCAGGGCTTCCGTTTTAGAGATGTTTAGCTTGTAATTACTAAGACTACCAAATCTGTCTATCTCGGCCAATATGGAGGGTATGCTGATGTGAGGTTGTGTGACGTAGAGAAGGAGATCGTCGGCATATAAGGAAAGTTTACAGTGAGACGATGGGGTTTGTATCCCCTGTATATTAGGGTTAGATCTTATGGCCTGTGCTAGGTGTTCAATTACTAGGGCGAACAGGAGGGGGGAGAGAGGGCAGCCTTGTCTGGTACCGTTAGATATCATAAATTTTTCTGACTGGATACCATTCACTAGTACTGTGGCGGAGGGAGTGGAATAAAGGGACATGATTCGCATCAGCATTTTCGGGCCAAGACCCAGTTGGGAAAGGGTAGCTCGGAGGAAGGACCAGCTGACCCTATCAAAGGCCTTCTCTGCGTCACAGGAGAGGAGGCAAGCAGGTATATGATGACGGTGAGCATATGTGATCAGATGTATGGTCTTGGTGGTGTTGTCCCTGGCTTCACGGCCAGGAACGAAGCCCACCTGGTCTCTGTGTATAATTTGTGGTAGCAGAGGGGAGAGGCGATTTGCAAGGATCTTAGCATACAATTTTAGGTCAACATTTAGGAGGGATATTGGTCTATAGTTGGGGCAAATGGAGGGATCTTTTCCGGGTTTAGGGATTACAACTATCTGGGCCTGGAGTATGGATGGGGACAGGGCGATGTTTTCATCAATGGCGTTAAATGCCTTTGCTAGGAGTGGGGATAGTTGCGTTGCAAACGTTTTGTAGAAGCGGGGAGAGAATCCGTCTGGACCTGGACTCTTGCCGTTCTTAAGATTTTTAATAGCGAATAGAAATTCTTCTTCGGAGAGGGAGGTCTCAAGGTCCTCCGATTCCGAAAGAGGAAGAGATGGGAGTGCTGTCTCTTGGATGTAGGAGGACAAGTCATGTGGGGCAGGTGTAGAGCGTGGATTCTGGGGGGTGAGATTATAGAGAGCGGAATAATATGTGCGAAATTCCTCGGCAATAGCTGAGTTCTGTATGAGTTTACCTTTAAGGGGGGAGTTTATTAGCGGTATAGGTCGCCTGGCTTGGCGAGGTTGGAGGGTGTGCGCTAGGTGTCTGCCACATTTATTAGCTTGTGAGTAATGATTGAACCTTCCCTTGTCTCGGGCGACAAGAGACCTCTCCGCAAAAATATGCAGGAGGTCCCTCCTCGCGTTGGTGAGTTCTAGGAGAGATGAGCTAGTTAGGTCCGTTTTGTGCGATTCTTCTAGTTTGGCAATGGTGGCGAGAAGTCGTGTTATATCCGCTATGCGGGCATGTTTCAGTCGGGCTCCATGTTGGATTAATTTGCCCCTGAGTACGCATTTAAGCGCCTCCCATTTAGTAAACGGGTTAGTGGTGTCTTGGGCATGATCTGCAACAAAGTGTCTGATGGTCTGTAGAATGTCCTGCGAACATACGGAATCGAACAATAGGTTGTCGTTAAGTCTCCAGGAGGAGCTCCGTTTGCCTGTAGGAATATGTCCTAGGCTCAAGTGGATGGGGGCGTGGTCCGACCAAAGGGTAAGACCGATGGAGGCTGAGGGTGTGTAATCTAATAAAGATTGGGAAACGAAGAGGTAGTCCAGTCTACTGTAGGAGTTATGTGCGGGAGAATAAAATGTGTAGTCTTTAGTGGTAGGATGCAACATCCTCCAGGTGTCTATTAAGGAAAGGTCAGATAGAAGTGCTCTAATGTTGGTCAGGGAGGTCGGGGAGATCGAGGACTTACCAGTGGATGAATCAAGACGAGGTATCAGGGCGGCACTGAGGTCCCCTCCCAGGATCATGTTAACCGTGCAGAATCTTTTCAAACGGGAGATCACTGATGAAAGGAATTGTTGTTGATTCTGGTTGGGAGAATATATGTTAATGACAGTATAAATGGTATTCAGATAAGACAATTTAAGAAAAATATATCTTCCCAAGGGGTCAATATATGTGTCAAGGACATCTGGAGTGAAGGAGGCGTGAAATGCTATAGAGACCCCTTTAGATTTTGCGGAGGGATTGGTACTATGGAACCAAATAGGAAATTGTTTATGAAGAAATTGTGGACATTTATCTGTTCTAAAATGAGTTTCCTGTAGGAGTAGGATTTGGGTTTTTATTTTATGAAAATGGTACAATATTTGTCGTCTCTTTTCCGGGACGTTGAGACCTCTGCAATTAAGCGAGGAGATCTTTAGGGAGGGTTGTACTGCCATGTAAGAATAAATTTACTGTGTGTATAATAATAAAGACCATGGAAGCTCGCTGTCTCCAAAGAGTGGGAGGTGGGGGAGAAAGAGGGAGAGGGGAGACCTCTAGTGGTGAAACTGGAGAAGAAATTTAGGTTTAGAGGTAAGAAAAAAAGTACAGAAGAGAGAGGAGAAGAACGAGGCCGTAAAAGCCTCACTAGTAGTGTTGTAAACAACATTTCAGCTAATACCGCTGTGGGCGCTGAAGGGCCTAAGTGGGGGGTACAGCGGGTTATGCACATAGGAGCCCGCACACGCCGGGCAACATTTATCAAAGATGCATTACATAAGAACTATAAACTTAGCTTCTTAGAACTCTGTGCTGCTACGTATATACTGAGTGGGTACACATCTTAGCTAGGCAAGGCCTATCTCATTGAGTATCTCAACTTATAAGCAGCCCAGAGGGCTTCCATATCCATCTACAAAATGCTAACAATTTTAACAAGGGATATATGAGGGGAGGGAGAGGGGAGGGATGAGAGGGGGGGAGAGGAGGGGGATGGTGTGGGATGGAGGGGGGGATGGGAGGGGATGAGGGGGGAAGGAGAGGGGGGGGGTTAAGGGGGGGAAGGTGAGGCTGAAGGTGGTTAAGGACTGGGGAGGTATGTGGCCTGTTGTCACAGGCAATCTCCCCTCACAGGGAGCAAGGGGGATGGAACATTAATATAAAACTTCTGTTTTAAGGAAAAAGAAAATGGGTTAGTGATAAAGTGTTCCAACAGTAACTGCAAACAGGGACGTCTGCACCGGTCTGGGACCTGTGAGAAATCTAAGGAAATAAGTCAAACATCATAAAACTGAGTTCAGCCGTCTGTCGCGGTGGGGAAGTCCGGTTTGGATCTCTTGTTCTTCTTCGTGCGTCTCTGCCATCCTGCTGCAGTTTGGAAGCCAGGGGTGGCTGCGTGAAGTGGCCAATCTGGGATGGAGATCTGTGGCAGTTCAAAAGTTCCGAGAAACCTGGGGAGATCTCCCAACGTGCGAAAAATCGCAGATTTCCCGTCATGAGATGCAAACAGGTTGAAGGGGAAACCCCAGCGGTACTTGATTTGTTTCGCTTGCAGGGCTCCGGTCAGGGGTTTTAGGGCGCGTCGCATGTCCAGAGTCAGTTTAGATATATCAGGGAGCAGGGACACAGCGGTGCCATTGAAGTGTACTGCATTCTGCGAGCGTGCAGCCTGCATAATGGCGTCTTTAACTGCATAAAAGTGAACTCTGCAGATCACATCTCTGGGGTGTTCTAGGTTCTGACTCTTGGGGCCAAGGGCCCTGTGGATTCGATCAAGTTCCAGAGGGGCGTCTTTGTCTTTCTGGAGTAGCTCGTTGAATATGGTAATTACTGCAGGGGCTAAGTCCTTAGTTTCAACCGATTCAGGTAGGCCGCGTATGCGTATGTTGTTACGTCTGGCCCTATTTTCCTGGTCATCTTGATGGTACATCAGTTGTTGGATCTGGAGGGTATGTTCATGTAGGATAGCGTCATGCGCATGCAGGGTGGATGTATTTTCTTCTATATTGTGTTCCACTTCCTCAATTCTATTGGTGAAATCTCTGCGCAGTTCGGACATTTCTTGTCTGTATGAACGTTCCATTCGTTGCACACAGGCCTCAAAATCATGTTTGGTGGGGAGAGCTTTGATGTATGCCTCCATGTCCCAGCCATAGGATCTGTGGGATTCAGGGGAATGTCCTGTGGAGCGGACCGAGCCTGTCTCTGAGTCAGGGGGGGACCTGGTACGCTGCCTGGTCTTCATATGGGGTGTGGAGCGCTGCGACAGTGCTCCCTGTGAGGCCGCATGTGTGCCTGGGGTCCGGGCCGGCGCCATCTTGGACGGGGGGGGGTCGGAACGATTATGGCCCAAATGGGTGAAAAAACGGTCGATATCACCTGCAAGATGTGGATCGGAGGAACGCTGGATGTCTCCCCCACCTCTCCTCCCCATATCAGGCCTGGATGGGTGTGCTGGGAAGCGCTGAGAGCCTCTGTGTGTGCGGCGTGTGCGGGAGCTCCGGGAACAAGCGTCCTACTTCCTCATGTGCCAAGCCACGCCCCCGGGAAGAAATAATTTATGACGAAACGTGTCGGGTAGAGCCCTGCTGATGTCACCCCGTAACCAGAAGGGAAGGAGTTTTAGTTTAGCATGCCATCTGGATTGTTTTTACACAATGCGTGATTGTCTGCAACTGAATGTAAGTGTAATACTGTTTATTAAAGTTGGGTTTTAAAAGTTTTTACACTATGTGGAGCATGTTTTGCTTCCTCCGAGAAATTGTATACGTGGCTATGCACGTGTGAACTGGAGCAGCGTTTCCTTGGATCCCTGGGCCTGTTGTGCTAGATCGAATTGGAGGCAGTTGGTGAATGGCGATATGATCCAAATATACTGAACACAAGCGTTTTTTTACTGCTCTTTTTATGGAGGGTCAAAATTAGCTAGTAAACTTACATCTGTCTCTAAAGGTGGTGGTACTAACATTGATCTTCTTTGAAAACAATTGCGGATGTGGATTTAACTTACACAAAAAGAGTGGACTGTTTTTCACTATATGGACTTCTCTGCTTTGATAATTTCTGTTGCTGCTCACTTGAGTATGATAATTTTGTTGCTAATTACTTTGTGATTATAAGTTAAATAATAATTATGCCATTAGCACAAGAGATATATTTGTGGTTTAAAATATATACTGTACTTTATATATACACATTCTGTATATATACTGTATATACTGTATATATATATATATATATATATATATATATATATATATATATATATACAATAAAGTTCTACATTACTTACAGTAGAAAGATATATTCTTTACATTTTTGTGGAAGCCGTACATTTTTTATTACACTGTTGTAGCATTGTTAAACAATAAAAACCAACATGCACTAGGGAACAGAAGGCTCCATCATAACAAGGAATTTCAAGAAACATAATAATAAAATGTCATTGATTACTATAAAACTCTCTATTTTATCAGCTATATATCATTGATCACAAGCCTCAAGTGGATTACAGGTCAATAAAATAAGCACTGACATTTTCTTTTTGCCACTGTAGAACGTACAGTCTGATTATTGTGCTACAAAACGACCAAGTAATCTGTCCATTTATCTGTACAAATCATTTACTGGATACTTAAATGCGTCATAGAGAAGGTCAACAAGCAATATGACAAGATGATGCAGGCATGATCACATGACTTTTATTGGGCAATGTAGAGAAATAAATTTCAGTACAAAACCAACTGTTTATAAAGTTTAAAGACAAGCTAGAGTCAAGCTTTTGAGGGAGAGGGGGTTATGGACAGGACAGTTTAAAATATCGGCAGTCTAATATCTCATTTTTTCATGAGCACATAAAAACATTAAAAAAATATAGAGACAGTGAGGGTGAGTTACTGTTTTTTGAGCTACAAGTTCAAAGCTTGCACAGGGACTTTTAGCTTGAAATAAGTTTATCTCTTTTTCTTCCATTTCATGTGGTAGTAAAGAGGTCAAAAAATCTAATCATTGGCCCAGTGGTTTACAATAATTTCTAACAATCATCCTCTTTAGCAGACTTTGGGAACCCAACATGCAAACATTCTTCAAGTAACTGTTGCACTTAAATGCAAGAGCTGCAGTGATTCCTATCCGAGGGAAGAAATGACGTGTCTCTGCACTCTGAAAAGAAATGTTGGCATGTACAGGTGCCTGGGTCATGGAGAAAACTAGGTCTGGTGGTCCAGCCTAGAAATGGCCATGGTCCTTGTGGGCCACCTGGACCTCTGTCATGCAGAGCAGGGCAGCTGTGGCTTAGGCCTATATAATTTAAGTGGCTTTTGCAACACATATGCTTTAAAGTAAACTTATCATGAAAGAAAGTTGGAGGTTGTCATTACCAAGCTTCTTCTGATAATGCAAGTTTTCTGGATGTAATGCTTTTCAATTCTTTGAATGTAATACTTTGTTACTGACCTGGAACAATTATTCAGACTGAGGCGTTTTTTTAAATATTTTCTAAAGGTATAAATGTTCTAGGTCAGTGATTCAAAAAGTACTGAAATTAGAGGCTCACCATAACAGCCAGTTAGCAATGGCAACCCCATATTTCTGGTAAAATGGATGGACATACGCCATTTTTCTAGAGTCTTCACCCCCCAATTACCATGTAAGACCCCTACAGAGAACTGCTTATGGCACACAGACAGCAGTGGTCCTTCTCTGTCTTCTGAGCCTACTGCCAGGAGACAGCACTTTGGACTGCAGGGATCAATTAAGCACATTAAAACAATGAATGGTAAAATATAATATTTGGCTGCACATTGGAATGGGGGCTATAAATGTGTTTGGGTTTCATATACATGAGATAGGCAAGCAAAATTACATGATAATACTCTTTATTACGTGCCTGTTTCATGCACCCAATACAGCACTGAGTAGAGCATTGTGGGCGATCTTGGATAGCCAACTAAAATTCCTATGTCCTGTTTGTACCTTCATACAAACTAGGAAAAGCCACGTAAAAGCAACTACTTATGCCACACAGACAGCTGTGGTCCTTCTCTGTTGTCTACTGTCAGGAGACAGCACCTTGGGCTTATTGCAGTGATTAATTAACCACATTAAGACATAAGAATGTAAAAAAATATATTATTTGGTTGCACAGTGGATGTTTTTAAATTAAAAATCTTGGGGTTATAAATGTATGTGGGCTTACATAGAATATGTTCACATACATGAAATGGACAAGGGACATGACAGAGTGGGTAGTAAACTGTGGCACACTGCCTGATTGTCTCTGGCTTTAGAACATGCTCTCTTCTAGCCCAGACAAACAATATCTACTACTATCCCTTAATATATTTCCTGGAATGTATAGCCTGGACACTAAGTTTGCACTTTCTCTCTCTCTGATTCCTGCAACACACATCTAAACAACAAACAAGTCAGACTTGGGTCTGATTGAGAGCTAAGATTAAGTTTCCATGTACTGATATTTTTTTATATCAATATTTTGTTATGGAAAAGCAAGGAGCCTACAGTAGGTGTTGCATCATTATATGCAGGCATGTTCCAGGACCACCAGGATCCTGGAACATGCCTGCACAAAAATTTAACTACTCATCCAAGAGGCTGTTCTCCCTTTATTTTTCTCTAGGTTTCATTTCCAATTTTGATGTGAATGCACCTTTAAAATTGGGCTGTCCATTTCAAAGGCAATCTGGTAGGTCTAGTATTTGTCAGAAGGATTATTATGTTTGTGATTTCTGCAGGTAATCAATAGACCCTGCAGCAATTATAAATATAAATTTAATTTTAGCCTTCCCATTTTCTACAGGTGCATCTTGTTACTGTTCTACTATTGACCTGAGTGCTAATACCTGCTACCATTGTTGCACTGGGCCTATAAACATACACAAATGTAGGATGATGTACTCTTTATTACATGCCTGTTTCATTTACCCAGTACAGCACTGAGTACAGCATTGTGGGCCATCTTGGACAGCTATCCAAAATCTCCATGTCCTGTTTGTGCCTTCATAGAAACTAGGAAAAGCTATGTAAAAGCAAAATTTTAACATTTTTTTTTTTACCAAATAGAATAAAAAAAAAAAACCTAATAAATGTGCGGTTAGAGTTCTTTTAACAAAAAACAAAACAAAACAACACTGTGGTTTAATAACAGCTTGGCAAAATGACTTCAAACATGTGATGCAAATTCTAGCACACTGCCAGAATACTAAAAAGCAATAATGTAATCTAACTCACTGCAGTAAGAAAAAAAAAAAGAGTCTAAAATTCCTTTGTTGCTTGTTCACAAATTCCTCCAGCACCCGGTAATTTGTAGAATCCAGAAAGAATGTGAGCTGTGAGAAAAAAAATCCTCTAAATTTATATAAATGCATTAACCTTCCAGAAACCCTTACCAATTGAATTAATTTAGATTGTAACAAGAAATCTTGTAAAATATGTAAATAACTTTATTTAGGACCCACTTACAAATCTACTTATGATCCTGTTGGTCCAATCTGTAATTGTAAGGCATATTTCCTTAGCCAATTATGATGCTTAGAGCGAAGAACAGAGGGTATATAAGGCAACCTATTCATAATGTAACAAAAAAGTATTTTAAATTATTAATGAAACTATATTCAACAAAGATATCATTATAGGCCATGCTGACAGGTTTGTCTTTCTTTTTTTTTTAAGTTTCTAAGTACAAAATGCAAGTATAAAGTGCTGCACAAACAAATACTGATCTTATCTAAAACAAGTAAAAAAAGAAGAGTCACCATCACTTGGTTGCACATTGATGCTTAACATGTATTGATTTGTGACACATCACATAGGTCAACGACATCCAACATTTCAGGCCCACACAGAGTCCCTTCCTCAAGGAGGCCTCCATATTGCCATGAGTAAGGGGCCATCTGCAGTCCCAAATCTTTGGCTGTTTCTGACCTATGTGATGATTCACAAACAAATGAATATTAATCTTCAACTGCATACTAATGTCTATTCTTCTATTCTGTGATTCTGCACAGCGCCATCAGTTATTATCACTATTAGCACCATTCACCTACACTGATAAGGAAGTGCAGCCCAGAACTGTATCAAGTTATAACTGTAAATTATGTTTCCCTAGTAAACCATGATGCTGATTGTTAGGGGGCTACACACTATAAGAAAATCAGATGGAAAATTCCATACTCGGAATGATCATAAGATATTCTTATAGTGTGTACCCCCCATGGATGGAAAGTCAAGAAACCACCAACTTCCCAAATGGTACACTTTAGATTGCCTATTACTCTATAATGTTGATTTATTTGAAATTTTCATAAAACACCTGTTTTTTCACTGTTTACTTGTGAACTTGAGACTTGCTAATCTTCAGTGTGGTTTTTCCATGGTGAGTAGAGCAATTAGGAGAGGAGTTGTAGCTAAGTATCCATACTGTACTGAGTGTTATCAGAGCTCAGTCAGAATTTTAGCGCATGAGCATGGGAGGAATCCTCCGACGTGTCCAATGATTTTGAATGAATGAAGTGATGTTGCTTCTGGGTACTAACAATAGTGAGTGGATAAGGCATTTGACTAACAGCTGAATAGCATTGTCTTCCCAGAAAATAAGGACAAAGTCATGGGAATGGCAAGATCAACAGATCATTTGTTTATATAAACTAAGCCTATGGACAAATTAGCATCAAGGGTCAAGGGTCTTGCAATGTCTCATGGGACTTGTAGTTTCACCACAGCTAGAGGGCCGAGGTTGCCTACCCCTGACATATACAGTAATGGGAACCTTGAAAATTAGAATTTGTAATTTTTTTCTTGATTATCGTTAAAGACAGAGGGTCGAATAAGAGGTTAGAGTTCATTGGAAAGCTGTTTGTTTGTTGTTAGGGTCTGAGATGTGCAGAGCACATCTTCTCCTTATGAAGCCCCCCAAACTAGTAAAGCATCCAGGGAGGATCAGTTTTTTTTTTTAAAGAGGAACTGCAGTCTGCTCACATAATTTGTAATAAAAAAATATTTGCCATTCTGAAGCTTACCTCCAGCCACTTTACATATTATTTTATAAATACTGTGATTCTGTACTTGCCAAATATGCTGCAGAAATCTCCCCCCACTGAGTCTGGCTGCAACCATTTTAACTGTGGGCAGCTGAAGCTGCTGCCTGTTGACTTCCTGGATTTACGCAGACACACTGAGGCACACCTCCAGTTCTGCAGCCCTGCAGCTCTCATTGGCCTTCTTCTGACTCATCCCTCCTCTCTTCCTGGCAAACTCTCACAAGAGTGAGAGAGAGAGAGAGAGAGCTGTGTATGATGTCATAAGCCTAGGCTTTTTACCAGATAAGAAACACGTGTTTTACTATCCAAATTTAAAACAAGAAGGGCAGAAGATTTAATAGATGGAAAGTTGAAAAATGACTGAAGGTCCACTTTAAATTTTACTGCTAGAAAGGGGCTTTAAACACATTTTCTATTAACATATATAGCACTACCCTCTTGGTGTGGGAGCACGGCCTGAGAAAAATTGCAGTTTCCGATACCCCCGATGAGCAGAGATGGTGTCGCTTTTTATCAGGCTCTCGACCAATTGGCTCATATCTGTATAGAAGGAGGCTAGGGGCATCCATGCAGTTGGGCCATATGCCGCCTCCGAGGCTGGAATCACCAATCCTAGCTGGGAGATATTCTCATCAGGATCACCTGCTGACACCCTGGGTTTGGTCATATTTACCAGTTGACACCAATAACAATAAACTTACACAAATGCAGGTGAAACAGTTTAAATGTGTTTACTGTGGCAAAAGTGACACATAGAAATGCATAACATAAAACTGTATGTCATAAGGATAGCTCATCTGGAAACAATATAGCAATAGTATTAAAAGTAATTGTGTAATCTAGGAATTCCTATTAACAAGATAAAATGCAAAGAAACACAGTACAATCCAACCCTGTTAGGTCACTATAGCCTATGTGAACAGGCAGCAGAAAGGTAGGGGACTGACACTTAATAGAACTATGTCAGACCACTCCCCTCTGTCTCCTCAGCCCACAGGCACTTAACATCAAACAACTGACAACATTCAGCAAACTGTTGTGTTTAAATTGGCTGGCTCCTTTGAGCAGAGTTCCAGAGAAATGAGAGCAGACCCCTTGTGTTAGATAACACTAGTCACTTGTGAAAATGAGGAGAGGATAAAAGGGGTTAATGGCAACCCCACAGAATCCGGCAGATCTTCAGCTAGCGCGTAAAATATGATGGATTGAATAATCCTTGATGGTAGAACAGAGAAAAATTAGCTGGTATGTGATTAACCCTTTGAAAATGCAGACTTTTCCTCTATGACTTGAGCACAAGTGGTCACATTTATGTTGTTTCAATAGTATTGTATCCAGTATGACTACAGATGACAGGGATGTGAGCAAAGCACAGATGTCTGCATATAGTGTCTATGGGATTGACTGTACTTGCATCCAGTAGCACTACAAGTATCAGAAGGGTGGGCAGAGATAATGATGTCTATATGCAGTGTCTATATGATTAAATGGGCAGGTGCCCGCTCACCGACAGCATATCAGAAGTTGCTGGAAGCGTTGTGGATGATGATGATTCTTTCAGGATCTCCTTCTGGGTCCTGGCTCAGGGAATGGCATCTGACCTTCATCACACCACGATGTGGCCTACCCGGATCTGAAGTGCAGTTAGCGCTGAAGGATCAGGAACAGCCTCTGGACCACTGTAGATGGGAAGCGATGCTGTCCGCAGATGTCTCTCTGGATGCCAATGAGTAACAATCTCCTATGCAGGCTGCGACTCGGCTGCAGCTCACACTGGCACAGAGCTCCTGCTGGCAGATCCAGGCCAAGGTCCCAAGAGAGCAATCTCAGCCTAGACCAGCCCCTTTATATCCTCTCTCACGGCAATCTGGTGGTTGTAGTTTAGGCCAGTCCTACTGGAATTGAAACCCCAGCATTCTGAACTACACATTGCACAATGCTTTGCTCTATTCCAGGCTCTGTATTTAGGAAATAAAACATGTCCAAGCCAACACTAGAGGGAGACAGCTCCACACTAACAGCATTGCATACTGTCCCTGAATTGCAGGCAACAATAGCCAGCTCCTGGCTACACATATGTGGACTTCCTCATTTAATAACATATTACAGCTAAAAAAACATGCACCAAAGAGGCTCCGGAGCTACTGTACCTTTTTATTTTGTCAAATCAACTTCTGTGCACCTGGGGAGTCTTCTACTTCTGAGAATATACTATAACCAAGATTTTGACCTCTGCAACAAACTCACATTTAGAAAATGTGGAAGCCATGGATACTGGTACCCCTATGAAATTAGCGCAGGCTGTGTCTACATACAGTACTTTAAAAATAAGACGCCTATTAAGCTGACACATATAGGAAGACCGTAAACATCTAACAAACAAGTCAATAAATAGAGACAATAAGGAAAAATGCACTAATCAGTATAAAGTGTAGATTACGGAGCAACGTATCAGAACTGCTACAGGACCAGGATTACTATAGTAAGCTAATTAAGAAAAAACAATTATTTTGCTTATTGATGTTTTCAAACAAGATACAAGACTGTAGGATCAGCAATTAGGTAATGTCTGTTATGCAGATATAACTATTGAAGAGAGTGTAGCTAATTCAAGTGTGATACAGGAACAAAGACTAATTTGGTGCAATGGTCAATTAAAGAGGACCTTCACCCTCCTTACCCACTCATTTTACTTCTACCCCCATCATCTCAACAATCACACATTTATTTATGATTTTAAGATTTATTTATGAATTTAGGATTAATATTCTGTTTTTAGCAACTTGTAAGACTACTATACATATTTTCCATAAAAAAGCATATTTATACAGAAGATTGTCAGGCGAGCACAAAGGCACCTAAAACCAAGAAGGAAATAATATCAATCCACCCTGATGTTTTCCAGGAACACATTCATGTGGACAACTTGCTTACCCCAGCTGTACATGATTGCAGGAAGATTTCTTGTGTTATTATAAATACAGTTAAGAAAACACGATCTAAACTTTAGAAAACTGCAATTCAGCTCTGTCATTGAACTCAAAATCATGGGTAAACTGTCTTGTGATCCCTGAACAGAAAAACAGTAAACGTTTGGCTGGATTTCTGAAGATGTAAGAAAACAATTAATAAAAAGGTTCTTTGTTCCCATGCAACTATACAGTCCAACACAATGAAAAATAGCTCCTCAACACCTTATCAAACAAAATTATGAATAGAAGAAAAAAGATTAGCTACCAACTGTATTCAAATCTCTAGGTGTGTACACTTTATACCAATTATAGCTTCCTCTGCAGTAGAAGTGGGCTAATCCTGCCGGGTCCTATTCACTAAATGTTCAGCCAATCTTGTTCTAAGACCAGAGAATCCATAGAAAATGTGGGGGGGGGGGGGGGGGGGATTTGGTGTTAAAGTGGGGTTCCACCCAAAAAAACAAACATATCTAAAAAATTCTAAAAAAAAAAACAAAAAAACATTTGGTTATTTTTTTTTTTTACTTACCTCTAAATGCCTGTTGCTAGGTGGTCCCTCGTAGTCTGCCCCTTCCTCTGCCTGGGCTGGTGACATCACTTCCCCCTGGCACAGGAAGGGCTCGGCACTTCTCCCTCCCTCCTGTCAATCATCTGGGACCCATTACAGGTCCCAGGTGATTGAGCAGCCAATCACGGCGCGCGGCGCCGCTCGCGCATGCGCAGTGGGTGCCAGGCTGTGAAGCCACAGCCCGGCGCCCACATTTGAAATGCCGGCGCCGACGAGCGGAGGGGGGGGACGAGCGGGGCTTCGATCCCCTGCATCGCTGGACCCAGGGACAGGTGAGTGTCCAATTAAAAGTCAGCAGCTGCAGTATTTGTAGCTGTTGACTTTTAATTTTTTTTTTTTTTTTTATGGCCCCCTTGGGTGGAACTCCTCTTTAACTTCTGCCTATTTTTTGGGTTTCCTGGGAACTGGCATGGGGGATGGGGGACATGCACCAATGCAAAAAATTTAAATATAAAGAAAAATACTGTAAAGTGGAAAGAGGGCCTCTTCATATAACTTCATTGGCAAACCCGTTTTTTTTTTTTAAATAACAAACATATCATACTTACCTCCACTGTGCAGCTTGTTTTGCACAGAGTGGCCCTGAACCTGCTCTTCTGGGGTCCCTCGGCGGCTCTCTCGGCTCCTCCCCGCATCAGATAACCCCCTGGGAGAAGCGCTGTCCCGAGGGGGTTACCTTGCGGGTGCGCTCCGGAGTCCAGTATTCGGCATCCATAGACGCCGAATGCAGGACTTGGCCCTGCCCCCGGCGGCTGCGTCATTGAATTTGATTGACAGCAGCAGGAGCCAATGGCTGCGCTGCTACTAATCTATCCAATCAAGAGCCGAGAATCCCCTGCAGAGAGAGCGCGCGTCCCTGTGGGACAAGTTCGAGGGTTCAGGTAAGTAAAACTGGGGGGCTGGGGGGTCGGTCACGGACAGGTGTTTTTCACCTTAATGCATAGGACGCATTAAGGTGAAAAAACACGAACCTTTAGTGTCCCTTTAACCCCTTCAGTGCCAGACACTTTTACCCCCTTCTTGCCCAGGCCGATTTTCAGCTTTCAGCACTGAATGTCAATTGCGCAGTTATGCATCACTGTACCCATATGACATTTTTATCATTTATTTCACACAAATAGAGCTTTCTTCCGTTGTATTTAATTACTGCTTGTTTTTTTTTTTATTCTCTGCTAAATAAATGATAAAAGACCGACACTTATGAGAAAAAAATGCATTTTTCTTTCTGTTATAACATTTTGTAAATAAATAATTTTTCTTCATCTATTTACATAGTTAGTAAGGTTGAATAAAGATACCAGTCCATCCTGAGTGAGTGTCTACAATTGTCCCTATCTCTCTACATTGTGTCTCATTAAGATGCTCATCTATTATATTATTATTTAAGGTACCCATACAGCTCCACACATATATCGTCCCTACCCTCAAGGAGCCCATAATCCAAGGTCCCCAATTCACATTCATATACTAGGACCAATTTTGGACAGAAGCCAATTAACCTAATTGCATGTCTTTGGAGTGTGGAAGGAAACCGGAGTACCTGGTGGAAACCCACACAGGCAGATGGAGAAGGGAGAACATGAGAACTCTGGGCAGTCGTGGCGTGGTTAGGATTTGAACCAGCAACCCTTTTTACTGCTAGGCAAGAGTGCTACCCACTACACCACTGTAGGAAAGTTATACAGTCCGCAAACTATGGTATTTTCAGTATATCTGAAAATTGATCAGTCCTAATGTACCGACAGCCTCTAATTTTTTGAGGCCTGAAAATGGCAGGACAGTACAAACATCCCCCGAATGATCACTTTTTGGAAAGTAGACAGTCCAGGATATTCAGTGACAGGTATTATGAGTTTTCTGAATTTGTATTTTTTATCACTTTTTTTGGAAAATTAAGAAATTGAAAAAATGTTTTTTTCTTCACAATTTTTAATTTTTTTTTACATACTTTCACCAGTGCAGTACAGCATTGTCATATAATTGGTATGGCGATGATCAGTGATCAGCGTTGAACACTGACTGGTGACAGTATGTAAAAAAAAAAAATAATAATAATTTTATTTTCAATTTTTTAAATATGTATTTCTTTTTTATTACATTTTTTTTATACAGTGACCAGAGCAATACAGTGTTACCATAGTAACACTGTACTATTCTGGGGAAGTGATCAGGATTATTTTTTTTTTCACACTATTATTGCTTAACTGTGAACTTTACAGTTATAAGCAACAATTTTTTTTCTGAATAAAAACTATTTATTCAGTGTTTACTATTATTTATTGTTTACTATTGGGATTAGCTGTGATTGGCCACAGCTAATCACATGGTACAGATGGGCTGTGATTGCCCTGTCTGTACCATGTGATCACTGTAACCAATCACAGAACTCATCACAATAGTACACAATGAAAGGCATGAATCAAAGCCTTTCATTGTGTACAACTGTCATGTAATCTGCTGTGATTGACCACAGTGATCACGTGGTACTGGCAGCTGGCCGGTATAGTGATCTCTCATCTGCTGTGTCTGGTGGACACGGTGGGTGACAGATCGTGATGGAGCAAGGCGCGTGCAAGGCACGATCTTGGAAGGACATCATATGATGTCCTCCGAGAATAATAGGGCTCTGGCTCGACCATCATATTACAATAGGCCAGGCGGGAGGGGGTTAAATAACATGTTTGGGGATGCCTTATACTGTATGTGTTGTTATGGAACATTAAGATTTTTATAGACAGTTTCAGCGATAGAATACACCTGCAGTGCATACTGTATGTGGCTGTGGAATTGATTTTTTTCTTTTATAATTAGCTTGAGCTACATAAAGCAGCATCACCTCAAAAAAGTTTTTTATCAGGAAGTTTTTACAATGACACCTTTTTTTTCATCGGTCCGTTGTCCAGCAGATGGAAATTGGCAAGTAATTTGCTGTGGCTGTCCCTGTTAGTGCTCATGCAAAACTGTCCTACCAATTTTCTGGCAAGCTCCCATTCAAATTTAAGGACTGCAGATGATACAGCAGTGTTAAACTGGCCAGCAAAGAGAAAACAGGAAGCAGGCACCTCTTAAGTAAGACTATAGTGTTCAATAGACAAAGCGTATTAAGTAAACTCACATTTTAGTATCTTTAAACAGGCACAGTAGAGTCCAGTTACACAGGTCTCTGTCTCAGCTGTCAGCAGTGGTCTCGTCCTGTTGATCCGTATGTGGCCGGTGTCCTGACCAGCAAGAGTCTCTCTGCGTTCACGCAGGATCCAGAGCAAGGCCTGGAAAGCAGCTGGTGGATCACAGGGGAGGGCTGGGATGCAGCGTATGGCGGGATGGCATCACGGATGTGATTGTGACACGTTTCAGAGCATGCACACTAGGAGATGTCTGTAGTGCGCGCTCCTTTGTCAAGCTAACTTGAATGGGCTGTGAACAGCCTTTTTATGTGCCTTGGTGGTGCTACCACCCAGTTGGGAAAATGGTAACTGCACTCTATACATACAAATAGAGGCCTACAAGATCTCAATTAGAAAAAAACAGGAGGAGGATATATGCATACATATCTCTATATATACTTCAAAGTATAATGGTATAAAACAATAGACATGGATCATCAATACAAGGATATCAATATCAATGATAATATATAAAATTATGTATACACTTTAAAAACAAACCTGCATAAATAACCATATGACTCAATTGTTGATTGATGAAATTATTATTATATACAAGCTGATGGATTATATCCGCAAGCATGGAATAAGTTAGATGGTATTAAGTGAATATTGGTAATAAATGAAATGTTCATGTACATTCATGATGTTTTAATGACATTTAAATCGGAATAGATTGGTATTATTGATTATTTCATAGAAGTGTTTATTTTTATTTGGGAAATATATATATTTTTTTAAAAACATATATTTTTTATTTTTTAAAATAAAAAATAAAATAATAATAATTATGCTAATGCTATATGCAGACTAATATCTAATTATGAATAAAATGTAAATAAAAAATAATGGATTTAATAGTTATTGTATCCATGATTTTTTATTTAAATTTTATTCATAATTAGATATTAGTCCGCATATACCATAATACCAATCTATTCCATTCAAACATCATTAAAACACCATGAATGTATTCCATTCATGCAGGCACAAAGGAGTGCGCACTACAGACATCTCCCTAGTGCGCATGCTCTGAAACGCATCGCAATCACGTCCGTGACGCCATCCCGCCATACGCTGCATCCTAGCACTCTCCTGTGATCCACCAGCTGCTTTCCAGGCCTCGCTCTGGATCCCGCCTGAACGCCGAGAGACTCCTGCTGGTCAGGACGCCGGTGTTCTGCCGAGAAAGTTCCCCTCGGAGGATAAGGACCCCCCTGTACTGTGCAGGTGCAGCGCTTGCGCAGTAGGAGCCGGCGGAAATAGCTGAAGCCGAATAGAATAGAAATCAGCTGTACACGGCACCTGTAAGAGGGCCCCTCGCCACGCTTCGGGCACGGCCTCGCTTCGCTCTGCACTTTTTTATTCTCCCTCTAGGTCCACTTGGATGGTGGGGCTTCAACCTGGACCCAGGGTGCAGGTGCCGTGTACAGCTGATTGAAGTTTTTCATGTTCGGCTATTTCGGCTCCTAGTCGTTCATACTGCGCAAGCGATGCGCCTGCGCAGTACAGGGGGATCCTTATCCGCTGGGGGAATTTTCTTGGCAAGACACTGGCCACACATGGATCAACAGGACGAGATCACTGCTGACAGCTGAGACGGAGACCGGTGTAACTGGACTCTACTGTGCCTGTTTAAAGATACTAAAATGTGAGTTCATTTAATACGCTTTGTCTATTAAACACTATAGTCTTACTTAAGAGGCGCCTGTTTCCTGGTTTCTCTTTACATGTTTGGAGTGTGCTATAACTCCCCCTGCAAGGCTGCCCTGCCATCACAGACTCCTCACACAGAGCTAGATAGCTCAAAGGACTCTTGTATGGACTCACGTTTAATTTTATATACTATAGCCTGCACCACCATCCACTGTATTTATTTGCCTAAACTGGCCAGCAGCAAAACATTTTTTGCAATTAAGATACTGCAGAGGATACAGCAGTGTAAAAAATGCCTGACTTTTCTTTTATATAAGGAGATGGGGGTGCAATGAGTGATACAATGTGAGGTGCTTTAGGTGCACAGTGTTCCAGCACTTAGAAATTAACAATGGATGTAAAAAAAAAAAAATCTCCTAAAACAAGAGCCCACTTTTTTTAAAGCCATTTGCTATAGATGGGACAGCAACTAATAGTTACTGCTGGCCTCAAATCACACACAAAATAAACTAAATGACAAAAAAGGCAAACAATAATGCCGCATACACACAATCACACATTCCGACAACAAAATCCATGTATTTTTTTCCGGCGGATGTTGGCTCAAACTTGTCTTGCAACACACGGTCACACAAATGTTGTCGGAAATTCTTATTGCCAAGAACACGGTGACGTACAACACATATGACGAGCCGAGAAAAATGAAGTTTAATAGCCAGTGCGGCTTTTCTGCTTGATTCCAAGCATGCGTAGAATTGCGTGCGTCGGAATTTTGTACACATGATCGGAATTTACGACAACCGATTTTGTTGTGGAAAATTTGAGATCCAGATCTCAAATTTTGTTTGTCTGAAATTCCAACGGTAAATGTCTGATGTAGCCTACACACAGTCTCCCATCTAACATTTGTTGTCGGAAATTCTGACCGTGTGTACGCGGCATTAGAATGAAAAAAGAAGAGGTGTGATTTCCCCAAGAGCTAGCAATACAGTTTTCTAACTAACATTAATGTCTTTCTTTTCAGTTTATCAGCTTACCCTATGCTTTTCCTGGAACTGCTTCCAATTTACTGACACTATGGCTGCCCTGTGTGAGAATGTTGCTCAAAAGCCCCCTTTTTGCCCTTGTAAGCTTCCTGGCCATAATGCAAAACCATGCAGTGGACTATGGTTTTAAGTAAAATCTTCAGGGTGTATCTGCACATAAAGTCTCCAAGTCTGCAAACCTGTAGGTTTTTCTTTGAACCTAAGGCAGTACTGAACCTGAACCTCAACCTTATACTGCAGTTCAAATAATAGTACAAATAAGTGACTGCTGGGAGCTACACTATTTCTGAATAGGATAAAACAACTGAACAATTATACATAATCTATGTTCTAACGTTAAAAGAGAAGTATGGGTTTTGCTTTTTTTTAATTTAATCATACTTACCTAGCTGGATACTCGGTCCTCTGCCAGCTCTAACACTGAGAACTGAGCGATCAATCACAGACAATCGCTCGGTTCTCACAGCTCCCTGAGCAGAGAGCTGGTGACTGTCAGTCACCTACTCTCTGCTCTGCCCCCCTCTCCTCACTCAATGGAGCGCTGGGCTGTGAAGGGAGCCGGAGCGGCCAGCTCAGGCTCTCGCCGCCTCACCCTATGGTCACAATCATGCCAGAGCCTGAACTGGCTCTGTGACATCAGCTGACAGCGAGCTTCAGCCCGCTGTTTGCTGAAAATAGGTCACAGGAGTGCAGAACATCTCCACTCCAGTGATCCACAGGAGAAGGAATGAGCTTTGGCTGTACTTCTCCTTTAACGTCAATTTAAAGCCTCAGTTTTATTAAAATAACAAACATGTTACACTTACCTGCTCTGTGAAGTTGGTTTTGCACAGGGCATCCCGGATCCTCCTCATCTCGGGTCCCTGGCTGGAGCTCTTGGCCCCTCCTCTCCTGTTGAGTGCCCCCACAGCAAGCAGCTTGCTATGGGGGCACCCAAACTGAGCCGAAGCTCTGTGTGTCCATTCAGACACGGAGCTGCGGTTCGGCCCCAATCCTTCTCTCTCCTCATTGGTTAACTGAGTTTGATTGACAGCAGCGGGAGCTGCTGCACACAGAAGGCTTTTCATCTTAATGCATGGAATGCATTAAGATAAAAAACCTTCTGCCTTTAAACCATTTTATGGCCTCATGCACATCAGTATAAAAAATGCCACTTTTACAGGAGCCCAGAAAAAAAATGTTTATGCCTTTAAATGCAGTTGAATGTTAGCCTATGTTGCCATGCACATTAGGCATTTAGATCTGTATTTTAAGAGCAGCATTTATATGCATAAAAAATGCAACAAAGGTGCATTTGGAGAGGAGCGTTTGAGCATAATTTGCACATGTACACACATAAGCTTGTCTAAATGTGCATAAATGAATGCATATGTGTATAAATGTAATCCAGTTGCTAGAATAAATGTATATTTTGGCCAGGTCAGACCCTTTAAATGTCATACACCTGTAAAGGTGCGTAATTACGCACCAAAACTAGCATTTTTTTTGGCTTGATTTTTTTTGCCATCTCCTGGTTGAAAGATTCAGTGTAGATCGGAGTATTTTAATAGGCCTGTGAGCATGAAACCTAAGATACAATGCATTTCCATACAGCATGGAATATTTTTAGTTTCAATATGAAAATCAATTAAAAGTCCATTTTAAATCAATTGAAGAAAACTGGTAAAAATAGGAGAGCTTGTGATATACCTCAATACTAACTGTATTTACAACTCATTTTAAAGAAGAACTCCGGAATAGAATTGAAATGTGTACAATAGCCATATGTGGATACTTCAGCAAAACCACTAATGTGATTGGTATTAAAAGTAAGCATTTTTTTTTTTTTTTTCATAAAACACACTGTTTTTAAAATCAAGAATTAATTTCTTGCAAAGCTTCCTCTTAAATCCATGGGCTCTAGTTGGAGGGATCTCAGAAGTGGTGACGTCACTTCCTCTAATGCCTCGTACACACGGTCGGATTTTCAGACCGAAAATGTTTGATGGGAGCTTGTCGGAAATTCCGACCCTGTGTATGCTCCATCAGACATTTTACATAATTACCAATCAGCTGCTGCACCTGCAGGTATTCAATGAGTAAAATTGCAGGGTCGGCCTCCCTTTAGATGTGATTTTCTATTGGGAGTATCTTACCAAAAATGAAATTTTTGTTGAAGGGGATGCTCGATATCTGACTATCTTAGTGCAGACTTCTGGGAAAATCAATAAGCCAATCACACAAGCAGGAACCGATGTTTCTGGGGGGTGTTCTGTATACATTCTGTGTATAGAATGTCTCCAGGTAGCCTTATTGCATTGCATTTTACAGAAGATTACAGAGCTGCAGATTGGAAAGGAAAGGTAATTTTTAACAACATTCAATTACAATATGACTTGAGTCGCAATTGTATACTTTATATCAGTGGTCATCAACCCTGTCCTCAGGGCCCACTAACAGGCCAGGTTTTATGTATTACCTTGGGGAGATGCAGACTAGAATACTACAATCACTGAGCAGCAAATGATATCACCTGTCATGTATTTTGGTTATCTTGCAAAGAAACAATTCAGTAATGTAAGCTCTGATTTGCAATCAAGTATCTCTGCCCTTTGCAGTTAGTTTTTTGCTACTTGCATTCTTTATCTGTTGCCTATTGGGGAGAACTCTCTTCATTTCCTGTCCCATATCTACAACAGGGAGAAAGAGGAATCCCTCCAAAGTGAGGGAATCCCTGGGTGTCACCAGGATTACCAGAACGAGTGTCCCCATTGGAAAATGTCACCTCTATTCGTGTTCTGGTTGCAATCCAACATTTGGGATTTTCTTTCACTTTTGATGATAATGGTAAATATGACATGGGTGAATCTCCCTAACGGGGCACAGACAGTAATAAAAGCCTGACAGGGGTTCTAATCCCTCTCCACTCTACCTAAAGCTTAGTAAAAAAAGTTTTGCCGTCAGTTAAACTTTAATAAACCCCCTGTATGACTTATCCATAAAACGTGATTTTGTTATGAAAGTGAAGAAATGGGTATGGAAGAATAGAAAAGGTAGGAAAGAATCCAGGAAATGTTAAAATGTATTTTAAAATGATGGTGAGCGGGATCCTCTCTCAGTCTGGGGCGTCCTCATATGATGGCGCCCTAGTGTCACGCGCTCACAAGGGCATGCAGCGTGGCGATCGCGGTCATGCCATGTTCCCAGGACACGGCGCAACCCCAATCTGGGTAAAGAGCCGATGACTCAGCTCTTTAATCATGTGATCGGCTGTGTCCAATCACAGCCGAACACATGTAAACACGGAAGTGCCGTTTTTTTCGTCTCCCCTTGCTTCACACTCTGTCAGTGTGAGGTGAGAAGAGCCGATCAGCGGCATCTCCTCGCAGCAGAGTGTGTAGAGGTAAACAGGGCACTGATCATCAGTGCCCTGATTATCAATGTAGCCCCAGCAGTGCCACCAATCAGTGCCCATCAGTGCAACAAATACTTACAAATGTGAAAAAGTTGCGCTACATTAAACATTTCCCTATATAAGAAATGCTGTAAACCAGTGACATACAAAAGTCAAGGACACACCTGGATCAAGAGTGCACCCCAAACACCCTAAGCTCCTTCTGGTGATGGGTACATAAATGAATAGTGAAATTGACCAAATAACAACAGTTGAAATAAATCATATGCAAGACAATTAATAAAAAAATGAATAAGTAATGTCCATATGGAAATTAAATATAGTGAGCAGCATCTTCCTTAAATGTGATAGAAAGGTGAAAAATATGTGAGTATGTGATCCACAGCGGGTATCAGGGTCCAGATAATCAGCCTTATTCTTTGATGTCCACAAATGAGAGACAACTTGATGTAAAACTCTGTATATGATAACCCTTACCGGAACCGGTGGACCCCCTAAAGAGCGGGGTCATACGAGCAGACAGATTAAACCCTCTGCGGGGACATTTGAATCTTCTGGTATCTCGAATCCTTTGGTTGCTTTGAGCGGTCAGCAATGGTTTCGCAAAGTAGCAATGAATGCTTATCAGCTGGATGTCCCCAATCTGAAAAGAAAAACACACTCGGGCTCCCAGCCACGAGTGAGCAAACAGAGAGGCACTCCAGTCGTGTAGTAAGTTAAAACTAAAAATCTTTAATGCTAACTAAATAGGCAAAGCTCACAAGACAACATGTACAGAGATGATGTACAGAGATACTGTACAGAGATATTGCATATAGGTGCATGAATAAGTAAAAAGCCAGCTAGCTAAAACAATCAATAAAAAGCAACCGTGTACCGGGTCACATGTGGCGTGATTGTGTCAGCCCAACGCACAGCCCTACATGTTTCGCAATACCTTCCGTCTTCCTGGAGCAACAAATACGTGCCCATCAGTGCCACCAATCAGTGCCCAGCAGTGACACCAATCAATGCCCATCAGTGATGCCAGTCAGGGCTGCCTATCAGTGCCAATCAGGGCCTGTTCATTATTGCTGCCCATCAGTGCCGCCCATCAGTGCTGCCCATCAGTGTCGCCTATCATTGCCCATAGGTGCTGCCTATCAGTGCCGCCTGTCAGTTCTCATCAGTGCCGCATATCAGTGTCCATCAGTGAAGCATATTAGTGCCTCCTCATCAGTGCCACCTAATCAGTGCCCTTCAGTGCTGCCTCATCAGTGCCCATCAGTGCAGCCTATCAGGGCCCATCAGTGCAGCCTCATGAGCGCACATCAGTGAAGGAGAAAAATTACTTATTTACAAAATTTACTGACAGAAAAGAAAAACTTTTATTTTTTTAAAAATTTTCAGTCTTTTTAAATTTTTTTTTGTAAAAAAATGTAAAATCCAGCGGCGAATAAATACCACCAAAAGAAATCTCTAGTTGTGGGAAGAAAATGATAAAAATGTCATTTGGGTACAGTGTTGCATGACCGCGCAATTGTCGTTCAAAATGTGACAGCGCTAAAAGCTGAAAATTGGCCTGGGCAGGAAGGGGGTGAAAGTGTCCAGTATTGAAGTGGTTAAAGTGTCTCGCCGGCCAAAGAATGACACACTGGGGGTTATTTACAAAGTGCACTTGAAATTGCACTGAAAGTGCACTTGGAAGTAAAGTCGCTGTACATCCGAGGGGGACATGTAAGGAAAATAAAAAACAGCATTTTAGCTTTCACATGATTGGATGATTAAATCAGCAGAGCTTCCCCTCATCTCGGATCTACCCCTCAGATTTACAGCGACTGCACTTCCAAGTGCACTTTCAGTGCAATTTCAAGTGCACTTTGCACTTGTAGTTTGCACTTGTAGTGCAAAGTTGATTTGCCTTGCATAAATAACCCCCTATGTCCTTTGCAAGGTTCCCATAACATATGCACTTTGACATTCTACTTCTTTTTCATAGCGCTAGGAGTATATTTAGATGTTATCTGTATATCCTGTATCCTGCTGTGAATATGAATATGATCTTATTTCCTGTACCAGGCCAATAAGCCAAGTGGCTGATTCAGCTGCTCTTGAAATGGTAAAATGGCGGTTCCCCCAAGTGGTAACAACATCCGGAAGCAGTGCCGCCTCTTTGTTATGCATCACTGCGCACGTTAGCAGCTCTAACAATATTCAGGTCAGGAACGTACAGCTCCTCCTCATCCTCTCCTCCCTCTCTCATTGTTAATGTGAATGGAGTCTAGATGGGGGGGACGGGGGGGGGGGACGTCACTTCCTCTCCTGACCTCATTCTTCAGGGAACCCTTTGCCTGCCATAATAATAAATAAAAGGTAAATCATTTTTTATTTCATTTAACTAAATGTAGGAGAGCGAATAAGCACTGATAGAGGTACCATTTGGGCTGGGGGTTTTATGTTGCTTTACACCAACTTTAACGTGGTGCATAAAGATAAAAAGACCCCCATAACCCCAGCCAGGAGTATTTCTAAGCTTTGCATTCCTAAGTGTTTGCAAGCCATTACAACGTACAGCAGGCTTAGGTTAGCAATACATTGATAAACAATTATTGCCACAAATTGAAAGAGAATGAATACTATTCCATGTATGTCTTGCTTGGCCTTGACTGTAGCAGCAGTGATAAAGACAAATTCTCTAAAAGGTTTATAGGAAAGGAAACAGTGGCAACCATTGTTACTCTGCTAGAGGAAGCAGCTGATGCCTTATCAATTTCTGCTTTGTTTCCTTTAAGAGAACCCAAAATCAAACAGCATATTTCCTTTCTGTTCCAATTTCTCAAAGACTGACCCAATTCTAGAACCCTGAAAGGCATTCATTTATCTTTAAAAAATGAAGAGATGAAATCGAACAGTTACACACCATTTTTAATTTCCTATTTGCTATGTTAAATTCATTGTACAAGTTAATCTTTAAAATACATACACATTTTATGAGACCCGCAATGGCCATATGTAGGTTTATTATATAGCTTCTGTTCTAGAAGATAGAAGATTCTCTGTACTTCAGAACTGTATTGCACAGTGTTAATGAGGCCTAAGGTATCAAAAGTATCGTACCAGATATTTTAGCATTAGCTTTTAGCAAACTTCAAGCTAAAAGCATGTTTTAAGTGTCATTCAGCACTTGCATCCATGTCTGCGTTCATCAATCCCATATTGGGGCTAAAGGGTGTTATTGAGGGTAGGTGTACCTTCAAGAAAGGCACATATACCCACCTTCCCTATCCCCCCTGACCTAGGATATCCAATACCACCCCCCCCAGCTGCTTAAAGCCACAACCTGACCTAATGTTTACAGCCTATTGCCAAAGTTTTCCCTTAGTGCCAGTCATGCCAGTGCCCAGTGAGCCCTTGCCGATTTGTATAATGCCATCTGTTGAAATTATGGATGCTTGAGGGATCACTCTATAGATGTCTAGGTGGAAGTTTTACGCAAGATGTAAGCACTATGGTAGACTGCACGTGGATGGAGGGTATGGTTGAGTAGTTTAGATCAGGGGGCTGGGCAGAATATCTTGAGAAATAGCATGTGGTCATTCAAAACATCTTGAAACTAACATGTACCTGCTTCTGCTTTTAAAACCACCAACACAAGCCCAAAGTCCATAAATTCAGACCCCTAACCACCCTGCACCTAGTTAAACCCCCCAAACTAGAGTTAAACCTTGGGCTGGTACTTACCTTGGGTCGAAACGTACCTAAAAGATAATTTCATTACGGTCTAGTTTCATTACAATCTCGCTTATGTATAGCTACACTGTAGTTTCATTACAGTTTAGTTATAAATAAGGCCAATTTGAAGGAAACAGCCACGTATTCCATATATCCTGCCCAATTTATCCTATACTCTATAATGCCATTTAGGCAGGAAACATTTTAAACAGACACCAAAGATCCTAAAGGATTGAACACAAAACCTTGTTTCAGGCAACTCACAAATAGATGTGGAACAGATTGCTGTAACATGGGCCAAGGCTAAAGATATGTTTCTTAAACCAGCCATAAACGGTTAGAATTTCAGACGGTTCAGGAGGAATCAGCTGAGATTTGATCCATGTATGGGCAGGCTGAATGTACCCAAATTGATTGATTAATCAACTTGGATACAACCAGCCTGTCGGATTTAACATGCGATTATTGCTAGTGGTTGTTATAGCGGCTAGCAATAAAAACTGTGTTCTCCCAGCGGAGATGGCTTCCCCATCCCACCGCTGGGAGAACACAATGGGGGTTATGTACGAAAGGCAAATCCACTTCGCACTACAAGTGCAAACCGCAAGTGCAAAGTGCACTTGAAATTGCACTAAAAGTGCACTTGGAAGTGCAGTCGCTGTAAATCTGAGGGGTAGATCTGAAATGAGGGGAAGCTCTGCTCATTTTATTATCCAATCATGTGCAAGCTAAAATGCTGTTTGTTATTTTCCTTGCATATCCCCCTCGGATCTACAGCGACTGCACTTCCAAGTTCACTTTCAGTGCAATTTCAAGTGCACTTTGCACTTTTAGTTTGCCCTTGTAGTGCAAAGTGGATTTGCCTTTAGTAAATAACCCCTAATGTGTTGATGGGGGAAATGAGCGATTTTCTTTCCTGCAACCACAGGAAAATTTCTCTCTCTATGGCTGGCGTTATAAGCTAAAAGTATAACGTGTCCTTAGTAACACTAAGATAATTACAAAGCATTAAGGGGAATTGTTCATAAAACTTTGCATAACCAAAGAAGAAAAACGAAATGCAAAAAGAGTGCTGAAGGATGTTCCTGATACTAATTAGAACCGAAAAATTGGCTTGGATAAGCTGCAAAACATCTTTAACATCACAGAATAAATCCACTTGAATGTCATTTTTCTCCTACTAGCTATAAAGTGACCTGAATAAATGAGAACCTTTGCAGACAATAAGGGGTCTATCTACAAAAAATGTGCAGGACAAATGTCACAAGCGTTTTCTAGCCATCACAAATTTGGACCCTATTTTGCTTAATATGATTATCTATGATCGTCAGTTCCATCTAGTAAACATAATGTGGTATTTTCATGATTGAGGTATTTCTCGAACAATACTGCATTATGGACACTAGATGGAGCTGCCAATCATAGCAACCCATTAGGCAAAATACGGTCAGAATTAATGACAGGCTAGTGAAGGCTTGTGACACCCATCCATAAAATGTATTAATAGACCCTTAAAGGGGTATTAAACCCAAAAACTAAAATTTTTTATATATTGCAGCTTTCTAATTCTAATGCCGCGTACACACGGTCGGACTTTACGGCAGACTTTGCCCGGCGGACTTTTCGACGTACTTTACGACGGACTTTCTGAATGAACGGACTTGCCTACACACAATTCACCAAAGTCTGTTGAATTTGTACGTGATGACGTACGACCGGACTAAAATAAGGAAGTTCGTAGCCAATAGCTGCCCTAGCGTGGCTTTTTGTCTGTCAAACTAGCATACAGACGAGCGGACTTTTCGACCGGACTCGAGTTCGACGGATAGATTTAAAACATGTTTCAAATCTAAGTCCGTCCAACTTTTGAGCAAACAAAGTCTGCTGGAGCCCACACACGATCGAATTGTCTGACGAAATCCCGTCCGCCGGGCAAAGTCTGCCGTAAAGTCCGCTCGTGTGTACGCGGCATTAGACATGGTTACTGTTCCGGTTTTGTTTTTTCAAGCTTCTTTCCCCAGTTGATGTGATCAATATTAAAAACACAAGGACCCGCGGAAGCAAGGAGCCACTCAAGTCTGATTCCATGCTCTAAAGCCAGCTGGTTATTCGCCCCACAGGGAGGATCCTCACACGTTCATATGATCTTTTGGTGGGATCATTCTTTCTGGTAAGCAGTTTACCTTACACATTCAGCATGGTGGTGACTTCTTTTCCATGTGGGATTAGTTGATTTTCAGTATGATCATCCATTCGGAACTGCTTATGGGAAGCTGGATATATAGACTTACACCCAACGCCTCACCGGCAAACTTAAAACTCTAAAAGCCTCCCAACGTAGGGCCATAATAGATAAGTTATCATGATGAACACCCCTGAAGGGCCGCCCACTGAAAGGATCTAGCCATACAAAGAACCCTATAGACAGGATGGGGCTCATCTAAACCTCTTAGTAGACCAACACTGATGGGAAAACTTCTGCCGCAACCGATGCCCCCACTCACTCACAGTATGATCCCAGTAGGGGTGTTTGGGTCCCAGGGCGGCACCTTTAGGTTTACCTGATCTCCCTATACAGAGCCCCCCAAGTGCAGCACTCCAATTCCCAACAGTATAGACACCAGTGATACCATTTGTCTACACTCTATAATGACCGATTTACTTTTTCCTTTATCTGTCTTTATTTCTCTCTGCAATGTTGTACATCCTGATACCGTCCATGCAATGTTTATGGGTCCAAGTTCCTGATTCACTGGTCATGTTTCTTTTTGTCTTCCCTGTAAACTTGAAAATGTAATAAAACTTTTGGGAAAAAAAATAGACTTTCACATATTTTTCATTCGTCCTTTTTATTTTTAATCTTTTTCTTGTTTTTTTTTTGTCCATAATATTTTTTTGTGTGAGCATATGAATCGGGAGACATTGTTTCCATTTTTATACACATAATTGATAGGATTGACACATTTGTTTGTATCATTTAAACCCACATGGTGTGGGTTTCTTTTAAACATTTCTTAGATGTTGTTTATTGTGGTGTTTTTCACATATTTTTTTGTTTATTCATTGTTTAATATGGTTTGGTTCACTTTTTAGTGAAATTAGTTACACATTTTTAGTTTTTTTGTGACAGTCAAAACACAGCGCACCTTATGTTTTTATTATTTATTATCCCTCACTATGCAAGGATTTTTGATTGCAGCAGTTTTTGACTGATTTTTTATTTTCATTTTTAGGCTTAGCGCACCTATTTTTTTTTCTTTTGTTTTGATGTGATCAGTAAGACTGTGTTGAGACAAACCATTTACCACTCACTTACAATGGTCAGCCTTTATTAATTTTATGTAAAAGCTTTATCCTAAAAGGAACTAAAACTGTTATGCAACTGCTTAAAATGTGTTAGCTGAGGTCTAGGATTCATTTGTTAGTAAAGTCCATCAAAATCTGCTAGTACATCTAATGCCCTGTACACACGATAGGATTTTCCGACAACCATAGGCGTGCGCACAGGGTGTGCCAAGTGTGCCTGGGCACACCCTAATCGCCTTGTGTGGTGCATATTCCCCCCTGTTTAGACCACTGATATTTCATCCCCAAAAAAATGTTACAAAAGAAAATATTTTTTTTTTAAATAAAATTTAAAAAATTACACTGTCCACTGCCCTACTGACACCATCAGTACATATACACATGCATATGTATTTGAGCTTTGGGGTGCACACCCTAATGCAAGAGGCTGCGCACACCTATGCCGACAACAAATGTTGGATGTGAGCTTGTTGTCGGAAAGTCCGACCGTGTGTATGCTCCATAGAACATTTGTTGTCGGAATTTACCCCAACAAATGTTTGAGAGCAGGTTCTCAAATTTCCCGACAACAAAACTTGTTGTCGGAAATTCAGATCGTCTGTACACAAGTCCAACGCACAAAAGTCCACGCATGCTCGGAATCAAGCAGAAGAGCTGCACTGGCTATTGAACTTAATTTTTCTTGGCTCGTCGCACGTGTTCGTGTACGTCACCCCGTTCTTGACGTTCGGAATTTACGCCAACATTCGTGTGACCGTGTGTATGCAAGACAAGTTTGTGCCAACATCCTTTGGAAAAAAATCCACGGTTTTGTTGTCCGAAAATCCTATCGTGTGTACAGGGCATAAGACTACCCTCCACCAGATTGAGAATGCTTTTGTCCAAAGGTGTCTCTATTTCTTCTCCATCCAGGGTGGCGACTCCCTAACACAGAAGGTATGTTACTGGCTGGCTAAACAGGTGAAAATAAAGCAAAAAAAACTATAGAAGAAAACCAAAGCAGCCACCACATTCAAGGACCAGAAAGCTGCAATATATAAAAATGTTTGTTTTTAAGCTTAATGCATCTTTAACAGTCTATGCTTTACCAAGTAATAATAGTAGGGAGCTGGTGACCACTTTTTTCATTGCTTCAGGCTGTGAGTTACTTTGAACGCCACCAAAATTTACTGCATCTCAGCTGAAATTGAATTTTTTATAACATGCGTATACATGGCTTCATTGCTATGCTATCAGATTTACAGTTAAACAACATCACATTTTCCAAGGTGTAGTGTGTAAACTCACACATGCACAGATGTTGCAATAGTAATTATTGCATGTTACCGCACTTTATTTACAAACCGACAAGTAGTAAAATTCAACAAACAAAACCATCTTCCACATGGAAGTACTGTAAATCTGCCATGAAAGAAACCTCTAGGTTGCCATTAGTGAGCTCTCCTTCTAAAGTGCATGTCTTCATCTATGTGGTGCATTTTAGGTACATTTTACATGTGTTTTAGTTGCATTTCCATTGAACTCTATTAAACTCTATAAAATATGCATTTGATGAAAGCGCATCAAAGATGCAGCAAGCAGGACTTTATTTTTTTGTATGTATAGCAGCTAAAAAGCATAGAAAGTACACAGGTGTGAATGGGGCCAAAGATGGTAGTTACCTGGCTGTTGTTCCAGTCCTCTTGTTTTAATTCTTAAAGATACTGACCTGGAACAAGCAGATAAGGCCTTTTGATTTTTCACCGACTTTCAGGGTTGGATTTACACTTCTTGCCTCCTTCTTTCCTACTCCAGTCAACTGGCTATTCTTAGTATCAGACTAACAAAATAAAATATGAATACTTATTCCAGGGCAGTGTCTCTTAGTACCGAAGCCAGTGAGTCAGTACACCATACGTGCAGAAAAACTGATGGAAACTGACGCTCAGATTTCACTTGCAGAGACGTAAGTTCACATCAGTTTTCATGCACGTTTTAATGAGTTTTATACACGGTGCAGATTCCTGCGCATAAAATATCTGCACATGATACTAGTGTTGTGGTGTAAACAGGGAACATAGAGAACATTTTTTTTTGTGCCCTTGTAAAATGCATGCAGAAAAACTAATGTCTCCGCACCATGGTGTGAATGAGGCCTACCAGTAGGGTTGGCACCTCATCCCTTTTAACCCGAACACATATGAATTACACAGGTTCTGTGGCTGATTAAGGTGGTAAATAAACTCACTTATGCAGCATACACACCAAATCCGGCAGACAATCCGATCGTGTGTGGGCTTCACCGGACCTTTCAGCGGACTTTTCCAGTCGCAAATCTGACGGACTTTAGATTTGGAACATGCTTCAAATCTTTACGTCGTAACTCCGCCGGACCCAGAAATCCGCTCGTCTGTATGCTAGTCCGACGGACAAAAACCGACACTAGGGCAGCTATTGGCTACTGGCTATCAACTTCCATATTTTAGTCCGGTGTACGTCATCACATACGAATCCGTCAGACTTTGGTGTGATCGTGTGTAGGCAAGTCTGTTCGTTAAAAAGTCCGCGGGAAGTCCGTTGAAAGTCCGCTGGAAAGTCTGTCGGACAAGTCCGGTCGAAAAGTCTGAAATGTGTACACGGCCTTAGTGCCTAATCTGCATTAAATTAGCTTCAGAACCTGTGTATTTCATGTGTTTGGGTTTAAAGGGATGAGGTGGCAACCCTACCTACCAGCCATGTAACCAGCATTTCAGAAAGAGGTCAACAATAGCATCCTCTAAATTTCTACCATGACAGGTTAACTCATATTGTAATTCATACAATTCTGTGAGGAAGCTCAATACTCCAATGGCCTATGAAACATGATAATAAGATAGGCAATAAAAGTCCGCCTTGTGTTATTATTAATGTTTCAGCATCCATTGTAAATGTTTCCCAGAAACATCAGAAAAAAGGTTCTATAAAACAGGAGTAATTACTAGTGGTATAAAAGTACTACATATGTATTTATTTTGAAACGTGATTGTTAGGGCTTATACACACAGGAAAAATACATAAAAAAATAAGTTTAATGCGAGTATTGGTGAGTGCTTTGCAGCCTCCTTTCACCTCTACAGTAAGAAAAAAGGAAGCACTGCCATACAGTTGTGGCCTACTAAAGTACATGGAAGTGCTGATCTTTATTCATTTACCTGACAGCTGCGCTGACTATAAAAGGACGCCAGAATACCATCCATTAAGTGCTACATCTCATCGCCTGCAAATTCACCGTAGTGACTGTCCCCTTCAGGTTATATATATCTATTAATCCTAAGAAAAGGGGTAGCACGTTACAGTTAAAAGCCAAGAAAACATTGACGGCTGAGTAAACATTAAGTTCAGGTTCACTGAATTTTAAATGGACTCACTGAACCCTCTGTAAATCAAACCCAGGCAGCTTTGCTCATTCCTAATTACAATAGCACCTGATTAAAAACAGCTTTATTGGCATAAGAAAAGTCATGTGATATCTTACGCATGACTTTTTTATCATAAAGATCACACATCACACATGTTACAATTATGTTGTAGGTGAAATAGGTGTGCTTTTGAGTGCCCTGGTTCTTTGGCTTAGGACAACGATCATCAAAGGGCCAAAACAGTCCCATCCACTTTTTATTGTTATGCTACAAGCCCCACAACATTTCAGTCTAGGTGCCCAAGATTGTTAAAGGTCTTTTAAGACCCCAGACTAGGGTTTCTCAAACAGGGCTCCATGGAACCCTAGAGTTCTTCTAGAGGTTGCTGGGGGTTCCTTGAGCAATGTGCAATCTCTGCCTCTCAGATAAGTTCCCACTGACATAAATTATATTTTCAGCTATTTGTAAGGGGGTAATTCTTCCCAACGACCATACGTGTAAGGAGCATTCTTCTCGCTGACCATCACACTAATGTACCATTAGTCATAGATATTTTAGCAGGGGTTCCCTGAGACCAGAAAGTTACTGCAAGGGTTCCTCTGAATCCTCAGTGTTAAAAAGGTTGAGAAAGGCTGTTCTAGTCAGTTATGGGGTTAGGAGTGAGCTCTCGTTTGGCTCTGAATGCAGGTTCAGTCAAAATTTTGCTTGTTGAGGGACTTGGTCTTCAGCCAAACTAAATTGGTGTTCAGCTGAGGTGAACCTCCGGTAGCAGTGGGAAGTAATAAGTTTAGTAGTGATATTACTACTGCTGCTAAATGTGACAGCATCGTTAGAAAGCTGGCAACCGCCGACATCCTAACAGCCATGACTCATTCCCAACCCCCTAGAACAGGGGTCTCAATCTGGCAGCCCTCCAGCTGCTGGGAAACTACAAAGTCCTAAGAGGCATTGCAAGGCTGACAGTTACAAGCATGACTCCCACAGGCAGAGGCATGATGGGACTTGTAGTTTTGCAACAGCTGGAGGGCCGCCAGTTTGAGACCCCTGCCCTAGAATGTGTAAAAAAAAAATAGGTCCCCCTTCCCCTATATTCATACCAGACCCTTTAATATCAACGTGATATCATGTCCATATTTGTTCAATAGCATCATCCAGTTGACTCTATTACTTTGTTTTCTTTAGCAGTGGGGACTGGGAAATGTAATTTAGCATGAATCCACGTGGCTGGATAAAGACATTGATGAAGGATTTACATCACGCAGATTTTTTGGGAGTTTTGTTTATTAAAGAACTCATCAAAAACTTTTTTTTGCGTGAATGAGTAGGGATACTATATACCCCTTACCTATGCACATGGGGGGCTGTATCTGGGGGTCCCTAATTGATAAATTGGCTTCCAGATTCTGATAAGCCCCCTGTTTGCAGATCCCTACAATTACTGTGCCAAGGTTGTGGGGAAGGGCCCTTGTCCTCATCAACATAGAAACAAGGTGCTTTGCCAGGGGTGTGTGGCTGAATTTTGCTAACAGTGCATGAGCTTAAGGCCTCATGTACATTGCTGCTGGTAAACAAGCGTTTAGGAGCAGTTGGGCATTTTTTTAAACTGCTCCTGAACTCTCCTCTATTTTATCTTATCTGTTCATGTACACAGGGTCATTTATGTTGAGTTTAGAGGATTTTCTTGGGTTCAGAAGCTGAATTTAGAGGCATTTCAAGTGCCAAACGCTTCTAAACGTGGTAACGCGTGTTTAGCCATGTTTCATTTACAGGCGTTTTTAATTTTTGTCTATTTTGAATATATCAACCGTATATACTCAAGTATAAGTCGTTCCGAGTATAAGTCGAGGCCCTAATTTACCACAAAAAAATGGGAAAAACTTATTGACGCGAGTATAAGACGAGGGTGAGAAATGCACAGCTACTGTAAGTGGAAAAGAGGGTCAACAATGCCCATTTGCAGCCTCACTGTGCTCATTTGCATGCCTCACTGTGCCCATTTGCAGCCATAGGTCCCCCGAACTTCAAACTTGGTAGTTAAGGGTTTCTAGATGCCCCCTAGCTGCAGCCAAAATTTGGGGTCTCTGAACCCAAAGGGTCTCAAAATGACATTGCTGCAGATGGACACAGTTGACCGACTTTGGGGCCCCGTATCTCGGGGCCACTTAGTGCTAGGAACCCCAGATTTGGTGTGCAAACCCAGTGGAACTAGCACCATAAAATATCCTAAGAAGGGGTCTCTAGCACCAAGTGTTCCCGAGATACAGGCCCCCAAAGATCGGTTCAGAAAATGTCAAGCACTTTTCTGCAGCAGAGAATAACATTTTCTGAACCTACTTTGGGGCCCCTTATCTCGGGGATACTTAGTGCTAGGAACCCCAGCTTTGGATATATTATGGTACCAGTTCCACTGGGTTTGCACACCAAATTTAGGGTTCCTAGCCCTAAGTGGCCCTGAGATACGGGGCCCCAAAATCGGTTCAGAAAATGTCAAGCACTTTTCTGCAGCAGAGAATGACATTTTCCGAACCGAATTTGGGGCCCCGTATCTCGGGGCTACTTGGTGCTAGGAACTCCAGCTTTGGATATGTTGTGGACCCAGTTCCACTGGGTTAGCACACCATATTTGGGGTTCCTAAAACCAAGTGGCCCTGAGATACGGGGCACCAAAATCAGTTCGGAAAATGAATTTTTTTGCTGCAGAAAAGTGCTTGACTCCAGTATAAGTCGAGGGGGGTACTTTCAGCACAAAAAAATGTGCTGAAAAACTCGACTTATACTCGAGTATATACGGTATATATATGTATATATATTTTTTTTAAACGCGGCATGTATACACGGCAAAACGGATGTTTTTAACATGGGTTACTATCTGTCAATTTATATAGTTCAGGAGAGGTTGTAAAAACATCCCGTGTACATGAAGCCTAAAGGGGTATGATTAAATAAAATCTGAGCCTAATCAGCTATGGGTCAAGAGTTAGTAATGTACAGAGTGCAGGGGTCAGGAATAAGCAATGGACAAAGCGCAAAGATCAGGAGTAGGTAATGCACAGGGATCAAGAGTCCAGTGGTCGAGAGTAAGTAAGGCATTGACTGCAGAGCTCAAGAGAAAGTAATGATCAGGGGTCAGGAGTAAGTCACAGACAGAGTTCAGGGGTCAGTAGTAAGTAACCCACAGAGAACAAAGCTCGGGAATGAGTAACACACATGGTGCAGGGGTCTCCTGAGAGTGCAACTCTCAGGAGAAGGCAAAGCACAAAGTGCAGGGGTCAGGAGTAAGTAACACACAGAGAGCAGCGCAAAGCTGTGAGTAAGCAACACACAGAATGCGGAGGCCTGTAGTAAGTAAATCACAGAATGTAGATGTCAGGAGTAAATAATGCAGAGATCACAAAGCTCACTAGTACGTAACTCAGAGAGAGCACAGGGGTCAGGAGTACCGAATAAAGTACAGGGGTCAAAAATAAGAAACACGCAGAGTACAGGGGTCAGGAGTAAGTATCCCACAAAGTTCAGAGCTCAGGAACAAATACTGCACAAAGCACAGGGGTGAGGACTAAGTAACATATAGAGCACAGGGGTCAATGGTCACTGAGGTGAGGGGTCTGGAGTAAGTAACACACAGTGTACAAAGGCCAGGAGTATGTACTGTACAGAGCGCAGGGGCCATGTGCAGCTAATACACAGAGTGCAAGGGTCATAAGTAAGTAATGCACAAAGTGCAGGGGTCAGGAGTAAGTAACATACAGAGTGTAGGGGTGTGTGTTTGTGTGTGTGCGTGTGTGGAGGGGTGGTTAGAGAAAGAGGATGAGAAAAAGGAAGCAGGAGGAGAAGTAGTGAAGGGAAGTAGAGATAGAGAGAGAAAGATAGAGGGGGTGAGATAGAGATGGGGAAAGAGAGGGAGGGAGATAGAGAAAAGGGGGAATGAAAGAGAGTGGAAGAGAGAGGGGGGTGAGGGAAGGGAGATAGAAAAAAGAGGGAGGGAGAGAAATAGAGGGGAGGGAGGAGGGAAGGAGAGAGAGAGAGAAAAGGGAGAAAGAAGGAGCGAGAGAGAGAGAGAGAGAGAGAGAGAGAGAGAGAGAGAGGGAGGGAGGGAGGCAGAGAAATAGGAGAAGGGGGATGGGGAGAGAGCGGTTGGTACGAAATAGATAGGGAAATAAAAAAGCTGAAAGTGAGAGGGAGGTGTAGGGAGAGAGAGTGAGAAGAATGTTCAGAGTACAGAATGTGTTTACAGTAACTAAGCCCGAGCCAAGGCGCAAAACTTGGTTTTCCCCATGGTCCAACAGTGCACAAGCAAGCAACATCTGCTCTGACTCAGCTGCAGGCTGTAATTCCAAACCTGCCGCTGGCACTCAGTGCTCACAAAATCCAACAGCAAACAGACATTCTAAATTTGTTGCCCTCACAAACCTCTGTGCTGGTTAAGCTTGCATCCGTGCAGATCTCACCGCATGCACAGAGATTGAAGCGTCCGACTCCTGTCTCCTGCTGCTGCCTGTCGGTCCTGAGACATAGAGCTAAGGAGGAGTTTCAGAGCACTCCCCTCGGCTCTGTACTGCAGGTCTGATAGGCAGCGGAATCCAAAAAAAATGGCAGGTGGTCACCATGGGCAGCATTAGAACCCGGGTCAACTAGCAGTAGATTCAGGGCATGTGCCCTGTGTGTCCAGTGTTAGTTATGCTCCTAATAATTGATATGTGTTATCTTCACATGCACATAATATTTGCATATCTCCCAACATTTTGAGATGAGAATGAGAGACACCTACTAGAATGTATGTAGGCATAGGATATGCCCCCTGCTACACCCCCTTAAAGAACAATTAACAAAAAAAAAGGTTAATTAAACCCACAAGGGCTTTTTTTTACCACTACTATTCCTTTATATTGGCTTTTTAAATGTACAAATGCAGGCATTTAGAAATTGGATGAAAGTTTTAGCACTGGGGAACACTTGAAAGAAAAAAAAGTGAATTTTATTTACAACTATATAGATCAGACAAATGAGGGTGAAAGAGGGACAGAGGGACATTGATCCACATCAGGGACAGTCCCTCGAAATCAGGAACAGTTGGGAGCTATGAATTTGTTATGTTTAAATTGATGAATGTCATGATCTCCTCTCCTCCGATCACAGACGTCCTTACACTCATTGCTGGACGTTCGATGCATTTTTGCTTCATTGCGTTACTGCATTATATGGAGGTGAGTGAAACTCAGAGAGTTACATAAGGCTGCAGCCTAGACAGTTCTATTCACATCTGTGCAGATGCAATGGGTTTGTGCATGTTTTGGTGTGTTGCTTTAAGGGCAGCCCACTAATCTCGATGGACTGCCGCAGGTGTGACAAACACACAAAAGAAATGAAAGCCCATTTTTTAAATCACGCTGCACCAAAATGCCTGGTAAATTGTTACTACGACATGTTAGCAAGCTGCGTTGGGTTGATTTTAAGGCCTCATTCACTCAAGTGTATTGTTTCATATATCTGTGCAGAGGGCCATGTTTAGCAACATGGGAGTCATGAGTGATCCATGCAGCCATGCACAGGCAACCTCTTAAAATCAGTGCGAGACCAATGCATGGATCAGACCACGGTCTATCTGCATTCTGATCCATGCATCAATCCTGCATTGATGTACACTTTGGTGACCGCAATTCTTGCCGATTTTGCACCTTTTTGCATGTCACATTTAGAGCAGCCTATTGATTTCAATGCACCAAAAAGCACCGGAACACACACGTTCCCATTTAGGGCCCTTTCATACTGAACGCAGTTGGATACAGTTGGCTGCAGTTTGATGCATTTTGAACTGCACTCCAACTGCTTGGACACCCCAAAATCAAGGTAATCCTATGGGCATAGTTCCCATCATTGCAGTGCAGTTCAGCTGCATTTTTCTGCACCGCAAATGCAGGGAACGCAATACAAATGCGCTACATATGCACCGCACCCTGCCCCTTTAAGCCAAGAAAGCCGAGCCCAAAAAATTATAGAAAAGTGCACTGCAAGCGCAGTGCTAAGCAAAATGCATTCAAGCGCATGTCAAATGCATGCAAACATGCAGTCAAAAACGTGCAGTTTCTGGTATGAATGGGCCCTTCAGGTGAATAAAAAGAGGGGGGTGCGGAGATGCCTATACCAAGCAAGAAAGGGAATAACCAAGAGATGGCAAGCTGAGAAACCCCCTTCGGTAGTTGATTGGCGTAGAGAAATGTCGGATACAATAGGGAAAGAAAGGACAGTGTTTGTAAGGGCAGGAAACCTAAGAGAATATAAAAAAATCTGGAATCCCTGGCTGATGAAGGTGGCCCACCCTACGTAAACAGAGCAAGAAGAAGATAGGGAGGATGTTGTCCTTAAGATAGGAGTAGTAGTAATATGTCTGTTGCTACACATAAGGAAAAGAGCTTGGTACAAGGTATATATAATGGTGCAATGGGGGGGGGGGGGAGTAAAAATGTATCTTTTATAGTGTGAATTTATACACCGCATCGGGTACTAAGTGGTTTTATCACTATTTGGAAATGTGTATATTGTGTAATGTGTTGTACTGTGTCTAAACATGAATAAAGATTATCAAATAAAAAAAAAAAAAAAAAAAGAAAAGTGCACTGCAAGCGCAGTGCTAAGCAAAATGCATTCAAGCGCATGTCAAATGCATGCAAACATGCAGTCAAAAACGTGCAGTTTCTGGTATGAATGGGCCCTTCAGGTGAATAAAAAGAGGGGGGTACTGGAAAGCATCAAAAATGCATTAAAAACACCCCTCAAAAACCCAAATGCAGAAATGCATCTGGAACGCATCAAGGCTGTGTTTCTATGGTGTGAATAGGCCATCAATATTTATTTTTACAGTGTAGATTTATTGTTACAGTATAGATCTATTTTTATAGTATATATTTATTTTTACAATGTAGATTTAGGCTCTATGCACACGAGCATTTTTTTTTCTGCTCCTTTTCTGCTCCTAAGCTGAATAGTGTTATCCTATGTGTCCATGCACACTACTTTAGGATATCAGTGTTTTTTGAGCTTCAGCATCTAGGAGCAGGAAAAAAAATGTTTTTGTAGAGTTTCTTGGAATGTTTTTCCAGCAGAAACACTCCAAAATGCTTCAAATAGCGTTTTTTTTTTTTTTTTCTTTTACTGCAAAAGCATTAATAAAGCAGTAAAGCTATTAAACACTCCTAAACTCACCTAAAACGCTGCTAAAACACTACTACAAAAAGCTATAACCAGCACTTTTTTTAGCCAGCATTTTTTCCAGCTTTTTTTTAGCTTAAAAAAAAGCTAGTGTGCATGGAGCCTTATTGTTACAATGTAGATTTATTTTCAACAGTGTAGATCTATTTTTAGAGTGTATATTTTTCCAGTGTTGATTTCTTGTTACAGTATAGATCTATTTTTACAGTAAATATTTATTTTTACAGTGTAGATTTAGGCTCTATGCACACAAGCATTTTTTTTCAGTCCTAGAAGATGAATAGTGTTATCCTATGTGTCCATGCACACTACTTTAGGATATTAGTGTTTTTTGAGCTTCAGCATCTAGGAGCAGAAAAAAAAATGTTTTTGTAGAGTTTCTTTGAATGCTTTTCCAGCAGAAACACTCCAAAACGCTCCTAATGGCGTTTTTTGAGCTTACTTTTTCCCGCAAAAAACTTTAATAAAACAGTAACGCTATTAAACACACCTAAGCTCTCCTAAAATGCTACTACAAAAAGCTATTACCAGCACTTTTTATCCAGCATTTTTTCCAGTGTTTTTTTTGGCTTAAAAAAAAAAAAAGAAAAAAAAAAACGCTAGTGTGCATGGAGCCTTATTATTACATTGTAGATTTATTTTTAACAGCGTAGATCTTTTTTTACAGTGTGTATTTTTTACAGTGTAGATTTATTTTTACATTATAGACCTGTTTTCACGGTACATATTCATTTTTACAGTATAGATCTATTTTTACAGTATATACTTATTTTTACAGTGTAGAGTTATTTGTACAGTTTACAGTATATTTATTTTTACAGTGTAGATCTATTTTTACATTATATATATTTTTTACAGCGTAGATCTATTTTTACAGTATATATTTATTTTTACGGTGTAGATCTATTTTTACAGTGTATATTTTTTACAGTGTGT
Source organism: Lithobates clamitans (assembly GCA_037952925.1). Taxonomy (NCBI): domain Eukaryota; kingdom Metazoa; phylum Chordata; class Amphibia; order Anura; family Ranidae; genus Lithobates; species Lithobates clamitans. The sequence continues at coordinate 1,004,457 of JBBGZY010001140.1, forward strand.
ATTTTTTACAGTGTACATGTATTTTTACCGTATAGATGTATTTTTACAGTGTACATTTATTTTTACAGTATAGATGTATTTTTACAGTGTAGATTTATTTTTACATTATAGACCTGTTTTCACAGTACATATTTATTTTTACAGTATAGATCTATTGTTACAGTATATACCGTATTTATCAGTGTATAACACACACAATTATTTTAAGAGGGAAGTTTCAGGAAAAAAACTTACATTTTAAATAAAGAACTTTGAAGCAAAATAAGGGTCAGTGCCAATCTGCAGCCTCACCATTGCCATTATGCAGCCTGATCAATCCCCATCTGCAGCCTCACAAGTGCATCAATACAGCTTCATCAGTCCACATCAATGCAGCCTCACCAATGCCATCAATGCAGCAGCCTCACCATTGCCATCAATGCAGCAGCCTCACCATTGCCATCTATGCAGCAGCCTCACCATTGCCATCTATGCAGCAGCCTCACCATTGCCATCTATGCAGCAGCCTCACCATTGCCATCTATGCAGCAGCCTCACCATTGCCTTCAATGCAACAGCCTCACCATTGCCATCAGCGCAGCAGCCTCACCATTGCCATCAGTGCATCCTGATTGATGCCCGTCTGCAGCCTAGAGGGGACAGGGATGGGGGCGGGATGAGGGCCGTCAGATTACATACAGTGAGAATCTCCTATGATAGACAGAACAGTGGTCCAATGGCGGCCCAGGAGATGGGACTTCCTATTACAGAAGCCAAGTAAACAGGAGATTCTCACTGTAAGTAATCTGACGGCGCTTGTCCCGCCCCCCTCCCTGTCCCCTTCGAGGCAGTTAAATTTGAAGTATTGGCGCATAACACGCACACGCTATTTACACCCGATTTTCATAGTGGAAAAAGTGAGTGTTATACGCCAATAAATACATAGAATAATATATAATATAATATATTTATTTTTACAGTGTAGATTTATTTTTACATTTTATATTTATTTTTACAGCGTAGATCTATTTTTACAGAATATATTTATTTTTACAGTGTAGATCTATTTTTACAGTATATATTTATTTTTACAGTGTAGATCTATTTTTACAGTATATATTTATTTTTACAGTGTAGATCTATTTTTACAGTATATATTTATTTTTACAGTCTATATATTTTTTTTTTTACAGTGCATGTATCAACAACGATTTTTTTTGGCCTGAACTGTGTAGTGATAGGATAGAGAGTAGGCATGAGACGAGTCACATTGCTCGCACAGCACCACCTAGGTGCCAGCAGGGACAGACGAGGATCCTGCACGTCTGCGGAGAAGCGGGGATGCCGTATTTCATGTAAACCCGGCTCAGCACAGAACACTGACCCGGTCCGGAGCGCGTTGATTGGGCAGAGTGGGAGCGGCGCACTGCACACACACACTCACACACATACAATTACCGGCTGTCATCTACAAGCAGCGCTCCGCATCTTCCAGCAGACAAGCCCGCAGGAGTCTACTGCAAGCCACCACCAATCCAAGGCAGCTGCAATCACCGGAGCCTGTGACATCTCATCCCTGCCATAGCTCCACAATCCCTGGCAGCACCCTGTCCTTGCTGCCCTCCAGCTACACTGGCACACAGGTACCATTTTTGCCATGTATGGAGAAGGGTGTGGGTTGAGCATCCTCCCTCCATCCCCAAGGGGGGGGGGGATACAATGCGGGTGTTCTTGGATCAGGAGTTTGGAAGCAGAGGGGTGGCAATCACTAATGCCATGGAACAGGAAATTCCCCTCTGCTCTACTACAGCTCCCTATTACAAATGCATGCTCATAGTACTGCTGCATGGAGGTCAGTCAGGATGTCCTAGTTTTTAAGTTACTTTCATTCTGGCAGCATGTGCAATTATTTGGTGCACTTGGATAGGAAGGGGCTTTATGAATGAGCCAGAGGGGATGGTCCAAGGAGAAGGAAAGCATAAAACACATACAAGCCTAGTTATTTTAAATGGTAAAAAATATCCTCTCTCCTAAAATGGGCTTTTGTATATTGATCTAGTAAAGTCGTGGAAAATCATGCCCATGTATCATCAAACCATCAGTCTGTAATATCACCGAACAAGCCATATAAAATGGAATCAGTACCATAGACAGTTATCAATAAATGGAGTCTGGCATGCATAAAGTATATCACCGTTGACAGAGCAATGGTCGGTGAAAGTAGTTTATGGAGGGATGGATAAAGTAGATATAAAATTTTTTACAGAGTCAGTTTTAGATGCACGAACATAATAAATGCAATTTTAGCGAATATTATTTAATTAGACTGAATATGATAATTAGATAAAAAGCTAATTTGGCTTTAATATTTCAGATTCATAAGTACTGTATCCGCTATGACATAGCCTTTAGTGGTCAACATATAGAGACATCGAGCTTCCCATTGATGGTGTACTGTTGATTGATTAAAATGAAAATGACAATCAGATAAAAAAGCTAATTGAGCGTTACTTTAATATTTTAGGTTTAAATCTATATGTAGTGACATAGCCCTTGGTGGTCAACGTGAAGAGTCACTGAGGTTCTCATTGATTGTGTACTGTTGATTGACTAAATTGAAAAAAATAATGAAATAAAAAGCTAATGGGGCTTTACTTTAATATTTTAGGCTCAAAACTGCATGTTGTAACATAGCCATTGGTGGTCAACGTGAAGAGTCAATGAGGTTCTCTATGATTGTATACTGTTGATTGATTAAAATGAAATAATACTTAAATAAATATAACTAATTGGGCTTTACTTTAAGATTTTAGGTTCAAAACTGTATGTTGTAACATGCCATTGATGGTCAAAGTGAAGAGTCATTGAGATTCTCATTGATGGTGTACTGTTGATTGATTAAAATGAAATATTATTTAGTTAAGAAAAAAAAACAATTGGGCTTTACTTTAATATTTTTGGTTCATAACTATCTGCAGTAATATATCCTTTGGTGGTCAGCATGAAGGGCCATCAAAGTACCTGTTGATGAAGTGCTGTTGATTGATTAAAATGAAAAAAGAAAATGAGATAAAAGGCTACTTGGGCTTTTCCTTCAGTATTTTTAAATAATAACTGTCTGTTGTAATGTACCTATTGGTGGCCAGTGTGAAGAATGATTGAGCTTCCCATTGATGGGGTTCTGTTGATTGATAAAAAAAAAAAAAATAGAAAAAAGACTGATTGGGCTTTACTTTAATATTGTAGACTTGTAACTATCTGTAGTAACATAGCCTTTGGTGGTCAGTGTGACGAGTCATTGAGGCTCCCATTGATGGTGTACTGGTGACTGTTTAAAATGAAAATATTAATTAGATAAAAAGCAAACTGGGATTGACGTTAATGTTTTAGATCCATAATTGTCTGCTATAACATAGACTTTGGTGGTCAATGTGAAGAGTCATTAAGGTTGGTGGTGTACTGTAGATTGATTAAAATGCCCATAGGACGTAGACGGTAGACGGTGCACGTGTCATCTTCACCTGTTCCTTGACAAACAGCTAATTCATAAAACAGATGTAGTAGTTTGATACCCCCCTCTGATGTACGTTATTCGTTTACAAAATACGGCTCCCACCTTAATAAGCATATGTTGTCTGTTTTCCTTTATTAAACATAATTATTGTTTACAATGATGTGCAAATATTTTTTTGTTATCTATTTTTCTGCTTACCAGCTCGAAACACCAAAATATTAAAGGAACTTCAAGACATTGACATGTTCCTCATGAGGAGAGCACCTCGTAGGGTGTCTACCACCTTTTGTGCTGGCTGAATTGTCTGTTGTGTATTACATTCCAGTGTTCTTACCTGTCACTGCTGCAGTGTGTACAATATATACAGTATGAGAGGGCATTGCCGGGGTAATTATTTTTTCCATGTGTATCTTAATGACATAAATACCTATGAGTAGGAGGAGCACATAATAATGCCCATTTGTAGATTTACAATAGTATGGGCATGTACATGTTTCTGTATTCTCAGATGCACAGTAAGATTATGATGGCATAAATACTAAGTAGGGGGAGTACATAATAATGTACATTTGTAGAGCTTCCCATATTTTTTAGGAGCCAGTGAGAACACATATCGACTGCATGAAAGCAGAACCTCAATGAAAAAGGAATTGCCTGCAGGCAGGCTATTTATTGCAGAGAAGACACCCAGGTAATGTCTCTTCTGCAATAAAATAAACGTATCTGCCTGCTTGCAATCTCCTGCAAAATGTACACTGAGCTGCACAGGCAGTACTCAGTTTACATTTCCGGCACAGTGCCTGTGTGGCAGGATGAATGAGTCCCGCATACAGGCCAATCAATTCGGCTGAAGATCGGCACCTAGAAGAAGCCAGGGAGAAAATGGCAGCTTCGGCAAGCAACCTTAAGGGGGTCAGACCGTTGGAACAGAGGTATTTTTTAATCCAATATGGACCGAAACCCATCGCTTTAAGGGTTCCTTTCACACTGAGGCGGTTTGCAGGCGCTATTGCGCTAATAATAGCGCCTGCAAACCGACCCGAAAGTGCCGCTGCTTTGATTCCAGTGTGAAAGCCCCGAGGGCTTTCACACTGGAGCGGTGCGCTAGCAGGACGGTAAAAAAAGTCCTGCTAGCAGCATCTTCGGAGCGGTGAAGGAGCGGAGTGTATACCGCTCCTTTACTGCTCCTGCCCATTGAAATCAATGGGACGGTGGCAGAGGCGATTTACGGTGGTTTTTAACCCTTTCTCGGCCGCTAGCGGGGGGTAAAACTGCTCCGCTAGCGGCCGAATACCTGACGGTAAAGCGCCGCTTACAATAGCGGCGCTTTACCGCCGACGCCGCCCCCGCCCCAGTGTGAAAGGGCCCTAACCGTTTCAAGAAACAGTTAAAGCCACGTTCCGGAATGTAACTGTCACATTTTCCTGTACTCTTAACCAAACTGTCAACCCATCAAATAGCTGGTGTCATAACTGATCACATGTGCAGCATCATGACAGTTGAAGATCAAGCAGAAGCTAAGATGGCAGCTTCCTTGGCTGAAAACGATAGGAGGATTTAGTTCCGCTTTAAGAAGAATTTCCAGGCATGGTATTTACTTACATTGGCCCAGCTTGTATATATCATACCTGACCGATGCCACTGAAAGCTGTAAATCACTGAAGTAGACACCGCTACTTCAGTGATCTCCACTTACTTCTGGATCCCATGCTGAGTGGCTGGTCTAATGCATTGTAAACACAGGAGGTTGGCTGCGGGTAAAATTCAGAGAATACTTTTAATTTTCTGAACAAATGCAAAGCATTTTCTGATCGGATGAGGTGGAGAGGCCAGACGGTGATGTCACCTCACAGCTGCCATTAGACAGCATGTAGGTAGAAGAGACAAAGTACCACATGTATTTTGTCCTCAGGGGTTACAGAACACATTATTAAATATCTGCATGACACTTCTTTTACATTTGCAATTTCAATAGATGTTTTCATATTTTTTTTTTTGCAACTTTTTTTAAAGCAGAACTATAGTCTGAAAATACCTGAAAACCACCCTCCCCCCTACCCACCTACTTGTTGCCGCCTACATCTGCTGCTCGGCAACTCCATTTTCATTTTCTGTTTCGAGAGACGTGCTGTATTGTGTCACTTGGTACCCACCAGATACAACTCTACATTGGCCGACCTCTCTCTTATCTGGAGGCTTCTGATATTAAATGGTTGGTTTGAACTCTGGGGGTTGAAGCACCAGCACTCTTGGAGGTCCTGCATGGTGACTCCTTGTGGGTATTTATGTGGGGGCTATCTGCCTTGATATGCACCCTCCTGTGATGTGTGGAGGGGACATTATCCTATGTGAATACGCAGTCAAAAAATTATATTATTTACCCCTGTTACTCTCTGGTGAAGATTGTAAAGTTCAAATGAAACGCGTTGAGATCTCACCGACAGTATGAAATATATGGTGTTCTTCTGCCAATTTGCAGGAGTTTTTGTATTGTATATTGTATCTTTTCCATTGAAATAACGTATGTAGATGTATACATCCTTTTTAATATCTGTACAATAAAATGATTTGATTTTTTGGCATATAATGTGTAGCTGCAAAAAAGTCCCAGGGGGAAGATTTTCCTTCTTTGGTAACTCCTGTGCATGTGCACGTGAATTTCATTCATTCTGGTGTACATTCTATAGAACATTGTATCAAGGCAGGTAAATTTGTTTATTTGCAGAAAACATATTGCATGTCTCTTCTGTAATAAGGGGTGCCTGCTTTAAAATAATACCAGGTAATCCTGCCATGTAGGTCTTAGTTCAGGCACGTCCTGATATTGTGCTCTTGCCTTGCTACCCTGTCATATGCTCCCTTAAGAAGGTTACAATTGGCTATGCCGACACACAATTTGTGGGCTTGGTCCACCGTTGTCGATATCAGGAGGCTGGAGGAGATTAGCAGCACTGAGATGCAAAAATGGTAAAAATGGTAAAAACTGTATTTAAAAAAAACCCATAATATTTCAGCACACTAAATGTCATCCATTTGGGGTTTAGATTTACTTTAAAAATAGACACAGTTATTATATGTTGTCTGAATGACTCAACGACTATATCCAGAGTTGTTGTAAGTTCTTCATCATTGAATGAGTAAGGGTGATTATCATGGTTACCACCAATATGCTTCTTTTTGTCTTGGTAATTGTGTTGTAGTAAACGGTATCAATATATGGGTCACGTTCCTCCAAATTTTTCAGGATTTGTTGGACATTTTAAGGCTTTTCAGCTACTTAAATCCTCTAAAAAATGTCAAGGGGCTTTACTTCCAAGCAGAGTCTGTTCTTGCTCCCAAGCCGTTTCCTCTTGTCTCACTACATTAGAACTTTGTAATTAAAGCAAACCTTGCATGAAAAAAGGGTAAATTCTTAATGTATAATCTGCTTTGCCCACTTATGCCCCGTACACACAGTCGGATTTTCCGATGGAAAATGTCCGATCGGAGCGCGTTGTCGGAAATTCCGACCGTGTGTGGGCTCCATCGGACATTCTCCATCGGATTTTCCGACACACAAAGTGTGAGAGCAGGATATAAAATTTTCCCACAACAAAATCCGTTGTCGGAAATTCAGATCGTGTGTACATAAATCCGACGGACAAAGTGCCACGCATGCTCAGAATAAATAAAGAGATGAAAGCTATTGGCCACTGCCCCGTTTATAGTCCCGATGTACGTGTTGTACGTCACCGCGTTCAGAACGATCGGATTTTCCGACAACTTTGTGTGACCGTGTGTATGCAAGACAAGTTTGAGCCAACATCCGTTGGAAAAAATCCTAGGATCTTGTTGTCGGAATGTCCGAACAAAGTCCGACCGTGTGTATGGGGCATTAGCTGTCTACAGTAATGGTATTTCTTTAAAAAAAACATAACCTATATTATGTTCTGGTTCAGAAAGCCAAGGCCAACCAGATCCATGATACTGTTCTCAGCTCCACGTGACCAACTATCCTGTTCAGATGGTCATTTGGTGTAACAAACCCCCCTTCTACCAAGCATAGACCACATAGCTCTTTGTGTGTTTGAAGTCTGAAGAGACACTTCAGGTGAAGTGAGGAGAAGAATGAAAACAGGAAACAATTTCCCTTACTACTCTCTGAGGCTACACAAATATGGCCGCTCCAGAATATACTCCCATATAGGTTAGGTTAAATGTATGTGACATTATCTATATACAAGGAAAAGTGAGCGCTAGGAGGTTAAGAGCTGCTTGCACAAAAAGATGACAAATCTCGCAAAACTACAAAATAGTGCAGCACTCAACCATCTAGTGTAAAATTATAAAGTGCCACAGTGCATAAAAAACAAATATATTTATATAACATCCACAACCATAGGTAGAAAAGTGCAAACGTTCACGAAATACAAAATAGTACAGTACACTACCAATTAGTATAAAATTATAAAGTGCCGCAGTGCATACAAATATATACTGTACGTATATCATACAATAACATCCACATATGAGTACGAACGCAAAAGTTCATATAATAAAGTGCCCAAAAAAGGTAATCCCTGAAAAGGATGGATTGTCCACGGATAGATCACAGCGATATCCACGTCATATCAATCCACTGGAAAGTGCTTCTTGGTGCAGTTAAAGAGACTTAAAATGCATCCACAGTGTGCAGATTCCACCACCACTATGCACTCAACAGAACAAAGAATAGAATCAGCCTGTTAAAGCTTTGCCATCTCATTGAACCTCTGTCCTGGGTAGGGTTGCCACCTGTCCGGTTTTGACCTAGACAGTTTGGGTTTTGACAAATGCATCTGGGTTTCACTCCACCTGAAACCCAGACTCACATACTTCCAGTCCAACGGATCTAATGGGGGTCTTTATGGGGAGCCCCTGTATTACAGAGGGGGTGACACTGACCCCTTTATTAAAGGAGGGGGGATGACACTGATCCCTGTATTATGAAAGAGGGGGGTGACATTGACCCCTGAATTATTAAGGAGGGGGATGACACTGACCCCTGTGTTATGAAGGAGGGGGGTGACATTGACTCCTATATTATGAAGGAGGGGATGACACTGACCCCTGTATTATGAAGGAGAGGGGTGACAGTGACCCCTGTATTATGAAGGAGAGGGGTGACAGTGACCCCTGTATTATGACTGAGGGGGATGACACTGATCCCTGTATTATGAGGGAGGGGAGTGACACTGACCTCTATATCATGAAGAAGGGGGGTAAAACTGACTTCTGTATTATGAAGAAGGGAGGTGACACTGACCTCTGTATTATGAAGGAGGGGGGTGACACTGACCTCTGTATTATGAAGAAGGGGGTGACACTGACCCCTGTATTATGTAGGAGGGGGTGACACTGACCCCTGTATTATGAAGGAGGGGGTGACACTGACCCCTGTATTATGAAGGAGGGGGATGACACTGACCCCTGTATTATGAAGGAGAGGGGTGACAATGACCCCTGTATAATGAAGGAGGGGGGTGACACTGACCCCTGTATTATGAAGGAGGGGGGGTGACACTGACCTCTGTATTATGAAGGAGGGGGTGACACTGACCTCTGTATTATGAAGAAGGGAGGTGACTCTGACCTCTGTATTATGAAGGAGGGGGGATGACACTGACCTCTGTATTATGAAGAAGGGAGGTGACTCTGACCTCTGTATTATGAATGAGGGGGGTGACACTGACCTCTGTATTATGAAGGAGGGGGGGTGACACTGACCCCTGTATTATGAATGAGGGGGTTGACACTGACCTCTGTATTATGAAGGAGGGGGTGACACTGAGCCTTGTATTATGCAGGAGGGGGTGACACTGACCTCTGTATTATAAAGGAGGGGGTGACACTGACCCCTGTATTATGAAGGAGGGGGATGACACTGACCCCTGTATTATGAATGAGGGGGGTGACACTGACCTCTGTATTATAAAGGAGGGGGTGACACTGACCTCTGTATTATAAAGGAGGGGGTGACACTGACCTCTGTATTATAAAGGAGGGGGTGACACTGACCTCTGTATTATAAAGGAGGGGGTGACACTGACCTCTGTATTATAAAGGAGGGGGTGACACTGACCTCTGTATTATAAAGGAGGGGGTGACGCTGACCTCTGTATTATAAAGGAGGGGGTGACACTGACCCCTGTATTATGAAGGAGGGGGATGACACTGACCCCTGTATTATGAATGAGGGGGGTGACACTGACCTCTTTATTATGAAGGAGGGGGTGACACTGAGCCTTGTATTATGGAGGAGGAGGTGACACTGACCTCTGTATTATGAAGAAGGGGGATGACACTGACCTCTGTATTATGAAGGAGGGGGGAATGACACTGTCCCCTGTATTTTGAAGGAAGGGGTGACACTGACCTCTGTATTATGAAGAAGAGGGGTGACACTGACCTCTGTATTATGAAGAAGGGGGGTGACACTGACCCCTGTATTATGAACGAGGGGGTGACACTGACCTCTGTATTATGAAGGAGGGGGGTGACATTGACCTCTGTATTATGGAGAAGGGGGGTGACACTGACCCCTGTATTATGAATGAGGGGGTTGACACTGACCTCTGTATTATGAAGGAGGGGGTGACACTGAGCCTTGTATTATGCAGGAGGGGGTGACACTGACCTCTGTATTATAAAGGAGGGGGTGACACTGACCCCTGTATTATGAAGGAGGGGGATGACACTGACCCCTGTATTATGAATGAGGGGGGTGACACTGACCTCTGTATTATAAAGGAGGGGGTGACACTGACCTCTGTATTATAAAGGAGGGGGTGACACTGACCTCTGTATTATAAAGGAGGGGGTGACACTGACCTCTGTATTATAAAGGAGGGGGTGACACTGACCTCTGTATTATAAAGGAGGGGGTGACACTGACCTCTGTATTATAAAGGAGGGGGTGACACTGACCTCTGTATTATAAAGGAGGGGTGACACTGACCCCTGTATTATGAAGGAGGGGGATGACACTGACCCCTGTATTATGAATGAGGGGGGTGACACTGACCTCTTTATTATGAAGGAGGGGGTGACACTGAGCCTTGTATTATGGAGGAGGAGGTGACACTGACCTCTGTATTATGAAGAAGGGGGGTGACACTGACCCCTGTATTATGAATGAGGGGGGTGACACTGACCTCTGTATTATGAAGGAGGGGGGTGTTAGTGACCCCTGTATTATGAGGGAGGGGGTGACACTGACCCCTGTATTATGAAGGAGGGGGGTGACACTGACCCCTGTATTATGAAGGAGGGGGTGACACCGACCTCTGTATTATGAAGGAGGGGGTGACACCGACCTCTGTATTATGAAGGAGGGGGGTGACACTGACCCCAGTATTATGAAGGAGAGGGGTGACAATGACCCCTGTATAATGAAGGAGAGGGGTGACACTGACCCCTGTATAATAAAGGAGGGGGTGACACTGACCCTTGTATTATGAAGGAGGGGGATGACACTGACCCCTGTATTAGGAAGGAGGGGGGATGACACTGACCCCTGTATTATTAATGAGGGGGGTGACACTGACCTCAGTATTATGAAGGAGGGGGGAATGACACTGACTCCTATATTTTGAAGGAGGGGGGGGATGACACTGATCTCTGTATTGTGAAGGAGGGGGGTGACACAGACCTCTGTATTATGAAGGAGGGAGGTGACTCTGACCTCTGTATTATGAATGAGGGGGTTGACACTGACCTCTGTATTATGAATGAGGGGGGTGACACTGACCTCTGTATTATGAAGGAGGGGGGGTGACACTGACCCCTGTATTATGAATGAGGGGGGTGACACTGACCTCTGTATTATGAATGAGGGGGGTGACACTGACGTCTGTATTAGGAAGGAGGGGGGTGACACTGACCCCTGTATTATGAATAAGGGGGGTGACACTGACCTCTGTATTATGAATGAGGGGGGTGACACTGACCTCTGTATTATGAAGGAGGGGGGTGACACTGACCCCTGTATTATGAATGAGGGGGGTGACACTGACCTCTGTATTATGAAGGAGGGGGAATGACACTGACCCCTGTATTTTGAAGGAGGCAGGGTGCAACTGACCTCTGTATTATGAAGGAGGGGGGTGACACTGACCCCAGTATTTTGAAGGAGAGGGGTGACAATGACCCCTGTATAATGAAGGAGAGGGGTGACACTGACCCCTGTATAATAAAGGAGGGGGTGACACTGACCCTTGTATTATGAAGGAGGGGGGATGACACTGACCCCTGTATTATGAATGAGGAGGTGACACTGACCCATGTATTAGGAAGGAGGGGGGATGACACTGACCCCTGTATTATTAATGAGGGGGGTGACACTGACCTCTGTATTATGAAGGAGGGGGGTGACATTGACCTCTGTATTATGAAGGAGGGGGGAATGACACTGAGTCCTATATTTTGAAGGAGGGGGGGGGGATGACACTGATCTCTGTATTGTGAAGGAGGGGGGTGACACTGACCTCTGCATTATGAAGGAGGGAGGTGACTCTGACCTCTGTATTATGAATGAGGGGGGTGACACTGACCTCTGTATTATAAATGAGGGGGGTGACACTGACCCCTGTATTATGAATGAGGGGGGTGACACTGACCTCTGTATTATGATGGAGGGGGTGACACTGACCCCTGTATTATGAATGAGGGGGGTGACACTGACCTCTGTATTATGAAGGAGGGGGAATGACACTGACCCCTGTATTTTGAAGGAAGGGGGGTGCAACTGACCTCTGTATTATGAAGGAGGGAGGTGACTCTGAACCCCTGTATTATGAATGAGGGGGGTGACACTGAACTCTGTATTATGAAGGAGGGGGTGACACTGACCTCTGTATTATGAAGGAGGGGGGGTGACACTGACCTCTGTATTACGAAGGAGGGGGGTGGCACTGACCCCTGTATTACGAAGGAGGGGGTGACACTGACCTCTGTATTATGAAGAAGGGGTGACACTGAGCCTTGTATTATGGAGGAGGGGGTGACACTGACCTCTGTATTATGAAGGAGGGGGATGACACTGACCTCTGTATTATGAAGGAGGGGGGAATGACACTGACCTCTGTATTATGAAGGAGGGGGGGTGACACTGACCCCAGTATTATGAAGGAGAGGGGTGACAATGACCCCTGTATAATGAAGGAGAGGGGTGACACTGACCCCTGTATAATAAAGGTGGGGGTGACACTGACCCTTGTATTATGAAGGAGGGGGGATGACACTGACCCCTGTATTATGAATGAGGAGGTGACACTGACCCATGTATTACGAAGGAGGGGAGATGACACTGACCCCTGTATTATTAATGAGGGGGGTGACACTGACCTCTGTATTATGAAGGAGGGGGGTGACATTGACCTCTGTATTATGAAGGAGGGGGGAATGACACTGACTCCTATATATTGAAGGAGGGGGGGGGGATTACACTGATCTCTGTATTGTGAAGGAGGGGGGTGACACTGACCTCTGTATTATGAATGAGGGGGGTGACACTGACCTCTGTATTATGAAGGAGGGGGGTGACATTGACCCCTGTATTATGAATGAGGGGGGTGACACTGACCTCTGTATTATGAAGGAGGGGGAATGACACTGACCCCTGTATTTTGAAGGAGGGGGGGTGCAACTGACCTCTGTATTATGAAGGAGGGAGGTGACTCTGAACCCCTGTATTATGAATGAGGGGGGTGACACTGAACTCTGTATTATGAAGGAGGGGGTGACACTGACCTCTGTATTATGAAGGAAGGGGTGACACTGACCTCTGTATTATGAAGGAGGGGGATGACACTGACCTCTGTATTATGAAGGAGGGGGTGACACTGACCTCTGTATTACGAAGGAGGGGGGTGGCACTGACCCCTGTATTACGAAGGAGGAGGGGGTGACACTGACCCCTGTATTATGAAGAAGGGGTGACACTGAGCCTTGTATTATGGAGGAGGGGGTGACACTGACCTCTGTATTATGAAGGAGGGGGATGACACTGACCTCTGTATTATGAAGGAGGGGGGAATGACACTGACTCCTGTATTTTGAAGGAGGGGCGGTGACACTGACCTCTGTATTATGAAGGAGGGGGGTGACACTGACCTCTGTATTATGAAGGAGGGGGGGGAATGACACTGACCTCTGTATTATGAAGGAGAGGGATGACACTGACCTCTGTATTATAAAGGAGGGGGATGATACTGACCTCTGTATTATGAAAGAGGGGGGGAATGACACTGACCTCTGTATTATGAAGGAGGGGGGGACACTGACCTCTGTATTATGAAGGAGGGGGGGTGACACTGACCCCTGTATTATGAAGGAGGGGTGTGACTCTGATCTCTGTATTATGAAGGGCGGGGGTTACACAGACCTCTGAATTTTGAAGGAGGGGGGCGACACTGACTTCTGTATTATGAAGAAGGGGGTGACACTGACCTCTATATTATGAGGGGGGGGGGTGACACATAGGGTCACCACCTGACTTAGATTCACCTGGACAGTCCCAGTTTTGAGTCATATGTCTGGGTTTTAGTTTTCCTGAAACCCAGACACCTCATTCAGACCAGACTATGGCTCCCAAGATAGTCACACACAAATCTGTTAACATCTGTTACCTCAGTTTGGCCACACCTAAGGGATTCCCTAAATGTGCAGGTATTTCCTCTCACTTCCTGTTTTGCTATGTGACAGGAAGTGAAGTTAAATATCCACAATAGGACAGAGATGGCGAAAAAATAATCTGACAGGGATTATAACCCTCCCTTACTACATCCAAAATGAAAAAAAAAAAAGGTTTGCCTATAGTTCTACTTAATGGATTACACAGATGGATATTGTGTGATATAATATGATTTCTTGTAGAATTTTCTACAATGTTTGCCATCTGCAGATGTGTTTTTCTACCCAGAAATAAAATTTTAGTTGGAATCTGTTGGCTTTAAGGCTCAGATTTCAGATAATTCAGACCATAGTAACAATGTATTACTCTGGGTTTTTTTAGCGGGACTGCAAAATTGCGGCGGACAAATCTGACCCCAAATTACACTTTTTGGGGACCAATGACCTTATTACATTGATCAGTGCTATAAATGTGCACTGATCAATGTGAAAATGACACTGGCAGGGAAGGGGTTAACACTAAGGGGCGATCAAGAGGTTAAGTGTGTTCCCTCAGTGTGTTCTAACTGTAGGGGGGATGGGCTTACTGAAACATGACAGAGATCACTACTCCCGATCACTGGGAGCAGTAGATCCCTGTCATGTCACTAGGCAGAACGGGGAAATGCCTGCTTTTATGGACTGGTGTACAGGTATGTCAGTTTGTGCAGGAGAGCCATTCTGCCGGCGTATATCGGTGTGAGCCGATCGGCAAGTGGTTGAATGAAACATTTATTCATTCAGTGTCTTTTGTTGTGTTTGCTGTGATTGTCCAAAGCTCATCGCATAGGTACAGATAGGCTGTATTTGGCCCTGTCTGTACCATGTGATCACTATGACCAATCACAGCTAGCAACACAATTGTATACAACTGATGGCATGAAAGGAAGCTCATCCATTGTTTACAATTGTCATGTGATCTGCTGTGATTGGTCACAGTGATCACATGGTACTGGCAGCAGGCAGGTATAGTGATCACTCTTCGGCTGTGTCCTCTGGAGGCACGTTCTGGGAGGACGTCATATATCGTCCTTCCTGAACAACAGTGCTCCCGCCCAGCCATCCTTGTACTATAGGCTGGGCGGGAAGGTGTTAAATAGCAAACATATTTTACTTACCTGCTCTGTGCAATGGTGTGGCACAGGAAGGCCCCAAACCTCCTCTTCTGGGGTCCCCCACCAGCTCTCTTGGCTCCTCCTCTTCCCCAAGTACCACATAGGAAGCTTCATCCTATAGGGACGTTCGATGGGCTCACTCCTGAGCCAAGCTGTGTGCATTCATAGACATGCACAGCGCAGCTTCATTTCTTCAGTTCATTCCTGGTTTCCAGGCCTAAGCAAATTATGTCATATATCCGAGGAGTCTTCAGGAGGGGTTTTCTCAGCTAAGCACACTTTCCTGTCTGTATGCCTGAGCTAAGAGCTGATAGATTCCAGGAAGTATATGCCTCATAAATCATCTGCCTTTACTCAAGATGGCCATGGCTAGAAATACTAAGGGGTGTTTTGCAAAGTAATTTCTCAACAAAATAAAGCATGGGGTCATTAATGTGTGGGGTAGTTTGCTTTCAATATTAAAAATTTGTAGCATTTTTGGTTTGTGGTGCTCAGATGCAGTGCAGTGATGCTTTAAAACATAAAATGTGATAGTATACTGTATATGTGGCTATGGCTGGCCTCTGGAAATGCTATCAGTGTGTCTGTCACACTGAATCAGTGGTTACAGCACTCTCCCAGTCACTGACCCGGAACAAGTATGTAGATCAGGAACTCTGGCTTCACTCCTATTCTCTTCTGTGCTTGTTACAGGTCAGTGACTCACAACATGCCCCCTTTATACAGTGCCTTGAAAAAGTATTCACCCCCCTTGGCATTTTTCGTGTTTTGTTGCCTCACAACCTGGAATTAACATGGATTGTTTGAGGATTTGCATCATTTAATTTACAGAACATGCCCACAACTTTGAAGATGTTTTTATTTATTGTGAAGCAAACAACAAATAGGACAAAATAACAGAAAACGTCAATGTTCATAACTATTCACCCCCCTCAAGTCAATACTTTGTAGAGCCACCTTTTGCGGCTATCACAGCTCCAAGTCGCTTTGGATAAGTCTCTAGGAGTTTACCACATCTTACCACTGGGATTTTCGCCCATTCCTCCTTGCAAAACTGCTCCAGCTCCTTCAAGTTGGATGGTTTACACTTGTGAACAGCAATCTTTAAGTCTGACCACAGATTTTCTATTGGATTGAGGTCTGGGCTTTGACTAGGACATTCCAACACATTTACATGTTTCCCCTTAAACCACTCAAGTGTTGCTTTAGCAGTGTGTTTGGGGTCATTGTCCTGCTGGAAGGTGAACCTCCGTCCTAGCCTCAAATCACACACAGAGTGGTACAGGTTTTGCTCAAGAATAGGGATGAGCTTCGAGTTCGAGTCGAACTCATGTTCGACTCGAACATTGGCTGTTCGCAAGTTCGCCGAACAGCGAACAATTTGGGGTGTTCGCGGCAAATTCGAATGCCGCGGAACACCCTTTAAAAGTCTATGGGAGAAATGAAAAAAGTGCTAATTTTAAAGGCTAATATGCACGTTATTGTCATAAAAAGTGTTTGGGGACCTGGGTCCTGCCCCAGGGGACAAAGATCAATGCAAAAAAAAGTTTTAAAAACGGCTGTTTTTTCAGGAGCAGTGATTTTAATCATGCTTAAAGTCAAACAATAAAAGTGTAATATCCCTTTAAATTTCGTAGCTGGGGGGTGTCTATAGTATGCCTGTAAAGGGGCGCATGTTTCCCGTGTTTAGAACAGTCTGACAGCAAAATGACATTTTGAAGGAAAAAACCCATTTAAAACTACCCGCGGCTATTGCATTGCCGACAATACACATAGAAGTTCATTGATAAAAACGGCATGGGAACCCCGAACCAAAATTTAAAAAAAAAAATGACGTGGGAGTCCCCCTAAATTCCATACCAGGCCCTTCAGGTCTGGTATGGATATTAAGGGGAACCCCGGCCAAAATGTAAAAAAAAATGACGTGGGGTTCCCCCTAAATTCCATACCAGACCCTTCAGGTCTGGTATGGATTTTAAGGGGAAGCCCGCGCCAAAAAAAAAAAAAAAACGGCGTAGGGTCCCCCCAAGGATCCTTACCAGACCCTTATCCGAGCACGCAACCTGGCAGGCAGAAAAGAGGGGGGGACGAGAGTGCGGCCCCCCCCTCCTGAACCGTACCAGGCCACATGCCCTCAACATTGGGAGGGTGCTTTGGGGTAGCCCCCCAAAACACCTTGTCCCCATGTTGATGAGGACAAGGGCCTCATCCCCACAACCCTGGCCGGTGGTTGTGGGGGTCTGCGGGCGGGGGCTTATCAGAATCTGGAAGCCCCCTTTAACAAGGGGACCCCCAGATCCCGGCCCCCCCCTGTGTGAAATGGTAAGGGGGTACTTACCCCTACCATTTCACTAAAAAAACTGTCAAAAATGTTAAAAATGACAAGAGACAGTTTTTGACAGTTCCTTTATTTAAATGCTTCTTCTTTCTTCTATCTTCCTTCATCTTCTGGTTCTTCTGGTTCTTCCTCCGGCGTTCTCGTCCAGCATCTCCTCCGCGGCGTCTTCTATCTTCTTCTCCTCGGGCCGCTCCGCACCCATGGCATGGGGGGAGGCTCCCGCTCTTCTCTTCTTCTTTTCTTCTCTTCTTCATTTTCTTCTCTGGGCCGCTCCGCACCCATGCTGGCATGGAGGGAGGCTCCCGCTGTGTGACGGCGCTCCTCGTCTGACAGTTCTTAAATAACGGGGGACGGGGCCACCCGGTGACCCCGCCCCCTCTGACGCACGGGACATAATGGGACTTCCCTGTGGCATTCCCCGTTACGTCACAGGGAAGTCCTGTCAAGTCACTGTGCATCAGAGGGGGCGGGGTCACCGGGTGGCCCCGTCCCCCGTTATTTAAGAACTGTCAGACGAGGAGCGCCGTCACACAGCGGGAGCCTCCCTCCATGCCAGCATGGGTGCGGAACGGCCCGGAGAAGAAAATGAAGAAGAGAAGAAGAGAAGAAAATGAAGAAGAGAAGAGCGGGAGCCTCCCCCCATGCCATGGGTGCGGAGCGGCCCGAGGAGAAGAAGATAGAAGACGCCGCAGAGGAGATGCTGGACGAGAACGCCGGAGGAAGAACCAGAAGAGCCAGAAGAACCAGAAGACGAAGGAAGATAGAAGAAGCATTTAAATAAAGGAATTGTCAAAAACTGTCTCTTGTCATTTTTAACATTTTTGACAGTTTTTTAGTGAAATCGTAGGGGTAAGTACCCCCTTATCATTTCACACGGGGGGGGGGGCCGGGATCTGGGGGTCCCCTTGTTAAAGGGCGCTTCCAGATTCCGATAAGCCCCCTGCCCGCAGACCCCCACAACCACCAGCCAGGGTTGTGGGGATGAGGCCCTTGTCCTCATCAACATGGGGACAAGGTGTTTTGGGGGGCTACCCCAAAGCACCCTCCCAATGTTGAGGACATGTGGCCTGGTACGGTTCAGGAGGGGGGGGCGCACTCTCGTCTCCCCCTCTTTTCCTGCGGCCTGCCAGGTTGCGTGCTCGGATAAGGGTCTGGTATGGATTTTTGGGGGGACCCCACGCCGTTTTTTTTTTTTGGGCGCGGGTTTCCCCTTAAAATACATACCAGACCTGAAGGGTCTGGTATGGAATTTAGGGGGAACCCCACGTCATTTTTAAAAAAAATTTTGGCCGGGGTTCCCCTTAATATCCATACCAGACCTGAAGCTGCCTCTCTGATTAATGCCCTCCTTGCCCAGTCTGGCAGTTTTGGTGTGTGACCGTCTCTTGGCAGGTTTGCTGTTGTGCCATGTTCTTTCTATTTGGTTATGATAGATTTGATGGTGCTCCTAGGGATCTTCAAAGATTTGGATATAGCAGCTAAATCTCTCCAATATGAAATATAAATGTCAGAGATCATGCCATGTAGGACATGTATGACTTAAATAGATAATATTATTCACTGTAAGCTCATGGGCTCTACATGTTTCGCGAAAAATCGCTTCTTCAGTAGCTTGATAAGCGTTCTTAAAACCAGTAGCAGCTAGGATCTCTAGAGGTTAACTCATGATATGCTGAACAATAAAGGTGGCATCTGATATTTATAGTAGTATATTTAGAGCATGTTAGGACCAAACCCTTACATTTTAGATCAGCATAAAACCCAGGAAGCTAAACATCATGGAAAGATGACACCTGCTGACAGCAGCATAAAGAGGCAATCACAGGGCTTCAAATCCACATAGTCAAGCCAGGAACAGTAAAGACGTGTAGATGGATCCTAGATGGAAACAGCTCATGGGGTGGATGCCCTGCCAAGAGACGGCTGCACGCGTCTTTACTGTCTTTTCTCCCCTTTAAATTAGAGTCTGCAGAACGCCCCCTTGTCCTGCCCTTACACTGTGAACTCTGATTCTGCAGACTGTGATGTAAGGGGGCTCAGGCTACCCTAGCCTGTCTATATACTACCCTAGCCTGTCTGTATACTACCCTAGCCTGTCTGTATACTGCCCTAGCCTGTCTGTATACTACCCTAGCCTGTCTGTATACTGCCCTAGCCTGTCTGTATATTACCCTAGCCTGTCTGTATACTGCCCTAGCCTCTTTGTATACTACCATAGCCTGTCTGTATACTCCCCTAGCCTGTCTGTATACTACCCTAGCCTGTCTGTATACTGCCCTAGCCTGTCTGTATATTACCCTAGCCTGTCTGTATACTACCCTAGCCTCTTTGTATACTACCCTAGCCTGTCTGTATACTCCCCTAGCCTGTCTGTATACTACCCTAGCCTGTCTGTATACTGCCCTAGCCTCTTTGTATACTACCCTAGCCTGTCTGTATACTACCCTAGCTTGTCTGTATACTCCCCTAGCCTGTCTGTATACTACCCTAGCCTGTCTGTATATTACCCTAGCCTGTCTGTATACTACCCTAGCCTGTCTGTATACTGCCCTAGCCTGTCTGTAAACTACCCTACTCTTTTTTTGCGCAATTGCGTATAGTTTATATACTGTTTTTGTGTGTGTTTGCAAAATAAAGTGGGCCAGTCTGGATGGAGTCTAGGCTAGGTGACCTCATCTGCACCTCCATCCTCTTCTGCTGCTTTCTTCGGCTGGTTGGCTGCCTGATCCACAGATTGCATTGATGGGCACTGGTGAAGCAGCATTGACGGGCACTGGTGAGGCTGCATTGATGGGCACTGGTGAGGCTGCATTGATGTGCGCTGGTGAGGCTGCATTGATATGCGCTGGTGAGGCTGCATTGAAGAGCACTGGTGAGGCTGTATTGATGGGATGTTTTTATTTATTGTGAAGCAAACAACAAATAGGACAAAATAACAGAAAACGTCAATGTTCATAACTATTCACCCCCCTCAAGTCAATACTTTGTAGAGCCACCTTTTGCGGCCATCACAGCTCCAAGTCGCTTTGGATAAGTCTCTAGGAGTTTACCACATCTTACCACTGGGATTTTCGCCCATTCCTCCTTGCAAAACTGCTCCAGCTCCTTCAAGTTGGATGGTTTACACTTGTGAACAGCAATCTTTAAGTCTGACCACAGATTTTCTATTGGATTGAGGTCTGGGCTTTGACTAGGACATTCCAACACATTTACATGTTTCCCCTTAAACCACTCAAGTGTTGCTTTAGCAGTGTGTTTGGGGTCATTGTCCTGCTGGAAGGTGAACCTCCATCCTAGCCTCAAATCACACACAGAGTGGTACAGGTTTTGCTCAAGAATAGGGATGAGCTTCGAGTTCGAGTCGAACTCATGTTCGACTCAAACATTGGCTGTTTGCAAGTTCGCCGAACAGCGAAAAATTTGGGGTGTTCGCGGCAAATTCGAATGCCGCGGAACACCCTTTAAAAGTCTATGGGAGAAATGAAAAAAGTGCTAATTTTAAAGGCTAATATGCAAGTTATTGTCATAAAAAGTGTTTGGGGACCTGGGTCCTGCCCCAGGGGACAAGGATCAATGCAAAAAAAAGTTTTAAAAACGGCTGTTTTTTCAGGAGCAGTGATTTTAATCATGCTTAAAGTCAAACAATAAAAGTGTAATATCCCTTTAAATTTCGGACCTGGGGGGTGTCTATAGTATGCCTGTAAAGGGGCGCATGTTTCCCGTGTTTAGAACAGTCTGACAGCAAAATGACATTTTGAAGGAAAAAACCCATTTAAAACTACCCGCGGCTATTGCATTGCCGACAATACACATAGAAGTTCATTGATAAAAACGGCATGGGAATTCCCCAAAGGGGAACCCCGAACCAAAATTTAAAAAAAAAAATGACGTGGGAGTCCCCCTAAATTCCATACCAGGCCCTTCAGGTCTGGTATGGATATTAAGGGGAACCCCGGCCAAAATGTAAAAAAAAAATGACGTGGGGTTCCCCCTAAATTCCATACCAGACCCTTCAGGTCTGGTATGGATTTTAAGGGGAAGCCCGCGCCAAAAAAAAAAAAAACGGCTTAGGGTCCCCCCAAAGATCCTTACCAGACCCTTATACGAGCACACAACCTGGCAGGCAGAAAAGAGGGGGGGACGAGAGTGCGCCCCCCCCTCCTGAACTGTACCAGGCCACATGCCCTCAACATTGGGAGGGTGCTTTGGGGTAGCCCCCCAAAACACCTTGTCCCCATGTTGATGAGGACAAGGGCCTCATCCCCACAACCCTGGCCGGTGGTTGTGGGGGTCTGCGGGCGGGGGGCTTATCAGAATCTGGAAGCCCCCTTTAACAAGGGGACCCCCAGATCCCGCCCCCCCCTGTGTGAAATGGTAAGGGGGTACTTACCCCTACCATTTCACTAAAAAACTGTCAAAAATGTTAAAAATGACAAGACACAGTTTTTGACAATTCCTTTATTTAAATGCTTCTTCTTTCTTCTATCTTCCTTCATCTTCTGGTTCTTCTGGTTCTTCCTCCGGCGTTCTCGTCCAGCATCTCCTCCGCGGCGTCTTCTATCTTCTTCTCCTCGGGCCGCTCCGCACCCATGGCATGGGGGGAGGCTCCTGCTCTTCTCTTCTTCTTTTCTTCTCTTCTTCATTTTCTTCTCCGGGCCGCTCCGCACCCATGCTGGCATGGAGGGAGGCTCCCGCTGTGTGACGGCGCTCCTCGTCTGACAGTTCTTAAATAACGGGGGATGGGGCCACCCGGTGACCCCGCCCCCTCTGACGCACGGGACATGATGGGACTTCCCTGTGGCATTCCCCGTTACGTCACAGGGAAGTCCCGTCAAGTCACCGTGCATCAGAGGGGGCGGGGTCACCGGGTGGTCCCATCCACCTGGGAGTTTTGGTGTGTGACCGTCTCTTGGCAGGTTTGCTGTTGTGCCATGTTCTTTCTATTTGGTTATGATAGATTTGATGGTGCTCCTAGGGATCTTCAAAGATTTGGATATAGCAGCTAAACCTCTCCAATATGAAATATAAATGTCAGAGATCATGCTATGTAGGACATGTATGACTTAAATAGATAATATTATTCACTGTAAGCTCATGGGCTCTACATGTTTCGCGAAAAATCGCTTCTTCGGTAGCTTGATAAGCGTACTGCGTAAAAACCAGTAGCAGCTAGGATCTCTAGAGGTTAACTCATGATATGCTGAACAATAAAGGTGGCATCTGATATTTATAGTAGTATATTTAGAGCATGTTAGGACCAAACCCTTACATTTTAGATCAGCATAAAACCCAGGAAGCTAAACATCATGGAAAGATGACACCTGCTGACAGCAGCATAAAGAGGCAATCACAGGGCTTCAAATCCACATAGTCAAGCCAGGAACAGTAAAGACGTGTAGATGGATCCTAGATGGAAACAGCTCATGGGGTGGATGCCCTGCCAAGAGACGGCTGCACGTGTCTTTACTGTCTTTTCTCCCCTTTAAATTAGAGTCTGCAGAACGCCCCCTTGTCCTGCCCTTACACTGTGAACTCTGATTCTGCAGACTGTGATGTAAGGGGGCTCAGGCTATCCTAGCCTGTCTATATACTACCCTAGCCTGTCTGTATACTACCCTAGCCTGTCTGTATACTGCCCTAGCCTGTCTGTATACTACCCTAGCCTGTCTGTATACTGCCCTAGCCTGTCTGTATATTACCCTAGCCTGTCTGTATACTGCCCTAGCCTGTCTGTATACTACCCTAGCCTCTTTGTATACTACCCTAGCCTGTCTGTATACTCCCCTAGCCTGTCTGTATACTACCCTAGCCTGTCTGTATACTGCCCTAGCCTCTTTGTATACTACCCTAGCCTGTCTGTATACTACCCTAGCTTGTCTGTATACTCCCCTAGCCTGTCTGTATACTACCCTAGCCTGTCTGTATATTACCCTAGCCTGTCTGTATACTACCCTAGCCTGTCTGTATACTGCCCTAGCCTGTCTGTATACTACCCTACTCTTTTTTTGCGCAATTGCGTATAGTTTATATACTGTTTTTGTGCGTGTTTGCAAAATTAAAGTGGGTCAGTCTGGATGGAGTCTAGGCAAGGTGACCTCATCTGCACCTCCATCCTCTTCTGCTGCTTTCTTGGGCTGGTTGGCTGCCTGATCCACAGATTGCATTGATGGACACTGGTGAAGCAGCATTGATGGGCACTGGTGAGGCTGCATTGATGTGCGCTGGTGAGGCTGCATTGATATGCGCTGGTGAGGCTGCATTGAAGAGCACTGGTGAGGCTGTATTGATGGGCACTGGTGAGGCTGCATTGATGGGCACTGGTGAGGCTGCATTGATATGCGCTGGTGAGGCTGCATTGAAGAGCACTGGTGAGGCTGTATTGATGGGCACTGGTGAGGCTCCATTGATGGGCACTGGTGAGACTGCATTAATGTGCGCTGGTGAGGCTGCATTGATATGCATTGGTGAGGCTGCATTGAAGGGCACTGGTGAGACTGCATTGATGGGCACTAGTGAGGCTGCTTTGCTGGGCACTGGTGAGGCTGCATTGGTAGGCACTGATCAGGCTGCGCTGGTGAGGCTGCATTGATTGGCACTGGTGAGGTGGCATTGATGGGCACTGGTGCACTTTTTTTTCAAACTATAGTTATACCCCCAACAGTCTGAGGGACAGTGAACTGGCCCCCTGTTTAAAAAGTTCGAGGACCCCTGGTCCAGACCAGAGCTGCACAATTAATCGTGATATTGATTCAACCCCCCTCACGATCTCTATTGCAGAGTTTCCCGATTCTTTCATGTAACAAGCTTAGAGACTACAGCATAAAACCAGGCAGTCTGCCAATGTTGTAACAACATTGTCCATGCTAGTAGATAACTAGAAACATTGTAACTCTTCCTTCTTAGATTAAAGGGATAAACTTCTGTGTGTAAATAAAGGAAGTTTAGCCACTTAAAGCTGAGTTCCGCTTAAAAAAAAACATTAAAAGTCAGTAGCTGCAAATACTGCAGCTGCTGACTTTTAATAATCAGACACTTACCTGTCCCAGGGTCCAGCGATGTGGGGGATCGAAGCCCCGCTTGTCACCCCCTGCGCTCAGCGGCGCCAGCATTGTAACTGTGGGCGCCTGGCTGTGGCTTCACAGCCGGGCACCCACTGCGCATGTGCGAGCTGCGCCGTGCGCCGTGACTGGCCGCGCAATCATCTGGGACCTGTGACGTGTCCCAGATGATTGCCTAGAGGGAGGGGGGAGAGGTGATCATCCTTCCGGGAAGCAACAAGATAATTGGGATTGTTTTCTCCCGAAATGCGCTGGCTTGATATACTTGTCACTACTCTTAATAAACGTCTCTCAATTTACCATCAAACTTGCATTCTTATGGAGATTGAACAGGAAGTAAAAGCAAATCTCTTCAAAGTGAGAGGAATTCTCCTCTTATACACTTGTCCTCAGAGCAGGTGTCCACCCCATTTTAAGTGCAGCTTTTTTTTAATTCTTTTTAATCTTCATCTGGTCTTCCTTCCAGGTTTGCGTGCTGCGGCCTTCTGATTGGCCGCCCTGCAATGACATCACTCCCATGCATGCACGCAGGAGTCACGGACCGCAGAACGGGGATCTGAAGGGACAGCCTTCCCTTCAGAGCGCATGCGCTGCTAGTGATGTCACCGGCTGCATGCAGTGTGAATATTTCCTAAACCAAGCAGATTTAGGAGAGATTCACTGTACCTACAGGTAAGCCTTATTATAGGTTTATCTGTAGGTACAAGTTCAAAAACAGGGTTTATTTCCACTTTAAAGATTTTCCTTCTACTCCTATTACATAGGTTACATAGTTACATAGTAGGTGAGGTTGAAAAAAAAGACACAAGTCCATCAAGTCCAACCTATGTGTGTGATTATATGTCTGTATTACATTGTATATCCCTGTATGTTGTAGTCTTTAAGGTGCTTATCTAATAGTTTCTTGAAACTATCAATGCCCCCCGCTGAGACCACTGCCTGTGGAAGGGAATTCCACATCCTTGCCGCTCTTACAGTAAAGAACCCTCTACGTAGTTTAAGGTTAAATCT
Source organism: Lithobates clamitans (assembly GCA_037952925.1). Taxonomy (NCBI): domain Eukaryota; kingdom Metazoa; phylum Chordata; class Amphibia; order Anura; family Ranidae; genus Lithobates; species Lithobates clamitans. Next base: position 1,030,161 of record JBBGZY010001140.1, read on the forward strand.
CTTTTCTTCTAATTTTAATGAGTGGCCACGAGTCTTGTTAAACTACGGTACCTTCTATAAAAAAGTTTTATCCCTATTCTGGGAACAAATGTAGATTTCCCCTTATTTTTTGTTTTGGTGACAAAAGCAAACATGACAGTAGTGGTAGAATCTCCCCTTTGGGACACAGACAGCAATGAAAACTTGACAGGGGTTCTAACCCTTCACCACTCCACCCAAAACTAAAAACATAACAAGATTTATCTCATCTATTAGATTTCAGTTTTTTTTTTTTCTTAGAGATTTGTAGATATTACCTATTGAATTTTTCAGGCAAATGCAGCCCACCTGGGAACACCCACTTCCCTGGACAGACATCCACCTATTGAGGCATTTTGATATTTTCATAACTCCACCCAAGAGCCAATCCACTGCTTGATTTATTAAAGCTGGTACAATCAGATTCTGGTGCAGCACTGCATAGTAACCAATCAGTTTTTAGGTTTTATTGTCAAAGCTTAATTGAACAAGCTGAAATTAGAAGCTGATTGGTTACAATGCACTGCTGCCCCAGATTCTGTGTGTACCAGTTTTAGTAAATCTCCCCCACATTTATAATATTATCACTGATTATTGTATTAATGTCACTGGTGATGGCAGTGGCTGTTAGTCAGTTCCCCCAGAGTCAGTGTCAGATTGCCCACCGCACTCCCCTCATAATGCATTGATCATCGCCATTAGTAGTATAAATAAAAATTCCAGTATATTTATCGTTTGTAGGTGTTATAACTTTCATGCAAAGCAATCAATATACACCGATTGGGATATTTTTTTTTACCAAAGACATGTAGCAGAATACTTGAATACACATTATATGTGAAGGGAGTGGATCCTGAGGAAATGATCTTTCCACAAAAAAGCATTGGTCTCCGCCCATATGTGCAAGCTCTGAAGGTACTGACTACAGATACCGATAACATTTGCACACATGCACAGAAAATCCCACACATGCGCACATGTGTCACAGGTCTCTGCTGGGTCCTGGCAGAGCCTTTCGGCAAATCTGCACATGCACCAGACTCTCAGGATTGGTGGTACATGGGTTTAAGGGTGCAGTAACAATTTTAGGGGGCTTTAACACATATTTATTCTTGAGGCTACATTTACACCTAAGCGTCAGGTTTTCAAGCATTTTTGGGGCAGAATTGCATGTTTTTGCAGCTTTTGTCAGGTGTTTTTTAACGAAAAGGTGTAGAGTACTGCTGCAAAAGGTGTGAAGTGCTGCTGCAAAAGGGGTGGAGACATAGCTCCCAACTGTCCCTGATTTCGGGGGACTGTCCCTGATTTGGAGCAATGTCCCTCTGTCCCTCCTTCCTCCTCATTTGTTCCCCATTTTGGTCTGATCTATATAGTTGTAAAAAAAATGCACTTTTTATCTTTCAAAAAGTGTTTCCCAGTGCTAAACATTTCATCCAATTTCTAAATTGCTGCATTCGCAAATTTCTAAAGTCAATATAAAGGAATAGTAGTGGTAAAAAGAAAGCCTTTGTGATTGTAAAGGATCGTTTTTTATTTTTTTTAAATAACAAACATGTCTTAATTACAGTACCTCCACTTTGCAGCTCGTTTTGTACAGAGTGGCCCCAAACATCCTCTTCTGGGGTCCCCTGGCGGTTCTTACGGCTCCTCCCCTCATCAGATAACCCCCTCGGAGAAGCTCTCTCCCAAGGGGGTTACCTTGCGGGAGCGTTCCCGAGTCCAGCATTTGCATCCACAGACACGAATGCCATGCTTGGCCCCGCCCCCCGGCGCCCGTGTCATTGGATTTGATTGACAGAAGCGGGAGCCAATGGCTACACTGCTATCAATCTATCCAATCAAGAGCCTGGACCCCGTGGAGAGAGGGACAGCACGTCCCCTACAAAGAGATGAAGGGGCTTAGGTAAGTAAAACAGGGGGCCTGGGGGGCCGGTGACTGCCAGGTGTTTTTTCACCTTAATGCATAGGATGCATTAAGGTGAAAAAACACAAGGGTTTACAACCCCTTTAACTAATCATTTTTTTTGTATAATTCTCCTTTAAGGGGGCGTGACTGGGGGTGTGTCCTACATACTTTTGCTAATAGGTGTCCCTCTTATCCATCTCAAAAAGTTGGGAGGTATGGCGGAGAGCTGCTGTTTGAGCAAAAAACCTGTGACAAAACATTTGAAAAAGCTCTCGAAAAAAGCTCATGTTGCATTTTTCATTTCCATTACAGTCTATGGGGACAAAAATGCTCAATTCTGCATGAAAAGTAGCTCATGTACTTTTTTGAATGACACACATTTTGCTACAAGTGACAGGGTGCTCAGATGTAAACAAGGGCTATTTAAAGCCATAGGGTAGATTTACTAAACTGGAGCACTCAGAATCGAGTTCAGCTGTGCATGGTAGCCAATCAGCTTCTAACCTCAGCTTGTTCATTTAACCACTTCCCGCCCGCCGGCCGTCAAATGACGGCTGGGCGGTGTGGCTCTCGTTCTGGTTGGACATCACATGACAGCCCTCCAGAACAACTGTTCTCGCGCGCCCGTGGGGGTCAGTCTGACACGCCGCAACACCGATCTCGGTAAAGAGCCTCTTTACCACGTGATCAGCCATGTCCAATCACGACTGATCACGATGTAAACAGGAAGATCTGTTGATCGGCTTTTCCTCAACCGCGTTTGACAGACGTGAGTAGAGGAGAGCCGAGTGGCTGCTCTCCTGACAGGGGGGGGGCTGTACTGATTGTTTATCAGCGCAGACCCCCCTCGGATACCCACCAGGACCACCAGGATGCCGCCAGGACCACCAGGGATTGCCACCACACTGGATCACCAGGGAAATGCCAATCAGTGCCTATCCCCAATGCCTGCCAGTGCCAGCGTCATCAGTAATGCCTATCAATGCCATCTATCAGTGCCGCATATCAGTGCCCATCAGTGCCCAGCAGTGCCGCCTATCAGTGCCCATCAGTTCCCAGCAGTGCCGCCTATCAGTGCCACCCATAAGTACCCCTCAGTGCAGCCTTTCAGTGCCCAGTGTCACCTATCAGTGCCCACCAGTGCCACCCATGAGTGCCCATCAGTGCCGCCTATCAATGCCCATCAGTGCTGCATATCAGTGCCACCCATCAGTGCTGCCTACCAGTGCCCATCAGTGCCACCTATCAGTGCCCATCATCAGTGCCTGTCGGTGCTCATCAGTGCCACCTCATTGGTGCCGCCTCATCTGTGTCGCCTTATCAGTGCCCGTCAGTGCCGCCTTATCAGTGCCCATCAGTGAAGGAGAAAACTTACTTATTTACAACATTTTATAACAGAAACAAAAGAAAACCTTTTTTTTTTTTTAATTTTAGGTCTTTTTTTATTTGTTTAGCAAAAAATACCACCAAAAGAAAGCTCTATTTGTGGAAACAAAATGATAAAAATTCTGTTTGGGTACAGTGTACCATGACCGCGCAATTGTCATTTAAACAGCGACAGTGCTGAAAGCTGAAAATTGGCCTGGGCAGGAAGGGGGTGTAAGTGCCCAGGATTGAAGTAGTTAAGCTTTGGCAATAAAACCTGGAAGCTGATTGGTTTCTATGCAGAAGAGAGCTTGATTTTACACTCCCCAGCTTTAGTAAATAAACCCCAATGGGTTTTTGCTTGTTGAGCATTTTTGAGCTTCGAGTTACAAGCTATAAAACGCTCATGTGTGAACCAGACCTGAAACGTGATATACCCAATGTTTTCGAGCCCTGCGGGGTTCCTTCTTATTTGCCTCACTGTGACGCCTTGAGGAAGGAACCCTTACCGACCCTGAAACATGGGCTGTTTTGGACCTATGTGATGTTTCACGGAGAAATATGTTTTTATCTTCAAAATTCAACCGAGTGCAGGTGACTTTCCTTTCTTCCTGTATAAAGTATTACATAAAAATGGAAAGATTTTATTTAAAATGTTATTTTTTTCATGTTGATAGAAAGGGAAAGAGGAAGCCAAGGGAAGACATATTAAAACAGATTAAACTTCGGCATGAACATGTATTCAGAAATGTGAGCTGCAATGGTTTTTTAGATAACGGTGTGTTTAAAGGCAACCATGGAGCAAAAAAAAAAAAAAACGTTCAAATGATTTCACCTAATGTTAGTGTGACCAGGCTGGGCTCTGCTGGGGCTTTGATCCCTGGTACATGCTCCTTTTTAATCTGGAATACTGTATGTCCTTTGACTCAATTATCTGAGCTTCTTCAGCGAGCAGATATATTTGAAGCATTAGTTCATTCATTCCGCTCAGGCCCAGGCTTCGGATTTTGGCATCTGCTGTTTTTTTTTTTTTTTTTCCTTATGTGAATCAGATGTATTATTTTTTCTCTCTGTAGATTGGGTTACACATACCCTATATTAGAAATTTATAATAAATCTTCTGATGAAAATCTAGTACGAGGACAAGCCATTTTGCAGGTGGCTCGAAAAGGCTGTTCTTAGTAAAGGTTTAAAAAAGGTTTTTTTTTTTTTTAAAGAACGTTGAAGGGTTGGAACCTTTGGCAATTTGTATTGCTGTCTTGTGGACCTGCTTAGGTGTTTTTCCTTTTTTTTAATCCATAGGTGTCAGGCAGAATTAGAAGCAAGGCGATATCCCACAACAGTTCTACTAACATAAATTGAAAAAAAAATATTAAGTAATAATGAATTAGAATCTCTGCCAGGATTGTATTGCTGTCTGTGTCCCTCTATTGTTTTTTTATGGGGGGTTATGTACTAAAAACAAATCCACTGTGCAATATAAGTGCACTTGGAAGTGCAGTTGCTGGGAAAATAAAAAAACAGCATTTGTACATGATTGGATAATCATGTACATAGTTCAAGATGGAGTTAAAGTGGTGTTCCGGCCGAAATTATACTTTTTAAATAAAAATACCCCTATAATACACAAGCTTAATGTATTCTAGTAAAGTTAGTCTGTAAACTAAGGTCTGTTTTGTTAGTTTATAGCAGTAGTTTGTTATTTTATAAGCTTACAGCAGGCCGTGGCCATCTTAAGTGTGGGCATCTGAAGCCAGACTGTATTTCTTCCTGGATCTCATCCTTGCAGATCTCGCACATGCTCAGTGCAGCACAAGCAGTGTAATAGGTTTTAGGTCAAGTTTCCATAGCAACGGCAGTGTCAGAGGAAGTTGCTGCCCCTTCCCAGAAGGCATTGCAAACAGGAAATGATGCGATGGCCCACGGCCAGGGAGGAGGAAGTGAAAAATGAATACAGCAGATATACAGTAGGTGCTGAGAAAAAAAAAAATATCCAATTTGTTTACAGTGCACAGTTTAGTGAGAGATGCTGAAGAGTTGTAAAAGTGGGTGGAACTGCACTTTAAGTTCCTTGTGGTCCATTAGCGGTAACCATCTTTTTAGTCTTTTCCTATGAAGCATTTTTGCGAATTCATAATTCGAGAACCCTGGCTTGTAATGAAGGAGAGATATCCCCAAAAACATCCAATTAAAGCCGGCCATAGATGATATGATTTTTTTTCCTGCCACCGCTGTTGATGGGGAAATGCGTCCCACTGTGCTATTGTGTTCTCCCGGCAGAGGGGGGGTGGGAGGTGTTGGGCACGGGGTGCCGCTGGCAAAAATCACTTCCTAAAAGTCCAACATGCTGGTTGTACTGATAAATCATCTTGGGGACAATCAGCCTGCCCACACATAAATCGAATGTCAGCCGGTCCCTGCTGAACCGGCCGAGATTCGAACCGTCTACGGCTGGCTTAACCCTCCTTGATGCGTCTTACATACAAAAAGCCTAATGTAAAAGGAATAGTAAGTACAAAATTTGACATACTTGCAGAGCTGCCGTGTTTGAGTCAGTAGATTATGGATTGGTTTCACTTGACTGGAATTGCTCTTTGGCTATATTGAAAGCCTGAACCTCAGAATAAATCATTTTTTCCCCCACATTCAACACAACCAGAAAATCGACACAGTACCACACATTTGTGCACATTTGAACACTATGGGGATGATTTACTAAAGGCAAATCCACTGTACACTATAAGTGCACTTCAAGTGCATTTGGAAGTGCAGTCACTGTAGATCTGAGGGGAAGATCTGAAAAGTGGGGAAGCTCTGCTGATTTTTATCATCTAATCATGTACAAGCAAAAATGCTGTTTTTTGTTGTCCTTGCATGTCCCCCTTAGATCTACAGCGACTGCACTTCCAAGTGCACTTGCAGTGCACAGTGGATTTGCCTTTAATACAGAACCCCCTATGTATTGCTAAAGACAACTGAAACCTTTTTTTTGGATACCAACACCCTTTGGATGTTTATAGACAACACACAAATGAACGATTGTCCTGGACTCTGCAGTATCTCGAAGCAGCTTTTGCCAAATGTAAAATTCTGAACCTCGCTCTATCTGAGCGGTCCTCGTAAGATCATTTCAGCTGTAGAACAAGAAACGTAATGCGGCTCTGGAAAGTTGGCACTTTATTGATTTATGTATAAAACAAGTATAAGCTTCGGAGTAAGCCTCTACAAATGTACTGTGAGTGAAAAATTGTTGGTTGTAAAATATTAATGTGCAGTGCTGGCTGTTCTAAATTTTGGCGATGTTTTCTTATGACGGTAAAAAAAAAAAAACCTCTCTTAGGGGCCCATTTACAGCTATGCTTCTTAAAGGTTGCTTGTCATAGACTTATTTTAGACATGTTTTTTAACCACTTTAGCACCGGAAGAATTTACCCCCTTCCTGACCAGAGCACTTTTTGCGATATGGCACTGCGTTGCTTTAACTGACAAATGCGTGGTTGTGCGATGTTGCACCCAAACAAAATTTACATCCTTTTTTTTCACAAATAGAGCTTTCTTTTGTTGGTGTTTGATCACCTCTGTGATTTTTATTTTTTGAGCTATAATCAAAAAAAGAGCAGCAATTTTGAAAAAAAAGAAATATTTTTTACTTTTTGCTATAATAAATATCCCCCAAAAATATATAAAAAAACAAATTTTTCCTCAGTTTAGGCCGATATGTATTCTTTTTGGTTAAAAAAAAATCGTATATTGATTGGTTTGCGCAACATTTTTAGCGTCTACAAAATAGGGGATAGATTTATGGCAATTTTTAAAATTAGTAATGGCGGCGATCTGCAATTTTTATCGTGACATTATGGCAGACACTTTTGACACTATTTTGGGACCATTGTCATTTATACAGTGATCAGTGCTATAAAAATGCACTGATTACTGTGTAAATGACACTGGCAGGGAAGAGGTTAAACACTAGGGGGTGATCAAGGGGTTAAGTGTGTTCTAGGAAGTGATTCTAGCTGTGAGGGGGATGGGCTACCTAGGACATGACAGCGATCACTGCTCCCGATGACATGGAGCCGTAGATCTCTGTCATGTCACTAGGCAGAACGAGGAAATGCCTTGCTTACATAGGCATCTCCCCGTTCTTCTGCTCTGTGACACGATCGTGGGACACCGGCAGACATCGAGTCCTCAGGTCCCGCGGGCACAGTCACGGAGCACGCCCACAATGCTGCGTCTTAAAGGGGACGTACCTGTACGCCCATTTGCGCAGCCGCGCCATTGTGCCGATGTAAGGGGGGGGGTGCTGCGCTAACCAGAAAGTCTCTATATATGGTCACTTCTTAATTGCTACAGAGCCATGTGATATAAGAAAAGCATCAGTGAAATTAAATAAAAAATTGTATATAGAAATCGCATGAATGTAAGAATATTAAAATTAAAATCGCATAGGTTAGTGTAATTACTAAAAACCTAGTGGGATAAGAAAAGGTAATATATATATATATATTGATCCAAAAAAGTGGTAAGAATAAATTCATATGAACAATAAAACATATATCTATAATCATCTAATAAATAAGTGAGTAATGCAAACCAAATATATGAAAGTTCTGGTGCTCTAGTGACCTGAGTACAATTATTCAGACTGATAAATAACAGATCATAAAGTGCATGGAAAAATAAAATTGAAATAAATAGTAAATAATAAATAAATCCAGTGGGAAAAAAGGAATAATCACCAAATCCTAGTGGTGAAGAAAGTACGGTGTGGATGGTCAAATAAATAAATATAATGATCCAATCCAAATGCTAGTGTCCAAAGATAATATATAGTGTCCAAAGATAATATATAGTGTCCAAAGATAATATATGTCCTATTAGTGAATCCAACAAATACGTGCACAAAACAAATCTTATCAATGGTGCACAAAAAGCAGTGCTCAAAAAATGGCAATAGATGACTGAGGTGATGGGATGCAAAAAAATGTCCTCTTCGTGCAGCATGCGCTAGTGTAGGTAATGGCCCCTTACCTAGCGGTGCTAGGTCAACCGCATAATGAGTCGCTTAACCATAGGATCCTGGGTCTCTAATGCGTCTTTATATCCACGCTTGCCGACTCTGCGAGATCCTATTGGCAGCTGGGTGTATATAGCCATGGTCCTAGCTGGGGTCCTGGGACAGTGCGGGTCCTAGCTCCTCCTCCACATCTCAGATGTATATAAAATATATAGGACAAGGTACCCAATAGTGAAGTATGTTTTCAAAGGGGTCGCTTTATTTACATAAACATATGAAAAGAGTACTCACGTTGAACAGTTTCGTATCACAGCCTTTATCCTACGAGCAGCGAGCTCGTAATGCTTACAGCAGTAAAAACAAGCCTATTCCGTCCCTACGCGTGACGTCACCGATCACGTGACTTCTTCAGGGGTTGTGCACTGGTCAGCAAGCAGTTAATGAGGAACTGCAGTCTGCTCACATAATTTGTAATAAAAACATCTTTGCCATTTTGAAGCTTCCCTCCAACCACTTTGCATATTATTGTATATATACTGTGATTCTGTACTTGCCAAATATGCTGCAGAAATCTCCCTCCACTGAGTCTGACTGCAACCATTTTAACTGTGGGCAGCTGAAGCTGCTGCCTGTTCACTTCCTGGATTTACACAGACACACAGAGACACACCTCCAGCTATGCAGCCCTGCAGCTCTCATTGGCCCTATTATGACTCATCCTTGCCTTGCTTCCTGGCAAACACTCACGAGAGTGAGATAGAGAGCTGTGCATGATGTCATAAGCCTAGGTCAGTGATGGCGAACCTTGGCACCCCAGATGTTTTGGAACTACTTTTCCCATGATGCCCATGAACTCTGCAGTGTAGTTGAGCATGGAAAATGTAGTTCCAAAACATCTGGGGTGCCAAGGTTCTCCATCACTGGCCTAGGTTAATGACCAGACAAGAAACAGGAAGTGGGCTGTATAAGGTATTTACTGACAGGCAAAAAATGTTTTACTATCCAAAGTTAAAACAACAAGGGCAGAAGATTTAAGAGATGTTAGGTTGAAAAAATAACTGAAGGTCCGCTTTAAGTAGAACTAAAATCAAAACTTTTTTTTTTTCATTTTGGATGGAGCAAGGGATTGGTTATAACCCCTGTCAGTTTTTATTTGTCATCTGTGGTCTATAGGGAGATTTCCCTTCACTTCATGTCCCATAGTCACAACAGGAAGTGAGAGGAAATCCCTCCATAGTGAAGAAAATCCCTGGTAGTCACCAAAACTGACCCCATTGGAAGATTTCTTCTCTATTCCTGTTCTAGTGGCAAATCAAAATTTAGGACTTTTTCACTTTCATCCTTGGTAATAACAGTCACTAGAGGGGAATCTCCCTAACAGGGGCAAAGACAACAATACAATCTTTTTTTGCTGATATGGGAGTTCATAGTTGCCAACATTGAAAAAAAAAATATGTGGGACACTTTTTTGGCTGTAGGCGGAGCCGTACAATAATTAGGGGGTGGGGCATTCGTTTATAGGCGTGGCATAGCAAAAATATGATACGTGCGGCGCGCGAAGCGCGCCGCGGCGAAAAATGGGCGTGGCTTATGTGAAAAGTGGGTGTGGCTTATGGGAAAAGTGGGTGTAGCTTATGTGAACAGTGGACGTGGTTTAAATGGGCGTGGCTCAAGAGGGTGTGGTTAGAGTCTGAGATGAATGAGGGATGGAGAGGGAAAGGGGGAGAAGGAAAGGGGGAGAGGGAAATGAAGGGACAGCAGCCCCAGATCCTACACAATAGAAATATGTGTATTCTAGAAAGTTTAACAATCAGCAGATAAAGATACTCCAAACACCTGGTGTTAACGCTTCAATCATTCCGGCACCATGATTGTTATGGTGTCAGGATGATTGAAGCGCATTATTTCTATTATTACATTGTAATATAAAATTAAATAGTTTAACTCACCATAATGCCGAATCAGTGGGATCCCTGAGCGTGTCACTAGCCACGTCGCCTGCCACCAGCAGAGTCTGTCCTTGCATCAGGTGCCACCAGCAGAGTCTGTCCTCGCATCAGGTGCCCCCGCCAGTCTGTCTAGACCCCCTCAGTGCAGACCCCCTCCATCAGTGCAGACCCCTCTCAGTGCAGCCCCCCCCTCAGTGCAGCCCCCCCTCGATTAGTGCAACCCCCCTCAGTGCAGCCCCCCTTTATTAGTGCAGCCCCCCTCTATTAGTGCAGCCCCCCCCTCAGTTAGTGCAGCCCCCCCCTCAGTTAGTGCAGCCCCCCTCAGTTAGTGCAGCCCCCCCCTCAGTTAGTGCAGCCCCCCCCCTCTATTAGTGCAGCCCCCTCAGTTAGTGCAGCCCCCCTCAGTTAGTGCAGCCCCCCCCTCAGTTAGTGCAGCCCCCCTCTATTAGTGCATCCCCCTCAGTGCACCCCCCCCCCCTGAGTTAGTGCAGCCCCCCTCAGGTAGTGCAGCCCCCTCAGTTAGTGCAGCCCCCTCAATGCTGCCCGGCCCCCGCTCAGTACTGGAGCGGCCGGTGTTCTGCCGAGCTAGTTCCACTCGGCAATGGAGGACCCCCTGCACTGCGCAGGCGCAGAGCTTGCGCAGTACGGGGCTGGGAGCTTTCAGCAAGACACGGCGAAGACGCCGTATCTTCTGCTCGCTTCAGTGGAGAGGGGAGGGGCCGTGCAGCTAAAGAAGGCGCTTCATTGGCTGCACGGATCGAGCCTCCTTCCCCTCTCCACTGAACACTAGAGGAAGAGAGAGCGGCGGCGCCGGCCGCCATTTTGCTGGAGCCCGCTGCTCCAAAAGAACAAAAAAAAAACAAAAACCAACATTCCCTATTTTCCTTATGGGAAATTCGGGACACTCTCCAATCGGGACGAGGGTCCCAAAATCGGGATTGTCCCGGGAAAATCAGGACTGTTGGCAACTATGGGAGTTCAGTTAATCAGTGCTTTAGAATCTACCTCTTGGTGCACCGATTTTCTTTTCATTGCTGTATTTTGTATGGTACCACGTAAAGCCACGCACCCAGGCTCTACGAGTGGTACCTGACAAGTTTACTAGTCCCTCTCCAATGTATCTAAAGCCAAAAGAAAAAGGTTTACCTTCAGTTATACTTTACCTGATCAGTGTATGGTTCATTCTGCATTTACTGTATGTGTTTGTGGGAGTGCATTAGTTCCTTTGTGAAATGCAATTCAGAAAGTGTTACCATCCATTTTTATGGAAGGTGCACCTCATTGAAACTGATGCAAACATGATGGGTTATGATGTTTAGTGTCCATGAACACTAGGCAGCATAAAAAAATGCCAGAATTGCTAGCAGGAAAAAAAGCAGCATAAACAAAACGCTCCTATGGAACATATTGTATACGCATTTAGGCGTGTTTATAAGCGTGTTTCGGCACATTTACACACGTTTAGGCGCATCAATCGTTCTTTCTGCCCTACAGCTCCTCTCCAAAACTCACTTGTAGTGTTTTTTTTAGCCTACAAATGCTCCTCTACAAATATGCCTGTGAATGCCCAAATGTGCATTAAAAAACCGTCTCGGGTGAGAACACCACTGGATTCCTGGATAGGTAAGATGGCTTTCACACTGAGCCGCCATAGCCCATATTTTTAGCTGCGTTTTACCGTCTGATTTGCGGCGCATTTTGGCCGCTAGCGGGGCACTTTTACCTCCCGCTAGCGGCCGAGAAAGGGTTAAAACGGCCCACAATGCGCCGCAATAGCAGCGTTTTGCCGGCGGCGTCGTAGCGCTGCCCCATTGATCTCAATGGGGAGCAGCGATGGAGGAGTGGTAAACACACCGCTCCTTCACCGCTCCAAAGAAGCTGCTGGCAGGACTTTTCCTAACGTCCTGCCAGCGCACCGCTCCAGTGTGAAAGCCCTCGGCTTTCTGTTTCTGAGCAGCTGTTTTAGGGCTGATTGCAGGCGCTATTTTTAACGCTCTACCGCCTTCAAAATGCCCTCAGTGTGAAAGGGGTCTAAGTGCCCCAATATTAAAACTCAGCAGCAGATAGGATAGAGATTTTTTTTTTTTTATATAATCACTTTTTCTTTATTAACCTCCCTGGCGGTATGATTATTTCGGATTTTAGGTGCTGAAAGCGGTACCATTATTTTGCATGGAAATTTGGCGTTTTATATTGTAGGTCTGTAAATATTAACAATAATACACTTAAATCTGTCCAAACCAGAGTCTAGTAGATATCCCGGGTATGATAAAGTTTGAAACACAAAAACATAAATTATAATATAATAAATAAAAATAAATAATAAAAAAAAATTAAAAAAAATAGTAATAAAATAAATTTCCCCACAATTCACTATCGCTCAATTCTGCAAGTGTTCTAATTTACTATCGCTGTTTTCTAGCTGGTCTAAAGCCACTTTTGACGTAAAGGGACACTTTTTGGTTGCTATGGACAATCTCCAGTTTCCAGGCAGAAGGAACAGTTTTATATATATAAAACTGCATGCAGGGCACTGGGCAGACCACTAGGGACAAAGGGGATGTGTCATTATTTGATACAGTACTGTAATCTGTAAGATTACAGTATACTGTATCTGTACTGTGTGTTTCACTTTTTGAATTTGCCGCCGAACTCCGTCCCCGTGCGTCGCACCGCTCGCAGGGAACGGAGCTCGGCACTGTGAATCGAGCGAGACACAGCGGCTCGCCGATCACAGCGGAGAGACATCGCAGGATCCAGGAGACAAGGTAAGTAAACTCTTCCTGGATCCTGCAATGCAAGCCCGAGTCTGGCTCGGGGATACCGCTTTTGGTATGAAAAATCCACCCCGAGCCAGACTCGGGAATACCGCCAGGGGGGTTAAAACAAATTTCAACATACAACATAGAAATACACATTGCATAATATATCTATATAAATCTTTTCATTAACATACACCGCACTAACCCCCCACCATGAGAAAACACACCGGATCCTTGATCATGTCATGATCTGTTTTTAAGAGGAAATTCATCCACCAGCTTGTGGGTTTTTTTCATCTCTCCCTTAGCTTTTTCGCTTACACCCGGGTGGATTTACTAAAGACAAATAGACTGTGCACTTTGCAAAGTGCAGTTGGACTCTGCAAGAACAGTTGCTCCAGAGCTTAGTAAATGATGCTGGCTTCCATCATCCAATCACATGCAAGCAAAAATGCAGTTTTGTTTACTTTCCTTGGACATGTTTGGGTACATTTTGCAAAGGGAAACTTTACCTCATTTACTAAGCTCTTGAGCAACTTTCTACCTGGTTCAGTCAGCCGCCCCCATGCTGGTAAAATACTAGGTCCGTCCTCCTCTGGCTGCTAGGTGGAAGCTGAGGCAGCGGAATCAGGAGCAGGGAGTGCAGTGAATGACGTTTTTGCGTAGATGAGATTGAAGACGGGCAGGCTAGAGTGTGCAGAAAAAAAGGTAAATATAATGAATCAAACAAGTGAACTTTTTACATTGCGGAGGGGGAGAGAATTTATTAGTGCAAAGTCCTTTTTAAAGTGAAAGCCTGCTTTAACAATAGGAGTGCACTTCCAGTTAAGCATTTGAGAATATGATAAACTAGCAGCAAAGAAAAATGAAAAGTAAAAAAAAAACAGTATTCAAAGCTGCTGAAAATCAGCGTGTCTAATTGGCAACAGTTGCATTTAAAGTGGTTGTAAACCCACTTTTGAGGAAAAAAAAAAACTAACACCTGCAAGACAAAGGCATAATGAGCTAGTATGCATAGCATGTAATACTCACCTGAGATCGAAGCCCTCGCTGCGGCGAGGCGGCCGACATCACTCCCGGGGGTTATTTCCGGGTATCGCGGCTCCTGCGCTGTGATTGGCCGGAGCCACGATGATGTCACTCCCGCGCATGCGCGCGGTAAAGTCACACCCACTGAAGCAACGGCACATACGTGCCATTGCTTCAGTTTGTGCAGTGCGCATGTGCCGATAACATCGGCACATGCAAATACAGGGCATATCTCCTAAACTGTGCAGGTTTAGGAGATATCCTGGGTAGCTACAGGTAAGCCTAATTATAGGCTTACTGGTAGCACAAAGTGGTCTGTAAGTACCGATTCACACAGGGGCAACACGACTTCAGCACGACTTTGCAAGGCGACTTCAACGCGACTTCAACGCGACTTCAGCCTGACCTTAAGCCTCCAGGACAGGCGACTTTGGCTGTGGCCAATCACAGAATAATCAGCTCTCTGGGAGGGAGGGGTTTGCCTGGGTAAACTAATTTCTTTTCCTGTAAAGTCGCTTCAATATAGATGGAGATCCGACTTGGAGGCGACTTCCATTGAATTCTATGGGTACAGGTCGCCTAGAAGTCGCCTTGAAGTAGTACAGGAAACTTTTCTGAAGTCAGAGCAACTTCAGTAGTGTACATTAAGACAGCTCTCATTGACTATAATGCAATTCCCAATGTCAAGCGACTTGGGGCGACTTGAGGGCTGACAAGTCGGATCCCAAGTCTTTGTAGTGTGAACCGACCCTAATGCCCCGTACACTCGGACTTTGTTCGGACATTTCGACAACAAAATCCTAGGATTTTTTCCGACGGATGTTGGCTCAAACTTGTCTTGCATACACGGTCACACAAAGTTGTTGGAAAATCCGATCATTCTGAACGTGGTGACGTAAAACTATAAACGGGGCAGTGGCCAATAGCGTTCATCTCTTTATTTATTCTAAGCACTTTGTCCGTCGGATTTGTGTACAAACGATCGGAATTTCCGACAACGGATTTTGTTGTCGGAAAATTTTATAGCCTGCTCTCAAACTTTGTGTGTCGGAAAATCCGATGGAAAATGTGTGATGGAGCCTACACACGGTCAGAATTTCCGACAACAAGGTCCTATCACACATTTTCCGTCGGAAAATCCGACCGTGTGTACGGGGCATAGGGGTTTACACCCACTTTAAAGTAGAAGAAAGAATTTAGATTATGTAAAAATGTATCCAGGGTGAAAGGCCTCATTTCTACAATGTAGATGCTGTTACATGAGACAACCAAGAAACTGTCTTACGTGACTCTTTTGAAAACAGATTTGAACAAGACGCTTGAAGTGGCACAACCTGGTGGATTATATATCCAAAGTCCCAATCAACACTACCTTAATAGAAGCAAACTTTATAATAGCACTTAGATGGTACCTGATCCCTACAAAAAATTATAAATTTAACCCAGAAATATTGTTAAAATGTTTCCAAGGGGAATGCTCGGTTGAGCTCGGTTGAAGGCACGTTTCATGTATGGTGGTTGTAAAAGTTTAAAGGTTTTGGGCTAGGGTTTATGTACACTGTCACCATGGTTAACCTCAAAAAAATACCCTAACAAAGCCAGTCAGTGGTCATCCAACATTCCTAGGGATCAGGCAAATTGTTATTGTATGTGTTTCTAGAATAGATGTAGCTAGGAGCTGGCAAAAGTCACAGATCCCCTTGGATTTAGCTAGGAACAAGTGCAATTGGATTATAGTTAATGATAGGTTGTCTAACATTTTGTAGACCAAATCTGAAGTCGTTTGGGGCCCCTAAATCCACTATACCTCACCTTTATGACCTACTGCAGTTTCTACTGTATTAAACCCTATCCCTTCTCATTTTTTTCCTCCTTTCTCCTATTTGTTAGCTGTTGAATTTGATCACAATATGATCTTATAGCATTTATCGCTGTTGAAGTGATGCTTAGACTTTATATATGGAGGGAAAGAAGATCATCTTATAGTCTCCCACTTGCTTTTGTTAAACATAACGTACTCTCCCTAGTACTGGCTTTTCTACGTTTATTTATGACCATGTAAACTTTAATAAAAGTATTGAAAAAGAAAGAAAATAATTTATTTAAACATTTTAAAAAGTCAGGCTATAGGGGTATTTGGCCTCTTACAGCCCTCAACAAATTTTCATCAACTTCGACAGTTACATGTCATGTGAAAATATGTCATGAGGTTTTTCAGAGAATGGTTAATCTGTGTTGTAGAATAACATAATAGGATTAAAAGAGATTTTCAGTCACAAGATAAAACTTCTCTATGTGATCATAGGATTTGCGTCTTACTTTGAAAGAAGAAAAAAGTATAATTAGACTTTTTTTTTCTAGAAACCTCTGATTTTAATCTAGCAATCGCTTTTCATGTGTTATTTTGAAGATGTAGCTTTTTGTAGTATACTTTATATTCACGTGGCTAGACTTCATCCAGTTAATCTATTTCACTTTGCATTCTCACTGCCAATTATTTTATACAGCTCACTTTTTCTTCATAAATCTGCTGCTTCACAAGTCTGACGAACGATACACTGGTTGAGTATAAGCTTTTACTTCACCCCTAGACAAAATGAGTATTTGATCTGTGCAGTGCAGGCACTGCCCCACTGCATGGGAAAACGTATTTTTTGCCTGGAGTTCACACGCGTGTCAATACCCTGTGTTTAAGCGGCATTTAAGCAGTCTTTTTAAAGCCTTATAAACTGCCCTATAAAGTGGTACTAAAGCCTGGACATTTTTTCCTTTAATGTAGTCCTTTGTATGGCCCCTAACCCACTTTTATACTTACCTGAGTCCTATCTTCACCCAGCGATGTGCCGTCTGCAGTGGCTCTCTCCTATATTTTTCAACCTCGCTGGATGCATGGATTCCAATGCGGGGTTTTTTTTTTTTTTGAAGCACTGATTAGAGCCAGAAGCTCTAATAGACTTTAAAATAGGGTGGGCTCGGAGGAGAAGGGAATGCACTCATAGCCCACCCAGGTGTGTTACAACAGTGAATGAATATTCGCTATTGTAACACTGATCCTCCTCCCGGACAATCAGGAAGGTTTTGAACACCCATCACCCAATTGCCTAAAAGGACCATTGATTATTGATTGCCTAGGAGGGGAGGAGCCGCACACTGGAAGCTGCCGAT
Organism: Lithobates clamitans; assembly: GCA_037952925.1. Classification (NCBI taxonomy): domain Eukaryota; kingdom Metazoa; phylum Chordata; class Amphibia; order Anura; family Ranidae; genus Lithobates; species Lithobates clamitans. The sequence goes on from JBBGZY010001140.1 coordinate 1,047,375, forward strand.
GGAGGAGAGGACACGGAGCCGCTGCCCACTGCCCGCCACCCGCCTAGATGGGGTAAATGCTAGACTGACCGGCAAATAGCGGGGGGTGGTTGTTTGCTGCCCCCAGAAAAAAAACACTTGCCACCGCTGGTGAATTCTCTCAAGCAGATAGCAATAAAAAGTTTATGAAATTAATAAGTTGAATGAAACAACTAACCCCATTTCCCCACCCACACATTTGAGATGGATGGGGGAATCCTCCTGCTATGTCTTCTGTATTCTGAGAGTGGCCTAGATAACAGGGATAAATTGTCACAAATTTGTGGCAGTGTTGAATTGTAAGTCTGTTAACTTGCTGCACATTTTCACTGGCAAGTTGTACACTTGCAGAGCACTTGAAGCACAAGTTCTAGTTGACATTTTTCCAATTTGTAGCAAATTGCCTGGCAAGTCTCTAGCAAGAGCAAAGATGCAGTGGTGAGTCTACAGCAAGAGCTCTTCAAGTCACAGTGACCACTGTGGTGGGATGTCTATTGCACAACATAACTGAACCAGAACTTGGAGAATGTTTGCAAAGACAGTTGATCTAGAGACATGCAATGCATAGTTGCCAACATTGAAAAAAAAATATGTGGGACACTTTTTTGGCTGTAGGCGGAGCCGATTAATAATTAGGAGGCGGGGCATTCGTTTGTAGGCGTGGTCTAGTAAAAAAATTTGCCGCGGCGCAAAAATGGGTGTGGCTTGAGCGGAAAGTGGGCATGGCTTACGCTGAAAGTGGGCGTGTCTTGCATGAAAAGTGGGTGTGGCTTGCATGAAACTGGACGTGGCTTAAATTGGCGTCCCTCAAGAGGGTGTGGTTAGAGTCTAAGATGAATGAGGGATGGAGAGGGAGAGGGAAAGGGGGAGAGGGAAAGGGGGAGAGGGAAAGGGGGAGAGGGAGAGGGGGAGAGGGAGAGGGGGAGAGAGGAATGACGGGACAGCAGCCCCAGGTCCTACACAACAATAGAAATATGTGTATTCTAGAAAGTTTAACAATCAGCAGATAAAGATACTCCAAACACCTGGTGTTAACGCTTCAATCATCCTGGCACCATGGTTGTTATGGTGTCAGGATGATTGAAGCGCATTATTTCTATTATTACATTGTAATATAAAATTAAATCATTCAACTCACCATAATGCTGAATCAGTGGGATTCCTGAGCGTGTCACTAGCCACGTCGCCTGCCACCAGCAGAGTCTGTCCTTGCATCAGGTACCCCCGGCAGAGTCTGTCCTTGCATCAGGTGCCCCCGCCAGAGTCTGTCCTTGCATCAGGTGCCCCCGCCAGAGTCTGTCCTTACATCAGGTGCCCCCGCCAGTGCAGCCCCCCCTCAGTTAGTGCAGCCCCCCCCCTCAGTTAGTGCAGCCCCCCCTCAGTTAGTGCAGCCCCCCCTCAGTGCAGCCCCCCCTCAGTTAGTGCAGCCCCCCCCTCAGTTAATGCAGCCCCCCCTCAGTGCAGCCCCCCTTCAGTTAGTGCAGCCCCCCTCAGTTAGTGCAGCCTCCCCCCAGTTAGTGCAGCCTCCCCCCCTCAATGCAGCCCCCCCCTCAGTTAGTGCAGCCCCCCCTTCAGTTAGTGCAGCCCCCCTCAGTGCAGCCTCCCCTCAGTGCAGCCCCCCCTCAGTTAGTGCAGCCCCCCCCTCAGTGCAGCCCCCCCTCAGTTAGTGCAGCCTCCCCCCCCTCAGTGCAGCCCCCCTCAGTGCAGCCCCCCCTCAGTGCAGCCCCCCCTCAGTTAGTGCAGCCCGGCCCCCGCTCAGTGGAGGAGCGGCCGGTGTTCTGCCGAGAAAGTTCCCCTCGGCAATGGCGGACCCCCTGTACTGCGCAGGCGCAGCGCTTGCGCAGTACGGGGCTGGGGAACTTTCAGGAAGACACGGCGCCGGTGTCTTCTGCTCGCTTCAGTGGAGAGAGGAGGGGCCGTGCAGCCAAAGAAGCCGCTTCATTGGCTGCACGGATCGAGCCCCCTTCCCCTCTCCACTCAACACTAGAGGCAGCTAGAGCGGCGGCGCCGGCCGCCATTTTGCTGCTTTGCTGCTCCAAAAAAAAAAAAAAACAACATTCCCGATTTTCCTTATGGAAAATCCCGATTCGGGACACTCTCCAATCGGGACGAGGGTCCCAAAATCAGGATTGTCCTGGGAAAATCGGGACTGTTGGCAAGTATGGCAATGCAGACTTGCTGCAATTGTGCAACAAACTTGTGAAGCCTGGCAAGTCATTTTCAATCTAGCAGCACCTTTGCTTGCTATCTGGGGGGAAAAAAAACTTCCCTGCCATCAGAATACACTGATCACTTCTGTAGCCTGAATATTTCCAACAGTGTGGTTGAACAAAAGTTTATTGGTAGATCGACTTCTGTTCAACTACAGTGCCCATACATGAATGGAAATTCGGCTGGTCCTTGCAGCCAACTAAAAGAGTGCACACAACTGGCTGACAACGCTTCTGCTAATTGCAATGAAGTAACTTAGCGTTGTCAGTCTGCATCAGGAAGTGCTGTTAATGGCAAGATCTCTATGTAAAAATTGTTTAGATTCACAAAAAAATTGTTTGCTTAAAACTGAGTTCCACCCAGAAGTGGAACTTCAGCTTTAAACACTCCTCACCCCCTGACATGCCACATTTGGCATGTCATTTTTTTGGGGGGGGGGAACAGGTACCTAGTTTTGACAGGTACCCAGCTCTCACTTCCGCTCGTGCCACCTAGACGACTCGAGCGGAAGTTCTCCTCTCCCCCTCCCTCCCTGCAATCTTCGGGGACACGTCACAGGTCCCAGAAGATTGCTTGGCCATTCAGGATGCGCAGCGTGACTCACGCATGCGCAGTGTGCACCTGGCTGTGAAGCCACAAACTGTCACAGCCAGGTGCCCACACTAGTGATCCTGGCACTGCGGAGAGGCAGGGGAGTGAACCGAGGCTTCGGGCGGCCGCATCGCTGGATCGTGGGACAGGTGAGTGTGTGTTTATTAAAAGTTAGCAGCTACACAAAAATGTAGAGTTTGGCTTTACATACACCTCCCAGATAGCAAGGATAACTTGCCACAAATTTGCGGCAGTGTTGAATTGTAAGTCTGTCTTGTACACTTGCAGAGCACTTAAAGCACAAGTTCTAGTTGACACTTTTCCAATTTGTAGCAAATTTCCGTGGCAAGCCTCTAGCAAGAGCAAAGTTGCAGTAGTGAGTCTACAGCAAGAGCTCTGCAAGTCTACAGCATAGAAATTCAGCCACAGTGGCCCCTGTGGTAGGATGACTATTGCACAACATAACTGAACCATATATACATGGGGTTCGCCCTGGGACTTTAAATGAGGTGAATATGGTAAGCCAAAAACATATCATGATAATAAAAAAGTCGATTTATTACAGTTTGTTGCGCATGTAAGACACAACAGCAATAAATACAGGCCGATAAAATATGCATACAATGTGAACATGGGTCAGTCCACATATATGGTAAACAGTATATACCAATTACAGACATCAGAGAAATGTGCAAGCATCGGTAGTACCCGAAGACGTTTCGCGAGACCGCGCTCGCTCTTCAGGGGTAAATGCTTTGCTATATGTGTAATATAAGTAGTAAATCAAATGAATGCATGTAGCAAAAAATGGGCAGGGAGGTGAGTCATCATTGGGTGCCAAACTGTAGGACCCCATACCAATGGGTTGGGTCCGGTCATCCATCGCTGATTCCACCGGCAGTGGCAGCAACAAACATCCAGCACGTGAGCTGAGGAGGCGGAGCAAAAGGTAATCCCATTGGGTGAACAACCCGGAGCACTGACATGGCATTGATAGGTGTAAGTACGAATGTCCCTAGAGGTCTCCTCTTGTCCATGATCATGAACTGCAAAAGTAGTAAAAGAGTATATATGTATATATCTGGTATATCAGAAATACCCTATGAATACATATGAATACGTGAGCTTGCTGCAGTGTTTGATATGCATGTTGCAAAAATAGTAAAGTAGTATGTATATATATATATATATATATATATATATCAGAAGGACCCTGCAAATACAGGTGAGCTTCCTGCAGTATTTGGTATACATATATAGATGTATAGGGACCAGCATGGAGTAAGTGCTGGTGTATGCTGGGGCACATGCGCAGTAAAGAAACGGCCTGCTCGTGCCATTTTTTCAGTAGCCGTGCCATGACCGACGGCTCCCGGTCATGCGCGGAAGTAACTTAATCGCGGCTCCAGGCAATCACATCGGCGGAGCCCGCTAACCCAGAAATAACTCCAGGAGACGTGTCGCTGGTCACAGCGGAGTGTGGGGACTGCTGCAACAGCTTTGTTCTAAGATAAGTACTTTATAATGAGCTAGTATGAGATGCATACTAGCTCATTATGCCTTTGTCTTGCATTTTTTTTTTTTTTTCTAAGTTTACAACCACTTTAAGGGATCCCAATGGAGTTTTTTTCCTAGGGTAGATCAAATTGGACCATGCATTAAAGGATTTTTTTTACTTTCCTCTGGATCAACCGTGAGTGTAAGGCTCTGTATATGGAGGTTTTAAATGTATTTATTTATTCTTTTTTTTTCTATTAGTTAAATTAGATGGGTTTGTGTCTTTTTTAGCCTGATTAACTATGTAATTCACACAGCTAGCATTTCAGAAGCAGGTCACCAGTAGCAGCTTATTTTTATAGGTTTTATAGATTTTTTCATAGTTCAAGAGATTAGCTGGCAGCACTAATAGCTGACCATGTGGTTACAGTTCTCTGCAGGATGCAGTGCATATAAAATATATAACAATGGAACAGATTTATCAGCTTCACTGCTTAGAAAAGTGGTGCAAAAGGAGGTCAGTAATACACTTTATATAACAAAAATTCCCCAAAAAATCGCAGCACGATTATTGAATACCCTTCCCTGCTTCTTAGATGTAGCATAGTAGTAATGTAAAATATGCCCCTGACAACTGTTGGTGTCATTCATTGTTTGATCAATTAACATAAGTATGTAGGTATTTACTGCCTTCTACTGTCTGTATTTGTAAATAGCTTTTGCTTAAAAATTACCACACAGTTAGTTGGTTACAGACAGGTACTTTCTGTCCCTGCTAGTTGAGTCAGAAACCCCGATTGGAGGATTGTGAATGTCAGGACCTGGGTCACCTGCTGGTGGCACTGTAGTTGCAGGAGCTGAAGGGTGTAGTTTTGGTGGCCATCAATGGGTATATAACGCCTCCCTTGATTTTCATCAATGCTTCAATCACATACCCACTTTCTGATTATCTTGATCCTGATCCCTGCCTTATCCTGTTACCCCATCTCTACTCCCCTTGTTCCTAGTCCCATTCCTGGCTATGCTATGTTTATCAGTGCTCCCCCTTTGCTTCTATTTATTGTAGTGTAGTTAGGGTGCTAGTTTGGTTTTCTGTTCACATATATTTTCACATTTGCCTTGTATACTGTCTGCTGTTGTTGGGATTTTGTTTCACTGTTATTAAATCCAACTTTAATCATACTCAGTCTGATTCCAGTTTCTTAAGTATAGCTACACTAATTGTGACTTTTCTTCAGTGAAATAACACCTCAGTGTGGATTGGCCTCTTACCTTACCGCTGTAAGGTAACAGCGTACATGTAAAACAAAAGGAAATTCGGGGTCCTGCAGTGGATCACACTAATAGCTTCTTAAAGGTGACATAACATAAGCATCATCTAGGCAACCTTGTATCCTGATAAGTGGTTCTCATTACAATGGTATATATAGGCTTCCTCTGTGGAAGGCTCTGGCCCGGTACTGTCAGGCTCTCCTCAAGCTGCTTAAAGAAGGAACCTGAGCAGCCTGAGGATAGCCTGACAGTACCGGGCCGGAGCCTTCCACAGAGGAAGCCTAAATATACCATCGTAATGAGAATCACTTATCAGGATACAAGATTGCCTAGATGATCCTTATGTTGTGTCACCTATAAGACATAACATAAGGACCCCAGATTTCCATTTGTTTTACACATGCCCTGTTACCTTACAGTGGTAAGGTAAGGGGCCAATCCACACTGAGGTGTTATTTCACTGAAGAAAAGTCACATTTTACATCGTCTTACTTACACGGAGGGATCTCAGCACTATACCTTTTTTACTGAAGAAAAGTCACAGTTATATATTGCTTTATTTGCACAGTGACAGAGAGACTGCCCTATACTGTGATAGATGGGGGTAAAGAACAAAATATACATCACATTAATGTGAACAGGGCTACAGGGAGCAATAAACACAACTAATACAGAACTCCAGTGTAAAATCAGCATATATCCATTGTTTACAATAGACCCATTGATTGCGATCAATCAGATTAAATTTTAGGGTGGATGTGAAAAGCAGTATCATAGATGCACAGTTTGCCATAGACACACTGATAGCAATCAGTATGATTCGGTTTTAGGTTTAGTTTACATGCAGCCCCTGCTATTTTAACTAACGCTGTCACTTTTGGTCTGGCATTCTATAGCTAGTTTTAGCTCAGGGCTCAGTAACCAGCATAATCTAGAGCCAGATTAGGCGTCTGATGTTCCAGTGCCACACCACGGTTTCAGCTAATGGGAATATTATTCCATGACGGATAAACAAAACGTGGAGGATTTTTCCATTACCGCCGATCTTGTCTTCAGGTCTCTGACACAAAGACTGATGCCTCATTGGGATCATTGTCAAGAGCCCCTGCAAATGAACTTTGCTGCAACAAGGTGGTTGTGAAATATCTGTACAATTCCACCAGGATTCCTATTGGGCTCTTTGCAGTTAATACCTGTTTGTACATTGGATGTAAGTATTATTAATATTCATTTCTTATATGAAGTTTGTATTATTTCCATACTAAATACTTATGGTTAATCAGCGGCGGCCTGTGCATTGTAAGCGCACCGGTGCCGCCCCCCTATCCATGCGCCCACCCCCTTTCAGCACGCCGGACGCATGGACTCCTATGGCGAGGGGTGGTTGCGGGCATTTTTTAAGCACCTGATTAGAGCCAGAGGCTCTAATAGGCTTCAAAATTGGGTGGGCTCGGGGCGCACTCTCTCACCCAATTGTGTGACAATATCAAATTAAAATCGCTATTTTCACACTAACGTTCCTCCCCGCCAATCAGAAGGCAGGGCGTTAGACCGGTCTCCCGATTGGCCAAAGCGCCAGGTGTTCCAATTGGATGTCTGGCACTTAGGAAGAGGAGCAGAGGAGACACGCGCTGGACTGAAAGTAGGATACATCCACCGCTGCTACTGCTCTGGTGGAGACACAGGAGCACTTGAAGAGGATACCCACAGTCTGGCGGTAAGTGCCTGACCACCCGCAGGGGGGGGTCTGTCAGAGCCACAGGCTACAAGGGCGGGGTGGTGCTGTCATCAGAGCCCAGTGGTGCAAGTGGGGGGCAGTCATCAGAGCCACGAGCGGGGGGGTGTGCTGTCATCAGAGCTGCGGGGGGGTGTTATGTGCTGTCATCAGAGCCAGAGCCTCAAGGGGAGTCTGTGATCAGAGCCGCGATGTGGGGCTGTCGCCAGAGCCACGAGTGGGGGGTATGTGCTGTCATCAGAACTGTGGGGGGTGTTATGTGCTGTCATGAGAGCCGCGGGGGGGGTATGTGCTGTCATGAGAGCCGCGGGGGGATATGTGCTATCATCAGAGCCGCAAGCGGGGGGTATGTGCTGTCATCAGAGCTGCACGCGTGGGGGGAATATGTGCTGTCATCAGAGGTGCGAGCGGGCGGGTATGTGCTCTCATCAGAGTCATGAGCGGGGGGGGTATGTGCTGTCATCAGAGCGCGGGGGTATGTGCTCTCATCAGGTTTGCGAGCAGGGGGTATGTGCTGTCATCAGAGTACGGGGAGATATGTGCTCTCATCAGAGCTGCAAACGGGGGGGGTATGTGCTGTCATCAGAGCCCCGAGCGCGGGGGTATGTGCTGTCATCAGTGCCCCGGGGGGTATGTGCTGTCAGAGTTGCAAATCTCGCAAGTGGGGGGGGGGTCGGGGGTGCTGAGCTGTATACCCTGAGCTGTATACCCTGATCTGTGAGGCTAAGCTGTATACCCTGAGCTCTATACCAAGATCTGTGCGGCTGAGCTGTATACCCTGATCTGTAATGCTGAGTGGTATACCCTGATCTGTATACCCTGATCTGTGAGGCTGAGCTGTTTACCTTGATCTGTATACCCTGAGAGGCTAAGCTGTATACCCTGATCTGTGAGGCTGATCTGTTTACCCTGAGCTGTTTACCCTGAGTTGTATACTCTGAGCTGTGAGGCTGAGCTGTATACCCTGATCTGTGAGGCTGAACTATATATCCTGAGCTATATACCCTGAACTGTGAGGCTGAGCTATATACTATGTCCTGTGATGCTGGGGCTGTATGCGCCTAAAATTATAGGTGGAAGCAAGTGGAATATAGGGGACGGAGTGGGTGGATTCTATAAGGGGTGGGGCTTATAAGAAGTGGGAGGGGTCAACAAGGAAGGGTGGAGTCTGGTGCCCCCCTGTCCTAAAACTTCACCAGCCGCCACTGTGGTTAATGCTATATGCTGGTTGCAGTAGTTCATATGCTCCCAATTACTTTGAATAGACTACTGATACATTTCTCAGGAAGGGAAACCCTCTGTTGACAGGGGCCGTATCCTGGGTGGAGTCAATGTTTATTATAAAACCTACTCTTCCACTTAGCGAAGGTTCTTCTTCTCTTAATACCTACAGGTAAAGCACAATTTATTAAATAATTAAAAGGCAGTGTAATAAAAATCTACCATATACTGAAAAACTATACTACAAAAGATGTGAATATTCCACTATACTCAAATCATACAGTGTACAACAAACATTGTGTTCACATTCCAAATAAAATCCAAATAAAAGTGCTTTGTGTCTTCGTGACTTACTGTATGTGGTGGTGGAGACACGGAGCCCTTTTTTTTGGATCAGTGATGATTGCACTATTTATTCATTGGACTTTACAGTTCGATTTAACACAATTTTGGAATTTGAAAACAATTTTTGTTGTACACTGTATAATTTAAGTATATTGGAATATTAACATTTTTTGTAGTAATTTTGTAATCTTTTCAGTATATGGTAGTTTTTGGTTGCACTACACTGCCTTTTATTAATTTAGGTGATTATTGAGTGTTGTGAATTCACTTAATTGGTGTTAACTGGCAACATTACGTTAAAATATTTGGAGCACAGGTTTGGGTTAAGCACAATGTCCTGTTTTGGGGAGAGTAATTTCTCATAACCCCTGCAAAGAGGGCTACTGTATATCACATCCTTAGACATAGGTTTATATATTCTGCTGTTGCAATATAATATACTGTATAACAGGAACAACAAAGCTTTGTAAGATAGAACTTCAGCATTATATAAAATGCTTAATGTCTATCCAAGACCAAGAATAAAGATTTAATATATGGCAGCTTACTAGTCCTTAGTTAAGTAACCAGATCGAACAGCTATGAAAAGAATGACTGAGCCCCTAGCGCTTATGCGTGGCTCCATGGGACAGTACGGAGGGTGGTATTATATTCCACTGTTTCCCCCTCCCTCCGTTTTCATTATTTAGGTTGCCCCAGGTGATGGCAGAATTTGGAGCAGCGTAGCAACGGTCTCCGATTGGCTGAATCGGGCGGGATTGAGCCAGGCTGTGGCTATATAAGCTGGCGGCTTTCCCGATCTGTTCACCGCCTGAGGAGACTCTACAGAAGATGGACCCGCGCTGCTCCAGTCAGCATTACCTGTAAGATGGAAGAGCTGCTGCGCCGTCTTATCCACAAAGCTGAGAGTGGTGGAGGGGCGGAGTGGTTAAGGAGGTGCTTGGAAGAAAATGCGGTTCCGTCGGTGTCAGCCTTGGCTGACATAGAGCATGCCCAGTCGGTACCAACTGAAGTCATTATAAATGACAGTCGCCCAGCTCCCCCTGCTGGTATGAAGAGAGGTCGCAGAGGTAACAGGGGGAAGAGGTTGAGAGGGGATAATTCTCCCTCTTCCCCTGTGAGAGAACAAGTACAACAGGAAAGGTCACGCTCTTCAGACAGAGCCAGAATGGAATCACCTCAGGTAGCTTCTGCGGGCATATCCTGTGAGGTGCCAACATCTGGGCAGCCTGTTAGCGTGGACCATTATTCTGGTGAGAGAAATGATTCACATTTAATAGAATTGGGTAAAGTAGTTGGTTCTTTAGCCAATGTACTCACAAAAATGGGTGAACCTATTAATATTGGTAATGTGTGGAGTGGCGGTGGCTCAGGAGGTTTAATGGTATGAGATAATGCTGTTTTTTCACAAGGTAACCCCGCCATGCCAGTGAGTATTAACCATTTGAATACAAAGGTTGAGAATAAATTACCTGCACATAATACCAATATTGTTCCCTCTTTGCCTGTTTCTGTTTCTAATTCTACATTTTCTTTACCTATCACAACTCTGGTTTCTGAATCCTGTTTTAAAGAGGCTCTCCCCTGTGAATTATCTCCTCTTGGATATCATTTATCTACTGCTATTAAAGAAAAAATATGGTGTAGAGAATTCATAGATATTTTATCATTGCTCCCGTCATCTAAAGAATTTTTGTTGAAATCTGATAAAAGAATAGATGATAGGTCTGAGGAAGATAGGATGAGGGCAATTCCCCGAACTTTTCAAAATTGGCTTCAGGCCTTTTGTATCTTTGCTTCTGTTATGGGGGAACGTTTTCCGGATAAATGCTCAGGTTTATTTCAGCACCTGGATATAGTGGCGAAGGCATACCGCCACTTTGGTGCAATTGCATGGTTTAGTTATGATGAGAGCTTCAGACAAAAGCTCTCTGTTCACCCATCCCTACGATGGGGGGTAAAAGATGTAGGTTTATGGTTGAACCTGATGCTGCCACAAAGACCTCAATATACACAGAGACCTCAATTAGCAAATGTGCAATCGACTTTTCGTAAAGGAGTATGCTTTGCATATAACGATTCCCAATGCAGATTCTTATCGAATTGCAGATATAAGCACGAATGCTCATTCTGCGCAGGTACCCATCCAGCACCCCGCTGTTTTAAGAAATCAGCTACCACATCTCAGTCAAGGGACATTAATGCGAAGGGCATGGACGCCAGTGAGATTGTCAAAAATGCAGTTCTGGCTAGATCAGTATCCAGACCGCAGGATGGCGGACCTTCTTTATGAAGAATTTAAATTTGGTTTCTCAGTTCCTGCATTTTCAGGGCAAGGTTGTCTTTTAGTTAAAAATTTACGTTCTGTCCTTGCGCACCCTGATATAGTCAGGGAAATTTTTTTTAAAAGAAGGCAGAGTTGCTGTACCTTTTCCCTCTCCTTCCTTTGAAAATTTTCATTTATTCCCTTTAGGCCTGGTACCAAAAAAGCCAGGTTCTTTTTAGTTGATTCATCATTTATCTTTTCCTCATGGAAATTCTCTAAATGATGAGATAGCAGATTTTGAATCAGCAGTGTCCTATGCTTCTTTTGAAGAAGCTCTTTGCCTATTAAAGCGTTTTGGCAAAGCATCTTTTATGGCAAAAGCAGATATAAAATCCGCATTTCGACTTTTGCCAGTCAACCCCATTGGTTTTAACTCCCTGGGTTTTTATTTTGAGGATAAATTTTATTTTGATAAGTGCATGCCCATGGGTTTTTCCAAATCTTGCAGTTATTTTGAGGCTTTTTCGACTTGTTTACAGTGGGTTTTGTCACAAAATTCCCCTCAAGGTGGCGCTATCCATTATTTAGATGATTTTTTTATTTATAGGCCCCGCCGAGTTTGTTCAGGAATGTTGAATTGTTTTTTCAACGTTTGTGAGTCTTTTGGCATTCCCTTAACCAATAAAAAAACGGTCGGTCCAGTAAGGGTTATTGAATTCCTAGGCATCACAATCGATTCTGTAGCCATGGAATTCCGTTTGCTGATGGACAAAATTATAAAAATGAGGTTTTTGATAGAAAAATTTTTGTCAAAGAGAAATTTTCTGTTGAGGGACGTTCAGTCCTTGTTGGGTCTTTTTGCTTTTGCATCCAGGGTCATCCCAGTGGCAAGAATCTTTTCTCGGAGATTTGCTCTAGCCACTAGGGTTTTGAAAAATCCTTTTTCTCATACATCAATTACACGGCCCATTAAGGAGGATTTAAAAGTGTGGGATCAGTTCTTGACCAACTTTATTGGCCGAGCTGTATGGCAGAGCGAATTCGTTAAGGATTCTGATATTCGCCTGTTTACAGATGCATCTGGCGCGGTTGGTTTTGGTGCCTTTCTTGATGGTCATTGGTGTGCTAAAAGATGGCCTGAGTCCTGGAGGTCAACAGATATTAGCCTCAATTTAGTATTATTAGAATTGTTTCCAGTAGTGGTGGCCATTACTATTTGGAGTCAATTCTTTGAAAATAAATATAAGTTTAAGTAAAAAAAAAAAAAAAAAAAATAAGTTATGCTATATATGGATTATAAAGGAGTATCTTTTGCAATAAACTGCTTGTCATCTAAGTCTGAATTAGTGATAAAATTACTCAGTTTTTTGGTCCTGCAATGCATGACTTTTAACATTTAGCTGAAAGCAAAACATGTCCCGGGTATTACTAATGAGAATGCCGATTCCTTATCTCGTTTGCAGTTCCAGAGGTTTCGGGAACTCGCTCCAGAGGCGGACGGGGAAGGTTTCTCTTGCCCAGATTTTCTCTGGGGCCTGATATGGGAGTAATAGAAGAAAATATAAGAAATTCCATCGCTTCCAAAACTTGGGAAGAATACTCACAAGTTTGGTTTAGATGGTGTAAATTTTGTGAAGAGTATAATTTTTCTTTTAATACAGTTACTGTGCATATGGCGTTATGTTTTGTCTCCTCTTTGTTTCAAGCTAAACTTAGCCCTGCTTCTATTAGCAAAATTGTAGCAGGGGCCTCATTCTTTTTGAAAATATCAGGACTTCCCGCCATTAATTCCTTCTTTCTAGTTAGACAAATGCTAAAGGGTTTTAGAAGATCCTCTCCGGCGTGGACAGTAGACGCCTTATTTCCTCTAATTTATTGATAAAACTTATGTCTACGCTGGAATCAGTTTGCTTTTCCTCTTTTGAGACTTTTCTGTTCAGAACGGCTTTCGTTTTTGCATTTTTTGGTGCTCTTAGATTAGGTGAATTCACGGCACCTAATAAATCCTCTTCTTCCTTTTTAGTTTTTCAGACATCTCTGTTTTAGAAGATTTTTTATACGTAGATCCAAAATGGATCAATCAGGCAAAGGATGTTGGTTGATGCTTTATAAAGCCCCTTTTGAAGCCATATGTCCAGTTTTTAGAGTTACTCAGTATCTTTCTTCTCTTCCCTATTGCGGGTTCATTCTTTATTCATCTTAATCTATCTCCATTAACTAGATACCAATTTTCATCTGTCCTGTCTTCTTGTCTAAAGAAACTTAATCTTTCTGGTTTTCATTTCTCTTCTCATTCTTTTAGGATTGGGGCGGCTACTGAAGCCAGCCTTCTCGGTTTTTCTAAAGATGGTTTAAAACAGTTGGGGCGTTGGGATAGTGATAGATTTAAATTGTATATTCGTCCTGATCTGGTTATTGTTTAGCTTTTCTTAGGTTCTTCCAAGCTCATCATTTGGATAATAGGACATTCCTTTATATTTTGGGCCAAAAGGAGAGCTTCCATCAAGAATGGTACAATCAATATTGGTCTAGATGAAAGACGTTTTCAAGTTTTATGGTGGGGAATAAGAGGGCTTAGATGGAGGAATTTAAAGGACCAGTTAATTTACTTGTTAAGTCAGTGGCCTTCTCCCGATGCACTTTTTGTTCATGCCGGGGGCAATGACCTGGGCAGGATCAAAACTTGGTAATTGATTTGCGAAATGAAAAGAGACTTATCTTCTTTTAAGTTATTATTTCCTTCTACAGTTATAATTTTTTCAGAAATAGTGCCTAGACTCCTTTGGTCAGAGTTAAGTAATCTGCATTATATGGACAAGATTAGGAAACGCGTAAATAGAACAATACGCAATTTAGTCGTTTCTCAAGGCGGTTTTTCATATCGCCATGTAGACCTGGAGGGTTTCCTGCCTGGTCTATATGGAATTGATTTTGTACACCTGTTGGAAGTTGGTTTAGACATTTTTATTTTAGGTTTGCAAAACATGATTGAGCAGGCCGCGGCATTTTGGGGGCTTCAGCCACTCAGTTCTTGAGTGGCTTTCAGCTGTTGTGGTTTGTCATCCAGTTCAGTTCTGGATGGACTACGTGATATCATTAATAAATTAAATATTTTATGGTATGGAATTTTAAGTTAAAGATTTGGTTATAAATGATTATTGTTCATTTGGGTAACCCCTTAATAAATGCCGTGGCCATTATTGCCAACATGAAAACGTGTTGTGTCTCTTTATTTATTTATTATATCCTCTTTTAGTCTTTTGTGCTGTCCCATGACTGAGCGCCTAGCGCTTATGCGGGGCTCCATGGGACTGTACAGGGGGCGGAAGTATGTTCCACTGTTCCCCCCGCCCTCCGTTTTCGTTATTTAGGTTGCCCCATGTGATGGCAGAATTTGGAGCAGCGTAGCAACGGTTTCCGATTGGCTGAATCGGGCAGGATTGAGCCAGGCTGTGGCTATATAAGCTGGCGGCTTTCACGCTCCGTTCACTGCCTAAGGAGACTCTGCAGAAGACAGACCCGCGTTGTTCCCATCCTCCCTCCCTAAATATTAATTTTTTAAATCTGTCATGGCATGGAATTTTAAGTTAAAGATTTGGTTATAAATGATGAATATTGTTCATTTGGGTAACCCCTTAATAAATGCTGTGGCCATTATTGCCAACATGAAATTGTGTTGTGTCTCTTTATTTATTTATTATATCCTCTTTTAGTCCTTTGTGCTGTCCCATGATTTCAATGGTATATTTAACGGTAAAGTTTAATCTGCTTTTGTGTTGTCCCTGGTTCCTCCTTTACCCCTTAATCAACATGCTAATCATATTTTTAAAGAAAGACCTTTATTACATACCTTACACCTTTTTTTTATTCTTTGTGCTTCTCTGTGCAATGCAGGCAGATTAGGGCTGGTGGGCCCCAGTAGTACTCATAGAACTGATACAAGTAGTGGGCTTGCTTTTGGTAAGAAATATTCAAATATATCAAAATGTTTAGATTGATGTCATTCTGGAGTGGACGTTCCTAGGCAGGCTGCATTTGAATGCAGACAGCCCTAAGTAATGCCCTCATATAATGCTGAGCCTCCATGATTGAAAGAACTGAAAAACAAAGTGGTGGGCCAGGTACAATAAGGCTGGGGAAAAAGGCTATGTCCTTCAGTTGGGAAATTAGATAGGCTGTATCTGAGACAAGCTGTATCCGTCTTGCTGCAGCTTCTAAAGCACACTGGGAGAAGCTCACAATGTGCAGCAGTGGCAGCCCGTCCATTGAGGGCACATGGGCGTTGCCCCCCTATCCATGTGTCCGGCCCCCTGATCTACATAGTGGTGCCGCAGCAAGAGAGCGGAACCGATCCCTTGCATCATAGGACACCGACAAAATGGCACCCAACGCTGCTAGCAGAGTCCTCTATTGGACATCACCGCAAATATAGCAGCTATCCCAAGAAAGTAAACCAAGCCTCGTTTTGGTCTCTTTTGATAGAAACCAAAATGATAGATACCCGGAAATGAACCGATCGTCGGAATGACTACAGAGACACCCGGAAATGAGTTGCTCATCAAAATGACAACAGAGTCACCGACCTATCTAGAACCCCGCGTTCCCCAAAAACAGGGGTAAAATAGATATATAAAATAATATAATATAATATTGATTAAAAATTATAATCAACAATATATATCCCGGATTAGGCACACATATTGAATAGTGATGCATACAGTGCATGATAATCCGGACTTCGCAAAAACAATGCAGAGCTGGCACTCACACAGGGATCAAAACAGAAATTGCATAAAAAATATACAAAAAATGTGCATAGTATAAACCGTACATACATATGAAATCAACATATAGAAAGACCTACCCCCTAACGAACGAACAACGGATCAATGAAGTATAGAAAAATCACAATGTTTGGAATATGTGACTTGGTGGTTAGAATCATAATGCGGATATATAAAACATAAAAGATATCTGGTTCCCCCCAATACTCAGATACCCTGTTTCCCCGAAAATAAGACCTAACGTGATTGTCGGTGATGGCTGCAATATAAGCCCTACCCCCCAAATAAGCCCTACCCTGTTTCCCTGAAAATAAGCCCTACCCTGAAAAGAAGACCTACAATGACTTTAACTAGGGCTTATTTGGGGGGTAGGGCTTATATTGCAGCCATCACCGACAATCACTCTGGGTCTTATTTTCGGGGAAACAGGGTATCTTGGTATCACCAGACATAGTGTGTGATCTTACATGAGGGAACTAAGCTTTGTTCAAGAAGGCATTTATATCCCATTCTACATTAATCCCCCAAGGTTGGTAAGATTGGAGTTCGTATATCCAGTATGTTTTGAGTTGTGAAACCCCTCTGGTTGACGCTCCTCCTCTCCATGGGGGGAAGACACACCGATACACCGATCTCGGTAAAGAGCCTCTGATGGAGGCTCTTTACCACGTGATCAGCCGTGTCCAATCACGGCTGATCATGATGTAACAGGAAGAGCCTTTGATCGTCTTTTCCTCACTCGCATCTGACAAACGCGAGTAGAGAAGAGCCGATCGGATGCTCTCCTGACAGGGGGGTCTGTGCTAAATGCTTATCAGCGCAGCCTCCCCTTGGATGCCCACCCAGGACCACCAGGATGTCCACCCAGGACCACCAGGGATACCACCACACTGGACCACCAGGTGTGCCACCCTAGACCACCAGGGAAATGCCAATCAGTCCCCAGGCAGCTGCCAATCAGTGCCTATCCCCAATGCCTGCCAGTGCCATCAATGATATCTATCTATCAATGCCATCTATCAGTGCCACATATCAGTGCCCAGCAATGCCGCCCATCAGTGCACATCAGTGCCCAGCAGTGCCGCTTATCATTGCCCCCCTTAAGTACCCATTAGTGCAGCCTTTCAGTGCCTATCAGTGTCGCCTATCAGTGCCATCCATAAGTGCCCATCAGTGCCGCCTATCAATGCCCATCAATGCTGCATATCAGTGCCACTCATCAGTGCCACCTACCAGTGCCCATCAGTGCCACCAATCAGTGACCATCAGTGCAACTTCATCGGTGCCGCCTTATCAGTGCCTGTCAGTGCCGCCTTATCAGTGCTCATCAGTGAAGGAGAAAACTTACTTATTTACAAAATTTTATAACAGAAACAAAAGAAATTTTTTTTTTTTTTCAAAATTTTCTGTCTTTTTTCATTTGTGTAGCAAAAAATAAAAAACGCAGAGGTGATCAAATACCACCAAAAGAAAGCTCTATTTGTGGGAACAAAATGGTAAAAATTATGTTTGGGTACAGTGTAGCATGACCGCGCAATTGTCATTTAAACAGCGACAGCGCGGAAAGCTGAAAATTGGCTTGGGCAGGAAGGGGCTGTAAATGCCCGGGATTGAAGTAGTTAAAAAAGGGGAGCTCGGAGCGCAGAGCATTGCGCTCCGAGCCCACCCAATTGTATGACCATAGAGAATTCATTTTTGCTATTATCACACTAAAGTTCCTCCCCGCCAATCAGGAGGCAAGTCTGTGAAAACTGTTTCCCGATTGGCCAAAGCGTCAGGCGATCCTATTGGATATTGGATGCCTAGTGCTTTGGCAGAAGACACACGGTGGAGGAAGCTGGGGGAGCGGATGCTGGAGCAGCGGCGGCAGCTGCCCGCTCTACCAGGAGGGGACACCACAGCCTCGCCACACGAGTGGGTAAGAGACGGGCCAGGCCAGACAGCCCACGGCGGGTGCTGTGCCACGCCGCCAGAGGGGGTGTTGTTTGCCGCCCCCCCATCAGCCGCCACTGATGTGCAGTGAAACCAGAATAAGCATTTTCAGTACAGGAGAGGAGCCTCTACAACTGTAGATAAGGCTGGAGTTCACTTTTAACAAACCAAAAAGAAACAGTTTGTGCTTTTTTTAATTTACTGAATATTTAGGGGAAGGATAGAACTGAGCTATAATCTTATGAACACGACAATTTTTAAACATGCACGAAAATGTTTTTCAGATAAATAAGTCATTTATCTAGATAATATATTTCAAGCCATGCATAGCAGATCCTTGCATAATATATATATATCAGCATATTTTTACGTAGACTCCACAGGGACATAAAAATGGAACTTCCAGAAAGCGTCAGTTGTACTAAGTGGGTCAGTAATGTGGTAAACCTGTAAGCACGGAATCCAAGATTCTCCATAGTCATCCTTGTAGTGAGTAATTATTTACAATGTGGAACAATCTAAGAAAAGGGCTAGAAAAACCTTGACCTACAAACCATGTGGGCAGTTTATTATGTGTTTCTGCTCTTCCATGTAATTGCTTTCACAGTCAGTGGTAATACATTCTATTTAATTCAAAGTGGAAAGGGCGGTTCAGATTTGTTTTTTGTACATATGTAGTTCAGAAGGAAAATGAAAAAGATTTGATTTGACTTTATCTTATTTGATATTATTCAATAGTTATGAAGATCTGCTGTGGTCAGTGGAAGACAATGCGATGTAGCTGTGGTAGGTTATGGACACAATCACCTGACTCAGAGCAGCTGTAGGACATTTCAGTGGACCTATATACTGAACAGATGTCTATTAGACCGAAACTATAATGATTTTGGTAAATTTTATTTGAATTACTTTTGGTTTATAAATTTAGAGAGCACTTTTGCAACAGCCAGCGTACTTCTATAGCAGCACCCAGGTTTCATTCTGATGATGTGGATGCTGCTCTCCCGCTGATTCCAATTCAGCAATGATGACATAGATGAGAGGTGCAGCAACAAGACTGTTAAAGAGGGGCCTCTAACATTTATCTCTCCTTCTTTAACACCCCCCAACCCTAGCACTTAAAAACACCCGGTCGCTAGACCATTCATTTTAGCAAACAGGGTGGGCTTTCATGCCCAAACGCCACACATACACTATATTGTCAAAAGTATTGGGACACCTGCCTTTACACGGACATGAACTTTAATTGCATCCCAGTCTTCGTCCGTAGGGTTCAATATTGAGTTGGCCCACCCTTTGGAGCTATAACAGCTTTAAAGCGGGGTTCCACCCAAATTTTGAACAATATCTGTATATATTCTCTTCCTTGCCTAGATGCTGACATGCCGTTTAAAAAATTTTAAATCGTCGTAATTACCTTTTATTTTTCTATTCTTCTTTGCACTTCCTGGTTCTCCTCCCGTGGGAGTAGGCGTGTTTCTAGCCTCTCCCAGACTCCTGGGAGCTAGTCTCAGGCTTCCCAGGATGCCACTGAGCATGTGCGGGAAGGAGCGGTGAATGCTGGGAGCACAGCATTCACCACATCCGGGAAATAAATGCTTGTGGGCTTCAAATGCCCACAATGAAGATGGAAACCGCCTGCAGTGAATAATATAAGTTATTCTTTCCAACGAAATCTGACACAGGCGGACATATTACACACAATATGTGAGTATGTAATGCTGAGAAGAAAAGTTTGTGAATGAACTAAAAAAAAAAAAAAGATAGATAGGTGGACCCCCGCTTTAACTCTTCTGGGAAGGCTGTCCACAAGGTTTAGGAGTCTCTGTTCTAATTCATCCCAAAGGTGTTCTATCAGGTTGAGGTCAGGACTCTGTGCAGGCCAATCAAATTCCTCCACCCCAAACTCGCTCATCCATGTCTTTATGGGCCTTGATTTGTGCACTGGTGTGCAGTCATGTTGGAACAGGAAGGGGCCATCCCCAAACTGTTCCCACAAAGTTGGGGGCATGAAATTGCCCAAAATGTCTTTGTATGCTGATGCCTTAAGAGTTCCCTTCACTGGAACTAAGGGGCCAAGCCCAACCACTGAAAAACAACCCCACACCATAATCCCCCCTCCACCAAATGATTTGGACCAGTGCATAAAGCAAGACCCATAAAGACATGGTGAGCGAGTTTGGGGTGGAGGAACTTGACTGGCCTGTACAGAGTCCTGACTTCAACCCGTGAGAAAACCTTTGGGATCAATTAGTGTGGAGACTGCGAGCCAGGCCTTCTCGTCCACATCAGTGCCTGACCTCAAAAATGCACTTCTGGAAGAATAGTCAAACATTCCCATAGACACACTCCTAAACCTTGTGGACAGCCTTCCCAAAAGATAAACAAAAAACCAGGGACGGGAAGAGAGCAGGAGAGGAACCCCAAGGGGCTGGAAACAAGGATTCTTCAACCCATCAAATATAATGAACTGTATTCTTTATTAGTAAAAAACAAAACAAAAAATTCCACCCATAATAAATATAATGGAATACCACAATACCTCCACCATAAAATATAAAATTATGATAACGTTATCATGAAACAAGTGATCACCACGAACAACATCCCTCAATCAGTCAACCATTCACCCACTATTGACAGCTACAGTAATAATACAAACTGAAGAATTGTGCAGAAGATTAGTTGTGGAAGTTTTCCATAAGTTAGAATGATAAATCTTCAGTTCATAGAAAGCAGTTGTTAGTAAATACAGCAAATGATGCCATGCCTGCCCTGATATAAAAACCCAGGGGGGAGCAGACGAAAATATAAACAGGGGGCTGCAAAAATAGTCTTGAATGGTAATGGGAGTCCCCTGGTGTGAAAACAAGAAAGGTATGTGATGCAGCAGCACTGCTGAATAAGTGAGCTTTTGGTGAGGAAGGCAGGTAAATGGGGAGTAAATTCCCTACTCTTGCCGCGACCCGTGTAGGTGGGCTTCAATAGAAGCTTACTTCATGATCCGGCTAGTGCAGACATTTCACAAATGCAAAAGTAAATGGTATGTTGGTAACCCGCAAACAAATATCCTTATGGAAATTCCAGCTAAGTATGTCCAAACAGTAACAGGTATTGAAAACTTATTGTTCCATGCAGGGATGGTCAGCGGTTACTGGACCGCTCAGCTCACAAATGGAAGCACACACCGGCCGTACAGTGCTGGAGATGAAGCCCCTGTGATAGGGTTCCAGGACAGTAACTTACTGGCCCATGCGGGTATTGTCAGCAGTTTCACCGGGATCGGAGCGCTCCGCTCACAAACAGAAGCACACACTGGCCATGCAGCGCTGGAGTGGAAGCCCACGTGATAGGCCTCCAGGCAGGGATTCAATTCACCTCAACAGTGCGCTGGTGCCCAGGTGTGTAACAGCTTGATAGGCCCATTCAGGTTTGTTGATCTCCTTCAGGATCACTGATCCCAGAGCTGATTCATTCATAGGGTTGTAAAGTTTAGCTCATCCGTGAAAGGTGCTGGTTAGGTAGGCTGCAGTCATCAATAGGAGTCATCCATGTTCACATTAAATCAGCTGCTCCCATGGCAGGAATAGTGGGAGATTGAGGGGTGAGAGGTCCGTGGTGGACACTGTAAAAACGGGCGTCTAGCTGACGCATTTCATTCGGCAAGCAAATTTCATCAGAGCTAGATGTGTGTTGGGTTTCAGTCCATTAAATACTAAGTTAATTATTCTAATTGACTACAACATGTTCATTCAGACTGCCCAGATTTGTTTTTTAACCCCAAAATCACTGTAGAAACACTCATCTTCAGTGCACAAGGATCTGGTATACTTTAAACTATGGCCAACATTAAGGAAACAGAGAACCCCGTATTCTTATACAAGATAGTGTACAATAAATAAACCAAGGGGATATAAATATTCAAACAGTCAAATTACGGATAAAGAAAATAGACTAATACTGAAAGTGAATGAGTGCATACATAGAGGAGAGACAAGGTGGGAACATAAGCAAGCACAGGTTAGTAGCCAGGCACAATGTCCAATAGATGATTAATTAATATTTAATAATTATTTAATAGACTGAGAGACTAAGCAGATGACAGATGTAGTCCCTAAATGTAGAAGGGAATTCAGGCCACCTACTTGAGCTGGTGGCTGTGCTCACTGAAGGATTCCTACCCGTCGCAACCACAATATATTACATAGTGAAGAGAACCAAAGTAATACCAATGGAAGCCTAGTAGACAATAAGAAACATATTAAATAAATGAAGGAAGAAAAACAAGAACAAATTTATCTAGGTAAACAGAGAAGGGGGGAAGGGATAGAATTAATTGGCTATAGGCAATGGGCCCCCCTGCCCCTGGGTGAGTGTAGTGTTCACATAATAAATACTTCTATCCAGATATTGATGCACTCCTCCCCTTGGGGATTATTTCTACAGACGGCATCTCTCTGACTAATTTTCCCGTTTTTTCTATAAGCCTTCCCAAAAGAGTTGAAGTTGTTATAGCTGCAAAGAGTGTGCCAACCTACATATTGAACCCTACGGACTGACTGGAATGCCAATAAAGTTCATGTGCGTGTAAAGGCAGGCGTCCCAATATATTTGGTAATATAGTATATGTGCTTTGCTCAGATTCCATGACTGAGATTAACAACCACTTCAATTTCAAAATTATTACTGAAAATAATTTTGTGGTATACAACTGGTGGTGCTAAGTTTGTTGCATCTTGCCCCTAGGTAAGAGCCATCTAAACACCACATCCCATATTATAATTTATTAGGTAAATAAAATGCAGAAAAAATTGTATATAACAAATGATTGTTATCAACAAAAATACAGTATTCATGCACTACATCGGGGATATGCAATTAGCGGACCTCCAGCTGTTGCAAAATTACAAGTCCCATCATACCTCTGCCTCTGGGTGTCATGCTTGTGGCTGTCAGAGTCTTGCTATGCCTCATGGGACTTGTAGTTCTGCAACAGCTGGAGGTCCACTAATTGCATATCCCTGCACTACATTCTTTATTTACTTATTTAAAACTTTCTACAACTTACTGATCAAAGTACCCGGAGCTGTGGGTATAATCATTCTTAGCAGGGTTTGCCAAGGCTTGAACATTATTTCAAGGGCTCATCATGGTAAAAAATTTGAGAAAGGCTGCATTAGGTTTTTCATGATATTATCATCAGGTTAGTCTCATGGGCCCATGAAAAAAAAAATCAGTTTTCAACCTACAATAAATATAACACAAGATAACTAAAATAAGATGCGTAGATTCCTATGTGGATGCTCAGTAGAGTTCATATAAAAGGTAGCTCTTTTGTAGTTGGCTGAACGTAGTTGTTGACTGATTTTTTCTCGGATTTTCTTCAGCCTCTCCTTTACCCATTGAAGCCGACTACAAAGACATCATGCTGTCCTGTTTATGTAAATAAGGCTTCTCATCCCTTCTTCTCTATTCCTTTGGTGAGAACAGCTTACAGAAAAATATTTCAAAGTGGAGTTTTTTATTATTCTGATCAGAAAAATATGTAAAAAGTATAAATAAAGAACAGACAATAATTATAAAATCACAAACACAAAACAAATGATAAGGAGCTGCGCTCACAAAAATTTGATAAGTGAACAAATGGTGTTCAAGTGAGTAAATCAATCTGGTAAATGGGTCCAAAAAAGATGAATGAAATAAATAATCAAAAAAGAAAAAATTGATATATACATATATAGAAAAAATATATTATAATGAGTAAGCCAATAAAAGTAAATCAACAGTCCTAGAGTCCTCCAATGGTAAATGAATAAGTGATTGTAGCAGCACAGTATAGTCTAAAGTAAATGGGTATGTGGCGCTACCTCATCTAAAAATAATAATAATAATTAAAGATAAAATACTGTGCTCGAGGTGAAAAATCCACAAAGTATCTAATAGAGAATAGCAAGGGCATAAATAATGTACAATACTGATAAATAACGGAACCTCACTGTACAAAGTGCATCAGTGCATAAGATAAACAATAAGATCCAGAAAAAATCAAATCAAATCGATAGTGATATCATATATGTATGTGCAAGACCATAATCAACGTGGCCTCATAGGTAAAAGTGCATAATGCATAGAAGCCAAAAATTAAGAGATCAACAGTGGGCTATTAGAAAATAACAAAGGCATAAATAATGCACAAATACTGCTGAATAACGGGACCTCACTATACAAAGTACATCAGTGCATACGATAAACAATAGGATCAATGAGAAATCAAATCGATAGTGATAACATAAATATATGTGCAAAACCCTAATAACGTGGCCTCATAGGTAAAAGTGCATAGTGCATAGAAGCCAAAATAAATGATCAACAGTAGGCTTCATTCAATGAAATAAAAATGACAACTCCAGTAATAAATACAAACAAGGGGAACAATGTGTAAACTCCTAATCGTGATACCATAGACTGTGTATATAATAAAAATTCCAAGAAAAAAACAAATAACTCTAGGTGTAGATCCGGGAGAAATTAACCTCAAAGTGATAGGAAAGTGCAAGTGCAGAACATCAGTGTAAATGGGAATAAATTGTGCAAAAAATATTGATGATAAATGAATCAAGATAAATAAAATAAATACAAAAACAAATAAATGTCCAAGCAAAACACTGAGTGTAATGCAATAAATTGCGTGCAATTCCCAGTATCAGTAAGGTGCAGAGCTTCCACAGATAATAACAAAAGTGCAAATGACAGTCTCTTAACAAATGATGAATGAAAGTGCAAGTGCAGTGGATGGAATTCTACAGAGGCCAGTGTCCAATCACCAATCCAATCCGGTCCCAGGGTGCACTGAACGTTTCCCCCAGCCTCTCACCTGAAGTTGCGGCCCCTCAATGGGCCGAGTCGAGTGTGTGCCCACAGGTAATGAAGCAGTGCACCGGAGACAGGCTTCTGGTCGTTGTGTCAACCTCCCGGGACAAGGATAAAGGTGGCCAGTGCTCAACACTCCCCCGCACTTCAATGGGTATCCTCACAGGTCCTCAGATGGATCATAGGAAAAGAAGGGATGGCTCCATAGTGTAATATGTAAAGGATTTTATTAAGAAGCACAGTATAGTGAAATCTTCCATGACTTTTGAGAGACAACGTAAATCCACCACCACATAGAGCGCAAGCTTACCAGCTGCACAAGCTGTTTGAGTTTGTGGCTAATACCCAGCCAGGCCCTTTGTTCCTCCCAGCACCTCCAGTAGCCGATGAACCAGGCGTTCCTGGAGACAGCCACTGGGATCAACTCGGTATGAGTGCTCATAACAATCTGAAAACAAAATAAAGAGGAATTACCATCAGTAAAACTGGGTGGTATTTTATTTAAATAAAAATTATGCTTATTAGCATGGAGTAGAAGTGTTAAAAGCAATAAGAAAGCCGGCCGGCAAGCAACAGTACAAAACGCTCGTACAAGCGGGACGTAAAACAGCGTGGTGACGTCAGCACGTCACTCCTCTCGACGCGTTTCGTCACTAATCTGGCATAGTCCTGACGTCATGCCCCAGAACGACATCAGATTAGTGACGGAAAGCGCCAGGAGGAGCGACGTGCTTACGTCCTTGCGCTGTTTTATGTCCCACTTGCACTGGCGTTTTGCACTATTGCTTGCCGGCTGGCTTTCTTATTGCTATTAACACTTCTACTCCATGCTTATAAGCATAATTTTTACTTAAATAAAATACCACCCGGTTTTACAGATGGCGATTCCTCTTTATTTTGTTTTTGGATTGTTATGAGCACTTGCACCGAGTTGATTCCAGTGGCTGGCTGCTGACCATTGAATACATCTACAGTCTCCAGGAACGCCTGGTTCATTGGCTACTGGAGGTGCTGGGAAGATTAAAAGCCTTGGCTGGGTATTGGCC
Organism: Lithobates clamitans; assembly: GCA_037952925.1. NCBI lineage: Eukaryota > Metazoa > Chordata > Amphibia > Anura > Ranidae > Lithobates > Lithobates clamitans. Next base: position 1,073,163 of record JBBGZY010001140.1, read on the forward strand.
ACAGGCTCAAATAGCTTGTGCAGCTGGTAAGCTTGCAGTCTATGTGGTGGTGGATTCACATTGTCTCTCAAAAGTCACGGAAGATTTCACTATACTGTGTTGCTACAATCACTTATTCATTTACCATTGGAGGACTCTACGACTGGTGATTTACTTTTATTGGATTATTCACTATAATATATTTTTTCTATATATGTATATATCATTTTTTTCTTTTTTGATTATTTATTTAGTTTATCTTTTTGGACTCATTTACCAGATTGATTTACTCACTTGAACACTATTTGTTCACTTCTCAAATTTCTGTGAGCGCAGCTCCTTATGTTTTTGTATTTGTGTGTAGTTCACTTGGAGTTGCAACTTGTGTGGTATGTTTAAACAGCGCAGTTTTTTTCTTCATAATACTTAAAAATTTTAACTCCGGCGGGCTAATTATTCATGCTGTTAATGTCAAGAAGCTGGAGAACTAAAATAGTTCAGAAAAGTTCATCTAAAGTCATTTCTCATCTTGCCAGCCGTGCAGAGATAACTATCCTCATTTGTAGGAATTCTGCATGCACAGCATCACGTAACGCGCTCTGATTGACCTCTGCAGAGCTCTCTTGCAGCCGTCCGATAAAGGAAGGTAAATTATGAAAGTTCCCAACTGTTCAAAATTGTATGAAAGCTAATAATCTGCTCAACCTAGCAGGCAAATTAATCCTTATGAAGTAGTTCAAAAATTTGCACAATACACGCCCTGCAGCTGTCCCGTCAAGACTCGTTTTTTACATCCATCAGAAAACTTCAATTTTTTTCAATTTTGCCTTGTCACATCTCAGATTAAAAATATTATTCATAATATTAAGCACAAAACATTTCTGAAAACCATCACACCCTTGTGCTTATTAGCAATGTACTAAACATGGAAAAAAAAAAAAAAATTTTTTTTTTTTATTTAAGATAAATAAGTGAATATGTTAAGTCGAGAGAACATGTGTTCATATGTTCAATCCTTGTTTCAATTTATAGTTTTTAACGTTACAGGTAAATGAGGGCAGCCATATTTGTTTATTAAGGAGGATTTAGCACAGCCAGTGAAGGTAAAATACATTTTTTGGTTTACTTTGAGACTTGTGCATAAGGGCAGGGGGGAAAATTGTGGATACTTATGAATCTGGCAAGGGAATTAAAAAGATTGCAAAATGATTTGACATAAATTATTCCAATGAAAATAATCTACAAGTGTCATAGATTTCAAACAACTGCTAATTTGTCCAGGACTGGCCAGCCTAGAAAACCCAACCATTTGATGCTAAAAAAAAGTTTCCTAGAATCCCAAAAATTTTGTTACGGGGTGTTCAGGTAACTCATGCAGCAAACTTCAATAGGAAAGAGGGAAACTGCTCACCATATAAAAGCCTCAATTCCAGTTTATTTAGATCAACATCATACAGACTACTCCATCTGGTATATGCACAACCTAATGCATTTCACTGCATTAGGAGTTTACTCATAGGGCCTATTAGCGGTCATAGGTTTTTGACCAGCCAAAGACCGCTGGGAACCAGATCCTTGTATTGGGAAAATGAATGAGGACTGACACCTGTAGCAGAATATTGCGCTTAGTTATGCCGCGTATACATGATTGGACATGCCGACAACGAAATCCTGGGATTCATTTCCGACGGATGTTGGCTCAAACTTGTCTTGCATACACACGGTCGCACAAATGTTGTCGGAAATTCCGAACGTCAAGAATGCGGTGACGTACAACATGTACAACGAGCCGAGAAAAATGAAGTTCTATAGCCAGTGCGGCTCTTCTACTTGATTCCGAGCATGCGTGGAATTGTGTGCTTCGGAATTGTGTACACACGATCGGAATTTCCGACAACGGATTTTGTTGTTGGAAAATTTGAGAACCAGCTCTCAAATTTTTGTTGTCGGACATTCCGACAAAAAATGTCCGTTGGAGCCTACACACGGTCGGAATTTCCGACAACAGGCTCCCATCGAATATTTGTTGTCGGAAATTCCGATCGTGTGTACGCGGCATTACTCTTGCAAGAGTTGGTTTCAAAGTTCATGTGTTTACATCAGGTATGGTAACAAAAAGCCTTTGCTGTCTAAAAAGAATATTACAGAATAATAAGGTTACACTATGCCATTGAACATACAGACCAGGCCTTTTGGAACAATGTACTGATCAATCAAAGATAAAAGTTGTTTGGTTTCAGTGATAGTAGGCATGTTTGCCAAATACTGAAGACAGTTTTTCAGAATAACCTCATAACAATTGTGAAGCATGGTGGTGAAAGGGTTATGGTTTGTAGTTGTTTTGCTGCTTTAGGGTCTGGGCAGCTCACAGTCATCAAGTTAAATATACATTTAGCATCATATCAAAGCGTGCTTGAAGAGAATGTTAGGCCATCTATTAAAATTTATCTTTCAACATGATAATGATCTGAAGCACACTAGCAAATCCACCAAAAATAATAAATTATGTTATGGATTGCTCTTATCGAAGCCTTGATTTGATACCCATTTAATTTTTTACGGAGATTTTAAAAATGGGCAGTTCATGCAAGGAAACCCACAAACATTTTACAACCAAAAGAATTTTGCATGAAAAAGTGGTCAAAATTTCTCTGAGCCAATTTCAAACTGGTGAGGAGTCATACAAAGTGCCTTGAAAAGTTATTTCTCAATAATACACCATTACATTTAATGGTGTTTTTGTTGAACAAATGTTTGAAAAGGCAATTTTTTCTAATGTTTGCCTTTCAAATATGTTGAAAGACCCAGCACAGTTCCATGGGGTGTATTTAATTTTCATCACTGTATATGTGGCAGCATGGCATAAGGCTCACTGCCATGCTCCCTCATACAGTATATGCATACAGCTGGCATTAATAAGTTAACATGTTGTATCAAGTTTTAGTTATTGGGTTTACATCTTCTTTAATAGTTGTCACTCTAACACCACCTGTAGCATCCCCTGCCGTGGCTCCATTCACAGGCATTGGCTTATCCTGTAAGTTTAAAAAGTGAAACTCTTTAGAGAACATAGCCCTTTAACATGAATACAAATACAAGTAGATACCTTGTGTTATTAAATCATTAGTAAGACCTCGTCTGGAATTTGCATTTTAGTTTTGGGGAACTGGAGAAAGTGCAGAGAAGGGCAACCAAATTGATAAGAGGCATGGAGGAGCTCAGCTATGAGGAATGATTAGCTGAACTGAATTGATTCTCCCTTGAGTAGAGGAGATTAAGGGGGATATAATCAAAATGTATAAATACATACAGTATTTCACAAAAGTGAGTACACCCCTCACATTTTTGTAAATATTTTATTACCCTGTTTCCCCGAAAATAAGACCTAGTGTGATTGTCGGTGATGGCTGCAATATAAGCCCTACCCCCCAAATAAGCCCTAGTTGAAGTCCTTGTAGGTCTTATTTTCAGGGTAGGGCTTATTTTCGTAGAAACAGGGTAGGGCTTATTTGGGGGGTAGGGCTTATATTGCAGGCATCACTGACAATCACGCTAGCTCTTATTTTTGGGGAAACAGGGTATACCTTTTCATGTGACAACACTGAAGAAATGACACTTTGCTACAATGTAAAGTAATGAGTGTACAGCTTGTATAACAGTGAAAATTTGCTGTCCCCTCAAAATAACTTAACACACAGCCATTAATGTCTTAACAGTGAGTACACCCCTAATTGGGCCCAATTAGCCATTTTCCCTCCCCAGTGTCAAGTGACTCGTTAGTGTTACAAGGTCTCAGGTGTGAATGGGGAGCAGGTGTGTTAAATTTGGTTTTATCGCTCTCACTCTCCCATACTGGTCACTGGAAGTTTAACATAGCACCTCATGACAAAGAACTCTCCGAGGATATGAAAAAAAGAATTGTTGCTCTACATAAAGATGGCCTAGGCTATAAGAAGATTGCCAAGACCCTGAAACTGAGCTGCAGCACGGTGGCCAAGACCATACAGCAGTTTAACAAGACAGGTTACACTCAAAACAGGCCTCGCCATGGTCGACCAAAGAAGTTGAGTGCACTTGCTCAGCGTCAAATCCAGAGGTTGTCTTTGGTAAAATAGATGTATGAGTGCTGCCAGCATTGCTGCAGAGGTTAAAGAGGTGGGGGTTCAGCCTATCAGTGCTCAGACCATTTGTTGCAGGCTGCTTCAAATTGATCTGCATGGCTGTTGTCCCAGAAGGAAGCCTCTTCTAAAGATGATGCACAAGAAAGCCCACAAACAGTTTACTGAAGACAAGCAGACTAAGGACATGGATTACTGGAATCATGTCCTGTGGTCTGATGAGACCAAGATAAACTGATTTGGTTCAGATGACAAAGACAAGTGTGTCTTGCCTACAGTCAAGCATGGTGGTGGGAGTGTCATGGTCTGGGGCTGCATGAGTGCTGCCGGCACTGGGGAGCTACAGTTCATTGAGGGAACAATGAATGCCAACATGTACTGTGACATGCTAAAGCAGAGCATGATCCCCTCCCTTTGGAGACTGGGCCGCAGGGCAGTATTCCAACGACCCCAAACACACCTTCAAGACGACCACTGCCTTGCTAAAGAAGCTGAGGGTAAAGGTGATGGACTGGCCAAGCATGTCTCCAGACCTAAACCCTATTGAGCATCTGTGGGGCATCCTCAAACGGAAGATGGAGGAGTGCAAGGTCTCTAACATCCACCAGCTCTATGATGTTGTCATGGAGGAGTGGAAGAGGACTCCAGTGGTAACCTGTGAAGCTCTGGTGAACTCCATGCCCAAGAGGGTTAGGGCAGTGCTGGAAAATAATGGTGGCCACACAAAATTTTGACACTTTGGGCCCAATTTAGACATTTTCACATTTTCACAATTGTACTTACTTTTGTTGCCAGCGGTTTAAACATTAATGGTTGTGTGCTGAGTTATTTTAAGGGGACAGCAGTTATACAAGCTGTACACCCACTACTTTACATTGTAGCAAAGTGTAATTTCTTCAGTGTTGTCTCATGAAAAGATATAATAAAATATTTACAAAAATGTGAGGGGTGTACTCACTTTTGTGAGATACTTACTGTAAGTGGTCCATATAATGAACTTGGTGTTGAGTTATTCACTAAAGTCATAACAGAGGACTCTCTGAGGACTCTCTAGAAGAAAAGATTTAACCTCCAAATACTGTAAGGCTTCTTCACAGTAAGAGCAGTAAAAATGTGGAATAGACCTGAATCTGGCAGGTTTGGTTGGTTGGTTGAACTAGATGGACTTGTATCATTTTTCAACCAGACTATGTAACTATGTACCTTGTGCTATCTTTCTTAGATGGGATATTTTGTTTAACCGCTTCCCGCCCGCGTATAGACAAATGACGGCGGGCGAGATCCAGTGGCGGCTGGTGCTAAACATTTTAAGGGGGGCAGCAAACAAACCCCCCCCCCAGGTGCACACTCACCCCTCCAGCGGTCATGGCACCATGGGTTTTCCTTCCGACTAACACAGTCTTCTTTAAATCTACCTCCTGTCCTGATTGGCTGGAAACCGATAGCAAATATTGATTCGCTAGTATCACAAGTGGGAGGGTTCGAGGCATAGTGCTCTGTGCCTCAAGCGCAACCTTTCTTAAGCCAATTAGAGCCGATGATGCAGCTCTTTACCCATGGGATCCACTGTGTCCAATCACATGTAAACACTACAGTGCTGGTGATCGGCTCTCTTCGCCTCACACTGACAGAGTGTGAGAAGAGGAGAGCCGATCAGCGGCATCTCATCACAGGGGAGAGCTGTGCAGATAATCAGATCAATGTTCATCAGTGCACTGATTATCAGTGCAGCCCCAACAGTGCCCAGCAGTGATTCCTGTCTGTGCCCATCAGTGACACCAATCTGTGCCCATCAGTGACACCAATCTTGGCCCATCAGTGATGCCAATTTGTGCCCATTAGTGAGGCCATTCTGTACCCATCAGTGATGCAAGTCAGTGCTACCTTTTAGTGCTCATCAGTACCTGCTCATCAGTGCCGCCCATCAGTGCCCTTTAGTGTCACCTATCAGTGCCCATCAGTGCTGCATGTCAGTGCCACCTATCAGTGCCCATCAGTGCTGCATATTAGTGTCTTATCATCAGTGCCACCTCATTTGTGCTGCCTCATCAGTGCAACCTTATCAGTGCCAATCAGTGCAGCCTCATCAGCGCTCGTCAATGAAGGAGAAAACGTACTGATTTACAAAATTTTATAACAGAAATGAAGAAAAACGTTTATATTTTTTCAAAATTTTCGGTCTATTTTTTGTTTATCAAAAATACCACCTAAAGAAAGCTCTATTTATGTGAACAAAATGATAACAATTTTTTTTAGGTACAGCGTTGCATGACCACACAATTGTCATTCAAAAGCTGAAAATTGGCCTGGGTAGGAAGGGGGTAAAAGTGCCCTGTATTGAAGTGATTAAACAACATAAGTGTTATAAGTAGTGTTCTTTTCTTCATGTCACTGATATACCTATAAAAGGTTTTGTTTAATTTCTGAATGGATTATCTCGTCCATTCTCTGCCCATTCTATTCTTTAGCAGCACTGACATTTTATTTGGCTTAGTTTTGTTAGTTTTTATACACTTCTCTATCAACAACACTTTCTTGTACCCTTTATATGTAGCCAGGAGCTAGCTATCTTACCTGCAGTATCAGAAGACACTCTGCAACATTGCTGCAGTGAGACTGTTTCCCTCTAATGGCAGCAAAGACTGTGTCATCACATCCTGTCAGCAGAGTGATCAACACCAGGAAGCAAAGCATACAGGAAATTGTAATTCCAGGACTCAAGTTTCACAATGAGAGTGCACTGTTTTAGGACTACAACTTTCAGACTGCTGGAGAGAGAATAACAGACTGCTGGGAGAGGATATAAAAAGGCTGGTCTAGGCCTAGATCGCTCTCATGGGACCATGGCCTGGATCTGCCAGCAGGAACTCTGTACCAGTGTAAATTGCGGCCGAGTTGCGGCCTGCATAGGAGAGAGTTATCCAGCGGCACCCAGAGGGACATCTGCGGACAGCATCTCTTCCTATCTGCAGCGATCCGAAGGCTATTCCTGATCATTCCACGCTACCTGCACTTCAGATCCGGGTGGGCCACTGCGTAATTTGCAGGAGGTCAGACACCATTCCCTGAGCCAAGACCCAGAGGGAGATCCTGAAAGAACCATCATCATCTGCATCGCTACTAGCAACTTCAGTTGCACTGTTGGTGAGCGGGCACCTGACCATTTGATCCTATAGACACTGCATACAGACACCACTGTCTTTGTTCACATTTCTGATACTTGAAATGCTACTGGATGCAAGTTTATTTGATCCCATAGACACTGCATGCAGACACCTGTGCTTTCGCTCACATCCCTGGCATCTGTAGTCCTACTGGATACAATACCACTGAACCGCCATATATGATGACCATTTGTGTTTAGGCTATACAGGAAAAATCAGCATCCTCTATTGGTTAACCACATACTGGCTAAATTTGCTCTGCTCCACCATCCAGGATTATTTCCACTATTCTTTAAGTGCTAGTTGAAGATTTTCTGGATTCCACGGAGTTACAATTAACCCCTTTTATTCACTCCTCACCTTCAGAAGTGACTAATGTTGTTACCATAAAGGGGTCTGAACTCTGCTTAAAGTGCAAGTTCACAAATACAGAAAAATCTGTAAGGTGAACTTACACAGGATCCCCTCCTGCCCCCCCCCCCGTCCCGCTGACCTGCATGGTGGCGATCGCCCGTTCTGAGCCCCAGTATAGCCGCCTCATGGCTCCGGGGCCTAGAAATCCCCAAGGCTTAATCTCCTAGGAGAGGAGGGAGGTTTAGGAGCAATCTAATTGGTCGGCGCTGAGCAATCAGAACCTGCATAGCCCGTCCTCTCAGCGGGGAAGAAGAGAGAAAGCTGAGAGGATTTGTAAGTGCCGGAGTCATGAGGTGGCTATACCGGGGCTCAGAAGGGGCAATCGCTGCCATGCAGGTCAGTGGGACTGGGGGGGGGTGAGGTGGGGGTCTTGTGTAAGTTCACCTTACAGATTTTTCTGTAAAGGTGAACTTACCCTTTAACCACTTCAGCCCCGGAAGAATTTCCTCCTTACTGACCAGGCCATTTTTTGCGCGGTCGTGCGACACTGTACCCAAACAAAATTGGCATCCTTTTTCCCCACAAATAGAGCTTTCTTTAGGTGGTATTTGATCACCTCTGTGGTTTTTATTTTTTGCGCTATAAACAAAAAAAGACCGGCAATTAAAAAAAAACAAAAAAAAACAAATTTTTTTAAACTTTTTTTCTATAATAAAAAAAAATGTCTTCATCAGTTTAGGCCAATACGTATTTGTCTACATATTTTTGGTAAAAAAAAAATTGCAATAAGTGTATATTAATTGGTTTGTGCAAAAATTATAGCGTCTACAAAATAGGGGATAGATTTATGGCATTTTTATTATACATTTTTTCTTTTTACTAGTAATGGCGATGATCAGCGATTTTTAGCTGGGCTGCGACATTGCGGCAGACAGATAGGACTTTTTTTTGGGACCAGTGACATTTATACATTGATCAGTGCTATAAAAATGCACTGATTACTGTATAAATTACACTGGCAGGGAAGGGGTTAACACTAGTGGTGATCAAAGGGTTAAATGTGTTCCCTGGGAGGTGTATCTAACTGTGGGGAGGGGACTGACTGGAAGTACAGAGAGATCGCTGCTCCTAATTACTAGGAACAGATGATCACTCTGTACTTCCGTGTCAGAATGGGGATCTGTTTGTTTACATTGACAGATCCCTGTGCTGGCTCTCTGTGGAGCAATCGTGGGTGGCTGTCGGACAACGCGGCCACCGGCCACGTGCATCAGCTCCCCTGCCGCGCAGCGGGCATGTGCGCGCGCCTGCTATAGCTGTTAAAGGGACTGACATACAGCTACAGCGATTTGCGGGAAAGAGCCGACTTGACGCAGTTTAATCATGGCGGATGATTGGCAAGCGGTTAAAAGAGCCAGCCAATTTAAGCACAACAGTTTGCTGAATGTTTTGCCAGTTGTTTTGATGTTAGGTGCCTGTGGGCTGAGGAGACAGAAAGGAGTGGTCTGATATAGTCTATCAAGTGTCAGTCCCCTACCTTTCTTCTGCCTGTTCACATAGGCCACATATGTTTACATATGCTGCCAATGCCTAATCGTTCCTTATATTTGATTATCTGACATTATTCACTGCTTTTACTGTTTTACCACCAGTGAAGTTTCACCTGGAGTATTTCTGTAAGTTTTTGTTGCTCACCTTTAAATTAGGGGTGCACCGAATGGAAATTTTGGTGCCGAAACCGATACCGAAAATGAAGGATGCATAAGGCCGAAAACCGAAACCGATACCGAAAATTACAGTTTTTAAAAAATATTTAGATTTATATATAATTGTATTATATTCAACTTTTTAATATCATCAATTTAAATTTATATTAATTTATTGTTTTCCATTATTGGCACCTTTAGTGCAAGAAAGAAAAATGCAGTCTGCAGTCTCTAACCATCTCTTGTATCATGTCTGCAATCTCTTACTTAAACTTAAACACATTGCTAATAGTATTAGCAAAATTTCCATTCGGTGCACCTCTAGCAGACATGATACAGGAGGTGGTCAGAGACTGCAGACATGATACAAGAGATCAATGCAGCCTCACCAGTGTCCATCAAATGCAGCCTGCCTGTGCCCAGCAGTCTCACCAGTGCCCATCATATGCAGCCTACCTGTGCCCAGCAGCCTCAACAGTGCCCGTCATATGCAGCCTACCAGTGCCCAGCAGCCTCACCAGTGCCCGTCATAAGTAGCCTGCCTGTGCCCAGCAGCTTCACTTGTGCCCGTCATATGCAGCCTGCCTGTGCCCAGCAGCCTCACCACGACCCGTCATATGCAGCCTACCAGTGCCCAGCAGCCTCACCAGTGCCCGTCATATGCTGCCTGCCTGTGCCCAGCAACCTCATTAGTGCCAGTCATATGCACCCTGCCTGTGCCAGCAACCTCACCAGTGCCCGTCATATGCAGCCTGCCTGTGCCCAGCAGCCTAACCAGTGCCCATCATATGCAGCCTGCCTGTGCCCAGCAGCCTCTCCAGTGCCCATCATATGCAGCCTGCCTGTGCCCAGCAGCCTCACCACTGTCCATCATATGCAGCATGCCTGTGCCCAGCAGCCTCACTAGTGCCCGTCATATGCAGCCTGCCTGTGCCCAGCAGCCTCACCAGGGCCCGTCATATGCAGCCTACCAGTGCCCAGCAGCCTCACCAGTGCCCGTCATATGCTGCCTGCCTGTGCCCAGCAGCCTCATTAGTGCCAGTCATATGCAGCCTGCCTGTGCCCAGCAACCTCACCAGTGCCCATCATATGCAGCCTGCCTGTGCCCAGCAGCCTAACCAGTGCCCATCATATGCAGCCTGCCTGTGCCCAGCAACCTCACCAGTGGCCATCATATGCAGCTTGCCAGTGCCCAGCAGCCTCATTAGTGCCAGTCATATGCAGCCTGCCTGTGCCCAGCAACCTCACCAGTGCCCGTCATATGCAGCCTGCCTGTGCCCAGCAGCCTAACCAGTGCCCATCATATGCAGCCTGCCTGTGCCCAGCAACCTCACCAGTGGCCATCATATGCAGCTTGCCAGTGCCCAGCAGCCTCACCAGTGCCCGTCATATGCAGCTTGCCTGTGCCCAGCAGTCTCACCAGTGCCCATCATATGCAGCCTGTCTGTGCCCAGCAGCCTCACCACTGCCCATCATATGCAGCATGCCTGTGCCCAGCAGCCTCAGCAGTGCCCGTCATATGCTGCCTGCCTGTGCCCAGCAGCCTCATTAGTGCCAGTCATATGCAGCCTGCCTGTGCCCAGCAACCTCACCAGTGCCCGTCATATGCAGCCTGCCTGTGCCCAGCAGTCTCACCAGTGCCCATCATATGCAGCCTGTCTGTGCCCAGCAGCCTCACCACTGCCCATCATATGCAGCATGCCTGTGCCCAGCAGCCTCAGCAGTGCCCATAATATGCAGCCTGCCTATGCCCAGCAGCCTCACCAGTGTCCATCATAAACAGCATGCCTGTGTCCAACAGCCTCACCAGTGTCCATCATAAGCAGCATGCCTGTGCCCGGATCAGAGTGGCGATCTCCGTGTGTCACGGAGCAAGGTTTGAATTTCCTGGGCTGCAATAACAATGTCCCGCCTCCTGTGATCATGTCACACTGATACAATGTCCCACCATCGGATCAGTGTATCGTCGATCACAGGAGGAGGGAGATTGTTACTACGGCCCAGACAATTCAGTTCCGTGACACAGGGAGGAGGGAGGGGAGGAGGAGGGAGTGGAGGACTGGGCCACGCCAGGCTACATATATGCTGATTTTTTTTTTACTGTACTATTCTACTTATTTTTGTAGCAAACCATAATGGTTTCCTCTTCCATTTATGCTTACTAATTTGCCTGGCAGAAAATTTAGTTGCCTCCAGGATGGTAGACTTTATAAGTACCCACTGATTACGGACTGCCATCTTTTTATTACATTTTTTGAAGATTACCCATTTCAGCAAAATGTGTCCTTTTGAAACTTAAGGCCTCATGCACACGGGCATTCGAAAAAACGAGCTGCAAAGCCACTACCAACGCCAGGAAAAAGCGGCTGTAAAAACATGCTTTTAGAAGCTTTTTGCATTGGCGTTAATTTGCGTTTAGCCATGCTAGCTTTTAGCAGCATTTCTCATGCCTCTATTCAAAATCAATGGTTCCCTATGGGAGCCCACTGATTTGAATAGAAGTCGCACCAGAAGTCGGATAATGATGATCTGACTTGCGGCACGGCTTGTGTGCTGAGGATCTTGAAGGGGAACCCCTCGCCAAAATGAAAAAAAAAATTGGTAAGGGGTTCTCCCCCAAGACGATACCAGACGCTTTGGTCTGGTATGGATTTTAAAGGGAACTCCCACTCCAAAAAAATGGCGTGGGCGCCCCCAAGATCCATACCAGACCCTTATCCGAGCATGCAGCCGGCAGGTCAGAAAAGGGGGGGACGCCCCCTACCCTAAAGCACCTTGTCCCCATGTTGATGGGGACAAGGGCCTCTTCCTGACAACCCTGGCTGGGGGTTGTCGGGATCTGCGGGTGGCAGGGGCTTATTGGAATCTGGAAGCTCCCTTTAATAACGTGCCCCCAGATCCTGGCCCCCACCCTATGTGAATGATTATGGGGTACATTGTACCCCTACTCATTCACCCAACAAAAAATGTGTCAAGAATGAAAACACTACACATGTTTTCAAAGTAATTTATTAAGGCAGCTCTGGCATCTTTTACGATTTCTTTTCCTGGAGCGGAGAGAGGCGACCCGGCAGAGGCGGCCCGGCAAAGGCAGAAGACATTGCAGAGAGGAGAAGAACCCGAGAGGGGAAGAAGACATCAGCAGAGGAGGGAGAAGAACCGGAGGATGAAGACATCCCCGGAGGGAGAAGAAATCGGAGGAGACGCCGGAGCTGCATTCATAAGTTTCTTTAAAAACCCATCAACATGAGGACAAGGTGCTTTGGGGTGAAGGGGGGGGCATACTACAGGAGACAGTTAAAGACTATGGGCATACTACAGGAGCTGGTCAGAGACTGCAGAAATAGTACAGGAGACCATCAGAGACTGCGGGCATACTACAGGAGATGGTTAGAGACTGCAGGCATACTACAGGAGATGGTCAGAGACTGGGGACATACTACAGTAGATGGTCAGAGACTGCGGACATACTACAGGAGATGTCAGAGACTGCGGGCATACTACAGGAGCTGGTCTATGACTGCGGGCATACTACAGGAGCTGGTCAGAGACTGCGGGCATACTACAGGAGCTGGTCATAGACTGCGGACATACTACTGGAGCTCGTCAGAGACTGCAGACATAGTACAGGAGACCATCAGAGACTGCGGACATACTATAGGAGACGGTTAGAGACTGCAGGCATACTACAGGAGATGGTCAGAGACTGGGGACATACTACAGTAGATGGTCAGAGACTGCGGACATACTACAGGAGATGTCAGAGACTGCGGGCATACTACAGGAGCTGGTCATTGACTGCGGGCATACTACAGGAGTTGGTCAGAGACTGCGGGCAAACTACAGGAAATGGTCAGAGACTGCGGGCATACTACAGACAATAGTCAGACTGCGGACATACTACAGGTGATGGTCAGAGACTGTGGACATACTACAGGCGATGGTCAAAGACTGCAGTTAATATGGATGGCAGTAGATATAGGGCGACTTGCCCTTTCACCTGACCCAGCAATACAGCAACAACGGTTCCTCTGATCAGAAGTTGGCTCACTCTGGGCTGCCCGTGGCGACTCCGCTGGGTAGCGCTAAGATCTAGATTCTGGCAATGACTCTGTTCCTTTCCTCACAAGGGATGGCGCTAGGCTGTGTGGCTTTCCCTCTGGTGGCGCAAGGAAGCAGGGTTCTCTCTCTGATGGTGTCCCCTCAGCACTTTCCTCTCCCTGGAGTTCTGGGTGCACTTCCCTGAAAGATTTCCCAGGCTCCTGGCTCTTTCTCTCCCTCTCCCAGCTATGAAGCAGGGAGAAGAATCATAGTGGGCGGCTGTGCTGTGGAGGAGAGGGAGGGGGGAAAGAAGAGCCCATGGCTCTCTCCACTCAGAGACACAGCCGCTCTGATCTCCGGCTGCTTCGCTCTCCTCCTCCGGCAGGAGGAGGGAGGGGGGATTGGCAGGAAACACAGAGCGCCCTCTTTCTATTGATAACAGTGGCGGCACAATCTCTTCTCCTCTGATCTGCTCCTGTCAGTTGCCAGCAGAGAGAGCAAGCGGGATGGGGATCCGCAGCACCCGCTACATGCGCTCCGCCTCTGGACAAAGACAAGGAGAGGAGGAGGAAGGGGTGCACTCTGGAGCTTTGGCACCCCCACCTCTGCGGCGCCCGGGTGCGCTGCACCCCTCGCACCCGCCCAGGATCGGCCCTGCTTCCTCTTCAGCTTTCTTGTTAGTTGTCGCTGTGGAGCGCTTGGATCTAAAGTAAAATGACAATATAGGATAAGATGCTAGCTTTTATTTCAACACGTTTCAGAGCAGATAACTCTGCTCCCTTGCCAGGAACATTATACAACTAAAAATCAAATATTTACTGTTGGATTTTTACAACCAGAATCTCTTACTGCATTACCCATCTTACTAAGTCCTCAGAAACACACATCCTCACATTGTTTTTACCAACTGGGGACAGAAATTGGTGGTTTATCAATTAAATCCCTGCCACTATTTCTAAATGTATATGCATGTCCAAAAAAACTCCTGAATTCCATACTAAGTAGCTCAGTATTCTTGTGTGAGAAAAGTAGGCCATCTCTTTTGTACAGACCATCTTCCAGCAACATAACTAACATAACTGAAACCTTCAGATTTTTGATTGTGAGTAATTTTATAGCTTAGTGCAATCACTGCTTTCTGATTATCAACTATGAGAAGGAGAAGTAACACACAACCATAGCCAAAACGGTAAGCAAATAGGTAATAAGTAAATAATATAAAATTATAAAGCATTGCATAGAAAAAGCTTAACTAACCTGTGAGTGTCAATAAAAATATTACATGAAGCTGATTTATTTCTGTATAAAAAAATGTAAAATACCATAAAGTCCCTTTAAATGCTGTAGCATACACAGTTGCCTCAATGGTACAATGGTTGCATACTTGTGACTTGTGCCGAGCTAACTTCTTTTGTTAGAAAAGTTTGCTAGTATGGCTAAGCATAAAAGGTTGTTTTTAATAAATGGAGCATTTCATTTAAAGCATTTCAATGATCTGGATTTTTTTTTATCTTTTGTGACTGATTTGTCAACATTTATTTCAGGCACAGTACAGGCAAGCAGGGATATATAGACAGTATGTTCTGTCACTTGCCTGAAATGCCAATGAATACACATAATAGATCTTTTTTCCTTCAGCCTTTAGTGTATCAGTAAGAAATAAAATAGAATGTTTTTCTCAACCCAAAGCATTAAGTTATATCTATGGCCATGCATACACATCAGCCTACCGTAGGTATTACCTGGGGAATTGTTTTGATTGGCATACCCGATGCCAAGCTGTGACAATTATTCAAATCACGGTTTAATTATGGTGTACATAGTGCACCATTCATTGCTTACAAAGTGTTGACTGTTAAAATTAAATCATTCAATGTGTCTATAAAGTGAAGAAACATTATACTTTTTAAACAGATAAGCACCATCGTTTAAAATACATTTACAGAATCTCACAAAATTGAGTACACCCCTCACATTTTTGTAAATATTTTATTATCTTTTCATGTGACAACACTGAATAAATTACACTTTGTCACAATGTAAAGTAGTGAGTGTACGGCTTGTATAACAGTGTAAATTTGCTGTCCCCTCAAAAGAACTCAACAAATAGCCATTAATGTGTAAACCGATGGCAGCAAAAGTGAGTACACCCCTAAGTGAAAATGTCCAAATTGGGCCCAATTAGCCATTTTCCCTCCCCGGTGTCATGTGACAAGGTCTCAGGTGTAAATGGGGAGCAGGTGTGTTAAATTTGGTGTTATCGCTCTCACTCTTTCATACTGGTCACTGGAAGTTCACCATGGCACCTCATGGCAAAGAACTCTCTGAGGCTCTGAAAAAAAGAATTGTTGCTCTACATAAAGATGGCCTAGGCTATAAGAAGATTGCAAAGACCCTGAAACTGATTGCAGCACAGTGACTAAGACCATACAGTGGTTTAACAGGACAGATTCCACTCAGAACAGGCCACACCATAGTCGACCAAAGAAGTTAAGTGCACGTGCTCAGCATCATATCCGGAGGTTTTCTTTGAGAAAAAGACGTATGAGTGCTGCCAGCATTGCTGCTGAGGTTAAAGGGTTTGGGGGTCAGCCTGTCAGCGCTCAGACCATACGCCGCACACTGCATCAAGTTGGTCTGCATGGCTGTCATCCCAGAAGGAAGCCTCTTTTAAAGATGATGCACAAAAAGCCTGCAAACAGTTTGCTGAAGACAAGCAGACCACAGGAGATGGATTACTGAAACCATGTCCTGTGGTCTGATGAGACCAAGATAAACTTATTTGGTTCAGATGGTGTCAAGCGTGTGTGGCGGCAACCAGGTGAGTACTAGTGTGTCTTGCCTACAGTCAAGCATGGTGGTGGAAGTGTCATGGTCTGGGACTGCATGAGTGCTGCCAGCACTGGGGAGCTACAGTTCATTGAGGGAACCATGAATGCCAACATGTACTGTGACATACTAAAGCAGAGCATGATCCCCTCCCTTCGGAGACTGGCCTGCAAGGCAGTATTCCAACATGATAACGACCCTAAACACACCACCAGGGTGACCTTGCTAAAGAATCTAAGGGTAAAGGTGATGGACTGGCCAAGCATGTCTCAAGACCTAAACCTTATTGAGCATCTGTGGGGCATCCTCAAATGGGAGGTGGATGAGCGCAAGGTCTCTAAGAACCCACCAGCTCTGTGATGTTGTCTAGGAGGAGTGAAAGAGGACTCCAGTGGCAACCTGTGAAGCTCTGGTGAACTCCATGCCCAAGAGGGTTAAGGCAGTGCTGGAAAATAATGGTGGCCACACAAAATATTGACACTTTGGGTCCAATTTGGACATTTTCACTTAGGGGTGTACTTACTTTTGTTGCCAGTGGTTTAGACATTAGTGGCATTAGTGTGTAGAGTTATTGTGAGAGGACAGCAAATTTACACTGTTATACAAGCTGTACACTCACTACTCTACATTGTAGCAAAGTGTCATTTCTTCAGTGTTGTCACATGAAAAGATATAATAAAATATTTACAAAAAATGTGAGGGGTGTACTCACTTTTGTGAGATACTGTATGTGTTTTGGTTCAATTAAAGATACCATTCCAATCAAAACTGAAAATAAAGCCTTAATGTGCATAAGGAGATGCATGGTCTACTACAATCTTTTCTTGACCATGGATCCATAGAACCCTAGAGTTCCTCCAGAGGTTCCTAAAGGTTCCTTGAGCAGCAGCAATGCTGGATATTAATCTCCCACCTACACTTTAAGGGAGAATTTTCCACAATCCTAATGTGCCCTTGAGCACACTACAATTTTCACAGTCTATGTTTATTTTTTAAACATTGTTATTATTGGTATACATTTCATTTCATGATTATGATTGAAAATAATTATGTCATATTGCTCTAATGCACCATAATCGGTGAATATATTTATACCATGGGTTTCCTGGAGAGCTAAAAATGGAAGAGTTCTTATAGTGTTAAAAGGTTGGGACAGGCTGGTCTATTGGATGAGCAGTTTGGTTTTTCATCTAGGCATTGTTACAGAGCACTGGGATATTCATTTTCTTTTGTCCATAATTATTGATTTTAGATGCAATTTCTGGTGATGTTGGATCTCTTCCCACTGTCTGCCTTTTACACACAGAAAGCCTGACGTATAAAAATGCCAGTGCTAAGTAATTTCCTATAGCCGCCAATCAGATTTAAACCTCTCTTGGAAGTTGGAGAAAAAAAGAACATACTACAGACTTCAGGAGATAACAAGTGCTCTGCCACTAACCCTGTAAAAAGGTTTGTATGCTTATTCAGCAAGGGAATACACAGAACTCAGATTAGGGTAAATCCAGTGGTTTCCTGATTTAAAGGGACGCTGCCACTTTGCCAATTTCTCTTGGTAGTCTACCCACTGTGAGATCTGTCCTTTAAATTTGGTGGTGGCTCACTCATATAAATTATGGCACAGATCTAAAGATAAATTTGACTTAATTTCTTCCACCCCCCAGCATCCTTTATAGGAGACCCGCGCTTCTATCTGGCCTTTAGAAATAGGAGCACTTTCTGTATATGGAAACTATGCAACCTCACTACTTTGAAATCTCTATCTCTAAATAATAAGTTTCGCCCCTTTTCAGATTTATGTGAACTATACAATCTCCCAATATCATAATTACCCCATTATACTCAAATTGAAAAAGTCTACCAAAAATATTTCTCCTTAACATTAAGACCCCCTTATACCCAATTTGAACAAATCTGCATCTCCTCACCAAGATATAGGGGCTTGATCTCTTGTATTTACCGCTGCTTAAACAAATTTTCCCTCTCTGAAAAGTCAAAACCAAGGCTTCAATGGGAAATTTACTTGGACCAATCTTTTACACTACCAGAATGGACCGCTGTGATCCAAAATCTATGAAATGTACTTGCTCAATTTCGGCAAGAGAAACAGCCATCAAGATACACACCAGATGGTACCTAACCCCGGATAAAATAAATTAATTTTATCCATCGGTTTCTCCCATATGCTTCAGGGGTTACCCAGATCAAGGTACCATCTTACACATCTTCTGGAACTGCAAAATTTTGAAACCCATATGGCTACTAGCAGCTGCTAAGATTGAACATATTATAGGCAAAACAATTCTCCTCACCCCTAAAATGTGTTTATTGTTTGCACCTATACCTAATGTACCCACAACGCATATTAGACTAATACACACACTGTTTAACTCAATCCACTGGATGATAGCTTTTAATTGGCATTCATCAACAGTCCATTGGCTCTAGGTATTGAGTAGAATGGAACAAATAAAACTCTGATGCCCCGTACACATGGTCGGACATTGATCGGACATTCCGACAACAAAATCCATGGATTTTTTCAGACGGATGTTGGCTCAAACTTGTCTTCCATACACACGGTCACACAAAGTTGTTGGAAAATCCGATCATTCTGAACGCGGTGACGCAAAACACGTACGTTGGGACTATAAACGGGGCAGTAGCCAATAGCTTTCATCTCTTTATTTATTCTGAGCATGCGTGGCACTTTGTGAGTTGGATTTGTGTACACACGATCGGAAATCCCGACAATGGATTTTGTTTTTGGAAAATTTTATAGCCTGCTCTTAAACTTTGTGTGTCGGAAAATCCGATGGAAAATGTGTGATGGAGTCTACACACGGTCGGAATTTCCGACAACAAGGTCCTATCACACATTTTCCGTTGGAAAATCCGACCGTGTGTACGGGGCATGAGAGCGTATCCACAATACACTCTTTGACACCATGCACATTTAAAAAAAATGGTCCCTTGGGACATACCACTTCCTTAAATATCACCTTATATAGCCCAAGAATAATATCATTATAGAATAAAATTGTGTTTTAAATTGTATAACCTGATGGGAAAAATTCATACTTAGATCTCACCATTATTGTTCTTATGTTGTATTGCTATGTTTTTTTTTACCTCATATTCACCTCATATTAAACACATACTTGATATATTGGATGTACCTATGTTTCTGTTACACATTTGTACTAAACTATGAC
The DNA here is from genome assembly GCA_037952925.1 of Lithobates clamitans. NCBI lineage: Eukaryota > Metazoa > Chordata > Amphibia > Anura > Ranidae > Lithobates > Lithobates clamitans. Next base: position 1,092,569 of record JBBGZY010001140.1, read on the forward strand.
CTTTTACAATAATAAAAATAGTTTGTAAACAAAAAAAGAAAAGCTCATCCCAGCTAACAGCTTCAATGTGGCACCCTTGGTCTCTGAGGGGGAGCAGTGCAGCCCCCTAAGTTAGACCTATAGATCTGCAATCAGCAAAACACTTCTGATTGGAGGGCTCTGACTCTGATTTGGCAGGGGTGTGTCCAAACTCTGCAGAGAGACCATTGCTACCATATAGAGAGCAGTCACCCCACTCTGCAGCATGCTGGCAGGGGTCAGATGTTTCAGCTTGTGGCTGCTTTTTAAAGAAAATATACTGTAAGACTTTACACACCTTTTGTTTATCCAATTGGTGTTTAAGTTATGACCCTATGAGGGTATTTTTGTATACTCTGTGTAATATTAAATAGATGAACAATCCAACAGGGAAAGTGAAACTTTCTTTGTAAAGGCCACAACACGCAAACTCAAAATTTAAACTTTGGTGTAGAGATCCCACTACTTTATTAAATCATAGATAAGGGATCACTGGCATTTGGCCTTCCATCGAGCTTACAAAGGTATACTGAATGTTTCCCTAGTGGAAGCTAATGTCAAGGTAATGACTCAATGGTATATGGTTCCTCTCTGCTTGTCGAAGGCTTTATCCGTCTTCTTCACCCCTGTGCTTCTGAGGCTGCCATTTGTCATGTATCATATCTAAGGGGTATCAGGAACAAGGTTTTTGCCTAATACAAAAATGTTCGGAGATCCCCATCCCCCAGCATCCTCTTATTGCTTTGTTGAATGAACCAGTTGAGAACCTACCTCGCGTTAAGAAACGTTTGATTTTTTTTATGCTTCTATCGGCTAAGCTTTCTGTAGCTCGATCCTAGAAATAGACCTCTTTGTGGATGTCATTATATAGGAGAAAGGTATCCTGGAATATTCTTAATGAGCAAATTGCAAGTGTGGTTAACGACAACATGAGGTGCTTTGACGCCATCTGGAACCCTTGGGCTGAATATATGCATGAGAACCTGTAGGGGACCTAACCTTGTTAGGCTCATCCGCAAGGAGTATCACTTTTCTCTCCTATTTCCACTTTGTTTCCCTCCTTATACTTTCCTTTCCCCCTTTTCTTTCACCCTCTTTTGTCGTCTGAGGTTCTCTATAACTGGGGTACCCTTATTCTGACTTGTTACAATCATAACACTCTTCTTGTGTTAATCTAGAACAGTGAGAGGTCTAGCCCAGTTTAATTGCTCTCCTCACAAGGTGGGTAATAATATCTCTATTTTTTTAATCTCTTCAGCTTATTGGTTTGAAACAGATTGTGCCTTTTCAAGTTTTATTTTCTTGTTATATTACTTGGGATGTGTATTTTACTTGTTGTTTCTGTAAGCCTGGGTCAGGGCTCTGGCTGTTGTAACAAATGATATGTCCCTCTGCCTCTGTCATTGAATTTTCAAATAAAAATGACTTTAAGTAAAAGATGTATATGCCCTGTTTATAAATTTTATAATCCAGCTCCTACGTTGGGGACATGGGAGAACTCGATCAATACCATTTTGCCGATGTATAAATTGACCTACATGAGTAGAGGTTGTCCCCAGAAGTACACAAAGGTATGACAGCCATGGACTGACCCCATGTGAAATGCCCATCCATGGAGACCTTGCCTCCCTTTTTGCCTACACACAATGGGTTGTGTATAGATGCGACCTGCGCCCCCCCTCCCCTCCCCCCCCCCATCTCTCATGTTATTATGTCTCTGACAGGTTTTCCACACAGTTTGCCCTGAGAAATATATATCTATGACAACCTACTGTTACCTTGTATATTGATTACTGCATTTATGTTGTCTTTTCACTTATGTATCAGCTGTACTACTTTCGTGACTTGCAATGTACTAGACTTCAATTTCTCAAATAAAGACCAACCTTGTTGTTAAAAATTTTATTATCCAGAAATATTCACCTCCCTGGGTTTTCCCCTATAATCTGTACATTTCCTGGCAACTTTACCAAATGACGATAATTTGGATTTTTTGTTGGGAAGTGTTTTACCAGAGGAATGTCAACAAGCATGTGGCCAGTAGAGTGATGGACCTGCGAAGAATGTCCAGAAAATTTCATGCAAAAATCTGACAAACGCTCTTTATTTCCAGTGGAGTGATGTCTGTTGCAAAATATAATTTTAAAGCTCAGAGTAGGTAAATACAAATCAGAAAATCATGTCAAATGAAAAGTAAGAAGTGAGAAAAGTTTATATGTATTAGGAGACCTGACATGAAGGTATCTAGGGTACCTGCTATGTGCCAACAGCGCTTCAATTGGCATGTAAACAACATTTCAGTTTTCTTATAGGAAATTATTAGATTGACAGGTGTGTGTGTACATATACACTAACCATGCTGAATTCTTGACAAAATAGACAGTAGTCATTATAATATTCATGGATTTCTGAATTCAGAAAGACTGCAATAGGTCTGATTCAAAAAAGACTTTCAGTATTCATCTGTGGAACTCTTGTGTCCCCATTGGGCTAATGAAGAAAAGTATTTTACATTGCAAGCAAAAAAAAATGTTTTCTAAAGCATATAAGAAGTAATTACATATACATGATGATACTGATAACAGTATTAATATAGAACTTCATAATATAGAGAATAAATGGGCTATTAGTAATTAGAAAACGACGGAATTGGTTATTATTATTATTTTTATTAAACAGGATTTATATAGCACCAACAGTTTGCGCAGCGCTTTACAACATGAAGGTAGACAGTACACTTACAATACAAATCAATACAGGAGAAATCAGAGGGCCCTGCTCGTTAGGGCTTACACTGTTATGTAAATTGCATTACAACTTCAAGATGCTCAGTAATAAAGATTTTTATGTGACAATATGTTAAATTTGCTTACAGAGAGACCCTTGGCAGGGATAGATTTTTCAAAGCACAGTTACCTCCATATAACAACAATGTTATTCCAATGCACATTTATTTTCTAAATTACAGTAGTAAAAGTAATTTCCATCTTCTGCTTGATGTTGTTTTATTGATAGGTAAAAGTGATTGAAATCCTTTTGTGCATCAATTTAACTATAATTTTAGAAATGTATTTGTCTCATGGGAAACTTTAAACAGCACTCAAAGATTCCATCCACAGCCATTTTCGGTGTTTCTTAGTGATAACTTACATAAGCAAAACAGCTCAAACTCTTCGGGCTGGCCAAATACGGACAAACCTTTCTTGAGTTACATGGAAGATCCAAGTGCCCATACTTACAAGTAGTGTTGCCAGGTAATTTTTTGTTTTACAAGGGTAGTTCTAGACAATTTTTTGGTGGTGCTGTGTTGGGAAAATAACCCTGTGTCATAATAAAAACAGAAATAACATGATGAGAAATACTTAGTATTAATATAAAATTGCAATGTTATATGAAAACCATGCGCAGTGTAAAAAAAAAAACAGACTATACTCTCTTTTTAACACATTGAAGTATAGAGTGCAGGATCAGAATTATATGAGTAGGCATGATGGGAATTGTAGTTCCTGAACACCTGGAGGGCCGCAGTTTGAAGACCCCTGGTTTAAAGTAACCCAAAAACAAACATTTATTATATTGCAGCTTACCAATTCTTAGATGTGATGGCTGCATTCATTTTCTTTTTTAGGCTTTCCTTCTTGTATTTTGATCTGATGATTCCGCCACTAAGTCCGTTGTCTTTCAAAAGATGCTCTCCAGCAGAATGTATCAGTTACGAAGATGAGCCAAACCACCTAACTCTAGCAAGAGTGCTTACAAAGATCAGAATTTATATATTTATGTAAAACATTGCTGTAACTGTTTATAAAGTATTAGCTGGAGATTGGCTTCAATTTGTTAGTGTATTTAAATCTGCTAGTCCATCTAAAAGTCCCCTCCTCCCAGACTGACAATTCAAAGGTGCTCCTGTGCTCCTTCTTCCAGAATGGGGGGTGAAAACAGAGGCAAAAAAGCTTAAAACTGATGCAGCCACCACTTCTCTTGATTGGTAAGCTGCAATATATAACGTTTTAGGTTTTGGTTGAATACCACTTTGAAGGGGTTGTAAACCCTCCTGTTTTTTCACCTTAATGTATCCTATGCACTGACAGTGACCGCCCCCCCCCCCCCCCGTTTTACTCACCTGAGCCTTTTTTTCCCTTCCCGGAGACGCGCTCTTCCCCTCTGCCCAGGGTTCTCGGCTCTTAATTGGATAGATTGATAGCAGCGCAGCCATTGGCTCCCGCTGCTGTCAATCAAATCCAATGATGCGGGCGCCGGGGGGGCTGGGCCGAGTCCGGCATTCTATGTCTATAGACGCAAATGCTGGACTCCGGAGCGCCCCCGCAGGGTAACCCCCCCGGGGAGCACTTCTCCCAGGGGGTGTACCAATGCAAGGAGAAGCTGTGAGAGCCACCAGGGGACCAGAGAAGATGATGATCGGGGCCACACTATGCACAGTAGAGGTAAGTATGATATGTTTGTTATTTAAAAAAAAACAAGGGTTTACAAACCCTTTAAGTTTTACGTGACTTGCATTTCTGAATTTGCCTCATCACTGTGTTCATTGTGACTGTTCTCATAACGTACATAGCATGTAGTTAAGCACAAGCAATGCTCCAACCACTTTGCATATTATTTTATATATACTGTGATTCTGTACTTGCCAAATATACTGCAGAATTCTCCCTCCACTAAGTCTGGCTGCAGCCATTTTAACTGTGGGCAGCTGAAGCTGTTGCTGTTCACTTCCTGGATTTACACAGACATACAGAGGCACACCTCCAGCTCTGCAGCCCTGCAGCTCTCATTGGCCCTCTTATGACCCACCCCCCTCCCTTTCTGGTAAACCCTCATGAGAGTAAGAGAGAGAGAGCTGTGCATAATGTCATAAGCCTAGGCTAATGACCAGACAAGAAACAGGAAGTGGGCTGTATAAAGGTATTTACTGGCAGAAAAAAAATGTTTTACTATCCAAAGTTAAAACAACAAGGGCAGAAGATTTATTAGATGGAAAGATGAAAAAATGACTGAAGGTCCGTTTTAAGTCTGTCACACAGCTTGTCAAGCATGCACTGTGCATCGCCAGTATGTCAGGCATGAAAACTGCTGAATAGTTTAGCAAAATGGGAAGATGAGTAATGAAGGCTGCAAGAGATGGATTGAATGTTATCATAGGATCAGATATTTTACAGAAAAGTTTTTATTGAGAATTACATCAAAATGGAAAAAAAATATTTGTAATTGGTAGATTAATTGTAATTAGGGGACATGTAGTGGTTTTGTATATGTTTTCTTCTTTATTATGGACATGCCTACACTCCCCAAAAGAGGGCTTTCCAATCAATAATCCAACAGAGCATCTGAAGTTTTTCACCATCGGAAGTTTGGACCAAGAGGATCTAGGGAAGGCAAAATATAAGCAGATTGAATTTAAAGTGATACTAAACACACCCTGTTTAAAAGAGAAGTATGTTTTATTTATATTTTTTGCTGATTCATATTTACCTAGGTGGATGGAGCATATGTCTGATGCTGCATCTGTCCCCCGCCAGCACTAACACTGAGAACGGATCAATCAAATACCGCTGATTGCTCGGTTCTTAGTGCCCTCCAAGCAGACAGCTGGTGACAGTCACCAGCTGTCTGCTCCCCCCCCACGCTCACTGGAGGGCTGGGCTGTGGAGGGCGTGGGAGCCTCTGGCTCAGGCTCTCAGCAGATCACTGAGAGGCTGAGCTGGGGGCCAGTCCAGGCATGTGGGAGGATCCCAACTTCATTGTCGCAATCTTGGCCGAGCCTGGACCGGCTCTGTGACATCCTCTGCTGCTGATCAGCCTTTGGAATACAGAGTAAAAATAAATAATTATCAATAATCAATATTTTTAAATTAACATACAAATATATACAAATATATATATGAAATCAAATATATATAATATATATTATTTTTGGCAATAACATGGTGTGGATTTCTGCCAGTCACAAGCTGTGTCACGCCCCTCTCACATACAGAATATATATATATATATATATATATATATATATATATATATATATATATACACACACACACACACACACATACACATATATATATATATACACACACATACATATATATACACATACATACATACATACATACATACAGTTGTGCTCATAAGTTTACATACCTTGGCAGAATTTATGATTTCTTGGCCATTTTTCAGAGAATATGAATGACAACACAAAAATATTTCTTTCACTCACGGTTAATATTTGGCTGAAGCCATTTATTATCAGTCAACTGTGTTTCCTCTTTTTAAATCATAATGGCAACAGAAACTACCCAAATGACGCTGATCAAAAGTTTACATACCCTGGTGATTTTGGCCTGATAACATGCAAACAAGTTGACACAAAGGGGTTTGAATGTCTATTAAAGGTAACCATCCTCACCTGTGATCTGTTTGCTTGTAATTAGTGTGTGTGTATAAAAGGTCAATGAGTTTGAACTCCTGATAGACCCTTGCATCTTTCATCCAGTGCTGCACTGACATTTCTGGATTCTGAATAATGGGTTAAGCAAAAGAATTGTCAAAGGATCTGCGGGAAAAGGTAGTTGAATTGTATAAAACAGGAAAGGGATATAAAAACATATCCAAGGAATTGAGAATGCAGAAAGCAGTGTTCAAACTCTAATCAAGAAGTGGAAAATGAGGGGTTCTGTTGAAACCAAACCATGGTCAGGTAGACCAACTAAAATTTCAGCCACAACTGCCAGGAAAATTGTTCGGAATGCAAAGAAAAACCCACAAATAACTTCAGGTGAAATACAGGACTCTCTGAAAACATGTGGTGTGGCTGCATGGTCGTGTCGCCAGAAGAAAGCCATTACTATGCAAATGCCACAGTATCCCGCTTACAATACGCCAAACAGCACAGAGACAAGCCTCAAACCTTCTGGCATAAAGTCACTTGGAGTGATGAGACCAAAATTTTGCTTTTTGGCCACAACCATAAACGCTACATTTGGAGAGGAGTCAACAAGGCCTATGATGAAAGGTACACCATTCCTACTGTGAAACACAGAGGTGGATCGCTGATATTTTGGGGATGCGCGAGCTACAAAGGCACAGGAAACTTGGTCAAAATTGATGGCAAGATGAATGCAGTGTGTTATCAAAAAATACTGGAGGAACATTTGCATTCATCAGCCAGGAAGCTGCGCATGGGATGTACTTGGACATTTCAACATGACAATGATCCAAAAAAACAAGGCCAAGTCAACCTGTCATTGGGTACAGCAGAATAAAGTGAAGGTTCTGGAGTGGCCATCTCAGTCTCCTGACCTCAATATCATTGAGCCACTCTGGGAAGATCTCAAACATGCAGTTCATGCAAGACAGCCCAAGAATTTACAGGAACTGGAGGCTTTTTGCCAAGAGGAATGGGCAGCTTTACCATCTGAGAAGATAAAGAGCCTCATGCTCCCTGCAGCTGTAAGTCTCAGAATCTGTCGATATGTTAGTAAAGAATTATCAGAATACGTATTACTCATTACAGTAGGGTAACATAAAGCAGGAATCTCGTTTTAAACTCCCTGTCCTCCCCACCCTTCCTAATAAATTGTGCCATTTATGACCATGCTAATCCATTGTGTTAGGACCATTCATACTGCCCAGGACAGCTGCCACACACTAAATTGCAGCGGGTAATTGCAGTATATGTGAACTGGGCCTTACAGTGTAACCATACATTTCAGTCTGATTGTTTAACCACTTGCCTACTGGGCACTTTCACCCCCTTCCTGCTGAGGCCAATTTTCAGCTTTTAGCGCTGTCGCACTTTGAATGACAATTGCACAGTCATGCAACACTGTACCCAAACAACATTTTTACTGTTAATTTTTTTTCACACATATAGAGCTTTATTTTTGTGGTATTTAATCACCACTGGATTTTTTATTTTTTGCTAAGTAAACGAATAAAGACAGAAAATTTTGAAAAAAAATTAATGTTTTCATAGTTTGTTATAAAATGTTTAAAAGAAATTTTCTTTCGTGCGCTTATGAGGCTGCACTGATGGGCACTGATGAGGCGGCACTGGTAGGTGGCACTGATGGGCACGGATAGGTAGCACTGATGGGCACTGATAGACAGCTCTGATGAGCACTGGTAGGTGGCACTGATAGATGACACTGATAAGGAGGCACATATTGGCAGCACTGGTGGGCACTGTTGGGACTGCACTGATAACCAGGAGACTGATAATTTGTGATTATTAGTGCACATGTTCCTTTCCTGTTAGCATGAGGTAAGGCGTGCCGATAACCGGCTTCTGTTTACATCCGTGATGAGCTGTGATTGGACACAGCTGATCACGTGATAAAGAGCCACTGATTGGCTCTTTACTTCAATCTGTGATCAGCAGTGTTCGGAGGACACTGCAATCACAAGGCGCACTACCTGCCCCCCGCAGCGGGCACAATCATGGGATGCCGTCATATGATGGCATCCGAGAACTAGCCACCCATGCTGTAGCTGTCATTTGGCTATAGCGCGGTCGGCAATTGGTTAAAGTATAACTAGAGACAAACCTTTTTTTTTTACATTTTAAATAGAGTGCAGGGGAATTAGAACCCCTCTCAGGTTATTATTGCTGTCTGCGTCCCCATTATAGAGATTCACCTTCTCTATTTGTCATGTTATCATCAAAACTAAAAGTAAAAGAAAATTCCAAATGTTGGGTTGTCCACAGAACAGGATTAGAAAGGAAATCTCGGGACGCTAGTTCTGGTGACCCTGATGACAACAAGGGATTTTCTCACTTTGGAGGAATTCCCTCTCTCTTCCTGTTTTGGCTATGCGACAGGAAATGATGGGACATCTCTCCAATGGGACACAGATGGCAGAAAAAAAAAATTGATGGGGGTTATACTTTCCCTTTCCTTAGCGAAAAAAAAAAAAAAAAGTTTTGCCTATAGTTCTATTTTAAATATTCAGATAATAAGTATTAATAATGGAACCGTGTGCATTTCAGAACGAATCTTGGAATAGGTTTGAAATTTTTTTTTATTATCTTTCATGATGCTTTGTGGTGTGTGTGGTTAGTTAGTTTTTTTTTTTATGTGATCTTTTTGGTGCATTCAGAAAAAAAAATATTTATTGAATAAAAAAGCGTTGAGACTGAACATTACAGTTGTAATTTGGATTGGAAAAAAAACACCGAAAAACATGGCAAAAAAAGCTTTAAAAAATGTTGAAAAAAATCCAAACAAATCCAAATGAAAGACGTGCAAAATTGACGTCTGAAAAACCAAACTATGTTTGTGTAAAATGGGGAGACTTAAGCTGGCCATACATTTTATACAATGTTCCTATTCAATTTCCTTTAGATCTACCTATCTACCTAACTATTGTAGTGCAAGGGCCTGCCTGATTGCACACAAATGAAAAGGGTTTAGGTTTGACCTTATATTTAATGATTTTGGTAAATGTAAAGGAAAATTGTACAAGAATATTGCTGAGGAGAAACGTGGAATCTTGAATGGTCAATTCTATTTAGAAGGACTTTTCTTGCTAATAATCACAATCGTGTTTTTGAAATGGTCACTTCATGGAGGCTAGTCAACCATTACATTCTTCCCTGCTGGGTCTCTGCCAAAATGCTGTTTTGTTATCTGTGTTATCTTCTCCTGGTTCTCTGTTTACACATATATTCAGCCCTGATGAGGGGGAAAACATGATTTGGGTTACCCTTAGATCTTTAGTTTAAAGCGGAGTTCCACCCAAAAGTGGAACTTCCGCTTTAAATGCAGGTGACCCCCTGACATGCCACATTTGGCATGTCATTTCTTTGGGGGAGGAGTGGGTACCCTGTGTTACAGGCACCCAGCTCCCACTTCCTCCCCTTACTCCGCGGCGCCGGAAGGAAGATAACTTCTCCCCCCTCCTTCCTTGCAATCTCCTGGGACACGTCACAGGTCCCAAATGATTGCCTGACCATTCACAACGTGCAGCACGGTTCACGCATGCGCAGTACACGTCTGGCTGTGAAGCCACAGCCGGGTGCCCACAGTTAGAATGCCAGCGCCTCGGAGAGGGGGGGGAGAGGAGTGGGGCTTTGTACACCCGCATCGCTGGACCGTGGGACAGGTGAGTGTCTGATTATTAAAAGTCAGCAGCTACATTTTTGTAGCTGCTGACTTTTAAATGGGGGGAACTCCGCTTTAACTTCTATCATACTTTGGGCTCAGGTCAATGGTGGGTATCATACACCAACTGCCATGAACTATAGTCCACCATGAGGCTGCATTCACACCTGAGCATTTCAAAGTCGCGCTTTTTTGCTGCGTTTTTACCGCAATTTTGCCTGCGTTTTTACAGCGATTTGCCATATTTTTGCTGCGATTTTGTTCAGGTCACCATTGTAAAAGGCAGAAACACGCCTGTAATCTGCCCCAAAGAAGCTCATGTTCTTTTTTGAGCTTAGGGTGTTTTCCATGCTTTTTGTTTCAGGTGACAAAACGATCAGATGTGCCATTGAAATGAATGGGATTTTGCATGATGGGCGTTTTTCAGGTGTTTTTTCGGGGTGTTTTTCAGGCGCTTTATGAGCTGTGAATGCAGCCTGAAAGTTTTGCTAAGTGGCTCCAAGATTTTTAGTTATTCCCCTGTGTATTAGATGCTTACAAAAATCACCATTAAAAAGAAATCATATACCCTTGAAGTCATGAAGACTGCTGCAGACAGATTTTGCAAAAGTGTCTCGCGTGGGTTCTAAAAGTGTCAGTGTGAGCCAAATGAATGTCCCTGTTTAGAACTTGTACTTGAATTTGGTGCATACTGTGCCACTTTTGGAATGCACACAAGATACTTTCACTAAATCTGTCTGTGCCAGGGTCACTCTTTGGGGGAGATTTACTAAAACTGGAGCACTCACAATCTGGGGCAGCTGTGCATGGTAGCCAATCAGCTTCTGACTTTGGATTGTTCAATTAAGCTTTGACAAAAAACCTGGAAGCAGATTGGTTCCTATGCAGAGCTGCACCAAATTTTGCACTCTCCAGGTTTAGTAAATAAGCCCCTTTGCATGCCAAAAGAAAGTAGATTTTATTTAGCTCCACTTTTGTAAGATATGAAATGTCAGTATTTTATTTTGAATTTGGCACATTCATTGCACCACAATGATAAAGTGGCGCAAACAAGAACTAGCGGATTTTGGTGCATGAGTTACTGTCAGAACCAAAAGTGTTGCAGATGCTACATTAATTAGTCCCAACACATCAACAAGAGGAATTAATGCCAGAAAAGTGGCTCAGCAGCTTTATTGAATTCCCCCCGTAGTTGTTAAGACAGAATCTGGAACAGCTATGCACTACAACTAATTTGTGTCTCTAGCTTTCATTTTCAAAGCTTTTGGCCCGTTTGCATGCACCTACCTCTGGGTCCTATTGAGTCCGCTAAAGAAAACTGAAGGGGAACCATCATCTATCATTTAGGTGGAGTGGATTAGAGGGTAGTTGGGTATAAATGGACAGCGGAGTCCGTTAACTCCTGGCTGCCCATAGAGCAGAATGGATGGTGTCATCCGCCCACTCTGTTCCGATCATCAGGGGATCAGTTCACAGATTCCCTGCTGATCAGAATGCAATCCACCATGTGTGAAAGGGGCCTAATAGAACAAGGTAAAAATAGCTGATTGGTTGCCATGCATAGCTGCTCCTGACTGTGTCTGCTACAGTTTTAGTAAATTCCCCGCACTGACTGTAAGGATTACAGATTTAAAGTGGTTCTAAAGTCATAAGGTTTTTTACCTTAATGCATTCTATGCATTAAGATAAAAAAAAAAAAAAAAAACCTCTGTGTGCAGCACAGAGCAGGTACGTATGACATGTTTGTTATTTTTAAATGAAAAAAAACAAAAAAAAAACAAGACTTTAAGGCATTAATGCATGGTTAGTACAATAAGACAAATTTTATCAAATCTAGTTACCCTATGTTTTAACCACTTGCCGACCAACCGCTGCAGTAAGGTTGGCTCGGCTACGCAAATCGCCATAGCTGTACATCGGTCCCTTTAATAGCTATAGCAGGCGCGCTTGCTGAGGCGGAGCTGATGCGCGTGCCTGGCGGCCATCTACGATCGCTCCACAGAGGGCCAGAACGGGGATCTGTCAATGTAAACAGATTCCCGTGATCAGGAACAGCGATCTCTCTGTACTCCCTGTCAGTTCATTCCCCCCTCAGTTAGAAATACCTCCCAGGGAACACATTTAACCCCTTGATCGCCCCCTAGTGTTAACCCTTTCCCTGCCAGTGTCATTTTTACAGTAATCAGTGGCTTTTTTTGGCTCTGATCACTGTAATAATGTCACTGGTCCCAAAAGTGTCAAAAGTGTCCGATCTGTCTGCTGCATAATCGCAGTCCCACTAAAAATTACTGATCACTGGCATTACTAGTAAAAAAAAAAAAAATAATAATAAAAATGCCATAAATATATCCCCTATTTTGTAGACACTATAAGTTTAGTGCAAACCAATCGATATACGCTTATTGCAATTTTTTTTACCAAAAATATCTGGAAGAAAACATATTGGCCTAAACTGATGAAGAAATTATTTATTTATTTATTATAGCAAAAAGTAAAAAACACTGTTTTTTTTAAAAAAAATTGTCGGTTGTTTTTTGTTTATAGCACAAAAAATAAAAACCGCAGAGGTGATCAAATTGTTTGGGTACAGCGTCGCGCAACCGCGCAATTGTCAGTTAAAGCGACACAGACGCAAAAAATGGCCTGGTCATTAAGGGGGTAAATGCTTCCGGGGCTGAAGTGGTTAAGAGAGAAGGAAATAGTGCAAATTTTATAACTAACATTAATGTAAAAGAGGGGGATTTTTAGCAGGACTTTTAAGGTGCCAACAAAGAGAAATAAGTAGTTTCAATCCATAATAGGTATAGAAAATTAATTACACGATTTTTATTGTTAATCATCGTTAAAAATCTCGTATCGTTAAAAATCTTGTAATTAATTTTGTAATTAATTTTCTATACCTATTATGGATTGAAACTACTTATTTCTCTTTGTTGGCACCTTAAAAGTCCTGCTAAAAATCCCCCTCTTTTACATTTATCTACAGGGATGTCGGTGCCTTTTTCTTTTTCTTGTCATTGTCACCTACCCATATTGCTACTAACTAACATTGTAGTGGTAGCGTCTGCATGTTGCTGGCTGTGTACCAAAGGTCTGTTTATGACTTCTTCCCCAGCCTTAGATCAGTTATCATTGTTCAATGAAGTCATGAAACGTAGAAGATTTGTTAATGATTGTATAATTGGCATATGGTCATTTGCTGATGGGAAATCATTACCTTAGACTGTGTTGTGTACATGAACTGGAAACTGTTTTTATTTAGTTTGCTCTTGACATTTTCTAATGCCTGTCAGTGGACACAATGGATGTGATTCTTTATTCAGCCTCTCAAATTTCCAGCATGACAGACTGTTTCGCAAAAAATGATGTATTACATTTATTTGCAAGCATTTGAAATTGTGATATATTGCTGCATGTCAGCCCATTTATTTATTGATTTGTACAAAGCTAGAGTAAATTCCAAGTAGGGTGCTCAGTTCATCAAAGTATTCCAATTGTGGCAAAATGGTAACATCATTATGTTCATTATGTAAGAGGTGAAGGTAGCTTAATGTCCCTCTTTCAGGGAACAGGTAGCTAAGATATTGCCAGAAGAAGTAATTACTGATTTGTAGCATTGGAAATCCCAATTATCCTGAATCAGGCTCATTAGCTAGGGCACCATTCTCATAACTACCCTGTTTCTCCGAAAATAAGACCTAGTGTGATTGTCAGTGATGGCTGCAATATAAGCCCTACCCCCAAATAAGCCCTACCCTGTTTCTCCGAAAATAAGCCCTACCCTGAAAATAAGACCTACAAGGACTTTAACTAGGGCTTATTTGGGGGATAGGGCTTATATTGCAGCCATCACCGACAGTCACGCTAGGTCTTATTTTAGGGGAAACAGGGTAGTGCTCCTGACCACTGGACACAATGCGGTTGATCTACTAAATGCAAATAGAATGTTCATTTTGCAAGGGAATGTTTTTTGGGGTTAAGGTTTTTTTGGGGTATTTGGGTAAAATTTCACTATATTTACTAAGCTCTGGGGAAATGCAGTTACAAAGTGAACAGTGTATTTGCCTTTAAGGCTTGTTCATTTGTCGGGCACCCCTTGCCACCCCTATTAAAAGTGATTTGCGGTTGGATCACTTTACAGAGATGTTTGACAGGCGGTGAGGAAGTGAAATGCCAGCTCCTAACTGCCTGTTTTAACCCTGTAAATGTCAGACCACTGCACTGCAACTGCCTGCATTATACAAGGTTGCAGGCCAGTTGAGTGTGACCTAATACAGTTAAATGGATTGCATTTGGTAGTGGTAACACCCACCAAATGTGGCGTGCTGTCTAACTTTTGCCGCGGCCCATGAAGCACCATAGTGGCGGGGGAATGTGTACAACCCTGAGCAGCTGCATCCCCTTGTTTAGATGGGTGGTGGTTTGGTAAAATAAGCGCTCAACCACCTGCTTTTACCACCTGACCCCCCCATTTACCTCCTGGTTGCCTACATAGACAAGCCCTTAGTAGATCAACCTCAGTAGCTCATGACAGCCACAGGACCCTAGAGATAAGAGCAGTATCTGACAGCAGATATTATAAATCATACTGGAAATCCTAATGCTCTTTTATGTTGTATGTAGCAGAGCAGAACCTGAGTGGTTAGATGGTGCTCAGGTACAGTGCAAACAGTGCCTAGTGGACAGTAGGTGGGCAAAATATACAATTCATTTAGAATATACCGTATATACTCGAGTAAAAGCTGACCCGAATATAAGCTGAGGCACCTAATTTTACCACAAAAAACTGGGAAAACTTATTGACTCGAGTATAAGCCTAGGGTGGGAAATGCGCAGCTACTGTAAGTGGAAAAGAGGGTCAACAATGCCCATTTGCAGCCTCACTGTGCCCATTTGCAGCCATAGGTCCCCCGAACTTCAAACTCGGTAGTTAAGGGTTCCTAGATGCCCCCTAGCTGCAGCCAAAATTTGGGGTCTCTGGACCCAAAGGGTCCCGAATTGACATTGCTGCAGGTGGACACAGTTGACCGAATTTGGGGCCCCATATCTCAGGGCCACTTGGTGCTAGGGGTTCCTAGCACCAAGTGGCCCTGAGATATGGGGCCCCAAAGTCGGTTCGGAAAATTTCATTCTCTGCTGCAGAAAAGTGCTTGACTTGAGTATAAGCTGAGGGGGGCATTTTCAGCACAAAAAAATGTGCTGAAAAACTTGGCTTATACTCAAGTATATACGGTAATAGTGGGGAAAAGGTGAGAGTGAAAGGAACCAATGTAGGCTATGGTGGTCCATGGCATATGGGACTTGGTTCCAAGTGGTCAACAAAGCTTAGATCGTCAAGAAGCACTTTTCTAGAGTATGGTAGGTATAAATGATATACATAGCAGAGTTCTTCTATAAATACATATCTATATTTTCCTTGAATACAGTGAACTGCAAGCACCTGACCTGCCCTTGTTTTGCTGGGTTGGGTTAATTAAACGCCAGCATAAAAATAGCTATGATATTATATGTCACATCAGTTTTACTCATATGGGAAAAATAATGATGTAGTTGAGTTCTAATTTATTCCAGCAACAGAAACACAGCATGGAACACTGACATATATTATACACAATCAGGTCATTGCAATAAAAGAATATTTAATTTGCTTACAGGATCTGTATAAAAACTTATGGAAGCTGTTGATCAAATATGAATATTTGTAGTTTTAAAATAAAATGTGACGTTTTTTAAGTGGACATTTCATTTTGTACCTCAAAGTATTTGTTTCTCCTCTGAGATGTGGTCTATACAGTAGTAGTAGGACCCAAGTGAAGACATTTGAGTAATCCAGCTCTGTAGATAAACAGATATACGGGTGAATGCCATATTTCCGCCCTGCATCACTTCAGCCTTTATGGAATGCGATATCCGTTTAGCTGTGGCAGTAGCAATGTCAGATTCTCTTAATTACATCAGCTTGCTATGGACCATTTTTGGCATTCCCATATGTCAGTTAGCTAAGGTAGCATAAGTGAAGTATAAAAACTAGGACACAGCTGTATTGTCCTTCTCTTAGGGCATTGCTTTTTCTTAGTTTGTAAAAAGAAGTGATTCACTAGTAGCAGTTGTGTAAATGTTTTAAAAATTTAGTAGAAGAGTATTTATCCTAGGCTTTTTCTACCAAGTGCCTTGCTTAACTGCATTTCTAATGCCCTATACACGCGGTCAGATTTTCCAACGGAGAAAGTGCAATCGGATTGTGTTGTCGGAAATTCCGACCATGTGTGGGCTCCATCGGACTTTTTCCGTCGGAATTTCCGACACACAAAGTTTGAGAGCAGGATATAAAATTTTCAAACAAAATCCGATCCTTTAAATTCCAATCGTGTATTGACATATCCGACGCACAAAGTGCCACGCATGCTCAGAATAAATTAAGAGACGAAAGCTATTGGCTATTGCCCCGTTTATAGTCTCTACGTACGTGTTTTACATCACTGCGTTCAGAACGATTGGATTTTCCGTGTGTATGCAAGACTAGTTTGAGCCAACATCCGTCGGAAAAAATTTGATGGAAAAAAAATGGAAAGAGTATGGCACAACTGCAAACCTACCAAGACATGGCCGTCCACCTAAACTGACAGGCCAGGCAAGGAGAGAAGCAGCCAGAGGCTCATGGTAACTCTGGAGGAGCTGCAGAGATCACAGTTCAGGTGGGATAATCTTTCCACAGGACAACTTTTAGTCATGCACTACACAAAGAGAAGAGTGGCAAGAAGAAAGCCATTGTTGAAAGAAAGTCATAAGAAGTCCCGTTTGCAGAAGCCATGTGGGGGACACAGCAAACGTGGAAGAAGGTGCTCTGGTCAGATGAGACCAAAATTGAACTTTTTGGCCTAAAAGCAAAAAGCTATGTGTGGCAGAAAACACTGCACATCACCCTGAACATACCATCCACACTGTGAAACATGGTGGTGGCAGCATCATGTTGTGGGGATGCTTTCCTTCAGGAGGGACAGGGAAGCTGGTCAGAGTTGATGGGAAGATGGATGGAGCCAAGTAAAGGGCAATCTTAGAAGAAAACCTGTTATGCCCCGTACACACGGTCGGATTTTCCGGACGGAAAATGTGTGATAGGACCTTGTTGTCAGAAATTCCGACCGTGTGTAGGCTCCATCACACTTTTTCCATCGGATTTTCCGACACACAAAGTTTGAGAGCAGGCTATAAAATTTTCCGACAACAAAATCCGTTTTCGGAATTTTCGATCGTGTGTACACAAATCCGACGCACAAAGTGCCACGCATACTCAGAATAAATAAAGAGATGAAAGCTATTGGCTACTGCCCCGTTTATAGTCCTGACATACATGTTTTACGTCACCGCGTTCAGAATGATCGGATTTTCCGACAACTTTGTGTGACCGTGTGTATGCAAGACAAGTTTGAGCCAACATCCATCGGAAAAAATCCTAGGATTTTGTTGTCGGAATGTCCGATCAATATCCGACCATGTGTACGGGGCATTAGAGTCGGAAAAAGACTTGAGACTGGGGCGGAGGTTCACCTTCCAGCAGGACAATATAACCAACAAAGATCCTCAAGGAAAGCGCTGAGGGATACTATAAGTCTGTACAGCCACAAACCTGCTGTACAGACTTATAGAATCCTTCCTTGAGGATCTTTGTTGGTTATATTGCTATGCTTGGGCATCCTAATTGGTGGTCACAATTTACCTCCCAGCTGTGGGGGATTTCAGTTTTTGTTCCACTATTTTATGAACTGGGTAGCATTGCACAGTGCCTGAATTGCCCATTTTGTTCTTCCAGCAGGACTATGACCCTAAACATACAGCCAGAGCTACAATGGAATGGTTTTGATCAAAGCATATTCATGTGTTAGAATGGCCCAGTCAAAATCCAGACCTAAATCCAGTTGAGAATCTGTGGCAAGAATTGAAAATTGCTGTTCACAGACGCTCTCCATCCAATCTGACAGAGCTTGAGCTATTTTGCAAAGAAGAATGGGCAAAAATGTCACTCTAGATGTACAAAGCTGGTAGAGACATACCCAAAAAGACTTGCAGCTGTAATTGTAGTAAAAGGTGGTTCTAATAAGTATTGACTCAGGGGGGCTCAATACAAATGCACGCCACACTTTTCAGATACTTATTTGTAAAGAAAATTTGAAAACCATTTATCATTTACTTTCCACTGCACAATTATGTGCAACTTTGTGGTGGTCTATCACATAAAATCCCAATAAAATACATTTATGTTTTGGTTGTAACATGACAAAATGTGGAAAATTTCAAGGAATATGAATATTTTTTCAAGGCACTGTATGTATATATAATATATGTATATATATATCTATATATATATATATACATATATATATACATATATATATATATATACATATATATATATAGTACACTTGCAGAGCACTTGAAGCACAAGTTCTAGTTGACACTTTTTCAGTTTGTAGCAAATTTGTTACAGTGACAACTGGTGGGATGAATATTGGAAAACATAACTGAACCAGAACTTGCAGAATGTTTGCCAAGAAAGTTGATCTAGAGACATGCAATGCAATTGTGCAACAAACTTGTGAAGCCTGACAAGTTTAGCAATATATATATACCATATTTATCGGCGTATAACACGCACCCCGAATTTAGAAGGGAATTATAAGGAAAAAAATTTTTAAGGAAAAAAACTTACATTTAAATGCTCATCAATGCAGCCTTGCACAGCGTCCATCTGCATGCTTGTCCAGTGTCATTTGCAGCCTTGCAGTCATTTGCAGCTTTGCAGTCATTTGCAGCCTTGCAGTCAGCATCCTTGGTGTCATTTGCTGCCTTGGTGTCATTTGCAGCCTTGCAGTCATTTGCAGCCTTGCAGTCAGCATCCTTGGTGTCATTTGCTGCCTTGCAGTCATTTGCAGCCTTGCAATCAGCATCCTTGGTGTCATTTGCAGCCTTGCAGTCAGCAGCCTTGGTGTCATTTGCAGCCTTATCAGTGTCCATGTGATGCCTTGCAGCTTTTACAGTGATGATCTGCAGCTTTCTGTGTCCATTTGCAGCCTTGCTCAGGCTGCAGTTAAACTGCAGTGACTTTTCATTGTCACTGCAGTTTGAAAATGGCGCCGCCGGCGGCGAAATACACAGAGCTGGTCTTCGGCTCTTCCCGGCGGCTCTCGTTCACTTTCGGCTCCACTCGTAGTCCCACCCGGGATGGGCGTGACTGTGAGCGGAGCTATCCGATCCTAGCCGAGTACACTCGGCTAGGTTCGGGCGGCGCTCGAGTGAAGCCGAAAGTGGCCGAGAAGAGCCGAGGACTGGCTCTGTGTATTTCGGTGCCGGCGGTGCCATTTTCAAATCGCGGTCGGCGATTTTGAAAATCAGTCGGCGGGGGATCGCAGCGGATCGGCGTATAACACGCACCTGCGATTTTTCCCTAGGAAAAAAGGGAAAAAAAAAGGGAAAAAAAGTGCGTGTTATACGCCCATAAATACGGTATATATATATAGATATATAGGCCTCTTAGGCAATCATAAGAGAAAACTCGTAAGACGAGCTGTCTGCGGATTTTCGGATCATTAGTACGGTGCATTCGACAGACGATTTGACTTTTACATCAGACAAAAGCTGTATGTGCAGGCTATAACATTTTTCTCGGATGTGAACTCAATGTCTGATTTTCGGATGATCAGTACAGAAATCGTCACACAAAAGTCAAAAGTACAAACACACATGCTCGGAATCAAGGAACGAGCCGGAAGAGTTTGGTCTTGTAAACTACCATTTCTAATCTAGAATTAACATTCGTGAATTGATTAACATTCACAATTGATGAAATGTTGAAATGCAGCTCACATTCTTATCTTCTTTAATGGGATAATAATGAAGGTGCTTTGCTGGTGATATTGATGTATTTATGCCAAACGTATTTTAAAAGGCATTTGTTTTGTACGATCTGAAAATCGACACTCTCCAAAATTCTACTAACTTCTACTAACACGGAATTAGCATAAAGGACCCAAAGGGTGGTGCTTGAGAAATGAACTTCCTCTTTATACTCTCATAGTATGCCACTACGTTCGTGTTTGTCGAACGACAATTTGCGGATAGTTAGTATGCTAGACAAAATCCTGCACACGCACTTTTAACAAAAATCAGACGCTCGGTCGTCCAACAATCAAACCGTGTGTACGAGACCTTAGGATGTTCAGAGGCATTTGAAACGCCAAATGCCTGTAACAGCTTGTAAATGTGTGTAAACGCGGTAACTCGTGTTTAGCCGCCATTTGTTTACAGGCTTTTTTAATGGAGATACATTTTTGAGTATTTGCAAAAAAAAAAAAAAAAAGCTTCTAAACGCAAATGCGGCTAAATGCGACATGTAAACGCAGCAAAACAGACGTTTTTAAACGTCTGTTACTAACTGTCAAGTTAAATCATTTAGGAGAGGTTTTAAAACGTTCCGTGTACATTAACCACTTGCTTACAGGGCACTTAAACCCCCCTCCTATCCAGACCAATTTTTAGCTTTCAGCGTTAACGCATTTTGAATGACAATTGCGTGGTCATACAACGCTGTACCCAAATGAAATTTTTATCATTTTTTTCCCACAAATAGAGCTTTCTTTTGGTGGTATTTGATCACCTCTGCGGTTTTTACTTTTTGTTAAAAAAATGTAAAAACCTGAATTTAAAAAAATAAATAAAAAATATTTAAATATTTTGTTATAAAAAAATTTTAACGGGTAATTTTTCTCCTTCATTGATGTACGTTGATGAGGCTGCAGTGATGGGCATTGATAGGTGGCAGTGATGGGCACTGATGGGTGGCAGTGATGGGCAGCACTGACAGAAGGCACTGATTGGCACTACAGGTGGGCATTGGTAGGTGGCACTTGTGGGCATTGATAGGTGGCACTTGTTGGCATTGATAGGTGGCACTGTGGGCACTGTTAGGTGGCACTGTGGGCACTGTTAGGTGGCACTTTTGGGTGGCACTGATGAGGAATGTTTTGTGCTTCCACTTCGGGACCGATGTCCCTGACATCTGAGCCGGTGATCGGCTTTTTTCTCTACTCGCGCTGTCAGCACGAGTAAAAAAAAAACCGATTACCGATCTTCCTGTTTACATCATGTGATCAGCTGTCATTGGCTGACAGCTGATCACATGGTAAGGTGCCGTGACCGGCCCCTTACTCAGATCGGTGATCAGCCGAGTCTCAGTGACTCGGTGATCACACCGCGCCCGGCATGCGCCCTGCAGGGCGCGCGCAGGGAGCGTGCACAGGGGAGGCCATCATATGACGGCCTCCCGGGAATGCAGGTCCGCGCTGTGGCCGTCATTCGGCCATAGCGCGGATGTCTAGTGGTTAAGCCATAGAGAGTTGTCTTCAAACTAGGCATCTCCATTTGAAAGGTTTTCTCTTACCCACTTTTCTGGTAAAAACTGTAATGCCCCGTACACATGGTCCGACAGAAAAAGTCTGATGGGAGCTTTTCATCGTATATTCTGACTGTGTGTATGCCTTAGTGGACTTTTTACGTCGAAAATTCAGACAGACTTAGATAGAGAACATGTTCTATTTTTTTCCGACGGAACAAATTCCTATCGGGAAAACCGCTCGTCTGTATGCTGATCCGACGTACCAAAAATGACGCATGCTCTGAAGCAAGTACGAGACGTCGTACGTGTTGTCCCGTCGTACGTGTTGTACGTCACCGCGTTCTTGGCGGTCGGAATTTGTTGTGACCGTGTGTATGTAAGACAGCTTGAGCGGAATTCTGTCGGAAAAACCTTCAGAGTTTATTCCGACGGCAAAACCGGTCGGGTGTACAGGACATAAAAGTTTAGATGTGCCATCTCTTTTTTTGCCCCAGTGACACCAGCGAGGACACAGACAGCAATAAGAAACCTGACAGGGGTTTTGGCGTTCTTTGTTATATCCAAAAATAAAAAAAATAAAAGTTTTAACATACAATTAAAGAAACTTAGAGTAAACTTTTTTTGCTGACTGTACACATAAAGATAACCGACTGATCAAAGACTCGATTGTTTTAAGAAAAACTATTTAGTTGAATTTCACAGAATTTTCCACTAAGATAAATACGGTAGTTCATTTTATGAAATGATTGACTGAAAGTAGCCAATTTCTAAAAGATATGATTCTTTCATCAAAATGAAACTTCATTTGGACTGTCTTGCAAGCATGAATCTTGTAGATTGAGAACACTGTTGAAGAAACACGCCAAAGCCAAATGGGACATTTAAAAAAATAAATAAAAACAAGAACATTCTCTATGGGAACAAAATTTATATAAATTAAAGGAAAAAGAGATAGCTGAACAGCAAGGTTTTAGATGTGATGAAGCATAAAAGGAAAGCATTTAAATCCCTTAAGGATGATGGTACTGAAACCACATTAATGAAATATAAGGGATGTAATAAAAATTGCAAAAAAGAAATCAAGTTAACAAAGTTTAAAGCTGA
Source organism: Lithobates clamitans (assembly GCA_037952925.1). Lineage (NCBI taxonomy): Eukaryota > Metazoa > Chordata > Amphibia > Anura > Ranidae > Lithobates > Lithobates clamitans. The sequence goes on from JBBGZY010001140.1 coordinate 1,115,195, forward strand.
AAAACAAATTGGTTAATGATGTTAAACTAAATCTCAACAGACTTTACAAGTCTATAAACTAAAAAGAGGAAATTTGAGTATAGCGCCTCTCAAACATAACAAAAACGAATATTGAAATGCATGTTTGTAATTTGGTTATTTGCCTTAATAAGAAAGAGGTACAATACGATTTAAAAAAATGACCATACAAAAAATAAAAATGAAAAATAAAATATGTGTGCAAACAGGGGAATTTCTGAATACAGTGGACAAGAATCATAATTTGGGCCCCTTTCCTGGAGAAAGAGACTGCGGCGGGCTGTGGCAGTAAGTTGAAGTGGTTGCAAAGAAAATTGGGTGTGGCTTAAAGTGGTGTGGTTAAATGAGTCTGAAATGACTTGCATAGTATGGAATGAGAGAGTGCGGAAATGGGAATGTACAGCACAGCATACTGAATGAGGCTGTTCAGAATTGGGAATGGACCACACAGCGTTTAGATGGGGTCGTCCGGACTTAAGAATGTACAGCACAAACTAAACCCAAAAAATTGTTTTTGCGCAAAAAGTGTCACCAAGTAGTAAAAAATAATCATTTCTCAGTGACAGCTGCACTCACAAAATGTCCACAAAAAAATTATACATATTAATATAACTGAAAAACATGTTGGCGCTTTCAATATAAAGTGCATAAATTCATAACAATTAATCAATCAAATAAATTATTCATATGTATCAAAAACTGTAAATAAGAATGTGTTTTAAAAAAATTCATAAAAATCCAGTAACATCCATCAGAAAAAAAGAAGAGGAGAAGTGCCCTTGTGCAAAAAGTTAATTTATACTTATGTATCAAAAAAAATCCATATTTCAGTGTGGATAGTAAAATCTTCACACCTAAAAGTGCACACCCAACTCTCAAGCCACTTACCAGCTACTCCTACTGACCCCAAGATGTGGGTCTAGCTGCACTTTATACCAGTATCCCTATGGGATGGATGAATATCAGGAGCCAAGATTCCAGAATGGATTAACATACAACCAGGATGTTTAACAGTGGGCTCAGCAAAAGGAAGAGACAAAGGGACATAGGGGGTTATTTACGAAAGGCATATCCACTTTGCTCTACAAGTGCAAACTACAAGTGCAAAGTGCACTTGAAATTGCACTGAAAGTGGACTTGGAAGTGCAGTCGCTGTAGATCCGAGGGAGACATGCAAGGAAAATAAAAAACAGCATTTTAGCTTGCACATGATTGGATGATAAAATCAGCAGAGCTTCCCCTCATTTCAGATCTTCCCCTTAGATTTACAGTGACTGCACTTCCAAGTGCACTTTCAGTGAAATTTCAAGTGTACTTTGCACTTGTACTTTGCACTTGTAGTGCAAAGTGGATTTGCCTGTCGTAAATAACCACCTATGTGTAGTAATCCAGGCTTTTTAATGTAGGTTTAAACTACTTACATGAAAGCAGCAGTAAAACCGCATCTAAAACAATCAATTACATGCAGACACCCCAGCGGGTGTAATAAAGTCACTGCTGTAGCTCCTCCTGACTAGTTTCATTCAAAAGAACATTATCAAGGGATAAAGGAGTATAGCGTTGGATACAATCTGAGTTATATTTATAAAAACAACCTCTGCAATTTACATTCCCTATTCTGCACAGGCTCATTCTGTAAGATGTGCTGTGCATTATCCCAGTTTACCCATGGGATGGATGGATATCAGGAGCCAAGATTACAGGATGGGTTACCATACAACCAGGATGTTCATTAGTGGGCTCAGCAAAAGGGAGAGACAAAGAAGGAACTCATAGTGAAGTAATTAAAAACCCTACCAATTATCTCCAGAGGGTGTGTGTTGTTCAAAGCCATCAAAAGTATAAAAATGAAAAAAGATGGTGGCCATGTTGCCGTGGTATACACTAGAGGCCCAACACTATTTCCCATAAAGGAATAAACTGTGGCCAAACTATACACAGCTTGGGGACTCTAGTGCACACTACAGCAATATGGTTTATGGCAGGGATATGCAATTAGCGGACCTCCAGCTGTTTGCAAAACTACAAGTCCCATCATGCCTCTGGGTGTCATGCTTGTGGCTGTCAGAGTCTTGCTATGCTTCATGGTATTTGTAGTTCTGCAACAGCTGGAGGTCCGCTAATTGAATATCCCTGGTTTATGGTGTTTTTTCTGCCTTTGACAGGGGCAAGTAGTGCATACTTAAGGCCAGTCTTCAATAGTATGGCCACAGTTTATTCCTTTATTCCTTTATGGGCCTTTAGTCTATACCATGGCAACATGGCCACCGTCGCCTTTTTAATTTTTTTTTACTTTTGATGGCTGTGAGCAACACACACCCTCTGGAGATAATTGGTAGGATTTTTAATTACTACACTATGAGTTCCTTCTTTGTCTCTCCCTTATGCTGAGCCCACTAATGAGCATCCTGGTTGTATGGTAACCCATCCTGGAATCTTGGCTCCTGATATCCTTCCATCCCATGGGAAAACTGGGATAATGTTCAGCACAGCTTACAGAATGAGCCTGTGCCGAATAGGGAATACAGGGAGTACAGTGCAATGGAAAGGGGGATGCGGAATGGGTTATTTTTAGCACAGCATGCAGAATAAGGTGGTGTAAAAATAGGGAATGCACAGCACAGCTGTGCAGAATAGGGAAAGTACACAAAAGTATAGATGGGACCATGTGGAATAGAGAATGTACAGCACAGCATACAGAATAAGACCGTGCAGAATAGGTAATTTATAGTGCAGTGCATAGACAGGGCAGTGGGAAATATACAATGTACAGCATAGCCTACAGAATGAGGCTGTGGGGATTAGGGAATGTACAGCACAGTGTACCAGAATGAGGCTGTGCAGAACACTGAAAGCACAGCGCTATGCATAGCTGGGGCAGTGTGGAATGGAAAAAGGAAATGCACAGCACAGTGTACAGAATGAGGCTCTGCAGAACAGGGAAAGCACAGCGCTGTATATGGCTGGGGCAGTGTGGAATGGAGAAGGGAATGTACAGCAAAGAGTAAAGAATCAGGTTGTGCAGAATAGGGAATGTACAGCACAGTGTATAGATGAGGCATGTGAAAAAGGGAACGTACAGCAGAGAATACGGAATGAGACAGTATGGTATAGAAAGTTACAGTGCCTTGAAAAAGTATCCATACCCCTTGAAATTTTCCACATTTTGTCATATTACAACCAAAAACATAAATGTATTTTATTGGGATTTTATGTGATAGACCAACACAAAGTGGCACATAATTGTGAAGTGGAAGGAAAATGATAAATGGTTTTCAACATTTTTTACAAATAAATATCTGAAAAGTGTGGCATTTGTATTCAGCCCCTTTTACTCTGATACCCCTAACTAAAATCTAGTGGAACCAATTGCCTTCAGAAATCACCTAGTAAATAGAATTAACCTGTGTTGGAATGTAATCTCAGTATAAATACAGCTGTTCTGTGAAGCCATCAGAGGTTTGTTAGAGGATCTTAGTGAACAAACAGCATCATGAAGGCCAAGGAACACAAGGCAGGCCATAGATAAAGTTGTGGAGAAGTTTAAAGCAGGGATAGGTTATAAAAAAATATCCCAAGTTTTGAACATCTCACAGAGCACTGTTCAATCCATCATCCGAAAATAGAAAGAGTATGGCACAACTGCAAATCTTCCAAGACATGGCCATCTACCTAAACTGACACGTCGGGCAAGGAGAGCATTAATCAGAAAATCAGCCAAGAGGCCCATGGTAACTCTGGAGGATCCACAGCTAAGGTGGGAGAATCTGTCCACAGGACAACTATTAGTCGAGCACTCCACAAATCTGTCCTTTATGGTTGAGTGGCAAGAAGAAAGCCATTGTTGAAAGAAAACCATAAAAAGTCCCATTTGCAGTTTGCGAGAAGCCATGTTGGGGACACAGCAAACATGTGGAAGATGGTGCTCTGGTCAGATGAGACCAGAATTTAACTTTTTGGCCTGAAAGCAAAACACTATGTGTGGTGGAAAACTAACACTGCACATCACCCTGAACACACCATCCCCACTGTGAAACATGGTGGTGGCAGCATCATGTTGTGGGAATGCTTTTCTTCAGCAGGGACAATGAAGCTGATCAGAGTGGATGGGAAGATGGATGGAGCCAAATATTATTATTATTATACAGGTTGTATATAGCGCCAACAGTTTGCGCAGCGCTTTACAACATGAGGGCAGACATTACAGTTACATTACAGTTTGGTACAAGAGGAATCAGAGGGCCCTGCTCGTTAGAGCTTACAATCTAAAAAGGAAGGGTCAATTGATACAAAAGGTAATAGCTGTGGGGGGGATGAGCTGATGGAGGAAGTAAAACAGTGTTAGGCTTCTTTGAAGAGAAGGGTTTTCAGGGATCGCCTAAAGATGGATAGATTAGGAGACAGTCGAACAAATTGGAGTAGGGAGTTCCAAAGGATGGGAGAAGCTCTGGAGAAATCCTGAAGGCGAGCATAGGAGGAGGTGACAAGGGAGCTAGAGAGTAGGAGGTCTTGGGATGACCGAAGAGAGCAGCTTGGTTGGTATTTTGGGACTAGGTTAAAGATGTAGCTGGGGGCAGAGTTATGGATGGCTTTGTAAATTATTGTTAGTACTTTGAATTTTATTCGTTGGGTGAGTGGAAGCCAGTGAAGGGATTGGCAGAGAGGGGTGGAGGACACTGAATGGTTGTTAAGGTGGATGAGTCTTGCAGCGGCATTCATTATGGACCGAAGGGGGGATATTCTATGTAAAGATAATCCATTGAGGAGGGAATTGCAGTAATCGAGGCGAGAGATGACCAGGGAGTGAATTAGAAGCTTGGTGGTGTCATTAGTTAAAAAGGGGCATATTGTGGAAATGTTGCGGAGGCTAAGGTGGCATGATTTGGACAGGGATTGTATGTGGGCCTGAAAGGACAGTTCAGAGTCTAAGGTTACCCCTAGCACCCTGGCATGCGGAGACGGACTGATAGATGTGCCATTGATCTTGACAGAGAAGTCAGGGGAGAGGGCACGTGGGGGAGGAAATATTAAGAGCTCAGTTTTAGATTCATTTTGAGGAAGTGGTTTGACATCCAGGCTGATATGTCTGTTAGTAGATCAGTGATGTGTAAGGAGATTGATAGGATGAGCTGAGGGGCAGAGAGATAGATTTGGGTGTCATCAGCATATAAATGGTAGTGAAAGCCATGGGAGGCTATCAGCTGACCCAGGGAGGACGTGTAGATCGAGAAAAGTAGAGGACCAACGACAGAACCTTGAGGGACCCCAACGGTAAGAGGAGTTGGAGAAGAGGAAGTGGAGTTGTAAGTGACACCGAAAGTGCGATGAAATAGGTAAGATTCGAACCAACGGAGAGTGCAGCCATGGAGACCAAGCAAATTGAGTTTTTTGAGGAGGAGGGGGGGGTCAACTGTATCAAAGGCAGCAGAAAGGTCCAAGAGTAAGAGTATGGAATAATGACTGTTGGTTTTGGCTGTTAGGAAGTCGTTTGTGAGTTTTAGGAGGGCAGTTTCTGTGGAGTGCTGTGGGCGAAATCCAGACTGAAGGGGATCAAGAAAGTTATTCTCAATGAGGTGATCGCTCAGTTGATTGTAGACTAAACCTTCAAGGAGTTTGGAGGCAAAAGGGAGTAAAGAGAGGGGTCTTGGGTTGTTAAGATTGGTGGAGTCTAGTGAGGCCTTTTTTGGTATGGGAGTGACTAGCGCATGTTTTAGAGGGTTGGGGAAGATGCCAGTAGAGAGGGAGAGGTTGAAGATATGAGTTAAGGAGTGTAGGATTGAGTCAGATGGTGACCGTAGTATTTGAGAAGGAACAGGGTTAGGTGGGAATATAGGGAAATCTTAAAAGAAAACCTGTTAGGATCTGCAGAAGACTTGAGACTGGGGTGGAGGTTCACCTTCAAGCAGGACAACCACTCTAAATATACAGCCAGAGTTGCAATGGAATGGTTTTGATCAAAGCATATTCATATGTTAGAATGACCCAGTCAAAGTCCAGACCTAAATCCAATTGAGAATCTGTGGCAAGACTTGAAAGTTGATGTTCACAGATGCTTTCCATCCTATCTGGCAAACCTTGAGCTATTTTTGCAAAGAAGAATGGGCAAAAATTTCACTTTCTAGATGTGCAAAACTTGTAGAGACATACCCAAAAAGACTTGCAGCTGTAATTGCAGCCAAAGGTGGTTCTACAAATTATTGACTCAGGGGACTTAATACAAATGCACGCCACACTTTTCAGATATTTGTTTGTAAAAAAAAATTTGAAAGCCGTTCATCATTTTCCTTTGAGTTCACAATTATGTGCCACTTTGTGTTGGTCTATCATGACGAACCTTGGCAGCCCAGGTGTTTTGGAACTACATTTCCCATGATGCTCATGCACTCTGCAGTGTAGTTGAGCATCATGGGAAATGTAGTTCCAAAACATCTGGGGTGCCAAGTTTTGCCATCACTGGTCTATCACATAAAATCCCAATAAAATACATTTACGTTTTTGGTCGAAACATGACAAAATGTGGAAAATTCCAAGGGGTATGAATACTTTTTAAAGGCACTGTATATTAGAGGCTGGTTTTGAGAAACGGTGATCTAGTACTGATCTGTGTGCAGTGTGTCATAATATACCATTTTACAGTAACCCAACCCTATGAATATAGTGACTGTGGAAAAAACAGAATGATTACAGGGTGAAAGAATCAAATAATCGATCCTTTTAACACAGTCACAATAGGATGGGGTTACTGTAAAGTGGTATAATCTGGAACTGGACACAGTCATAAGAGTGATAACAGTTATCTTAAATGCCATCACACATGCAGTTGTTCAGCAACAGGTTGAATAGATTTAAAGCAATTTAACCAGACCAAGAAAAAATAGCAAATCTTTGGGACTTTATAGGTATTATACTTACTAAAAAAACGAAAAAAGAACTAAAAATCAATTTGTCTATTTTTGTATCTTAAACATAAATAAAACATGTTTTAAAAGCCAATATGTTCACTATCAATGCTGCTCCATTACATACATGTATTCCATGAGTTTATACAATACATATCCTCAGGTATACATTTTCTAATCTTTAACTTTAGTTTGCATACAGCTGCACAACATCAGAGTTTATATTATTATTATGTCAATCCTTTTCACATTGGTTGATTGAGTAACTTCTCAGCATTTCCCAAGCCAACTGGCTCACTTCTTAAGAAGAAACACAGAGGTGAGTATTTTTAACCACTTTCTGCCTGCCCTATAGCCTAAAGACAGCTACAGAGCGTCTTACTTTGCCGGGAGGGCATACATCATGGGTGCTCAACTTGTGGCCCTCCAGCTGTTGCGAAACTACAAGTCCCATGAGGCATTGCCAGGCTGACAGTTGCAAGCATGATTCCCAAAGGCAGAGGCATGATGGAACTTGTAGTTCTACAACAGCTGGAGGGCCACAGGTTGAGCACCCATGGTGTACATGGACGTCCTCTCGCCATGATCAGCGCATTCTGTGATCGCTGAGTCCTTTGGACTCAGCTGTTTACAGATCAGAGTAAAGGGCCAATCACAGCAGCCTTTTACCACGTGATCAGCTGTGTCTAATGACAGCTGATCATGATGTAAACACAAGCTGGTTATCGGCTTTCCTTTTATAACATACAACAAATACTGTAGCTGCTGACTTTTAATATTCGGACACTTCACTGTCCAGGAATCCAGCAGTGTCTTCACCCGAGTCGATTTTTTTAATCGGCTACCGGGTGCTGCCACCACTATCTTTACTAAGAGAAATCGGCAGTGAAGCCTTGCAGCTTACAGCCAGTTTCATACAGCGCATGTGCGAAGCACGCTTTGCTTTGTGAATGGGCCGGCTGTGGAGAAGGAGGGGGCAACTTGTGGCTCAGTTCGCTGCGGTGAACTGGGCCGGAAGCGGGAGCGAGTATCAAAACCAGGTACTCACCCCCCCTCCCATAAAAAGGTGCCAGATGTGACAGCGGAGGGGGAGAAGGCAGAGAAGTGAAGCTTCCCCTTTTGGGTAGAGCTCTGCTTTAGGAAAAATGGATGGTATAATTAAAGGAGTTGTAAAGTCTCAAGGTTTTTCATCTTAAGGCCCCTTTCACATTTGTGCAACCTCAAAGTCACACGATTTTGCCGCGATTTTTAAGTGATTTGAAGCAATGCCTGTGTAATCTTGAGGTCTATGGACCACAAGTCACATCAAAGTCAGACCAAAGTAGTGCAGGGACTACTTTGAAGTCACAGAGATATGAATGGTACTCATTGGAAATCATGGGGTACAGGACAAGTCGCACAAGTGTGAAAGGTGCCTAATACATTTCTTTGCCGTAAAGTGGAAATCTTTCTGTGCTGCAGCAGCCCCCCCAGAGCCCCCCTTTTTCTTACTTGAGCCCATCTATTCCAGCCGCTGTATTGGATCCTCATTGGATAAATTGATAGCAGCAGTAGCCAATGACAATCAAATCCGGTAACAAGGGAGCCAGGGGGGTGGGTCAAGTCCTGCTGTCTGTGTCAATGGCTGCAACAGCAGGACTTGGGAGTGCGCCTGCACGAGTGCGCCCATGGAATGTGGCTCTCTGTGGGGGCACCCAATGAAGAAGAGGAGCCAGGAGCGCTGCTAGGGGACCCCAGAAAGGAGGATTGGGGCTGCTCTGTGACAAACTCTTGCACAGAGGAGGTGAGTATGACATGTTTGTTGTTTAAAAAAAACCCAACACTTTACAATCACTTTAAATGTTCCTGTCTATGCCATTCTACAGTGTAGTTGCAGGTGTAATAACCATTTGTACTCTGATTTAGGTTTGCCACCTTTTTTTGGGCCAAATAGAGGCATAATGAGGGTGGTCTCCCCTGCCACTTGAAAACCTCACCTCTATGACTAAGCCTCGTGGGCGGGGCGAAATGTGTTGGGGGCATGGCCTGGACAGAGGCAGGCTGAGACTGCTGTTACTATAGTAAGTATTGGGTCCTGATGGTAGGGAGGGTGATGCAGAGCACCTAGCACATTTAACTGAGTGGTGGTTGTGGCCAAATTGCAGTGGGAGGGGTTTAAATAAGTATATTAAAATAAAACCTAAGCCTACTCTGGATTGGGAGTTCTGGCTTCCTTGCTGCTGCATAGAAGCACCACAGCAGAGTTAGTATGGCAGCACCGGCCAGAGCGCTTGGGAGAAGCTATTTCTTCCTCTTAGTAGACCCTGAACTGCACATCCTGTGATATACCACAGCACCCATTGGCTGCAGAAGCAGCGGGAGGCAGTTCAGCTGTCATGAGCTCCTTCCTGCTGAAGATAGGGAATAAAAAGCATACAATTGTGAATCATTAAAGGGCAGAGCATGTTACATTGATTCTGATTGGTCATTTTGATACATGTACTGTCTATATACACATTCCAGCAAGTGCCGTGCTTTCCCACTATATTTTATATTATATGTGACATGCTGTACCGCCGCCTGTGGGTTAATTGGCTTTTGAGACATTGGCTTATTCCATATGTGAGTATGGGATCTCTTTCCTTAAGGTCCCCCATATTTGGTTTATGACATTTATCTTTATGTTATATATTTCTCATTGATATTTTTATTCTGTAGATACTAGGGCTGCAACTAACGATTATTTTCATAATCGATTAGTTGGCCGATTATTGTTTCGATTAATCGATTATTCGGTTAATAACCTTAAAAAAGTGTGGTATAATTTAGTTAATGTGTACAGTTTTTAAAAAAGGTAATTTATTCTTAAATATCTCTATGCAGTGGTAATTATAAATAACCAACTATATGGTTAGGGAGCAAAATATCGAATCCACTCTGACCATAACAGACAGAAGAGATATACTGTATAAACTATTAGAGGAGATATACTGTATAAACTATTAGAGGAGATATACTGTATATACTATTAGCGGAGATATACTGTATATACTATTAGAGGAGATATACTGTATATACACTATTAAGAGGAGATATACTGTATATACTATTAGAGGAGATATACTGTATATACTATTAAAGGGTGAATCTGGTAAATATCATCAGACTCAGTGATTACATTTTTTTATTAAAAACAAAAACAATGTCTTCCTTCCAAAAAAATGTAATTTTAAGAACGTTCGTTCTTTCATTCAGTGAATGTACAAAGATTTTTCGTCTGAATATTCTCGTCTGAAAATTGATCCGTGTGGCCAGCATAAGGCTCAGTACACACCTATGCAGTTTGCTTTTCATCTGTTTCTGCAGAGCTTTTTGCTGTGCGTTTTGATTTGTGTGCACGTGATTTTGCTGCGATTTGCGTTTTTGCATTTTTTTGGCTAATTTGTTGTTGGGCAGATTAAAAAACACATATTGCTGCAAAAACGCATTACATGCTTTTCTGCAGCTTCTCTATTGAAGTATATTGAACCAAAAAAGCACCGTTTTGCGTAAACGTGTCCCATAGGAAACCATGCAAATGAACTGTAGTGTGTTTCTGCAAAAAGCACCAAAAAACATATAGATGTGAACCAGGCCTAAGACGTTTAGTAACATAATGGGGTGAAAAAAAACTAAAATTAGCCCTTTATAGTACGAAAAAAAGCAGATAATCACTACTGTAAGGGGTTAATTTTTTTTTAGTGTAGAACTGTGAAAGTAATATTTGCAGTAGCGATTATTTGTTCTTTTTGTACTATAAAGGGTTCATTTTAGGTTTTTTTTAACCCCATTATGTTACTGGCCGATTAATCGATTATGAAAATAGTAATCGATTAATTTCATAATCGATTAGTTGTCGATTAATCGATTAGTTGTTTCAGCCCTAGTAGATACACTGCATTTACATCTGCTCCTGAAGAAGCGAGCAGTGACCCGCGAAACGCATCGAGTTTATGATGCCTGTGTATTACTGTGTAGCAACAATTCCAATATATCTATGTGGCCACTTGGTATGCTGTATCTATTACTGCCAAGTGGCTTGGCACCTTTGTTTATGTAGCCTATATACGATGAATGTTATACATTTTTAATAAATGTATAAACTATGTTTACTTTGTATACTCCTATTGACCTGTTTGTTCTAACCTCATTTAAAGTCCCACGGGCGCTATTCTTTGTTGTTGTACAGTCAGAGTAATTGTGTGTTCAAGATGTTCTTTACTGCTACAGAAACCTTCATGTTTATAGTCTAGCGCTATGCAGTGTGGGGTCAACCAGGACATCTTTTATCCTCCATTTATTGTCCTGATGAGGAACTGAAAGAATCCTGGTACACACAAGTTTCTTTTTTTTTTCTTCGTTCAACCCAGCAGATTGAATGAAAAAAAAAAAACCTGACAGCTCCAGTTGGAGCCGCTGTACAATTCTTCCGAAGTTAGTACAGGGATCTCCCCCACTGAGCTGTTGTGTTCTGACAGGGGGATGGCCCCCCTGCCAGAACACTCCGATCAGCACTATCTATCATTGACTGAGAGCACTGATCGGGAGTCAGTCGGCTGCTGGTCAAACGGCCGGCTTCTGTCGGACAGACTGACATACACATGGTCCGAATTTCGGCCGTTTTTTATTGAGATGGCTGTTGTCTCCCGTCATTCGGCCCGTGTGTATGGTTGTGTGTAAGTCTTCTTTCTTAAAAAGTCCATGAAAGTTTTCTGATGAATTGTGACCATATGGTAGCCTCCTTGAACGTTGAGGTCACCTCCCACCTAGATTATCTCTTTAATCTTGTCCTATTTTCACACAAAATTTGTATAGAGTACAGATAATTAGGGGATTTTTTGCCTATTTTTCACTGTGTGAAAAGCAGCATAGAAAAATGACTCCTCCATTTTTATCAGTAATGAGATGTTTATGTCTTCACAAACATCTTGTCAATGACAAATATGAAGCGATCTGCAAGTGGAAAAAGGAGGAAAGAAACTGTAAAACAATCTCACATCACTTTTTTTTTTTTTTCAATATATAAGTACATCAGCAAAGATCCATCACGCCTTCAGATCCACAAACAACAGATCTGCCTTCAATAGAATGACATGTTGAATATTCCACATCAGAAGAAGAAACATAGGTACATACAATACACCAATCTGTCATTGATTATAATGATGTACCAAACAGAAGTAATTGAAGTATCTTTAAGTCCAGAAGCAAAGTAAAAGAAAAGTTATGAAAGCTGGCTGGTGGTCATACTGTAGATCAATTTAACCATATAGACGTTACCCAATATATTCTAAGTCCTGAAGTCCTTTATTTCCATAGGCGTGCACACAGGGTGTGCTGGATGTACCTGGGCACACCCTAATCACCCATGCCCCATCGACGGACTCTATTAAATTAGGCATTAGAGCAGCACTGTATCCATCCCTATGATAAAGGAACCTTGTGTACAGCCTGTGTACCCTCCCTTACTGCCTGGACACCGCTGGAGAGATGACCGGGGGCTGTATACCCAAAGGGTGGGGCTCTCAGAACTTGAAAGCCCAGCGTTCTCAGGTGAGTGCTGAGCAGCAAGTGGGATGTACAAGCTCCTCTACCTAATGTAAAGGCTCCTCCCCTGCTGTCTGGACACCACAGGAGAGAAGACTGAGATGAATGGGTCTGTATACACAAGGAGCATGGTTCTCAGAACTCAAAAGCCCAGCATTCTCAGGTGAATCCTGAGCAGCAGGTGGGATGTACCAGTTCTTCTCCCTATTGTACTGGCTCCTCCCTCCCTCACTGCCCGGACACTGCGGGAGATAAGACCCTGGGGAGCGGGCCGCTCAGAACTCGAAAGCCTGTTTTTTTCAGGTGAGCTCAGATTGGACAGGTGTGATGACATCAGTGGGCGGGTATATTGTTTTATATATAAAATAATATTATTAATATTTTTACTAATGAAAAAAATATGCTTTAGGCCCCTTTCACACTTGTGCGACTTCAAAGTCGCGCGATTTTGCGGCCGCGATTTCGCGCAATTTTGCCGTGATTTGGGAGCAGTACTACTATGTATGACTTTGTCACAACTTTGGCATTAACCTTTCTCAGCTTGTGCTTACAAAGTCATACTGAAATCGTGTTTATATTATTCAGGTATGATTTGCATGCTACTTGAGGGTTTAACATTGAGGTCTATGGACATCAACTCGCATTGAAGTTGGACCAAAGTAGTGCAGAGACTACTTTGAAGTCGGCACGACTTAAAGTCGTGCCAATATGAATGTCATTGAAAATTATGGAGAATGACTTGTCATACGATTTTGCAGTACAAAATCATGGGACAAGTCGTATAAGTGTGAAAGGGGACTAAATCTCTGTATGAATTCATAAGAAGAACAGTATAGAAACAGCTTTACAATATGCTTGAGCTTTGGGGGTGTACATCCTAACTAAGTGTATTTCTTTTACTGAAATTTTATTAAAGTTTTCCAGTATAACAAGAGAAATAAAGCAATACGAAAAACTAAATGTGCACTGAAAATAGCAGTACACATTGTACAAGTGTTGACCCCCCAAGCACAAAGTAAGAACAACAACAGTCCGATACTGTAATAAAGTATAGGAAATACAAAACTTACAGAACATCAATTTATAAGAGTGAGATGTCTCCATGGTTCCATGACACAAATGAGAGATATGCTTGGCCAAAAAAAAAAATACAATTTAGGCAGCCCTGGCCTACCCTATTTAACTAGAGCCTACATGAGCAATGAGAGAGGGAGGCGCATAGGGGCGAGCTGTGAAGAAGACAGAAAAAGAGAGCAGGAGGGGGGAGGGAAGTAAAGGGAAATGGGTACTCCACTGGGTTTTTTAAGCTGTATCACATGGAACCTTTTAATTGGGAGGTCAATTGAGAGGGCGGGAAGTGGTCTATCCATTGCTGCCAAATCTGTTGGAATTTGTCATAGCTGTCCTCAAGGATCGCCATCAACCTTTCATTGGCGAGCGTACAATGCACCGGGCCTTAACCTCTTCAAAGCTAAGGAGCAGTGTCTTCCATGACCGCAATATAGTTTGCTTTGTCGTCATGAAAATATGAGTGGTTTGAGTACGTTCCCAATGGGTAGCATCTGCGATAGGTTAACTATGTTTATTTCTAATGAAATATTGAAAGTCTACACTAACTAGATACTTAGGAAAACATAGCTTGTCTTTCCAACAACATTTTTCATCCCAGCAAGCATTGTCTACACAGAAACAACTCCATTATCAAAAATAAAACAGATAAAAAAAATATTTGACCTAAAACTTGTATCTGGTGTTTTTTTTTTTTTTTGTTTTTTTTTTTTTATTTCTAATGAAAAATGTAAAGTTCTGAAAGGCTACACTGGAACATTCAAACCAGATACTTAAAAAAGCACAGCCTGTCTTCCCAATAATGTTTTTCAGCTCAACAAGCATTATCGGCACACTAGTTCAAGCTACAGTTGTGCTCATAATTTTACATCCCCTTTTAGAATTTATGATTTCTTTGCCATTTTTCAGAGAATATGAATGATAACACAAAAACATTTCTTTCACTGGTGGTTAGTGTTTTGCTAAAGCCATTTATTATCAATCAACTGTGTTTACTCTTTTTAAATTATAATGACAACAGAAACTACCCAAATGACCCTGATAAAAAATTTACATACCCTGGAATATTTGGCCTTGGTACAAACACAGACGGTGGCACACACAGGTTAAAATGGCAATTAAAGGTTAATTTCATACATTTGTGGCTTTTTAAATCACAATTAGTGTCTGTGTAAAAATAGTCAATGAGTTTGTTAGCTCTCACATGGATGCACTAAGCAGGCTAGACACTCAGCCATGAGGAGGTAGCAAAGAACAGTCAAAAGACCTGCGTAACAAGGTAACAAAACTTTACAAAGATGCAAAAGGATATAAAAAGATATCCAAAGCCTTGAATATGCCAGTCAGTACTGTTCAATCACTTATTAAGAAGTGGAAAATTAGGGGCTCTTATGATACCAAGACAAGATCAGGTAGACCAAGAAAGATTGCAGCCACAACTAGTGGAAGAATTGCTCAGGAAAAAAGAAAAACCCACAGATAACCGGTTGTTTTTAAGGAGCACAATTTAATGATACTTGAACAAAAAAGAGCTTGAGCTGCCAGAAGGAAGCCTTTACTGCGCCAATGCCACAAAAAAGCCAATGAGTCATGTCAAGGTGTCGCTGGACATATTGTAACCAGGCTTTTTTGTGGAACTTTTACAGTAAAGGCTTCTTTCTGGCAACTTGACCATGCAGCTCTTTTTTGTTCAAGTATCATTGTATTGTGCTCCTTAAAAACAACCACACCGTCTTTTTCCAGAGCATCTTGTATTTCTCCTGAGGTTACCTGTGGGTTTTTCTTTGTATCTCGAACAGTTACATAGTTATATAGTTAGTCAGGTTGAAAAAAGACACAAGTCCATCCAGTTCAACCATAAAAAAATAAATAAATAAAATTAAAAATAGCGCACAATCCAATATACCCAATTCTATAACCACAGTTGATCCAGAAGAAGGCAAAAAACCCCAGCAGAGCATGCTCCAATTTGCTACAGCAGGGGAAAAAATTCCTTCCTGATCCCCCAAGAGGCAATCGGATTTTCCCTGGATCAACTTTACCTATAAATGTTAGTACCCAGTTATATTATGTACATTTAGGAAAGTATCCAGGCCTTTCCTAAAGCAATCTACTGAGCTGGCCAGAACCACCTCTGGTGGGTGTCTATTCCACATTTTCACAGCTCTAATGCCCTGTGCACACGGTCGGACTTTCCGACGGAATATGTGCGATCGGAGCTTGTTGTTGGTAATTTCGACCGTTTGTGGGCTCCATCGACTTTTTCCATCAAAATTTCCGACACACAAAGTTTGAGAGCATGCTATAAAATTTTCTAACAACAAAATCCGATCCTTTAAATTCCGATCGTGTGTAGACAAATCCGATGGACAAAGTGCCACACATACTCAGAATAAATTAAGAGACGAAAGCTATTGGCTATAGTCCCGACGTACGTGTTTTACGTTTCCGCATTCGGAATGATTGGATTTTTTCCGACAACTTTGTGCGACCGTGTGTATGCAAGACAAGTTTGAGCCAACATCCGTCAGAAAAAAACTATGGATTTTGTTGTCGGAATGTCCGATCAATGTCCGACAGTGTGTACAGGGCATTACTGTGAAGAAACATTTCCGTATTTGGAGATGAAATCTCTTTTCCTCTAGACGTAAAGAGTGCCCCAGTGTCCTCTATGTTGACCGTAAAGAAAATAACTCAACACCAAGTTCACTATATGGACCCCTTATATATTTTAACATGTTGATCATATCTCCCCTTATTCTCCTCTTCTCAAGAGTGAATAAATTCAGTTCCTCTAATCTTTCCTCATAGCTGAGCTCCTCAATGCCTCTTATCAGTTTAGTTGCCCTTCTCTGCACTTTCTCCTGTTCCCCAATATTCTTTTTGAGAACTGGTGCCCAAAACTGAACTGCATATTCCAGATGAGGTCTTACTAATGATTTCAACAAGGGCAAAATTATATCTCTCTCTCTGGAGTCCATACCTCTCTTAATACAAGAAAGGACTTTGCTCGTTTTGGAAACCGCAGCTTTGCATTGCATGCTATTATTGAGCTTATGATCTACCAAAACCCCCAGATCCTTCTCCACTATGGATTCCCCCAGTTGTACTCCAACTAGCATGTATGATGCATGCATATTCTTAGCCCCCAAGTGCATAACTTTACATTTCTCAATATTAAACCTCATCTGACACATAGTCGCCCAATTAGACAGTGCATTGAGGTTGGCTTGTAAATTGGAGACATCCTGTAAGGACGTTATTCCACTGCATAGCTTGGTGTCATCTGTAAAGACAGAAATGTTACTTTTGATCCCAGACCCAATATAATTTATAAAGATATTAAAAAGTAAGGGTCCCAGCACTAAAACCTTGGGGTACACCACTGATAACCTTAGACCATTCAGAGTAAGCCTCATTAACCACTACTCTCTGAATTCTGTCTTTTAGCTGGTTAGCCAGTTTTCTATCCATTTACAAACTGATATTTCCAAGCCAGTTTCCAAAAGAGTTAAAAGAAAGTGAGAGAATTATATGCATGTGTTGTGTACAAATGGAAAAAATGTAAGCAATTTTAGAGAGATATTCGTGTATCTGTGTGAATGCTGGAATCTTTAGTTCTATCGCTTGTGTGTGTCATGTATGCAGATGTAACGCCCCTTGTTACCATAAATGTACAATTGTAATATTAATGTGATACCTATGTAAGCACGTGTAAAAAAAACCCTTCAATTGCATCATAATAAAGCAGAACAGTTATCTGGAAAGATGCTGAGCGTATGTTCCCCTCTGCAGTAGTTATTATTAATTTGGAACCACTAATTAATATGAGGATAGGAGTTGCCTATCTATAAAATTTCTGACTCATGTACGACTCCAGTTCAAGAGATCCCCAAATTTTCCACTTCTTATTAAGTGATTGAACGGCACTGACTGGCATATTCGAGGCTTTGGATATTTTTTTATATCCTTTTCCATCTTTGTAAAGTTTCATTACCTTGTTACGCAGGTCTTTTGACTGTTCTTTTCTACCTCCTCATGGCTCAGTGTCTAGCCTGCTTAGTGCATCCATGTGAGAGCTAACAAACTCATTGACTATTTATACACAGACACTAATTGTGATTTAAAAAGCCACAAATGTGGGAAATTAACCTTTAATTGCCATTTTAACCTGCGTGTGCCACCTTCTGTGTCTGTACCAAGGCCAAACATTCCAGAGTATGTAAACTTCTGATCAGGGTCATTTGGGTAGTTTCTGTTGTCATTATGATTTAAAAAGAGTAAACACAGTTGATTGGTAATAAATGGCTTCAGCCAAACACTAATCATGAGTGAAAAAAATGTTTTTGTTATCATTCATAGTCTCTGAAAAATGGGCAGGAAATCATAAATACTGCCAGGGTATGTAAACTTATGCGCACAACTGTATAGCTCTGCTATCCAGAAGAGAGTTGAAAGAAGACAGTTGAAAAAATATTTGAGCACCTACGAATAGCATCCAGTGTAT
The DNA here is from genome assembly GCA_037952925.1 of Lithobates clamitans. NCBI lineage: Eukaryota > Metazoa > Chordata > Amphibia > Anura > Ranidae > Lithobates > Lithobates clamitans. The sequence continues at coordinate 1,133,252 of JBBGZY010001140.1, forward strand.
CTTATAAAGCATATAGCAGTAGCTATTTAGTGACCCTGAGCAGCACCTAGTTCTGGCAAGCAAATTTTTAGTTGAAGTTTTGAATGAATATGAAAACTATAAAATGTCAGAAGTTTATATCACCCATCGCATCTGTCATTCAGAGTATCTTGTTAACAAGGTGAAAACAGAAATGCATTAGCTTGCTGCTATATTTTTTTACTGGCAGGGCTGATACAAGGAAATCCATACTTTATGTAGGAAATGTACAGGCACATAGAATGCGAGACGTTACTCTTCATCATTTCTCCCCAGGATGCTACTTCTCATGGATAGAGCATTCATAGAATGAGAACTTGGCCAAGCTAGGTTGCTGTACTAATTGAAGTTAGAGCTCCTACATAAGGGAAACAAATGGCCCGGTACCAAAGAGGGTAAATCTTCCCAGAGTGGGCACAATAAAAATCTGATATTCTTACTCTCCTCCACACAATCCAAAGTTAAACAAAAGTTTGCAAGATGCTGGAAAATTGATTTCAGATACTGAGACAGCTAGAAGATACTCTAGAAAGTCATCCTGTAAGGGCTCTTTCACACGGGGCGGATCAGTGATGATCCGCCCCGTGAACACCCGCTTGCTCAGTGGGGATCGCTCCGCCGATCCCCGCTGAGCAGGAAAATGACGGGTCCGTCGCTGCACACTGTGCAGCGACGGACCTGTCAGAGCGCTGCTCTCCCCTATGGGGGATCGGATGACGACGGACCGTAGTGTCCGTCGTCACCCGATCCGATCCGAAAACGGATGGAAAAGTAGGGTTTTCCTCCGTTACACTTTTTCGGATCGGAGCGGGTCGGATGTCAGCGGACATGTCACCGCTGACATCCGACGCTCCATAGGGATACATGTATGTCCGTTTTTCATCCGAAAACGGAAGGATGAAAGACGGACATACGGATCCCCCGTGTGAAAGAGCCCTAAAAGTTTAGTATCTTTTGAGTTTGAGGTTGGTAGCTAGCAAGGTGGAAGAACATGCAAGTTTGTGTTACAGTGAAAACATTATGATTTAGCTATAGCTAGGGATCTCAAACAGGTTGAAAATTTTTGATTGCTTTTTTGAAGCATTTTTTTCCTAAAGTGGTTGTAAACCCTTACATACACCCATTGAAGTGACTGGCCTCAGGTGATACACAGAGATGAAACAAATCCTACATAACCTATACTTGCTTATTTGGTACTTTTTTGTATATCTGTGGAAAGTCAAGAATTTATACAGTTTGTCTGAGCTTTCAGAAAGCTTGTAGTGGGGAGCTGAAGTTAGGCCTCATGCACATGAGACACCGGTACAAACTCTGCTGAACACATGTGTTTAAAAGCTGAAACCGGCGTTTAAAAACGCCCATTTTGCCACGCTTGCATGCCGCGTTTAGCCTCATTTTACCGCATTTGCGTCTAGAAGCGTCTGCAGAGCAGAGAATGACATTTTGCGACCCAAGTTTGGGGCCCCGTATCTCAGGGCCGCTTGGTGCTAGGAACCCCAAATTTGGATATATAGTGTTATTCCAACTGTGTTAGCACACCAAATTTGGGGTTTCTAGCTCCAAGTAACCCCAAGATATGGGGCCCCAAAGTCGGGTCGTAAAATGTCAAACACTTTTCTGCAGCAGAGAATGACATTTTGTGACCCGAGTTTGGGGCCCCATATCTCAAGGCCACTTTGTGCTAGAAACCCCAAATTTGGATATGTTATAGTGTTAGTCTAACTGTGTTAGCACACCAGTTGGGGTTCCTAGCACCAAGTGGCCCAGAGATATGTGGCCTCAAAGTCAGGTCGCAAAATGTCAAGCACTTCTGCAGCAGAGAATGACATTTTGTGACCCGACTTTAGGGCCCAATATCTCAAGGTTACTTGGTGCTAGGAACCCCAAATTTTGATATGTTGTAGTGCTAGTGTTTGCACACCAAATTTGGGTTCCTAGCACCAAGTGGCCCCGAGATATGGGGCCCCAAAATTGGGTGGTAAAATGTTCCTTTAAAAACACTTATAAACGCAAACGCGGCTAAACGCAGTACCGGCGTTTAGCCACGTTTAGCCGCGCTTGGCGTCTAAAACGTGGAAAACTTTTGCGTCTGAACCCATTTTTTTGCTTCTGGAAAAACGAGGTTAAACGCAACTGCCTAAAAACGCCAAAAAACAAGACTGTGTACATGGACACATAGGATAACATTGAATGGGTTCAGGGGCAGTTGAAAAAAGTATCCAACTGCCTCTGAACGCGTGTTTAACAGTGTCTCGTGTACATGAGGCCTTATACTTAGAAGAGATGAGAGCTGATTGGAGGATAGGGACACATCCTACTTCACACAGCACACAAGGACAGAGCTCAGGCTGTCAATAGCAGGATGTACTGGAGCTCCCTCCCCTGCCATCTTTTTACCTCTTGGTGTCGGGAAAACTTGTCAGAAAAGACTCATGCAGATAGCAGAGGAACGAGGCAGCAGAAATTAAATTTATCTGGATTGAGATAAGCATACACTATGAAGGGATATGATTTGTTCATATTTCATGTCAGAGGTTTACAGCCACTTTAAATTTTGAAAAATGCTGCACTACTATTTTATTTTTAAAGGGTGGAGATCGCACTGTACTGACTTGATCGGTCACTGTTTGTGAATGAAAGGTCAAAAAGGCAGATAGGAAAGGTTTCCTTCCAAGAATTGGTGCCTGGCTTGTTTTGAAGAGATGGTGAGCCCTGTTTTGGGCTTGGGCTGCTACCTCGGGGTGCGGCCTAGTGTTCGCTCCCATAGTGATCAAAGTAGGTGAGTGTAAAAGAGCGCTGTCAGATACCATGAAATCAGATCGAAACAGAAATTCAGTTAAATCACACTTGCTTGATAATAAAAGTAAATAGAACAAACGTAGTCAAAACATAGCCAGAGTTCAGGAACCGGAATGGATAGTCAGACAAACCAAACGTCAGGGAGCCGGAGATGAGCATAGTAAAACAGCAAGCAGGATCTGGAGCCAGAAGGGATGTCAGCCAAGCAAGTCTTTTAACAGGAATGCAGGAGAGTGTCCCTGTGATGTTGACTAAGGCGAAGGCAGAGATCCTCTGGGCTGGACAGCTTAAGTAGGCAGGACTGATGAGCAGGATATCATCAACAGCTGAGTAACTGCGGAGAGATAGGAGCTGGCAATTAGCCAAAGGCTGAGCGGCAAGCTCAGAGAAGGAAGGGCTGAGCCCAGCCCTGACAAGCGCCCAATGTACAACAAATGTAAATAAGCATGCTTTATTGGGAATACAGATGATAGAAATAAGGCCAATGCGTTTTGGGGGACAGAGGACTCGCCCTTCCTCAGTGCCGCTGTTAAATGTTATTGGAAAAAAATCCTGGTAGGGTTTGTCTGATACATGAACATCGCATCTGTGATTGACCGTATGTCAGCTGGAGCTTGAGAGGCAGCATTGAGCTGTCCCCCTGAAACTCGTTGGCTTTATTTCTATCATCTGTACTCCCAATAAAGCATTTTTATTTACATTTATTGTACATTGGGCGCTCCTTTACACTCACCTTCTTTGATCACTATTATTTTAAGAGGCCAGTTTAATAACAAATACAGCAGAACTCTAGCTTTCTTTGCATTATTTTGCAACTCATATTCTTTAGTGAACAAACCTCATTATAAAACGCAGCCTTTACACATTAAAACAACATGCATTAGAAAAAAAAAATACCTTATTGGGCTGCTGCCCACAATGCATAGACAAGGGTGATGCAGAAGGCCTTCCGGCAAGATACCGAGAAAGCTGAGGATCCCAAATCTCATGATAAGACAATCCAACACAGTGCAGAAACATGTTTTCCTACGATTTGGGAGGCAGAAGAAAGGGACCTGAGCTGGCATAAACTAAAAAATTCAGTGGCTCTGCAGTGAACTTTGAGGATGGCTTGTTCCACTGTGTCTGCAGCTACATAGATCAGGCAGAACTTGTTTGACACCTTTTCTGCCAATAGTCTTGCCACCACTTCACATTTATATAAATTGTTTTTGTTCTTTTTATTATATCTTGTAAAATTTCAATACTTTTTTTCCTACACTGTATGTATACAATACAATGACAAGGGACTTCCAGAACATTTTAGGTTAGTTACTGAGACCAAATAGCGGAAGCAGTTTGCTTGGAAGCACATGGATAAGTCGCTGCTATAAGTCATTTACTTATGAGTGTAAATTTCACCTTGAGCTATTGAGGTCTGTAAAAACAAGCTTTTTAGCAGCAGGTGGTAGTAAGAGAAAAGAAAACTTAAATTGGAGCCTAAAGCTGCATGGAGGACCACACAATATTAATATGCAATATTTTATGTTTTAGTCCTTAATGTAATAAAGGAAGATAATGGATACAAAATTCTATCCATTTCCTTTAGGACCCCATTCACACTGAGGCGCTTTACAGGCACTATAGCGGTAAAAATAGCGCCTGTAAAGCGCCTCTCCTCTCACTCCAGTGTGAAAGCCCCGAGTGCTTTCACACTGGAGCGGTGCGCTGGCACGACGAAAAAGTCCTGCAAACAGCATAAAGCTCAAGTTTAGCTTAAAAAAGCATTTTTTTTGGCTACAGCTTTCGTTACATTTCTTCCCTGTAATAAAGCATGTCCCATCATGTGTATATTGCTGGATTCTTCAGAAATCTCCACTGCAGGGCAGCCTGTCCTTTTCCCATTTGTGGAATACCAGTGCAGTGGGGCTGTGATCCATCACAGAATTCTCTCTCCAATTCACAAATCATGTTACAGGTAGTGTAATCAGTGAAAGAGCTTTCCTCACTGCCGAAAGTTCAGCAGCAGGAAGAGGACAGTATAGCCCTGCAGTGAAGACTTTAGAATCCAGCAGCCTGCACATCATGGGGCGTACTTCATTACAGTTAACTAACGTAACTAAAGCTATACCAGAAAAAATATGTTTTTTTTTAAAACTAAACTTCAGCTTTAGCCTCCGTTCTCACTTGTGCGATATCAAACATCGCATGTGATTTGCACCCACACTTACAGTTGTATGGCTGAACTCGTATTGGATTCGCACAAAAAAGGTGCAGGGAGGTTTTCCCCGCACTGGAATCAGATTGCATGTTCTCACCCATGTGATCTGATTACTGTGTGAGTTCACAGTTCACACTGGGATCTGTGAACCAAACTGGGGCTGTCATTAACATTGTATTGACATCCGCAGCAGTTCGCAGAGGGCAGTGTGAACTGCCTGCGGGAGAGATGCGATGCGGGAACTGGCGCGATTACAGTGTCTGTACCTAGTGTTATGCCCCTTACACACGAGCGGAGAAAAATCTTGGATGGTTTTTCCGACGGAATTCCGCTCAAGTTTGACTTGCACACGGTCACACAAAAGTTCTCTGAACTTTCGACCATCAAGAACGCGGTGACGTGCAACACTACGACGAGCCGAGAAAATGAAGTTCAATGCTTCCGAGCATGCGTTGAATTGTTTCCGAGCATGCGTGATTTTTAGCGCGTCCGAATTGCATACAGACAATCGCATTTTCGGATAGGAACAAATTTTGTAAATTGCACTCATTACCACTTTTTCCGGCATACCTGTACATACATTTGAAATACAAATTATGTCATTCTGAAATATTACAATTTGTCTTCTAGTTGCCATGGTGTTCTGTCCCCAAGTGCCTGCGGGTGACAGCAAATGTTAGCGTAAAAACATCATTCCATTCTTCTATTTTTCTGTGTTAATCAATGACTAATGTTATGATACTCTGGCTGATGGTAGCAGATAAGGTGTGAATATGTTACTATCACACATTGCTTTATGCATCGCTATGTTGTATTGGTAGGATTTTCTTTTTTATTCTACAAGTTAAAATACATCCATCTTATCTTGTAAATTAGATTCTCACAAACAGAGACTAACCATTAAAGTTTTTTTTTTTTTTTTACAGATGCTAATGGCTTTTATTGTGCATATACCTCATGTGAAATATTTATAATGTCTATAATTAGCAGAAACGATTAGTGCCTTTCCAGGTGGGGAAGTGCTGGAGGAATCTATGTGATTTACAGCTTCTTTTAATTGCTTTTAGAATCAAGAAAGACATGGGAAGGAAACTGGATCTTTCTGGTCTGACCGAGGATGAGGCAGAACATGTCCTTCAGGTTGTCCAGCGAGACTTCAGCCTCAGAAAGAAAGAAGAGGAGCGATTAAGGTAGGAAAATGCTCTTGCGTCTCCTTATTTTTTTAATTAATGGCAATAATATATGGCATAATAAATACTGGACATTTTTATAGCTTAGGCACACAAGTTGTAAAATATTTTTTGTATGTCAGTGCTTGTAAGGTACTTTTATGCATTTGTGGGCACTGTACTGCATTCATAATGTGATCATGTTTGTGTTGAAATATGAGGCTTTGCCAATTTCCTTAATCCTCCTGATCACAGAATAAGGGCTAGTTTACACTTGCTTCAAAAAAGGCTTTGGACAGGCTTTGTTAAAGCTCTCTGAACGCCAGTCAAAGCCCTTGTCACTAGATAAAATGGTTGTCTTTCAGTCCTGTTTACACCTTGCTTTGCTTGGTGCTTTGATGAGGTTTCGGTGGGGCTTCGATGAGGCTATGGTGGAGCCTTGATGGTGCTTCCATGAGCCTTTGGTGGGGCTTCCGCGAGGCTTCATGGGGCTTTGGTGAGGCTTCGGTGGGGCTTCAGTGGGCCTTCAAGCGAGCTTTGCCATACACTTTTATGGAGGCTTTGAAGATGCTTTGAAGCACCACTAAAGCTACATGGGGTATAATTTTTAGGTGAAGCCAAAGCAAAGCAAAAGCAAGGTGTAAACAGGACTGTAAGCTAACTATTTTATTTTTAAAATAGTTAGCTTACTAGATAAAATGGTTGGCTTTCAGTCCTGTTCACACCTTGGTTTGCTTGGTGCTTTGATGAAGCTTCGATGAGGCTTCGGTGGGGCTTCGATGAGGCTTTGGTGGAGCCTTGATGGTGCTTCCATTAGCCTTTGGTGGGGCTTCCACGAGGCTTCGTGGGGCTTCGATGAGGCTTTGGTGGGGCTTCAGTTGGCCTTCAAGCGAGCTTTGCCATAGACTTTTATGGAGGCTTTGAAGCACTTTGAAGATGCTTTGAAGCACCACTAAAGCTACATGGGGTATAATTTTTTAGGTGAAGCCAAAGCAAAGCAAAAGCAATGTGTAAACAGGACTGTAAGCTAACTATTTTATTTTTATTTTTTTAACAGAAAAGTTTTTCCAACCATTTTATTTAGTGACAGGAGCTTTGGCTATCTTTCAGAGAGCTTTAACCACTTCACACAGATCGCCGTACCCGTAGCTAGCTGCCATAACCCCGGTATTTGTGGCAATGGCGTGCGTTGCTCTTTAAGATAAAAGTGGTCTCCGCAACACGAATGCGCCGCGAGATCACTTTTATTGGTGGAAGAGGTGCCCCCCCTACTCCCGCCTCTGGTTGTCTCCGCCGCTTATGGCGGAGACGATCGCGTCCTCTCCCTTGCCTTTCTGCCAATTGAGGGGAAGATGGCCCCTGCTCGGCTCAGTGGCATGGGAGGGTGGAAGTAACGTCAAACGTCACTTCCGCCCATAGCTCTTAAAGGAGAAATTATTTATTTATTTATTTCAATTTTTTTTATTGCATTTTAGTGTAAATATGAGATCTGAGGTCTTTTTGACCCCAGATGTCATATTTAAGAGGTTCTGTCATGCTTTTTTACTATTACAAGGGATGTTTACATTCCTTGTAATAGGAATAAAAGTGACCCAAACTATTTTTTTAAAAAAAAGTCAAAATAAAAAACTAAAAGTAAAATAAATAAGAACATTTTTTTTTTTTTTTAAAGTGCCCCGTCCTGACAAGCTCGCGTGCAGAAGCAAACATATGTGAGTAGTGCCCGCATATGAAAACAGTGTTCAAACCACACATGTGAGGTATAGCCGCGATCGTTAGAACGAGGGCAATAATTCTAGCCCTAGATCTCCCATTTAGCTCAAAACTGGTAACCTGTAGAAATTTTTAAACATCGCCTATGGAGGTTTTTAAGGGTAAAAGTTTGTCGCCATTCCACGAGCGGGCGCAATTTTGAAGCGTGACATGTTGGCTTTCAATTTGTTCAGCGTAACATTATCTTTCACAATTTAAAAAGAATTGGGCTAACTTTACTGTTGTCTTATTTTTTTAATTCAAAAAAGTGTATTTTTCCCCAAAAAAATGCGCTTGTAAGACCTCTGCGCAAATACGGTGTGACAGAAAGTATTGCAACGACCGCCATTTTAAACTCTAGGGTGTTAGAAAAAAATAGATAATGTTTGGGGGTTCTAAGTAATTTTCTTACAAAAAAAATGATTTTAACTTGTGAACAACAAGTGTAAAAATGAGGCTCGGGGCTGAAGTGGTTAACAAAGCCTTGATTTGAAGCAAGTGTAAAACGTTAATGTGTGTTAAAGCCGAAGCAAGGGTAAATGAGCCCTAACAGGGAAAAAATGGTTCATATACGTACAGCACATTTTTTTTTGTTGCAACATTTGTTGCACTACCATGCTGCCAAACAAAAAAAGACTAAAAACCTCACTGTGTGTGTAGTTTTTTGTACTCTAAATATATGTAAATAGTATCTATGTATACTGTATTAGCGCTTTTTTCCAATGGATTAACAACAATCAAATTAAACATTTACTGAAGAAGTACAGGTATGGATGTTTTTTTTTTTTTTTTTTTGTTAAAGAGGTCCTGACATACCTGTTAAAGAAAGTTTGAGTTGATCTCCTGGGTCACCCAGTAGCTGTCACTAGTTCCTCCTACTGACCACCATTTCTCCTGTAATGACATTAAGGTCAGCACACAACAGGGTCACTTTAAAGAGTAAGTCCACTTTTGTTGAGAAAACGAAACAAAACAATCCCCTCTGGGTGATCAATGAGCATTGCAGGGATTTTGACATACTTTTTTTTACAGATTCCTACCTGTTTCCTGTCTGAAGAAATAGCTGTGATCTGCATCACTTTAGAAGTAATTAACCCTTGGGGAGTATCTCACCAAAAATGAAATGTTTGTTGCAGAGGATGCCCAATATCTAACTTATATCTTAGTGCAGACTTCTGGGAAAATCAGTGAGACAATCACACAAACAGGAAATTACATTTCTGGTGATGTTCTGTATACCAGCTGTGTACAAAAGGCCTCCAGGTTGCCATATTCTTTGGAATTTTATAGATAATTACAGTGCTGCAAATTCAGATAGAAAGGTAATAGGAATGTCTTTTTAGTCTCGGCTTGGTATCTTCAATTATCTTCAATGTAAAAGTAAAGCCTCTGCTATTTATTTATTCTTTGCTGTTTGTATCATCCTAGTAGGAGGTTATTTTGTAAATTCAGAGTCATTTGACTTTTTCTGCTTTTTTAATTGTTTTTAATTTTTAAGGAGTTTTCAAGCACTTGCCTTGGGTTTTCAGCCAAATAAAGCATTTTGAATGTATTATTTCGGGTTTCTTGAATTTGTAGGGTATGTGTATTTATGCATTTTTTTCATGATGTTTGGAGAGGCACCTGAAGCTCTTTTGATATCTAGTCTTCATATAACCACATTCTACATCTAGAACAGAATATGTGCTGACGATTGCAACTCGCAATCACTATATATATGTTACCAAAACGATCAGTTAGGCCCCTTTCACACTGGAGCGGTTTTCAGGCGGTATTGCGCTAAAAATACCGCCTGCAAACCGCCCCTAAACAGCCTCCGCTGTTTGTTCAGTGTGAAAGCCCGAGGGCTTTTACACTGAAGCGGTGCGCTGGCAGGAGAAGAAAAAATCTCCTGCAAGCCGCATCTTTGGAGCGGTGAAGGAGCGGTGTATTCACCGCTCCTAAACCGCTCCTGCCCATTGAAATCAATGGGACAGCACGGCTATACCGCGGCAATACTGCGGCTATAGCCGCGCTGTACGAGTGGTTTTAACCCTTTTCGGCTGCCAGCGGGGGGTTAAAACCGCACCGCTAGCGGCCGAATACCGCCGTAAAACAGCGCTAAAAAGAAACCAAGAAACCAATCAGCTTCCAGTTTTTTTTTTCGGTGAAAGCTTCATTGAACAAGCTGAGGTTAGAAGTTGATTGGCTTGCATGAACAGCTGCACCAGATTTTGCACTCCCCAGTTTTAATAAATCAACCCCTAATGCCGCGTACACACGAGTGGACTTTCCGTCAGACTTGGTCCGGCGGACCGGACTCCGTCGAACAATTCGATCGTGTGTGGGCTCCAGCGGACTTTTTCTTCCCAAAAGTCCGACGGACCTAGAAATAAAACATGTTTCAAATCTTTCCGACAGACTCCAGTCCGGTCAAAAAAAACGCTTGACGCTAGGGCAGCTATTGGCTACTGGCTATCAACTTCCTTATTTTAGTCCGGTCGTACGTCATCACGTACGAATCCATCGGACTTTGGTGTGATCGTGTGTAGGCAAGTCCATTCGTTAAGAAAGTCCATCGGAAGTCTGCCGAAAGTCCGTCGGATAGACCGTCGGACCAGTCCGGTCGAAAAGTCCGCTCGTGTGTACGCGGCATTAGTGTCATTTCTGTCTGCTGCTTCATTCCTCTGCTATCAGTCACTTCTGACAAGTATACCAGACACTAGGGAAAAAAAAGGTGACAGAGAAAGGAAAGCACGCAGACTGTGATTGACAGCCTCAGCTCTGTTCCTGTGTACTGTGTGAAGGGGATGTGAGTTTCTCAGAGCTCTCCTCACTGAGCCATGCAGAGTGTAATTTCACCTCAGACAAGCTTTATAAATTTGCTTTGAATGACTGTAGAGAAGAGAGTGTATGTAGATAAACAGGTACAACTTATGTAGGAGGATTTGGATCATCCCTGTATATCACCTGAGGCCAGTCACTTCCCTGGGTATATGCATATATTTATAAAACATTAGCAGATCATAGGAAAGCCTAAGGGAAGTTATTATACTTCAATTCACCGACCTATATTTGTTTTTGTTTTTCACCATCTTGAGAGTTCTTCTTTAATTTCAGAATAAAAATCCATTAATGTAGAACATATAAATAAGCAAGGTAGTCATATTACACAACCTAAGCGAACATTCTTTAATAAGAAAGATTATATTTTCAGAGCATTTTTGATAGTATTCAAACTTGACCGATATTACAGAGAAGACATTGAGTGAAGCTCTGTATGACCTGAGGGCCTAGGATGTGACTTCTAGATGTGTCATCAGTTCAGTTTCATGTGCTTCTCTGCTTTTCATTGAACTTTCACTTACATCCACATAGCCTGCACGGAGATCTACGTTTGACATTTATACAAGCTGACATTAAAGTCATTGATGTAAAAACATTAATTCCAAAACAAGTTAGTATAAAATAATGTGTGTTTACTGCGTTATTCTCAAACATGTTTAAAAAAAAAAAGGCTATGGCCAGCCTTGTTTGTTACTGGATAGACTGTAGTAGACTAATGCCTCGTTTCCACTGAGCGGATCGGTTCGGTTCGGTACAGTTTGAATGGCCTCAAATGGTCCGGTCTATTATGGTGAGCGTTTCCACTGCAAGTGGGACCACAAGGGGGCCATACAGGGTTTAGAAAAAATGCTAGTGTGATGTCATATTTGTGCGACAGGAAACCTGAGAATCAACAGCAATGGAGATCATCCAGCAGCTCATCTTTTCTCTAGTTGCATTTTGGTTCTTCATATTTAAAAAACATACCGCACTGTATGAGAGAAGGTTGCGAGCGGCAATGAGAAACACAGTAGAAAAGAAAAGAAAACTTCTAGCTTGGATATGTAGCCGAGAGGAGAAGTACACCTTTATGCGGCAAAGACAAAGACGGCAGCGCTATAGGGTAAGCAAACTACCTACCTGACACACACACACTGACTTACCTACCTGACACACACACACACACACACACACACACACACACACACTGACTTACCTACCTGACACACACACACACACACACACTGACTTACCTACCTGACACACACACTGACCTACCTACCTGACACACACACACACTGACTTACCTACCTGACACACACACACACTGACCTACCTACCTGACACACACACACACTGACTTACCTACCTGACACACACACACACACACTGACTTACCTACCTGACACACACATACTGACCTACCTACCTGACACACACACACATACTGACTTACCTACCTGACACACACACACACACACACACTGACCTACCTACCTGACACACACACACACACACACACTGACCTACCTACCTGACACACACACACACACACACACACACTGACTTACCTACCTGACACACACTCTGATCTACCTAACTGACACACACAAACACACACTGACTTACCTACCTGACACACACACACACTGACTTACCTACCTGACACACACACACTGACCTACCTACCTGACACACACACACATACTGACTTACCTACCTACCTGACACACACACACACACACACACTGACCTACCTACCTGACACACACACACACACACACACACTGACTTACCTACCTGACACACACACACACTGACTTACCTACCTGACACACACACACTGACCTACCTACCTGACACACACACACATACTGACTTACCTACCTGACACACACACACACACACACACACTGACCTACCTACCTGACACACACACACACACACTGACTTACCTACCTGACACACACACACTGACCTAACTACCTGACACACACACACATACTGACTTACCTACCTGACACACACACACACACACACACACACACTGACCTACCTACCTGACACACACACACACACACACACACTGACTTACCTACCTGACACACACACACACTGACTTACCTACCTGACACACACACACATACTGACTTACCTACCTGACACACACACACACTGACCTACCTACCTGACACACACACACACACACACACACACACACTTTCCTACCTGACACACACACACACACACACACACACACATACACTGACTTACCTACCTGACACACACACACACACACACACACACACACACACTGACTTACCTACCTGACACACACACCACACACACACACACACACACACTGACCCACCTACCTGACCCATTGACCCACCTACCTGCCACACTTACCAAGAATAATGAAAAATGTATATGTTGTATGAATATTTTTTTTATTTTATGATCTGTTACCATCTGTGTTTTTAATTTTTTTAGATGCTTCTCCTCTTGGCAAAACAGCGCCGCCAACCAGTCATTTGGGCTCTTCCCCGCGCCAATGAGTGGTGGGATGTGACCGTCCCGGGATTCACACACACACAGTGGGTGCACAACTTCCGAATGTCTGAGGAAACCTTCTCTTACAGTACCTGACCGCGAGATTGTGTTTCCAGCGCGATAGCATCGCGCTGGTTCTCGGCGACAGGGTACTGTGAATGTCGCGCTGGCTCGCTCATCGGGAAAGGAAAACTTTGTCTTCCTCCCGCGATGAGTGACAGGCAGCGCTGACAGCTGTCTGGTATGAATCCTGAGGCGGGAACACCGCGCCACATTTTCAATGAAAAAACCGGCGTGGGTTCCCCCCTCGGAGGCATACCAGGCCCTTGGGTCTGGCATGGATTGTAAGGGGAACCCCCTATGCCGAAAAAATCGGCGTGGGGGTCCCCCCCAAATCCATACCAGACCCTTATCCGAGCACGCAGCCCGACCGGCCAGGAAAGGGGGTGGGGACGAGCGAGCGCCCCCCCCCCTCCTGAGCCGTACCAGGCCGCATGCCCTCAACATGGGGGGGTGGGTGCCTTGGGGGAGGGGGGCGCCCTGCGGCCCCCCCACCCCAAAGCACCTTGTCCCCATGTTGATGAGGACAAGGGCCTCTTCCCGACAACCCTGGCCGTTGGTTGTCGGGGTCTGCGGGCGGGGGGCTTATCGGAATCCGGGAGCCCCCCTTAATAAGGGGGCCCCCAGATGCCGGCCCCCCACCCTGTGTGAATGAGTTTGGGGTACATGGTACCCCTACCCATTCACCTAGGGGAAAGTGTCAATAGAAAAAAAAACACACTACACAGGTTTTAAGAGTCATTTATTAGTCAGCCCTGGGGGTCTTCTTCCGACTTCGGGGGTCTCCTTCCGACTTCTCCCGCTGTCCGGCCTCTTCTCCCGGGCCCCGCCGCTATCTTCTTCCAGCTCTATTGCCAGCGAGGGGCCCGGTGTGCTGCCGCTGTCTCGCCGCCGCTGTCCGGCCTCTTCTCCCGGTGTTCGGCCTCTTCTCCCGGGCCCCGCCGCTATCTTCTTCCAGCTCTATTGCTAGTGAGGGGCCCGGTCTGCTGCCGCTGTCTCGTCGCCGCTGTCTCGCCGCCGCTGTCTCGCCGACGCTGTCTCGCCGCCGCTGTCTCTTCTTTTCTTCTTCCCCGATGTTGACACGACGCTCTCTCCGGCTCGAATGCTGTGTGCGAGCTGCGGAGCCATTTATATAGGCGGTAACCCCACCCCCTTACGACGTCATGGTCCCAGCATGCGCAGGGACTCTGGGGCCACGCCCCCTTATGACGCCAGAGTCCCTGCGCATGCTGGGCCCATGACGTCGTAAGGGGGTGGGGTTACCGCCTATATAAATGGCTCCGCAGCTCGCACACAGCATTCGAGCCGGAGAGAGCGCCGTGTCAACATCGGGGAAGAAGAAAAGAAGAGACAGCGGCGGCGAGACAGCGTCGGCGAGACAGCGGCGGCGAGACAGCGGCGACGAGACAGCGGCAGCAGACCGGGCCCCTCGCTAGCAATAGAGCTGGAAGAAGATAGCGGCGGGGCCCGGGAGAAGAGGCCGAACACCGGGAGAAGAGGCCGGACAGCGGCGGCGAGACAGCGGCAGCACACCGGGCCCCTCGCTGGCAATAGAGCTGGAAGAAGATAGCGGCGGGGCCCGGGAGAAGAGGCCGGACAGCGGGAGAAGTCGGAAGGAGACCCCCGAAGTCGGAAGAAGACCCCCGGAGCTGACTAATAAATGACTCTTAAAACCTGTGTAGTGTGTTTTTTTTTCTATTGACACTTTCCCCTAGGTGAATGGGTAGGGGTACCATGTACCCCAAACTCATTCACACAGGGTGGGGGGCCGGCATCTGGGGGCCCCCTTATTAAGGGGGGCTCCCGGATTCCGATAAGCCCCCCGCCCGCAGACCCCGACAACCAACGGCCAGGGTTGTCGGGAAGAGGCCCTTGTCCTCATCAACATGGGGACAAGGTGCTTTGGGGTGGGGGGGCCGCAGGGCGCCCCCCTCCCCCAAGGCACCCACCCCCCCATGTTGAGGGCATGCGGCCTGGTACGGCTCAGGAGGGGGGGGGCGCTCGCTCGTCCCCACCCCCTTTACTGGCCGGCCGGGCTGCGTGCTCGGATAAGGGTCTGGTATGGATTTGGGGGGGACCCCCACGCCGATTTTTTCGGCATAGGGGGTTCCCCTTACAATCCATGCCAGACCCAAGGGCCTGGTATGCCTCCGAGGGGGGAACCCACGCCGGTTTTTTCATTGAAAATGTGGCGCGGTGTTCCCGCCTCAGGATTCATACCAGACAGCTGTCAGCGCTGCCTGTCACTCATCGCGGGAGGAAGACAAAGTTTTCCTTTCCCGATGAGTGAGCCATCTCGGCGCTGGCTCCTGCGACGGGACTCGTAGGTGTCAAATCTCGCCGAGAAGTGCGGCGAGATTGACACAATATCGCGGTCACCTACTGTACCTTTGTACAAAGCTACGTCCAGGGATGGAGAGACAAAACACCAACTTCAGAGCCTGTTTGCCTGTGAGGAAAAGAGTTGCCATTGCACTGTGGAAGCTGGCTACCAACAGTGAATACAGAAGTATAGGTCATCTTTTTGGTGTCAGTAAATCCTCTGTGTGCCGGTGTGTGCAGGACTTCTGTAAGGCTGTCTGCACATTGCTAGCTCCTGAATTAGTACATTTTCCGGACAGGGAAAAACTTAAAGACATGGCTGAATACTTCGAGAACAGGTGGGGCCTTCCACAGTGTGTTGGTGCTATTGATGGCTCACACATACCAATAATAGCACCACAGGAATACCACACTGACTACTTTAATAGAAAAGGCTGGCATTCCATCATCCTCCAGGGAGTAGTGGATGGAAAAGGACTGTTCTGGAATGTGAATGTAGGAAAGCCTGGGAGTTTGCATGATGCCCGGGTTCTAAGATTGTCCACATTTTGGGATTGGGTTGGCCAGGGAGGCCTGTACCCTGTGTGCACTAAGAACATTTGTGGGGTGAATGTTGGCTATTATGTGCTCGGGGACTCTGCCTACCCTTTACAAAATTGGCTCCTGAAACCATTTCCTGACAATGGCCGCCTGACACCCGAACAACAAACCTACAACAAGAAAACATCCAGGGCACGGGTTGTAGTGGAAAATGCTTTTGGAAGACTTAAGGGTAGATGGCGGTGTCTTATGAAGAGGAATGACAGTGACATTAAACTTGCCAAATCCATGGTGCTAACTTGCTGTGCTCTTCACAATCTTTGTGAAAGTCATGGAGAAGACTTCCACCAGGATTGGAATACAGATTCAGAAGAGCCAGTAGTGATAGCAGCACAGGATATGGAAGAAGAGTGCAGTGAAATACGTCAGGCTCTGATGCGGCACCTCAATGTTTAATTTCCTTAAATTGTTTTTTACAAGTTTTAATAAAGTATTACTGTATTGTTAATAAAGTGTTACATTAAATCAGACATACTCAAAAAATTCTCTCTTGATTTTTATTTCACAAAAAAAAATTTCTATATATTCTAGAAAGTCAAGCTTTTTTCTATAAAAACTTAACTTAAATGTTTTTTTTTAATGAAACATGTACAAGTGTACAATTCTGTGCTGCATGAAAGGCCCTACTATCTGGGTGGTAACCTGGGATCACGACTGGCTCCAAGCACTTGAACAAGCTGACCAAGGACACCAAGGAAGGCCTGGTTGAAGGTAGCCAACTGCTCCATCTGCTGCCGGGCGATTTCTGCCTCCTGGCGCATAGCTTCCTGTGCATCCTGACGCAGTGCCTGAAATCGCCTCTCAGAAAGGTTCTCAATTCTTTCCAGCTGCCTTTCCTCTGATGCCCGCATATCTTCCATGACTGTGCGCAGATCCATCTGCAACCGTCTCCTTTCACCTGCAATATACAAAAGACCAGAATAGTTTTTGGAAGCATGAGTATGACCACTGTAACCCCCTTTCTCATCTACCCCACCAGACTGTACCCCCTGCTCTCCTGTCTCACCTCTGTTACCCCTGATATTCTGTCCCACCTCTGTTACCCCTGATATTCTGCCCCAACTCTGTTACCCCTGCTCAGCTGCCCCGGCAATACACCTCCTTTCACATCTGCCCTACTGCTCTTATGTCCACTGCTGAAGCCCCTTCTCATCTGTTCCACCACTGTACCCCCTGCACATCTGCCACACTGCTGAAGCCCCTTCTCATCTGTTCCACCACTGTACCCCCTGCACATCTGCCACACTGCTGAAGCCCCTTCTCATCTGTTCCACCACTGTACCCCCTGCACATCTGCCACACTGCTGAAGCCCCTTCTCATCTGTTCCACCACTGTACCCCCTGCACATCTGCCACACTGCTGAAGCCTCTTCTCATCTGTTCCACCACTGTACCCCCTGCACATCTGCCACAATTCTGATTTATTTTAATAAAATGCACAATTGAAACTATCATCATGTCTTACCAGTGTGCCGGGGTGCATTGGGCGTACTCTGTGGTTGGCTACTCTGTGATTGGCTACTCTGTGGTTGGCTTGAGGAAATAGTACTGGTGCTGCTGAAAGAGGTTGAAGGTCCATCTTCGTTTGATGCATCATTGGAGACTCCATCACTTGTTTCTGAAAATGCACATATGGTTAAATATATATTTTTAAATGGTTAGCAGAGCAAAATCCTATGTATAATAAAAAAAAAACTCACCAAAGGGGTCTATCATGGATTCGAGCATTGAAGTTGCAGAGTCCAGACCTCCCTCCCTGCCTTGGTTTGCTGGCCTATGACCGTAAATGGCGTCCATGGCGTCATACCACTTCCAAGTTCTCCGACTGTTTCCACTACGGCTGTTGTCGTCCTTAAATTTTTTATATTGGCCTTTAAGCTTCTTAAGCTTTGCCCTACACTGACCCGACGTGCGTTCAAATCCCTCGGCTGCCATCCGCTGAGAAATATCTTTGTACACCTTTTCATTCCTTACTGATCCATCAAGCTCATTCTGAATAACGCTGTCACCAATTATGCTAAGGAAAGTAGATAGTTCCTGTGATGACCAAACACGGCTGTTGTTAGCAGGCATCCTTTTCCTTTAATTCTCCTTTTATGCATGTGTTTGAGGCGCTTTCCTCTGACATCATCAGAGCACAGCAGAGGGTTTTGTGACAGCCAATCAGTGGAAAAGATCGTATGACGCCGGTAACTCCGCCCTAAGCGAACCGTTCCGTTTTCTATGGCCCCACATCTGAAGCAGGACCCTGAATGGAGCGGTACGGTTCGTTTGTATGGCACGCTTTCGTAATGGAAACACCTAAAAAAGCGTACCGTTCCGAACCGAACCGCACCGTTTCGCTCGGTGGAAACGAGGCATAATATATTCTTCATATAGGTTATAAAGAATCTTTTTTTCTGGTGTTATTTTCATGCAAAGCACAGCATGCAGATGGAAACCTATAGAAAAAGAGAAGGGCAACCAAACTGATAAGAGGCATGGAGGAGCTCAGTTATGAGGAAAGATTAGAGGAACTGAATTTATTTACTCTTGAGAAGAGGAGTTTAAGGGGGATATGATCACCATGTATAAACATATAAGAGGTCCATATACAGGAAGTCCCCGTTTGTTCGTAAGTCGAAGTTGTTCGTAAGTCGCAACACTGCATTTGTAAGTGTAACTTCTGGTCAGAACGCTGCATTCATAAGTGTAACGTCCACCTGTGCATGGATGTGAGATGTTCTGGGCGCTTGTTATGTTATCCGGGGCTCTTCTGGCCATGCAGCACATGTAGTACTGCAGTATGGGATGTGTCCGGAGTTACCCAGGACCAGCGTGGATCACAAGTGGCCTGCATTTGAGGCCGTTTGTAAGTAGGAGTCATTCGTAACTCGGGGACTGCCTGTAGGGAACTTGGTGTTGAGGTATTCACTTTACGGTTAACATAAAGGACAAGGGGGCACTCTTTACGTCTAGAGGAAAAGAGATGTCATCTCCAAATACGGAATGGTTTCTTTACAGAAAGAAAATGTAGAATAGACTCCCTCCAGAGGTGGTTCTGGCCAGCTCAGTAGATTGCTTTAAAGCGGAGTTCCACCCAAATTTTGAACAATATCTGTATGTATTCTCTTCCTTGCCTAGATGCTGACATGCCGTTTAAAAAAATTTAAATCGCCGTAATTACCTTTTATTTTTCTATTCTTCTTTGCACTTCCTGGTTCTCCTCCCGTGGGAGTGGGCGTGTTTCAAGCCTCTCCCAGACTCCTGGGAGCTAGTCTCAGGCTTCCCAGGATGCCACTGAGCATGTGCGGGAACGAGCGGTGAATGCTGGGAGCACAGCATTCACCACATCCAGGAAATAAATGCTTGTGGGCTTCAAATGCCCACAATGAAGATGGAAACCGCCTGCAGTGAATAATATAAGTTATTCTTTCTGACTAAATCTGACACAGGCGGACATATTACACACAATATGTGAGTATGTAATGCTGAGAAGAAAAGTTTGTGAATGAACTCAAAAAAAAAAAAAACGATAGATAGGTGGACCCCCGCTTTAAGTAGGGCCTGGATTCATTCCTAAGTGTACATAATATAACTAGGCACTAACATTTATAGGTAAAGTTGATCCAGAGAAAATCCGATTGCCTCTCTGGGATCAGGAAGGAATTATTTCCTCTGCTGTAGCAAATTGGATTATGCTTTTCTGGGGTTTTTTTTCACCTTCCTCTGGATCAACTCTGGGTATAGGATTGGGTATATGGGATTGTATGATATTTTTATTTTATAGTTAAACTAGATGGACTTGTGTCTTTTTTGAACCTGACTAATTATGTAACTATGTAACTATGTAAAATTATTTTTTACTGTTGCAGTTTGAAGAAACTGGTAAAAGACAAAATCTTGTTGGTTTGTTCTGAAGAACAGTTTTAAAAGCCTACTGAATGTGACTCAGAGAACCAGATGATAAGGGAAGCAATTGCGCATAGGAAACAGTCAGGTTTAATATTTCAGATGAAGCAAAGAATACAATTGGATTCTATTGGCAGCTGCTTAATTTTTGCTTCAGTTTTCTTTCATAGCCTCATTTGTAGGCATATGCATGAGGATGATTTGCACCTCATCTTAGAATGTTGAGTACTGTACAGCAAACATTTGAAGTAAACCTGTCGATACAAAGAAGATAGTGAGCATGTCCTTAATTCCTTCCCTAAACAAAAAAGGTCTTATTGGCTATCCTATAGAGTGGTATATTCAGTATAAAGACAGATAAATTCCACGTTTATTTCCACGTTTTTATCTCTGTATAAAGGGATACAGAAAAATGGGCTTCTTCCACCCTCTATAGGGAAGCATTAATTGTACTGTTTCCTAAATCAGTGGTCTCCAAACTGTGGCCCGGGGCCGGATGTGACCCTTTGCTTGCCTTTATCTGGCCCTTGAGGCACTATTCCACCAACTGACATCAATGATGGAGCACCATTTCTCCTACTAACGGCATTAATAGGGCACTATTCTTCTCACTGATATCAACAATGGGGTACTGTTCCTTCCATTGAAACCAATGATGGGGCACTGATGCCAGGGCATATTCTACTACCACTGGCCACATTCCAGCCCCACTAAAGCCTGAAAGACAACGAAAAGGTTTTTTGCTTAAAACAGCAGCCCCCAACCTTTTTGGCTCCAGAGATAGGTTTCATGGCAGCCAATTTTCCTAGGGACAGGGTTGGTGGTTGTGTTGGATGGGTCAGGGGATGGGATATTCACAAAGTCTGTCCTCAGCCCCCTTCACACCACAACCCCCCTTACAGCACAGTCCCCCCTTTATATCAGTGTCCACAGTCCCCCTTTACATCACAGTTCCCCCTTTAAAGCAGTCCCACAATGTCCTCAGTTCCCCTTCACATCACAGCCCCCCTTACATTACATTGCCCCTTTACAGTGCAGTCTCCTTTACATTAATGTAACAGGAACTGCTTTGTAAAGGGAGCAATGTAATGTAAAGAAGGGCTGTGATGTAAAGGGGACTGCACTGTAAAGGGGCCACTGTAATGTAAAGAGGGGCTGTGATGTAAATAGGACTGCACTGCAAAGGGGGCACTGTAATGTAAAAGGGGGCAACGATGTACAGGGGCACTGTTATATAAGGGGGGCTGCACTGTAAAGGGGCACTGTAACAGTGCCTCTGTACAGTGCAGTCCTTTACATCACAGCCCCCCTTTACATTACAGTGCCCCTGCAGTCTACCCCCTCCCCTCCTTTCCTCTCCAACATAAATCTCTGCCTCCCCCGCTCAGGACTCCTACCTGCAGGGCAGAGGCTGTTAACAGTCCATGTGTCCTCTCCTGGTTCCTCCCCCTGCCTGGCAAATGATGTCATCCTATCAGCAGGGCAGGGGGTGGGAGGAGCTCTCCATTGCAATCTGCAGCTCCTCCCACCCCCTGCCCTGCTGACAGGGTGACATTGTCGGCTGGGCGGGCGGAGGAGTCAGGCCAGGACACATGAGCATGGCCGTGCAGCAGGAGATCTGTGGCGACCATGGTCTGTGATAGAAAAAAGAAAACAATAGCAGTGCTAAGATTGAATAAAAATGAAAATCCCAAATATTGGTATTATATGATTACCATCACCATTAAACAATAATAAATACATCACTCCATAAAAATTAATTAAGTAAAAAACCTTGATTGTGAAAATATACTGATAAAAAAATATATATAAATATCTACCAAATATTGAATAAAGTGTTCAATAAAAATTAATATTATGGTTCAAACATTATAAGTCAATAAATGGTCAAAAAATGTTGATAAAGTGTGTAAGTTCATAAATACATTAAAATGATTCCGTGACAGACCACCACCGTATCCAAAAAGTGACCACCATATGAAATGCAAGCTTACCAAACAGCAAGCAAGATAGGCTTGTGACCTCAAACCCGGTCTGCGCCTCTATCCCAAAAACAGGCAAATGGCTCTGAATCCGATGCTGGTATTAAGGATAGAGCAGGTGTCCCAGGGGAGTTAAACGTTCACCAGATGACGTAGATAATCGCCAGACTCTCCTGAGCCAAAGACCTCCGACAGGCAGTCATAAAAAACCCAGATAGAAAAAACTCGCCATAGTGTTATACCATCAAAGGGATTAATTGGGAACTTGCACTTACAATGAATCAAAAACAAACAGCAATAGAAGCCGGACGGCTATGCAGGATGCCTAAAATTGCGGTGCGGGTCTGCCGCGATTGTCGCACGATAAATCGCGCTGCAATTGCGGCAACCCACTTCGCGTGAAGCATGTCACCCAAAAAAAAGTTCAGGAGCTACCTTTAGGTGACATACTTCATACGATGAGGGTTGCCGCAATTGCAGCGTGATTTATCACACGACAATGGCGGCAGTCCCGCAGCGCAAATTTAGGTGTCATTAAAATGAATGGCATCTCAAATGTGAGTCCTGCGATTTGTCATTCACACATCGGCGCCTTCAAATTGCAGGCAGAATCGCAGCAAATCTACACGCGATTCAAAACGATGAAGTGGGAATGCAGCCTTAGGGCTTACATCTAATAAGAGTCGAGACTTTTATGCTGATAAAAGGTAATTTAATTTCACTAGTAAACAAAAGTAACAATTTTTTTTTTTTATACCTGTCGAACAATTCATGCATTATTTTCACGATAATAAATGATGGTGTAACCGTATTATAACTCCTGTGGAGACAGTAATTGATTAGCGCACTCCATGGGTAACAGGAATGCTGTGAAAAATATGATAGCATCATATGTCCATGAGTCATACTACCGGTAGATGAGACCAAGAAGCAGCTTTTGTTTTTGTAGCCTCCTTTCTAAATAGATAATTAGTCTACAATTTTCCAGCTATTCAGCAAATGCGATTCAACCTACGTTATGAGCTCCAGCTATTCTTTTATAAATTTTAAAGTATGAAGAGCTAATAATCAAGGACAACTACAGTATATATAATATATACATTTATATAACCTACCTTGAGCTACATTCATAGGAATTATTAAACATGGACCACCTGTGGAAATGCAAATAATTAAAATGTATTCTTTGTAAAACTCATGTATTATAATATACAGTATACTGTACCTTGTTTGGATTTTTACTATTTTGTTTTAAATACAGTCTACTTTGTTACAATAACTCCTGAAGAAGCCGCATTTTTTGGTGAAATATGTTGAGAATGTAACATCTGCAGCTTCATAATTGTTGAATGAGCCAACTATTGTTAAATATTATTATTATTATTATACATTATTATGTATTATGGTTATTGGTTTGAAAATGTATTATAGGTTTTATCATATATTTTTTTAAATGGTATTGATACATTGATTTAAAAATAAATAAAAATTATGTATGCACCTTAAAAGTACTGCCATTATCTGTACAGCCTCTATTCAATTTTGGGTTGACAAAATTGGGTGATTCTAGATCCGAATCATCTCCAACCGATACCAGATAGTATATTTATTTATTAGGAAAAGTTAAGGTAGTTTAGGTTGGGTGGAGAGGGGTGAGCAAAAAAGATTAGTGTGTGTTGTTTAAAAGTGTACTTATTCTTTAGGCAGATGTCCCAGTAACTTCACTGCCCATCAAAACTGTTCACATGGTGAACATTGATCCTTAACTATCATATGCCAAACAAAAAAAAGATTTTACATTCTGTTGGAAAATCCATTTGCAATATATTTTTCAATATGTCAGTCATTTTGCAAGCATTGTTGTAATTATTGTTGTAAAGTTGACAAACCAACGTTGATTCAAGTTTTCTATTTTTCGTCGGTTTGGATGAAAAATTGTTTCTATGACAAGGCTTATGCCGCGTACACACGAGCGGACTTTACGGCGGACTTTGCCCGGCGGACTGGATTTCGTCGGACAATTCGATGTGTGTGGGCTCCAGCGGACTTTGTTTTCTAAAAAGTTGGACGGAATTAGATTTGAAACTTGTTTAAAATTTATCCGTTGAAATCGAGTCCGGTCGAAAAGTCCGCCGTCTGTATGCTAGTTCGACGGACAAAAAGCCACGCTAGGGCAGCTATTGGCTACTGGCTATGAACTTCCTTGTTTTAGTCCGGTCGTACGTCATCACGTACGAATTCGACGGACTTTGGTGGATTGTGTGTAGGCAAGTCCGTTCATTCACAAAGTCCGTCGGAAAGTACGTCGAAAAGTCCGCCGGGCAAAGTCCGCCGTAAAGTCCGCTCGTGTGTACGCGGCATTAGGCATAAAACATGTCCTTGCCTCACGTTCTAATACTCTTTTCTTCATGTTATATAAACTATTATCACTCAACTTGCAAAAGACTTGATTAGATGCATTTACAGACATCTGCGAAAATCGACATCAGCAAAAATATAATTGTATAAATTAAAACCCTCTGGCAATTGTTAAAAAAAAAAAAACATGTTTGGGCTTAGCAAGCAAACTCCTTCATGATTTTTGAGCAAGTTAAAAAAAAAAATGATTGCTAGTTTTCCTTTGGGAATAATCAACCAAACCCATACATTTGCATGATAGGCTATATGAAAGTTAAGAATAATTCAAATGCATTTAGTAATTTTGGTATTTAAATAATGTGTTTATATGTGTAGATCTGCACATCGGATCTAGAAGGTGAACAGTTGTAGGACGTTTGTATCCAAGAAGAAACTGTTCCTTCAAACTAGGGAAAGAAGTTCTAACACTTTCTCATGTGATCCAAAAAAGTTTTTGGAGGAGTTGGGGTTTAGGCTCAGTTCACACTAGTGCGATTTCAGTAATCGCACAGAATTGCATGACAACGGAAATCACATTGTTTTCAGTGGTGCCCGTTCACATCAATGTAACTCAGCATTAATGCAATCAAAGGTTTCTGTAGTACTTTGGTGCTGTTCCAGCACAATTTTGACCTCATAGAATATGCAAACCACATCCAAGTTGCACTACATAATCTCACTAAAACCAGATCAAAATAAGATTGCAGCAATGTAAACTGAGCCTTAAGCAGCTAAGGACCTAGAGTCATTTTTTGCTCAGCCAGTGAGATTTTTCTCTGGGTATTAGTGCTGCTATAAACAGCTATTAGTGTTCATATACACAGGTGTTATTACAAAGCATTTTTGAGCTCCCTCAAAGCTCATCATTAACTAATGTCAATACTTTTAATAGTCCGTTACTCGGCCTCTCAAACCCAATAACAGTCTCAGCCCCCTCTGGCACACCTGGCAATAGTGTAAGTGTAATGACCAATGAGAAACACACATATTATAATAAAACACAGAAATTGTCTTGACTGCAATATTTCTGTGTAAGAATAACAGACAGTAACAATATATATACGAGTAATAGAGAGCAATAACTGAGATTTAAAGCGGTTGTATAGTCTTTTTTTTTAACTTTTACCTACAGGTAAGCCTATAATAAGGCTTACCTGTAGGTAAAAAAAATCTCCTAAACCTGTACGGTTTAGGAGATATTCCCCTTGCTATGAGCCACTGACTGCAGCGGCGCATGCGCGCATAGGATTCTCGGCTGAAGGCCCGGCAACTGCCGGACCTTGCCGGGAAAGAAATCTCCCGCGCGCATGTGCAGGAGTGATGACATCGCGGCTCCAGCCACTCACAGCGCTGGAACCGCGATACCCGGAAGACACGCCGAGGCAACATGTCAGCTACCTCGGCGTGGACCAGGTAAGATACCGACGCCTCGTTCTAAGGTAAGTATTTCATAATGAGCTAGTATGCGGTGCATACTAGCTCATTATGCCTTTTGCTTTACAGGGGTAAAAAAAAAGAAATTTTCAGCGGGTATACAACCGCTTTAAGAGCAATATAGCTCTCAAGCTGCGTTCAGGGGATTCCAAACACTGTCCCTAAAAACAGAGGCACGCTTAAATGGCAAACAAAGCACAATATGACACTTTAAATTGGATTGGTTACCTCTACTCAGGTTATCTTTATGAGTTCAGGCAGGAGGAGAGCAGAGGAATGACTCCCTTTGTGTCAGGCTTCTCTCTCCTGTCCCCTGACACCACAGGCCCAACCTGAAACACTTTATACAAATCAACAGGTAATGGCTTAACTTCTTAGATAAACTGTCCCGCACACCCAGTGCATATACAGAGGCCTGAGTATGTGTGTGCGGATCCGTATAACACTAGTAGCTTCAGTCCTTTTGAAGCAAAGATAAGATTTGGTGTCTTCAGCTAGCCACTTTCGTTGGTGCACTTTAACTCCTGGATAGCAGGGCCAAACAACACAACTGCCCCAGATTATCAAGTGAAACTGACGGGGTTTTGTTCAACAAGGTGAGAGGATAATGATGTCTGTATACAATGTCCCAGAAATGGATAGCCTTATCATTTATCCCTGTAGTACTACAAGTGTCAGCAAGATGACTACCAGCAATGATGTCTGTATACAGTGTTCAAATAACTCCTGTAGTGCAGTGTCTCTGTTCCCTGCAGATGGGCAGAAATGCCCTCTCACCAAATCCTGCGATCAAGGCCCAAGCGAACGTCCTGGCACAGACAAGCTCTCCTGGCAACCCAACTGGTCACCTCACAATGGAACGATTCACTGTCGGTGTAGGTGTGCCTCGATATACACCTAGGATCCCCCTCTGTCAGGCTGGACATCCCAACTGGCAGTGGAGGCCTGAATCGTGTGGAGAGATTATCTGAGAGACAGCACCTCTCCCTCAGGTCTGGTCTCTTCCCTCCCTCAAGGCTGACTGACTTTTTCCTCAGGACACAAAATGGAATCTTTACTTTCCTGTCACAGAGCATCCTGGGCTTTTTGTAGTTCCTTCCTGAATACAAAATGATAGAGCCGCTGGGTGAGGGAACTGCATGTCCCAGAATCCATTGCAGCTGCTTCCTGCAGCTTAGTACAATCTCTCTGATTGGCTGCTGTAACTGTGCCTTTAATTGTCTTACTTCTTCCTGCCAATAGGGGCACAAGAGAGGCTACTGAACGCACAGCTCTGTGTGTGTCAGCTCACATTACATTAACTCAGTCAGTGAAACAGCTGCTGGCAGACAGCTTTCCCTAACTTAAGCTGGAAAGCTTGTGTACATTGTTCCGACCAGCTTGTCGGGGTCGTGGGTTATAAAGTGAGACACCCGCTACATAAGCATACACACAAACATTTATGAGAGAAGCAGCATTAATATGCGTTGTTTAAAATACCCACTGCAATGCATTTTGAGCACTTGAGAATTTTTGATAAACTCTTAACTATGTTGGCTTTTGGGATGTGCTTATTTAACCATGATATTTCCATTTCTTGGAGAACTATTTATTATTTCAGAGATCCCAAAAGCTTTACATTGGCAACCAAATGTACTTCTAAAAACAGCAGACGGCTTGTAGTTCTCAATGAGCTGCGAAGGCACACTGATGAGTGCTCTTGTAATTCATTCGTAAGCCCATACAAAGGTACGGGCTGAAAACTATAGGTCTTGTCTGCAGGAGCTTGACATTGCACCCATGATC
Organism: Lithobates clamitans; assembly: GCA_037952925.1. Lineage (NCBI taxonomy): Eukaryota > Metazoa > Chordata > Amphibia > Anura > Ranidae > Lithobates > Lithobates clamitans. The sequence continues at coordinate 1,161,019 of JBBGZY010001140.1, forward strand.
CTTACCCTTTCGCCCCTGAAAGACGTCAAATGATAAAACAGGTAGGGCGGGGCTTTGGATGTGACGTCCCCACGTACTGACAGCTCGGAGTATGCCGCCAGAGTTTGTGGCCGGAGCTGACCTGGTTTTAAACAGACTGCAGGATATACTTGTGTCAGTGTAGACACACTGAAATGTGAGTGATTTTAATGAGTATTTAAATAAACATGTTTTAAAATAGTTTTATGCTGATATATGATATATAGAAGTATGGATTGATGATCCTACGTGTATTAGAAGGAGATAACTGTGGATCATGCAGAATGTTAGGCTGACCATACATTGTACAATTTTCTTGTACAATTTTCCTTGAGATTTACCAAAATCATATAAGATGTGGTCAAACCTAAACACTTTCAGTTGTATGCAATCAGGCAGACCCTTACACTTCATGGTTAAGGCTGGGTTCACACTGGTCTGACAAACGCTCCGACATTGGGAGCTCATGTCGCATGACGTGTGAAATGTAATGTTTCCCTATGGGAGCCGTCCTAACTGGTCCGACACAAGTCGTTCCGACTTTAGAAATGCTCCCTGTACTACTTTGGTCCGACTTTGATCCTACTTCAGCCTATTGACTATCATTGAAGTCGGATCAAAGTCGGATTGCCGTCTTGCATGATCCGACTTCGGCACGCGACTTGTGCTTAGATGATCTTGAGGGGGAACTCCGCGCCAAATTTTAAATAAAAATCCGGCATGGGTTCCCCCTCCAAGAGCATACCAGGCCCTTGGGTCTGGTATGGACCTTAAAGGGAACCCCCTACGCCGAAAAAACGGCGTGGGGGGTCGCCCCCAATCCATACCAGACCCTTATCCGAGCACGCAGCCCGGCCGGACAGGAATGGGGGTGGGGACGAGCGAGCGCCCCCCCCCCTCCTGAACCGTACCAGGCCGCATGCCCTCAACATGGGGGGTGGTGCCTTGGGGGAGGGGGGCGCGCTGCGGCCCCCCCACCCCAAAGCACCTTGTCCCCATGTTGATGAGGACAAGGGCCTCTTCCCGACAACCCTGGCCGTTGGTTGTCGGGGTCTGCGGGCGGGGACTTATCGGAATCCGGGAGCCCCCTTTAATAAGGGGGCCCCCAGATCCCGGCCCCCCGCCCTATGTGAAGGAGTATGGGGTACAGCGTACCCCTACCCATTCACCTAGGAAAAAAGTGTCAATTTAAAAAAAAAACACTACACAGATTTTTAAAGCATTTTATTAGACAGCTCCGGGGGGTCTTCTTCCGACTTCGGGGGTCTCTCCGGTTCTTCTCCACGCTCTCCGGATCTTCTGCCGGGCTCCTCCGCTCTCTTCTGCTCTTTTGCCACTCTTTTGCTAAAGCGGAGGAGCCTGGTCTTCAATCTTCAATCTTCTGCCTTCTGCCTTCTGCCCTCTTCTCCTGATGTTGACACGACGCTCTCTGGGGCTAGAATGCTCTCTGTGCGCTCTGCTCTGATTTATATAGGCGGTGACCCCGCCCCCTTAAGCCGTCACAGTCCCTGGGCATGCTGGGACTGTGACGGTTTAGGGGGCGTGGTCATCACCCGATGACCACGCCCCCTAAAACATCACAGTCCCAGCATGCCCAGGGACTGTGACGGCATAAGGGGGCGGGGTCACCGCCTATATAAGTCAGAGCAGAGCGCACAGAGAGCATTCTAGCCCCAGAGAGCGTCGTGTCAACATCAGGAGAAGAGGGCAGAAGGCAGAAGATTGAAGACCAGGCTCCTCCGCTTTAGCAAAAGAGCGGCAAAAGAGCAGAAGAGAGCGGAGGAGCCCGGCAGAAGATCCGGAGAGCGTGGAGAAGAACCGGAGAGACCCCCGAAGTCGGAAGAAGACCCCCGGAGCTGTCTAATAAAATGCTTTAAAAATCTGTGTAGTGTTTTTTTTTTAAATTGACACTTTTTTCCTAGGTGAATGGGTAGGGGTACGCTGTACCCCATACTCATTCACATAGGGTGGGGGGCCGGGATCTGGGGGCTCCCTTATTAAAGGGGGCTCCCGGATTCCGATAAGCCCCCCGCCCGCAGACCCCGACAACCAACGGCCAGGGTTGTCGGGAAGAGGCCCTTGTCCTCATCAACATGGGGACAAGGTGCTTTGGGGTGGGGGGGCCACACTGCGCCCCCCATGCCCCAAAGCACCCCCCATGTTGAGGGCATGCGGCCTGGTACGGTCCAGGAGGGGGGGCCGCCAGCTCGTCCCCACCCCCATTCCTGACCGGCTGGGCTGCGTGCTCGGATAAGGGTCTGGTATGGATTTTAGGGGGGACCCCACGCCGATTTTTTTGGCGTAGGGGGTTCCCCTTAGATCCATACCAGACCTAAGGGCCTGGTATGCTCTTGGAGGGGGAACCCATGCCGGATTTTTATTTAAAATTTGGCGCGGAGTTCCCCCTAAAGATTCATACCAAACACAGTGCCGGGCATTGGCGGGGATCCAAGTCGGATCCCCGTTCATTGAAAGTCGGACACATGCCGGCTTCATGTCGCAGGGCAAAGTCGGATCCAAAGTAGGACGGCTGTCGTGTCGCACCAGTGTGAACCCAGCCTAAAGGTAAATCTAAAGGAAATTGAATAAGAAAATTGTATAATGTATGGCCAGCCTTTCTCCCAGAGGGAAAGGCTTTACTGGCTGGCTTTCTTACCGGCATATACCTCTGGTGAGTTAATTAAATTCAGCTGGTGGTGGATTCACGAGGTGGCATAGTGATTGTCTGAAGATTTTTATTAAGATTTACATTGTTTCAAGATTAATTCAAGGTTTTTGTAATAATGTTTAACATCAATTCGGACTTTTTTGCACTATATGTGTTTATGTGAAGTTTTGATATATAGGATAAGTTTGCACTTTTTCATGTGTTCACATGAGTTTTAGGAGTTTTGCACTTTTATTTTTGATCACATAAGTATTGATTTACATTTGTTATTTATGTTTTACCAGATTTACTCATAGGATTAACTATGGGCATACATTTTTGCACATTTAAGTGGCACTAGCACTGTTTTTTTGAGCACAGTAGATATTACAGTTGATTTTATATTAATCAAACAGCAGCTGTGCATTTTGAGATTTTATTCATGCACACATTTTTTAATATTTATTAGAATTTTTTTGGTTGAATAGTGGCGCAATTTCTTTATTATGCAGAGGTATGGGCTGAAAACTGTAATGCTCTGTACAGACGGTTGGATTTTCCGACGGAAAATGTGTGATAGGACCGTGTGTGGGCTCCATCACACATTTTCCATCGGAATTTCCGACACACAAAGTTTGAGAGCTTGCTATAAAATTTTCCGACAATAAAATCCGTTGTCGGAAATTCCGATTGTGTGTACACAAATCCGACGCACAAAGTGCCACGCATGCTCAGAATAAATTAAGAGACGAAAGCTATTGGCTACTGCCCCGTTTATAGTACTGACGTACATGTTTTACGTCACCGCGTTCAGACTGATCGGATTTTCCGACAGCTTTGTGTGACCGTGTGTATGCAAGACGAGTTTGAGCCAACATCCGTCGGAAAAAATCAATGGATTTTGTTGTCGGAATATCCGATCAATGTCCGATCGTGTGTACAGGGCATAAGGCCGCGTACACACGGGCGGACTTTTCGACCGGACTGGTCCAACGGACTTTCCGACGGACTTTTGACGGACTTCTGACTGACTTTTGAACAAACGGACTTGCCTACACACGATCACACCAAGGTCCAACGGATTCGTATGTGATGACGTATGACCGGACTAAAATAAGGAAGTTGATAGCCAGTATCCAATAGCTGCCCTAGTGTTGGTTTTGGTCCGTCGGACTAGCATACAGACAAGCGGATTTTTCAACCGGACTTGAGTCCATCGGACAAATTTAAAACATGTTCCAAATCTAAAGTCCGTCAGATTTTCACACGAAAGAGTCTGCTAAAGGTCCGATAGAGCCCACGCACAGTCGGATTGTCCGCCGGACCAGTCCGGTCGAAAAGTCTGCTCGTCTGTACGCGGCATAAGGCTTGTCTGCAGGAGCCTGACATTGCACCCGTGATCCACTGATCACAGGTGCAATGTTCTGCAGGCTCCTGCGGTAAAAAAATATTAAATGCACATTTTTTTCCTGCAAAAAAAGGGTGCATTTATTATTTTTTCCTCAAAAGGTATCTTTTAGGTTTTGTTTTTAAATAAAAGTCTTTAATATTTGATCCTTTGTTACACCTAATTCAATCTAATTAACTCCTTTATCTTCCTGTTCTTAGCTTTTTGTGCCAATTTTTGTTACTGTTTATACTGTCATTTTTACTGTTCATTTTTCTTTGTTTTTTAGGTTATCGTTTTGTATCGTACTTCAAACCCTAAATTCTAACATAAGATTTTGAAAAAAAATCCTATATATTCATTATTTTGGTATCAAACTATCACTATTTAAACGGGAAAAATCTTTTTTTTTTTAATTTTTGCTTCTTTTAGTATTTAAAGTAAAAAAAGAATGCATCTTTAAAGAAAATATAACCATTTTCTTTGTCAACTCAATAAAAAAAAAACAATATGTTTTACTTCACAAACATACAACCCCAATTCCCAAAAAGTTGGGATGATGTGTACAATCCATATAAAAACAGCGTGCAATAACTTGCCAATCTCACAATAGAAAATAGAAAACACAGTTTTGTTTGAGAAAATGTACCACTTTAAGAAAAAAATAAGGTAATTTTGAAATTGATGGCAGCAACAGGTCTAAAAAAGTTGAGACAGGGCCATGTTTACTACAGTGTAGCATCCTATCTTCTTTTAACAACACTCTGTAACATCTAGGAACTGAGGAGACCAGTTGAAGTTTTGGGAGAGGAATGTTGTCCCATTCTTGCCTAATATAGGATTCTAACTGCTCAACAGTTCTGGGTCTTCTTTGTGGTATTTTTCATATAAAGATACACCAAATATCAATTAGTGAAAGGTATGGATCGCAGGCAGGCCAGTAAAGCACCCGACTTTTTCACTACAAAGCCATGCTGTTGTCATAGGTGCTGTATGCGATTTATCATTGTCCTGCTGAAATATGTAAGGCCTTCCCTGAAAAAGACAGCGAATGGGAGTATATGTTGCTCTAAAACCTGGATATATCTTTCAGCATTGATGGTTCCAGATATGGATGTTGGATTGATGGATTGACCATTTCATATGCACTAATGCAACCGCATACCATCAGAGATGCAGGCTTTTGAACTGAGCACTGAAAACAAGCCATAAGGTCCCTCTCCACTTTAGTCCAGAGGACTCAGTACCCTTGGTTGCCAAAAGAATATCAAATTTCAATTCATCTGCCCACAGAACAGTTTACCACTTTGCAACAGACCATTTTAAATGAGCTTTGGCCCAGAGAAGACAGCTGTTTTTCTGGATCATGTTCAGATATGGCTTCTCCTTTGCATGATACATTTTTGAAAGTATTCCTGATCCCATGCGGTGATGTCCATCCCAGAATCATAAGAGAGGAAGGAGAGAGGGGTGCCAGGTGACCAATAGTGTAAATCGGTTTATTGAGTATATATAGAGATACAGTAACAGGTTCAACTCACAGGGTGGTCATGAGAGACTCTCTGTGCCCTGATGGGCTGTATGGAGGATCCTGGGATAGTCCTTGCTGCAACGGTGGCTCCGCGGAGACAGGAGGGAGGGCGCTGGATCCATGAACTGGAGGGAGCCGAATGACAGCTATCAAAACCCAAAGTAGAACTGACCAATTAGAATGTGTTTTAGAGTCTAGTTACACCTCCTTCCTCAGCCGATCAAGCTGTCCTTCGACTCCCTGCAGCTCGTGGTTCCAGTGTCCTCCCTCCTATCTCCATGGAGCCGCCACTGCAGCAAGGACTATCCCACGATCCCGTGGGGATCCTCCACACAGCCCACCTGGGCACAGACAGTTTCCCATGACAACCCTGTGAGTAGAACCTGTCACTGTGTTTCTTATATATACTCAATAAACTGTTTTACACTATAGGTCACTTGGCGCCCCTCTCTCCTTTCCCTCTTCTGTTTCAGTTTGGGTTCCCTGATCCCAGAGCAGGCTGCCTGTTTCCAATGGATGCCACAGACATTTCTCTCTGATTTTTTTGTCTTTCATTTTCATCCATTATTATTTTTATTTCTACAATTTTGGACATTCCATTTATCATTTTTACTAGATGAGCTAGGGCAGCGCTGGGAATTTCTGTCTGTTTGTTTTTTGATTTGTATCACAGAATCATGCCTGTTTTTAATGCAGTGCTGTTTGAGGGTCCGAAGATCACGGGCATCCAATATTGCGTTCGGCTTTGCCCCTTGCAGACAGAAATTTCTCCATAAACTCAGAATCTTTTTATGATATTATGTACTGTAGATGATGATATATTTAAATTATTTGCAATTTTAGATTAGGGAACATTATTTTGAAATTGTGCAACAGTTTTTAGATGCAGATTGGTGAATCTAAGCCCATCTTTACTTTTAAGACACTCTGACTCTCTAAGATGCCAGTTAACCTAATTAGTTGCAAAATGTCTTCCAGTTCTTCTAGTTTTTCCTTGTTAGTACCATCAACTGCAAAATTATGTTTTCTCTTTTCTATTGCTAATAAATATGGGTATATGAGACTTGAAAATCTTTGCATTCTGTATTTATATTTATTTTACACAGTGTCCCACTTTTTTGGAATTGGGGCTGTAAATGTATAGCTGAACTTTTTTTTCTTAGTTTTAATAGGGGTCCAATTCTTCGCTACTCTAACCAACTGTGTATTGCTGCCTGCCTCACTTGGGGATTCACCTTCTATAATTGTCCAATGTTACCGAAACCCAAAATAATGGGAAGTCAAACATTTTACAGTGACAACTGTCTAAGATAGGGATTCTCCTCAATAAGTAGCCTTTCTCTCACCTTGTTTTTCAATTTTGGGACAGGAAGTGAATGAAAAGATCCTCAAAGCAGCACAGACATCAAAACATAAACCAGTATTTGGTACATACAAAGCAGGCCTTTCCCTCCAAAATATAAAAAAGCATAGATGTATGCCATTGAAGAGTACTCATTTAACACTGGTTTGCAAAATAAGGTATTTTTCAGTATACTTTACAATTTGATTTTTTAAACTTTCACCTTTCCTGAGCCATAGGGCACCTAACCAGGGCCCCCCAGCTGCCCCCTGGAAAGGCAATGTCACTAGTACCTTTAAGGGAACACTCATGGATAAAATGTGAGATATTGCGAGTTATCACTTTTTTTATATATAGAGCTGGAGAGGATGTCATCGGTGGGCCTGCCTAGAGAACAAAGAGGAGGAAGCTATCCAACGATGATGTCTACTAGTCAAAATGGTGGTGGGGGATTATAGGAGGAGTAATACACATGTGTGCAAACAGAAACTAAGGCGGCAAGAAATTATAGTTAGATGTGCTTATTTGAGTATAGTAATTACACTAATGGTGGCAGTTTTAAATGAGGAGGGAAAGAAAGTGTGTTTCAATAGGTCTGTAGCTGAAAAGTGAAATGGCTCTGGAACGCGACTGGCTAGATCTGGAGTGAATGTCATTAGTGGGCCGGCCTAAAGAACAAGAAAGAAGAAGCTGTCCACTGATGATGTTTACTAGGCAAAATGGCGGTGGGGGAATTATAAGAGGAGTCTTTGCATGTGTGAAAACAGAAACAAAGGTGGCAAGAAATTATCGTTATTACACTAATGGTAGCAGTTTTATATGAGAAAGGGGGGGGGTCTGCCCTAATAGGCCTATAGTTGAACAGTAAAACTGGCTATGAAACTTGGCTGGCTAGATCTTGAGTGGACATCATTGGTGGGTTCGGGCCTACAGAACAAGGAAGGTGAAACTTTCCACTAATGATGTCTACAAGTCAAAATGGCAAGGGGGGATTATAGGAGGAGGTCAAGAAGAGTATTAGCATGTTAAAAAAACAGAAACAGCTTCAGCTAGGTGGTTTTTACTGTTTTGGGGCTCAGTCTTCTGCTGGGGAGAAGGGCCGACTGCCACAGCTCCCTGGAGCCATGACGACACATGAGGTGCTAGGCAGAGGCCAGCAGCACTCAGCCCTGTTGCCAGTGCTTCAGCTGGGTGGTTTTTACCATTCCCAGGGCTCAGTCTCCTGCTGGGGAGAGGGGCCATGTTGCCAGCACTTCAGCTGGGAGTAGGGGCTTCACTACATCAGCTTGTCATTGTGGAGAGGGGCCACTTGCCCTTGCTCCCTGAAACTATGAAGTTGTTGCCTGTGCTGGGCAGAGGTTGGTAGCACATTGCCCTGGTGCCAGCGCTTCTGCTGGGGACCTCACATCATCTACTCCGGCTAACTGTTGGGGAGGGAGGCTGGCTTCCTCTTCTCTAATTAAGGCTGAAGCTGCTGTTGGTGCTGGGCAGAACTCAGTGATGTTCTGCCCTGATGCCAACTCTTCCAGTGGGAAGTAAAATGAAAAGTTAGTGGCCTTGCATAAATCCCCTAGGGCCACCATTTGTTTTGGGCAGAGGTTTGCAGGAGCTGGTGGTGGGGGATTGACGTTCACCATCTTTTCTCACTGGATCCCTGGAGCCACCGAAGGTGCTAAGCAGAGGTTCGCAATACTCTGCTCCGATGCCAGCACTTCAGTTGGAATGTCAGTAAATGTTACATCCTCCGAAAAGTCAATAATCCATGCTTTCTGTGGGGAGTGAAGGTTGCATCCTCTCCTCCCTGGTTGTAGAACTGCCGCTGGGGAGAGGAGCTGGCTGGAAAGATGCATTCTTCCATCTAAGCTCATCCTGCACAGAAACAGGTTCATCAAGGTGAGTCAACACTTGCTGCATCCGCCATAAGAGCTCCGCTTCCATAGCTGCAGGTGGAGGTGAACAAAGCACACTGCTACTCTGCCCCATTGCTAACACTTCAGCCAGGATTTCAGAGCTGTTGGCTGGTACTTCCTGATAGTGCCAGGCAAAGGGAGCCCAGCTATGCTGCTAAACAGGGTCTAGCAGCCACCTGTAGGCGATCGCCAGCTCCCATCTCTGAATGGCTAAAAACTTGAAATCTTCCTGTGCCCAGAGCACTTCCGAGACATTCAGGATCCTGTCTCTGTACACCATGATTTTCTCCAAACGCCACTCCAGATCGGTCCCAGGGTCCTGGGACAGTCTCCTGTAAAACAGCCCCAGGCCACTGTAGCCAAAGCCTTCCATCAGGCTGTTGTCTGCTATCCACTGACACACTTGGGCTACATACCAGTGGAGTGCTCTGTAGCTCCCTGGTGGCGCTGCTCACGGGCTAGCGTTTCCTTCCAGAGTTGACGGCGGACAGAGTAATACCATCCCAGCAGGACCTGCACTGACACTGGTCCCCTGTGTTGTATCCACATCTCTCGCAGCCTGCTTCCAAATTCCTCGTCTATGGCGGCTGGTATCTGTACCTCTCCTTTTCAGCTATCTGGACCTCGTGTCCTGTTGGTGGCTTGGATGTCCCAGACTGCAGGAAGCATCCCTCTGCTTGCCACCAAATGTGACAGGATGCCTGTCACCCAGTCTGGGTGCTTCCGCCAAACAGTGCCTCCTGCCCTCCAAACCGTTCCAGCAGACCGTGAGCTAATACCAGTACTTTCACCCCAAGCATTGTACACAGACAAAATTTGAGGTGGAACCGAAGGAATGACTGTTTAACAAACAGAACTACAGTTTTTTTTACACTTCAAAAGTATGTCGGTCACTACAAGAACAAATATTTACCAAAAACATCAAACAATGGCTTAGCTAACGAAATAGAGTTGACACAAGGCTAATCCCATCATAGGAACCTTCAAGAATTAGCCAAATTAACCAACAGACAGAAACAACAGGTTACTCAACTCAATTAGCAATGGGGGAGACACACTTAATAAACACATAACACCTTAATAAACAGACTATAGCAGGAGATCCCCAGCATCAGGTTGCTTGAGCTGATTATATAACATTTGCTCTGAGTCTCACAGTCTAAAGCAGTTAATGCTGGTTTGGACATAGAGGCCCCAAATATGTATCTGGTCCTCCAGTTCTCAGAGTCTGTGTGTTTTGGGGAAACATGGACTTAAATCCAAAGTAAAATTACTCCAAAGGTCCCCCAGGCACACATCTCCCAAAGAATAGAGCCCCTCAAACGCCAGGGCCCATAGTCAGTAGGCAAGAAGCAAGCCGTATACACGACCGGTTTTCCTGTCGGAATAAACTCTGAAGGTTTTTCCGACGGAATTCCGCTGAAACTGTCTTGCGTTTTGGTCCGTCGGAACAGCATACAGTTGAGTGGTTTTCCCGATAGGAATTGGTTCCGTCGGAAATATTTTGAACATGTTCTATTTCTGGGTCCGGCAGAATTTTCGGAAAAAAAAAGTCAGATGAGGCACACACACGATCGGAATATACGATGAAAAGCTTCCATCTAACTTTTTCTGTCGGACATTCCGCTCGTGTGTACGTGGTATAAGATATAAGATGTCATTCCCACTTTACTGTGCTGCATGCTAGTTACCAGGCAGTGAAATCACTATGAAGCTAAATGAGCTCAGCTTTGTTGCCCACCACTGGTATTTAGCTTGGGAGTCAAAGATTCATCTGATTCACTTTAAATATTACATAACAGTCTGTTTTCCGCGTGGAAAGGATCAAGGACAAGCAAAAGGAGCACACAAGTCTATTGTAATATAACATATTAAAAGGCATATATACTTCATTTTTTTCTTCATTTTTTTCTTTGTGTGAATATGCTTCGGTGACCTATTAGAGGATCCTGTGGTATTTTTAATGGCTAGTTTATTCCAGCTTCTTATTACTTAAATGTACATTTAGTTGATAACATGGCCATGCTGCTACAATTGTCAAGCCAATTAGCTTCAACCACCACATGCTTAACCTTTAAAAATCCTTCCATGGAAAGAAATACATTCAGGAGAAATGAGTTTAAACATGTAGGGACATCGCTTAAGTAGCAGCTGCAGCAAAAATCAAATTGCTGGATTATAAATTGTGTTTGCCAGAGAGGGTTTATCAATGTTTTCATCAATAACCCTCATGCACACAAGAAGTCTGTATGTGTCTGCTAATACACATGAATCCCAAAATCAATACACTGGAGGCAGCTAAATTAATTACATGACGCCGGTGCAATTCATAGGCGTTTACTGGCATAGGCTCTTACAGGCAGAAAAAAAACCCCCATCAAACTCACATTTTTGAGAGGAGCTTTCAAGCAGAAAAGTGGCCTAAGTGCCCAAAAACGCGCAGAAAAGCAGGAAAGAGCATGAAAAAGCATGGAAAAGCTCAAAGAAGCTTGAAAACACACACACATAAAAATAGGAAAAATAAACTGAGGGGAGAGTTTGTGAAAAAAAAACGCTTATGCTCAAAAAAAATCCCAAAGAAGCTCAAAGGAGTTTAACCACTTAAGGACCAGCAGTTCTACTGCAGCAGGTTGGCTCCCCTGAGCGAATCACCGCCATGGTACATCGGCTGCTTTAAGAGCTGGAGGAGGCCGAAGCCGATGCATGTGGCCAGCGGTCGCGATGCCCCACCGGCCACCCGCGATCGCTCCGCAGAGACAGAACAATCAATGTAAACAGACAGATCTAACCACAACATACAAAGCCATTCACAACTCTGCCCCGAGCTACATCACCAATCTTGTCTCAAAATATCACCCAAATCGTCCTCTCCGCTCTTCTCAAGACCTCCTACTCTTAAGCTCTCTCGTCTCCTCCTCTCATGCTCGTCTCCAGGATTTCTCCAGAGCCTCTCCCATCCTCTGGAACTCGCTACCTCCATCTATCCGGCTATCCCCTACTCTTGCTACCTTCAGGCAATCCCTGAAAACTCATCTCTTCAGGAAAGCCTATAACGTCTCTAACTAATCTTTTACCACTTCCATCAGCTCATTCCCCACAGTTACAACCTTTTGTACCACCTGCCCCACCCTATTAGATTGTAAGCTCTTCTGAGCAGAGCCCTCTTAATCCTCTTGTATCTTATTGTATTATAACTGTATTGTCTCCCTTTTATATTGTAAAGCGCTGCGTAAACTGTTGGCGCTATATAAATCCCGTATACCGTATATACTCGAGTATAAGTCGTTCCGAGTATAAGTCGAGGCCCTAATTTAACACAAAAAAATGGGAAAAACGTATTGACCCGAGTATAAGACGAGGGTGAGAAATGCACAGCTACTGTAAGTGGAAAAGAGGGTCAACAATGCCCCTTTGCAGCATCACTGTGCCCATTTGCATGCCTCACTGTGCCTATTTGCAGCCATAGGTCCCCTGAACTTCAAACTCGGTAGTTAAGGGTTCCTAGATGCCCCCTAGCTGCAGCCAAAATTTGGGGTCTCTGAACCCAAAGGGTCCCGAAATGACATTGCTGCAGATGGACACAGTTGACCGAATTTGGGCCCCCGTATCTCTGGGCCACTTAGTCTTAGGAACCCCAAATTTGGTGTGCAAACCCAGTGGAACTAGCACCATAAAATTTCCAAATCTGGGGTTTCTAGCACTAAGTGGCCCCGAGATACAGGGCCCCAAAAATCAGTTCAGAAAATGTCAAGCACTTTTCTGCAGCAGAGAATGACATTTTCCGAACCGGGTTTGGGGCCCCGTATCTCAGGGTCACTTGGTGCTAGGAACCCCAGCTTTGGATATGTTATGGTATCAGTTCCAGTGGGTTTGTACACCAAATTTGGGGTTCCTAGCACCGAGTGGCCCTGGGATATGGGGCCCCAAAGTCGGTTCAGAAAATGTCAAGCACTTTTCTGCAGCAGAAAATGACATTTTCCGAACCGATTTTGGGGCCCCGTATCTCGGGGTCACTTGGTGCTAGGAACCCCAGCTTTGGATATGTTGTGCTACCAGGTCCACTGGGTTTGCATACCAAATTTGGGGTTCCTAGCACCAAGTGGCCCTGAGATACGGGGCCCCAAAATCGGTTCGGAAAATGAAAATTTTTGCTGCAGAAAAGTGCTTGACTCAAGTATAAGTCGAGGGGGGCACTTTCAGCACAAAAAAATGTGCTGAAAAATTCGACTTATACTCGAGTATATACGGTAATATTAATAATAATAAGATCTCCGTTCTGTCAGTAGAGGAGAGACAGATCTGCTGCTCCTAAAGATTAGGAACAACGATCGGTCTTCTCTTCCAGGCAGTCCCATCCCCCCACAGTTTAAACACACGAGGGAACATATTTAACCCCTTTGATTGCCCCCTAGTGTTAACCCCTTCCCTGGCAGTGACATTTGTACAGTAATCAGTGGCTATTTTTAGCTCTGATCACTGTATAAATGTCAATGGTCCCAAAAAAGGTCCGATCTGTCCGCTGCAATGTTGCAGCTAAAAATCGCTGATCTCCGCCATTACTAGCAACAAAAAAAAATGAATAATAATAATGCAATAAATCTATCCCCTATTTTGTAGACGCTATAACTTTTGCGCAAACAAATCAATATATGCTTATTGCGATTTTTTTACCAACAATATGTAGAAGAATATGTATCGGCCTAAACTGATGAAGAAATTTGTTTTTTTTTTTTGGTTTTTTTTTGGGGGGGGGGTATATTTATTATAGCAAAAAGTAAAAAATATTGTTTTTTTGTTTTCAAAATTGTCGCTCTTTTTTTGTTTATAGCGCAAAAAATAAAAACTACAGAGGTGATCAAATACCGCCAAAAGAAAGCTCTATTTCCCACTATTAATACTATACTATACTATTTCCCAATAATTAATAAGTGAAAAATGGCAGCTCTTTTTTAGCCTGTTGGTTATTGTTGGTTTGCGCATTAGTTTATTCACTTTAAGCAAATTACTTTGTTATAGGTATTGTCAGTGTTTCCATATCATGTTTATACTGTTAAAATATTCACTGTGTTTTCAATAGGAGTTCTGTAATTTCTCAGGTTGCCAGTAAAAAAATGTGCTCCGCCAGTAACTTTTCCATGTTTTCTCAGTAAAAAATACTGCGGGAGGTTGGCAACCTTGAGGGGCCCTGGGGAATGGTGATGGTCAGGTTCTGGGATGAGGAGGGGGGGCAGGCCTAAAACTAAGTAAGGGGCCCCAAAATTTCTGATGGCGGCCCTGATAAAAATGCACTGATCACTGTAAAAATGTCACTGGCAGGGAAGGGGTTAACACTAGGGGGCGACCAAGGTGTGTGTGTTTCTAACTGTAGGGGGAGGGAACTGACCTAGAGGAAATGACGGATCGTGAACAGGCCATGAGCATCGGCACCCCTGCAGTGCAGCGGGTGCGGGCGCGCCTGCTATGCCGATCCCACGAGCCAAGGTATAGCTACGACGGCTCGCAGGATCTTGTGGACCTGCCGCAGTATACTGACAGTGGCTGGTCGGCAAGTGGTTAAAAAAAAATAACAAGCATGTCCTGATTATCCTCTTTTCAGGTCCCATGCTGGTGCTCCTGGCTCCTCCCCCAGGCTGAGTGCCCCCATAGCAAGCCAGTTGGTGTCAGGTCACTCGTGTGGGCTTGCTCCTGAGCCGGCTCTGTGTGTCCATAGACACTGAGAGCATGGCTCGGCCCCGCCCCCACTCCCTTCTCATTGGCTTTGATTGACAGCAGCGGGGGCCAATGGTGCCACGCTGCTGTCTCAGCCAATGAGAAGGGAGAGTTCCAGGTAGCCGAGACACTCCTGCAAAATCACTGGATAGAGATCAGGCTCAGGTAAGTATAGGGGGGGGGGGGGTGTTTGGGGGGGAGCTGACACAGAACGTTTTTTTACATTAATGCTAAAAATGCATTAAAGTGGTTGTAAAGTCAGAAGGTTTTTTTTTTATCTTAATGCATTCTATGCATTGAGATAAAAAAACCTGTGTGCAGCATCCCCCCTCACCCCCCCCCCCCCAATACTTACCTGAGCCCATCTCTATCCAGCGATGTTGCAGGAGCGTCTCGGCTGCCTGGGACTCTCCCTTCTCCCTTCTGGCTGAGACGGCAGCGCTGCACCATTGGCTCCCGCTGCTATCAATCAAGTCAGTGAGCCAATGAGGAGAGGGACGGTGCCGAACTGTGGCTCCGCGTCTGAATGGACACACAGAGAAGCACTGCCGAGGGACCTGAGAAGGGGAGGATCCAGGCTGCTCTGTGCAAAACCACTACACAGAGAAGGTAAGTATTAAGTTTTTTTTTTTATTAAAAAACAAAACAAAAATTGAGACTTTGGTATCACTTTAAAGTAAAAAAAAAAAAATCTGCCTTCAGAACCACTTGAACTCCAGGCTTGCACAGTTGTACAGGCACCCGCTTATTCTGATTTCACTGCACACTGTGAGCTTCTCACAGATTGCATTAGAAGTTGCCGCAAGTCTAATGATATATTCAGATAGCTGTGTACAGCATCCTGCAGGCCCCTCCCACCAGCCATGATCTGCCTTTTTTTGCATAGCAAAACAGAGGAACCTATTGATAAGATCACTGTATGTAAAATAAGGGATATAATCAAAACAGAAAAGTTATGCTTACCTTATATTAATTTGGAGGGGAGGGTAGAGAGGAATGAGGGGGGGCTTAATATAAGCAGATTACATTTTAGCTTCATGGAAAGGAGACATAATTGGGGTTATGGGAGAATCTGAGCATTGCATGTTAAAGGCATTGTACAATTTCAGATGTTTTTGTTGTTTTAACTAGCTACAAGTGTAGTTATATTCTTTGTGTTCTTTTTAGCCTTACCTTGTTTTAATGGACTCACATGTTGCTGAAGTTTGTTTTTATCTTATCTGATCAATTCCCCTTTGTCCATGGTTTGCTACAGCTACTTTGTTCTTAATTGCCATGGATAAGACAAATTCTCGTTCTAGGTCACACAGCTTCCAATGCATACGTTGCCATTGACTTTGTGCCGTGTCATAAATGTGGGGGAGCTAATGTATAAAAAACAAACATCTGCGTGGTAATTGCTCTGCCTGCTTGTGTGTCTGTCAGATCGAATTACTGTTAGCTCCCACCTGCACCAGCACCAGACTGAGAGACCCATGGATTGCAGGATATGTAGTTACTTCACAGGAAGTATCAGTTCTTAGACTAGGGAGAGGGGCTAGTTATACTGTGCAGTGCTCTGCTGTATGCCTCATGTTTGTACAAAAGCAAATTGCTGACACTGGAATGTGAAGATTTACTCTGCTATAGATTGTATATACAGAACAACAACTGTGAAACTACATGACCAATGCACACTTTATGCAGATGAAAAATACAAGGCGCAGGTAGGAAGGTTTATAATACCTTTAATGAATCATTTTGCCGGCTGCTTGATAGAAGGTTTATGTTTGCTCCCTTATTTACTGTACATTAATCTCTCTGCTTGTCTGATCCTTCAGCTGGAGTTAGGAAGGAGAAGTCATTAGAAGTCAGACAGTAGTTGCCTTGCCATCTGCTAGAACTCATATACTGTCTCCCAGCTACTGAGTGTGCAGTTTGTGAGGCCAGACAGTTGACACAGCAAGACATGAGATATCTAGAGGAATTTTCTGCACAGTGTAGATAGTGCCTCCAGATGCCTTATCTGCACAGAAAAAATGGTTTCAGGTTTAGAATGTCATGGCTGGCTGCTGATAGGAATGAAAGAGGAATGTCTGGTAATATCAAATCACAGCATGGCTTGTGTAGCAAATGTATATGTTATAACAATTTCATATGAAAGCTCATATTTCCTTTAAAGATCTCTCCCTAAAACAACTCATTTTGTTTGGGTGAGGGCAATGGAGCAGTTTGTATTTAAAAAAGTGTTAAAAATGAACTGCAAGTAAACAGGTATATATACAGTTATAGCAGTTAAAGTGTATGTTACCCCAACATTTCATATTCCTGTTATGTGTACGTTGTACTATTTTTTTTTGTTAAAAAATGTCCTGTTCTCTTTTCATTGCTTTATTTGTGTGAAAAACCTGGTGATCCTGCCAGTCCCCCTGCTTTTCTATTTCAAACTGACCACGCTAGGTATTGGAGCACATCCATCTTAGCATGGTCAGTTTTCTTTTTTATTAATTAACAATTTTTATTAAGTTTCAAAAGTAAGCACCTTGTACGGCAATCTACAAAATCTCAAAAAATAAACACCACGGGCAGGCGTGCAAGTGCATAATAATGTCCACCAGTCAGTAGTCTTGTCAACAGTAGTTATAAAAAGTTCAACATAGAGAATACAAACCTGGACCAATAATGGTATAGATAACCAAAAACTCCACCCTATGGGCAGTCAATTATACAGACGGTAAGTCCATCTGAACTAGAAGCATAGTACAAAGTTCAATACATTATCAATACAAAAAAGAACAGGTGAAAAACAAAAGGAGATAACTGGAACCATCCAGAAAATCTTATCACAGGGGATCCTCAATGGAGTGCCAAAGCTCCCAAACCTTACTGTGCTTGTCAAGGTTGTTAGTCAGGCGTGCCATTAGAGGCTCTGAGGAAGAAGGAGAATCCTTTGAAATGCGTCAGTCAGCAGGGGCCCTCACGTGGTCCTCACATGATCTGGAGACTGTTGATTCCAGGACTGTATAGCTACGGATAAGTGGCTTGTATGCGCAAACTCATATTCTCATGCTTGTGAGTCGTTTTTTTAAATCATTTTATTATGCAATAATTACATGCAGGATCATGCACTAGGCTAGTGCGCCCTCTTTCTTTCCATTTTCTAGTATTGTAGGGGACTCCATGAGTTCCATATCTTTGATTCTGGCATACAGCTCAGTAGAGTTAGGGGGCTCTCTCGTTTTCCAGTGGAGCGCCACAAGATACCACACCACAGTGAGGATGTGGCGTGCCAGCATTTTGGCGGTTTTAGAAAGAGTAGGTAGAGTAGGCCGAGCAAAAATACCTTAGGCAGAAAACTAAACTCAAATAGATTTTGAGGTAGATGATGGGCCGCCTGCCAATATGGCCCAGGGGACCGGCATTGTCAGTATAGGGAGTAATAGGGAGCCTCAATCCCTGAGCTATTTCCAACATCGGTCACTTGCTTTCGGATAAATAGCATGCAGGCATGAAAGTGTCAGGTATCAAATGCAGAGAACCTTATAGGTGTTTTCCTTATAGAAGGTACATATGGAACTCTTAGTTGCCTGAGACCAAATCACCTGCCACACCTCCAAGGGCAACACCCCACCAATTGCTCCTGCTCATTTATGCATGTATGCATCTTTGCCCTGTGCTTGCATTGGGGGAGCATTAAGGATTTTATAGCTAGACATTAAACCTGTTTGAGAGGGGCCCGCTAAAACCAATTTCTCAAAAAGTGTAAATTAAACAAATTGTAGCATAGGAGTTAGAGGATGCATAATGGCAGATCTGTATGTAATTAATATAGTGCATGCTGTGGTAAACCGTGTCTCTCCTGTAACGTGTCAAATGAAAGTAGTTTACATGTTCAAGGGTCTACCAAGTGACCAAAATGAAATATTTTCTCTGACATCCATGAAGAGGACATTTGAGAGGTGAAGCTATCTGGCATTTTAGGGTTGAACAAAAAGGCAGTCACCAAAGAAGCTTCCAACTGAAGAGAGTGTAAATATTTCAACTGTCTCCACAGTCCCCGTAGTAATGAGTGCAGGAGAGAAGAAGGGGTAACATTTATGTTGGCATTCGATATTAAGTTGTTAGGATGAACCGGAGCCAACCAAAGCTTCTTGACTGCCATCCTGCAGTTGTATGCAAGGAGTAGGACCCAAGAAATGACAGCTCACAATTGAGTTGCATAGTAATATCCTAATAGATTTGCCTGGATATTTCTGTACAGACAATAATCACTAAATGTGATGGTACCATCTATTATCAGTTACCATGTTGGTTATATGACTTTAATTTTATGCTGTACCATCATGGAGAGCCTCCCTTACCAGTGATGATTCATATCACATACTGTATATCCATATGTGACTGATCTGACTTTTGATAGATCTTTGACTATGCTGCTGTCTGTGGCATAAATACGCACTTCTGTACTATTTTTACATTGTTTAGCTGTTTTTAGTATGTGGTCATTTTACAAGATGTTGTGTGTCACACTTACTATTTGACTATTACTACTTTATATTTTTAAAACTAATAAAATTTGTCGAAAATATTTGTGCAATATACAATGCAATATACTGTATATGCTTTCCCAGGCCTTATTTGTCGCCTTTTTTAACTTTGGGATCTATGCCGAAGTTCCTTTGCTTTATCTATATTTTTGGCTATGGTGACAACACTAAACTACTTTAAAGTGGAGTTCCACCCACTTTTACAACTCTTCAGCATCCCTCACTAAACTGTGCACTGTAAACAAATTGGATATTTTTTATTTTTTTTCTCAGCACCTACTGTATATCTGCTGTATTTATTTTTCACTTCCTCCCCCCTGGCCACGGCCCATCGCATCACTTCCTGTCTGCAGTGCCTTCTGGGAAGGGGCAGCAACTTCCTCTGAAACTGCCGTTGCTATGGAAACCTGACCTGAAACCTATTACACTGCTTGTGCTGCACTGAGCATGTGCGAGATCTGCAAGGATGAGATCCAGGAAGAAATACAGTCTGGCTTCAGATGCCCACACTTAAGATGGCCACGGCCTGCTGTAAGTTTATAAAATAACAAACTACTGCTATAAACTAACAAAACAGACCTTAGTTTACAGACTAACTTTACTAGAATAAATTAGGCTTGTGTATTATAGGGGTAATTTTATTTAAAAAGTATAATTTCGGCCGGAACACCACTTTAAGTTGACATACAAAGAATATGAATTGAGCAAATTAATGCTCCCCTTTTTTTCTAATATGGGAGCACAGCCTGCCTGTCATTCAATGCCCAAGACTTGTGCTGACACCATGCTTTACCTTGCATATCCATTTTAACCACTTAGGGTACATATACTGAAGCAGAGCAAAAAAATCACGTACCTGTATGTGATTTCTTTCTTCGGGTGTGTTATTGGACACAGTGGGAGCCAATTGGCCCCGCTGATCGTTCCCAAGGCAGACAGAACTGTAGTCTGCCTATGTAAACAAGGCAGATCCCCGTTCTGTTAGATCTCTGTGTTCACCCAGCCAAAGCATCCCCTCTACAGTTAGAAAGCACTCCCAGGGAACATATTTAACTCTTTGATCACCCCTGATGGTAACTCCTTCCCTGTCAGTATCATTAGTATGGTGATAGTGCATTTGTTTTAGCACTGATCGCTGTATTGGTGTTACTGGTCCCAGAAAAATTTCAGTTAGAAACACTCCCTAGGACACACCTAACCCCTTGATCACCCCCTAGTTTTTAACCCCTTCTCTGCCAGTGTCATTTACACAGTAATCAGTGCATTTTTATAGCACTGATCGCTGTATAAATGACAATGGTCCCAAAATTGTGTCAAAGGTGTCAGATTTGTCTGCCGCAATGTCGCAGTACTGCTAAACGCCACCATTACTAGTAAAAAAAAAAAATCCATGAATCTATTCCATAGATTGTAGATGCTATAACTTTTGTGCAAACCAATCAATATACGCTTATTGGGATTTTATTTTACCAAAATTATGTAGCAGAATACATATTGGCCTAAATTGATGAAGGAATTAGATTTTTTACATTTTTTTTATTGGATATGTTTTATAGCAAAATATTTTCAAAATTGTCAAAAAGTTGTTATAGCACAAAAAATAAAAAACGCAGAGGTGATCAAATACACCACAGAAAGCTCTATTTGTGGGAAAAAAAGGACGTCAATTTTATTTGGGTACAACGTCGCACGACCGCGCAATTGTCAGTTAAAGCGACGCAGTGCCATATTGCAAAAAATGGCCTGGTCAGGAAGGGGGGTGAACCTTCCCGGAGCTGAAGTGATTAAACAGAATGGGTTGTCTTAACAGGTAAGGGTTCATGTATACTGTAAATACATAAGGTATATATAAAAAGTTTTACCTGCATACAAATTTTGTAATCCTGTGCGGTCGGTCTTGTGATCAAGGCACCTCTGCCTGAAGCGATTTTTCCTAAGTCCTTGACTGGCTAATTAGAAACTCTCTGGCTGTAATGACAAGATTGTCCGTACAGAATTACAAGTAGATTCACATCATTATATACAGTTGTAAAAGAGCAGTGTGGTGTGTTGCTATGATGCATCTCACTTTTTTATTTTTTTGATGTAATTTTAATGAAATGTTACAAAATGCAGTGCAAAGCATTGCAACACGCTGCGCTGCATAAAAATGTAGAATGTACTACTTCTTTTCAGAATAAACCACCTAAAGGCACTAGTGTAAACTGAACATAAGTGGTGTGAATAAGACATAAGGCAAATTGCCTTGTGTATGCATTGGGACAGCATTCGGCAGCCCAACACATATGCCCTGGAATTCATAAGGATTGTCGCAGACGGGTTCTGGGAAAGTGCCTCACATGTGGCGCAGCGTGCACCAAATTCATGTACCTGTCTAGAAATTGTACTTGAATTTGATGCATTGATGTGCCACTCTTATGCCACGTACACACGATCGCACATTCCGACAACAAAATCCTGGATTTATTTCCGACGAATGTTGGCTCAAATTTGTCTTGCATTACACACGGTCACACAAATCTTATCCGAAATTCCGAACGTCAAGTACAACACGTACGACGAGCCGAGAAAAATGAAGTTCAATTACCAGTGCGGCTCTTCTGCTTGATTCCGAGCATGCGTGGAACTGTGTGCTTCGGAATTGTGTACACACGATCGGAATTTCCGACAACGGATTTTGTTGTCGGAAAATTTGAGATCCAGATCTCAAGTTTTGTGTGACGGAAATGCAGACGGAAAATGTCCGATTGAGCCTACACACGGTTGGAATTTCCAACAACAAGCTCCCATCGAACATTTGTTGTCAGAAATTCCGACCATGTGTATGCGGCATTAGAATGTATGTGAAATACTTTTGCAAGATCTGTCTCTTTATATGCAAAAAGAAAGTTGGTCCTAATTAGCTCCAATTTCATAAGAAATGAACTGTCTGTACTTTAGTTTGGTTTGGTGCAAGGGTTGTGCCACAACGTAGAAATAGAGCAAAATAAAACAACCTGAATTTAAGGCATGGGTCAATGTCAGAACCAAAATTTTTGCAGGTTTTTTTTTTTTAAATTGGATGCAACACTTAAAAAGAGCAAATAATGCCAGGAAAGCAGTGCAGCAGCTTAAAGCGGTAGTAAACCGCTGGAAAAAAAAAAAACCTGCAAGACAATAGCATAATGTGCTAGTATGCATCACATACTAGCACATTATGAAATACCTTAGATGGAAGCCCCACCCACATTGGCGCCCGTTTAATGCTGAGGGGGCTGACATGTTCCCCCCCCCGGCGTTTCTCCCGGGCTTGCGGGCTCCGGCGCTGTGAGTGGCCACGATGACGTCACTTTTGCGCAATGCGCATGGGAGCCCTCAGTTCCGGCAAGGAGCTCTGACGTTTCGGCACGATACGCCGGACCTTCAGAGCGCATGCGCTGCTGACGTCAGCGGCTGCATGCAGGGGGAATATCTCCTAAACCGCGCAGGTTTAAGAGATATTAATTTTACCTACAGGTAAGCCTTATTATAAACTTCCATGTAGGCAGGGCTGGTACAAGGGGTGGGCGGAAGGGGCGAGTGCCCTGGGTGGAGTATTACATGAAGGGGGAGGGGCGTGTTCTGAAGCTGCCTCACTTACAGAAGTGACGATAGTGTCATTACTGTCAGGCAGGGCAGGGAACTCGATAGCTGCTGAATGGAGGAGACTGCTCTCTCCTCCCTCCAATAGAAACCTGTGGGTGGAAGAGAGGAGGACAGCCACGGAGAACACCTCCTTCTGCCTATAGAGCACTGAAGAGTGAGGGTAAAGTGTCCTTCAGTTTGTTTCCAAGGAGCAGAGAAATGCAGCTTTTTGCTAATGACAAGAGGAAAAAACAAAACGTATGTGTGTGCAATCACTGCCCCCCGCATGCCGGGCTCCTGCTAACCTCTACAGTCAGCCTATATGTGTCCTATGGAGGGACAAAGCTGCAGTGAATAGAATGGCAGCATTTCTGGAAGTTGATAGCAGCACGGAGGAACCGAGCTGAGCCACTGCCCTCTATGGCTGTTACTGAAAGGAGTGAGTCCTACAGCTGATTATTATGTAGGTGATGGTATTTCAGCAGAGGAGAGCTTGCTTCAAATGTATTTTGGAAAGAGGGGGGGGGGGGGATGCAGGGAGGGGGGTCTGATCGAGATATGGAAAAAATACACTACTCCTGAAGAGCTTCTTTATCGCAACAAATATTGCTCTTTTATTACTAATTAACCACTTTAGCCCTGGAAGGATTTACCCCCTTAATGACCAGGCCATTTTTTGCGATGCAACACTGCCTCACTTTAACTGACAATTGCGCAGTCGTGCGACGCTGTACCCAAGCAAAATTGAGGTTCTTTTTTTTTTTTTCCCCACAAATAGAGCTTTCTTTTGGTGGTATTTGATCACCTCTGCATTTTTTATTTTTTGCGCTATAAACAAAAAAAAGAGCGACAGATTTGAAATAAAAAAAACAATATTTTTTACTTTCTGCTATAATAAATATCCCCAAAAAATTAAAAAACAAAAACAAATTTCTTCATCAGTTTAGACCAATATGTATTCTTCTACATATTTTTGGTAAAAAAAAAATCACAATAAGTGTATATTGATTGGTTTGCGCAAAAGTTATAGTGTCTACAAAATAGAGGATATATTTATGGCATTTTTATTGTAAATTTTTTTTTTTTTTACCATTAATGGCAGTGATCTGCAATTTTTAGCGGGACTGCGACATTGCGGCAGGCAGATCGGACACTTTTGACACTTTTTTGGGACCAATGACATTATTACAGTGATCAGAGCTAAAATTAGCCACTGATTACTGTATAAATTACATTGGCAGGGAAGGGGTTAACACTAGGGGGCAATGAAGGGGTTAAGTGTTCACTAGGGGGGTGTTTCTAGCCATGGGGGGAGTGTACTGACTGGAGGAGGAGAGAGATCACTGTTCCTGATCACTAGGAACAGCAGATCTCTCTCTATTCCCCTGTCTGAACGGGGGTCTGTTTGTTTGCATTTACTGATCCCCGTTCTGACTCTCTGTGGAGCGATCTCGGGTGGCCGGAGGACATCGCGGCCGCCGGCCACGCGCATCAGCTCCGGCGACGCACCACGGGCGCACGCCTCAAGTGGCGCACGCGTGCCTGCTATAGCCATTAAAGGGACCGCCGTACCGGTATGGCGACTTACGCAGCTGAGCCAACCTACTGCAGTGCAGCGGCTGGTCGGCAAG
The DNA here is from genome assembly GCA_037952925.1 of Lithobates clamitans. Lineage (NCBI taxonomy): Eukaryota > Metazoa > Chordata > Amphibia > Anura > Ranidae > Lithobates > Lithobates clamitans. Next base: position 1,185,323 of record JBBGZY010001140.1, read on the forward strand.
CAGTTAGAGCAACAATAGCCAGGTTAAAGGAAACCTAACATGAAACAGGGAGGCTGTGATTGCTGTTTTTTTCTGAAAATGCCAGTTGCTTGGTTAGCATGCTGACTGCATTGTTCTGATTCAGTGGAGGTATACAGATTGGGGCCATCCGAGATCACTTCACAGAGAGCCAGAATGGGGATCTGTCAATGTAAACAAACAGATGCTCTAAGGTGAAAAAACATGAGGGTTTACAACCCCTTTAAGGACCGAGCCTCTTTTTGACACTTGTTGTTTACAAGTTAAAATCAGTTTTTTTTTTTTGCTAGAAAATTACCTATAATCCCCAAACATTATATATATTTTTTCAGACACCCTAGAGAATAAAATGACGGTCGTTGCAATACTTTATGTCACACTGTATTTGTGTGGTGGTCTTACAAGCGCAATTTTTTGGGAAAAAATACACTTTTTTGACCTAAAAAATAAGACAACAGTAAAGTTAGCCCAATTTGTTTTTATATCATGAAGGATAATATTATGCCGAGTAAATTGATACCCAACATGTCATGCTTCAAAATTGCACTCGCTCGTGGAATGGCGACAAACTTTTACCCTTAAAAATCTCCATAGGCGACGTTTAAAAATTTTTAGAGTTATAGAAGAGGTCTAGTCCTAGAATTATTGCTCTTTCTCTAACAATCGTGGTGATACCTCACATGTGTGGTTTGAACACCGTTTTATATGCGAGCGTGACTTACGTATGTGTTCGCTTCTGCTCGGCAGGACGGAGCGCTTTAACATTTTTTTTTTCTTCCTTATTTATTTTACTTTTTATTTTTCCAATGTCCTTTTAAAAAAAAACAAAAACATTTTGGGTCACTTTTATTCCTATTACAAAGGCATGTAAACATCTCTTGTATAAGAAGAAAAGCATGACAGGGTCTCCTAAATGTGAGATCTGTGGTCAAAAAGAACTCGGATCTAACATTTACACTACAATGCAATAAAAAAAATAAATAAATGAAATGTCTTTTTTTTTTTGCAAAAAAAATTTAAAAAATGTCCCCTTTAAAACCACTGAGCGGAACTGACATTTGACGTCGCTTCGCAATTCAATGTTATGGAGCCGAGCGGCGGCCATCCTTCCCTCACTTGGCTTCATGCCTGTCAGGGGGAAGGACGCGATCATCCCTGCGGCTATGACGGCTCCGGTAAGCGGCGGAGATGACAGCAACACAGCGGGAGGGGACCCTCTCCCGTCCCCGATAAAAGTGATCTTGCGGCGAATCTGCCGCAGAGATCACTTTTATCTAAAATCCAGCCCCTTGCCGTTGTTGAAAATACCAGGGTTATGGCAGCTAGCTGCTGCCATAACAACGGACATTAGCATCAACGTTCCGACGTACAATGATGGCGATTTGCGCTAAGCGGTTAGTAACCTCATTCTTTTCCAAATAAAATGAGAAGTAATTGAGATTTTTTGTTTGTCACATTGCCACACACTGTATGATTATGGGATGCATGTTCCTGCAATAACATATTTATTAGCCCCCATATGAATTGAAATGCACACTTTGTTTGGTATATATCTGTGCTGCAGGCTAGGTGGCTATGCAGTGATGTGCTGGCTTTCTAAGACTGGAAGCCAGTCACACCTTCCTTGTGGAGTCACCACCAGTCCCGCAGACATCCAGCCCAGAGATCAGTAAGAAAAGGAACACAACCCACTTCCTTTAACTTGTCATTCTCTGGAAGTGAAAGGTCGCCAGAGATCTGGCCTTGTTTTTATTCGGCGGGAAGATTGGCTTATTATGCAGCAAAAAACAAAAGAAGTCTCTCAGGCTTTCAATTTTATGTTATGTGAAAATTGCGTTTGGCAGGAACCGCTCTATGGAGATTTCAATTAGGTTTTGTTGCACTCATACATATTTGACTAGCCGTATAAAAATGTCATCCTTTATATGTTATTAAAAGGGCCTGCACTGCATTATGGACTATCTGACCTTCTCATTGAAGCATGTATAATGGATTGTGTATGAAAGCTGCATAGCCAAGGTTTTCACTACTTGTTTTTTTTTTTTTCTTTACTAAAGGAAATGCATGAGTTTTAAATTATTTATTAAGGTATACTGTGCATGTAAAAAAAAATCAGTTTGGTGTAAATTATGTTTGTTAACGTGTCATTAAACCCAAACTATGAAAAACTCATTAAATGCTATATAGCAGAGTGTGCATATTCACAAAGCCACTAAAGCATTTGTTTTGCGTAGACAGAAATATACCTTATTGATCCTGAATTCAGCTGTCCTTTGCATATTCTCTGTGTCCCCACTGCATCCTGAGATTGAGTAGAACGGCTGGTGTCCTCTACGGAGCATACTTAATTTCAGTTCCATTCTAATCAATTCATTTCCTCCTTTTGCTTATCTGTGCTGCCCACATGACTATAGAGTCACACATGTGGGTGTATACACAGTTGTAAATGACACCCCCTCCCTCCTTCTCCATGTCCACCTATCGTTAAACACCACGGGGAGGGGATATAGTATGCTTATTTATGATATTCACTAAGAAACTAAAAAAAAGCTTAGTTTTAATATACACTTTTTAAAGTATTAAATATATCAAATATAATTGCTAATACCTGTGAAGTAAAAAAAGAGCCCTGGAAGCAGATGCCGTCTGAACAAAGTGAACGCTATTGTCAATCATCTCTGACTTTGCCTACACCATATTAATGCACAAAAAATACACATTTGATGTTCAATAAAGATTTATTGGGAGCTGTAAAACAGTTATTTAATTATTATAATCTAATTTGAATGGCTTTTTTTTGTCATGTGACCAGCACAGCACCAATCAGGGCTGTGCAGACACAGACTCACACTGTAGATCATGCATCAGTAGAGTAATAAAAGCCCCTCCCAATAATCTTTCCCTACAAATGCCAAAGAACAGGGAAAGACCATGTGACCACACAACAGCATTGCAGGAATAAGGTACGTAGAGGATTAAAAAAAAAAAAAAAATACAATGAGTGCTTTGCGATTTCTGAATATATGCAAAGCATTCTCTGATTGGACAAGGTGGAGAATATGACGTCACTGCCCCGCCTCTCCACCTTATAGCGGAGGTCCGCCCACCACTGCAAAAATTAAAAGCCAGCAGCTGCACATACCGCAGCTGCTGACTTTTAATAATCAGACACTTACCTGTCCTGAAGTCCAGCGATGTCGGCACCGTAGTTGATGTTTCCATCAGCTGTCGGGTGCATGCCGCCTCCATTGTGAGTAAGGGAACCCGGCAGTGTAGCCTTACGGCTTCATGCCGGTAACCCTACTGCGCATGCGTGGGGCTTCGCTCCTCTCTCCTACTGGCCCGGCAGCTGGGGAAGGAGGAGGAGGGGGCCCAGACGGTGACGTCAATACCCACGGCTGAGGCTCCTGGAAGTGGGAACAGGATACCTGTGAAAGACAGATATTAACCCCCCGGAAAGGTGCCAAATGTGGCACCTGAGGGGGGAAGGAGTACAACAAGTGGAAGTTCCCCTTTTGGGTGGAACTCCGCTTTATGGACATAAGAAAAGGAACTTACAGTGACTTACATGTTGGTGGGAGCACCACGCAATGAGGTTCTTTTCATCGGCAAGGGCTAGGAAACTGTTCAGGACAGAACGGATTGAGTAAAGAACATGCAAATATTGAAAAAAAAAGTCTTATTATGCAAGAGACCTATGAACCCCATCACTGTTTTATCTGTCTGTGTCCTTATTGCAGATTTCCACTCATTTTCTATCTGGTAAAACCATTGTCAGTAAGGGAAGAGCCCCAAAGAGCAGTAAAACCAGACATTGGTTCCAATCCTTCCTCACTCCACTGCTGGATAAGCATGAGAAAGTTTTAATTTTACCAACATTTCTGTGAAATTTTGGCAAAATGTATTGGAGTCAACAGGAAATCCAAATAAATATATATTTTTTAACCTGGAATGGGTTTTAGATGGCTCCTAGGGGGTTACAGAAAACACCTTCCAACTTTCCTGGATCTGTTTTTGAACCATAAAAAAACATTCCTTCATTAGTGTAATTTTCTTTTTTTGTTTTTGTAAAAAAAAAGAAAAACAGTGAATAAAGGGAAGAAGTAATAATTAAATTTGAAGTACACACACAACACTTAAAAAAGGAATCAAAAACACAAATACAGAGGACACTATAGATAGAAAACAAAACTACACCCAGAAAAACACCCTAAGTGGTATTTTATTATGTAAAACTACTGCCAATATTATTAAAAAATAATGGACTTTATTCGTAGAGATTGATAGAATCTAAGACTGGCTGCACAGAAAAACCCTGGGCTGCTTGACACTACTTTTGTGTGGAAGGAAGTAGGAAATCTAGAGTTTGATCAACTAAACCAGTGGTAGGCAACCTTAGAGAGGTGGAGATCTGTCTGAACAACATGGGAGAAATCAAAGATCACTGGACACAGGGTCCTTGACTTGGCCACATACAATGAAAAGTGCTATATAGTGCTTTCACTCATGCCCATACAAAAAAATGCCACTCACATTGTAAACGTGCATGCAAAGCAACCACCACAATTACTTAGTTGCTCTTATATTGCTCTGACTCAGTTCACAGCAGTTACACAGAATTGATACCGGTCTATCCACACTTCCCAAACGTGATGGCCTCATCCAATGTACACCAATAAAGATTGGGCGATTTTATTGGTTCATATATAGTGGCACTAGTGAGAGTGGTCATTTATAATGCAGTGGAGACTTTAGGATCAACACATTTTATATGAACTTTTAGTTTAGAGGGTTATATGGGGTTAAACACAGCAAGATTTTGTATCCAGAAACAGTAATTCCCTGTACACACGGTCGGATCTTCCAACGGAAAATGTGTGATAGGACCTTGTTGTCGGAAATTCCGACCGTGTGTGGGCTCCGTCACACATTTTCCATCAGAATTTCCGACACACAAAGTTTGAGAGCAGGCTATAAAATTTTCCGACAACAAAATCCGTTGTCGGAAATTCCGATCGTGTGTACACAAATCCGATGCACAAAGTGCCACGCATGCTCAGAATAAATTAAGAGACGAAAGCTATTGGCTACTTCCCCGTTTATAGTCCTGACGTATGTGTTTTACGTCACCGCTTTCAGAATGATCAGATTTTCCGACAACTTTGTGTAACCGTGTGTATGCAAGACAAGTTTGAGCCAACATCCGTCGGAAAAAATCCATGGATTTTGTTGTCAGAATGTCCGACTGTGTGTAAAGGGCATAAAAGTAAGTTGGATAAAGCAGTAGTAATATTCCGGGTAGTTTTGTTTTACACGCTTATATGAGAGTGTGGGAAAGTGGGAGCTTCTGAGGGTTTGTTTTCTTTGAGGATTGGTGTCATAGCAGCTTACAAAGGGGTGTATACATGAATGTGGTTTTATCCATACCCTACTCTATCCAACATTTTTTAGATATAATTATTTTAACATTAAGCCTAGCCCCTAAAATAAATCCTCATTCATAACTTCTATTTTAAGTGATGAGAAATCTCCCTCATGGGAACAGACAGAATAAAGATCTGTCAAAGGCCTCTTTCATGTGGCCATCCTCTGTTCAGTAGGGGATCTGCGAACACATTTCCTGCCGGAAGGCACATTTGTCACTTTTGTGACATCTGTATCCATTAGAGCTGCACAATTCTGGCTAAAATGAGAATCACAATTTTTTTACTTAGAATAAAGATCACGATTCTCACGGCGTAACATCATCTTTCACAATATACAAAAAAATTGGGCAAACTTTACTGTTTAGTTTTTGTTTTTATTTATTGAAGTATATTTTTCCCAAAAAATTGCGCTTTAAAGACTGTTGCGCGAATACAGTGTAACTCAAAATATTGCAACAATCGCTATTTTGTTCCCAAGGGTCTCTGCTAATATATATATATATATATATATATATATATATATATATAGAGGGGGTCATTTACTATAGAGCTGCGGCGCTAATTACAGTGAATTAGCGCTAATTAGTGCTAATTCTCGGTAATTAGCGCTAAAACGGTATTCACTATAGCGCTGGTGAGAAAATACTCCCAAAATCGAATTTACTATAGTTCCCTGAAACCAAATAGCGCCAAAACCCTTACTCTGCTAAAACCTGGAGTAGTGCACATGGAAATAAGGTTTAGAGCATGATATAATTATAATCCCAGCATGCGCAAGGACTCTGGCGTCATAAGGGGGCGTGACCCCAGAGTCCCTGCGCATGCTGGGACCGTGACGTCACAGGGGAGCGGGGTCACCGCCTATATAAATGGCTCCGCAGCTGGCACACAGCATTCCAGCCGGAGAGAGCGTCGTGTCAACATCGGAAGAAGAGAAGAAAAGAAGAGAAGAAGAAGAAGAAGAAAAGACAGGACAAGACGGGACAAGACGGAACAAGACAGCGCAGCAGACCGCTGGCAAAAGAGCTGGAAGAAGATAGCGGAGGGGCCCGGGAGAAGAGGCGGAACACCGGGAGAAGAGGAGGAACACCGGGAGAAGTCGGAAGAAGACCCCCCGAAGTCGGAAGAAGACCCCCTGAAGTCGGAAGAAGACCCCGGAGCTGCCTAATAAATTACTCTTAAAACCTGTCTAGTGTGTTTTTTTTATTGACACTTTTCCCTCCAGGTGAATGGGTAGGGGTACCCCATACTCATTCACATAGGGTGGGGGGCCAGCATTTGGGGGCCCCCTTATTACCCCGACAACTAACGGCCAGGGTTGTCCGGAAGAGGCTGTCAGCACTGCCTGTCGCTCATCGCGAAAGGAAAAAAAAGCTTTCCTTTCCAGATGAGTAAGCCAGCGCGACATGCACAGTACCCTGTCACCGAGAACCAGCGCGATGGGATCGCGATGGAAACACAATCTCGCGGTCAGGTACTGTAGGTTCTAATGTAAGAAAGTTAATTTTGGACTTTAGATTTGAAGCTCATCAGGGGCTGATGTTAATGTTTATTAGCACTAATCATGCCCAGGGACTTGGACATTTCAAATTTTAGGGTTTACACTGCACAGGTACATATGCTTAGAAAACTGTTGCTTTGTTTATGTGGATGCAAATGGACTTTGATCTTTGTCCTGTAGTTGGAGATTTGATGCACATAGCCAAGGGCTAACACAGTTGCGAATACTATTATGTGTTCCTGCTTATCAGGTGCAATCACTTTAGACATACATTAAGAGACAGATTGAGGCCAGGTTCACACTGGTCCGACAAACACTCCAACATTGGGAGCTCATGTCGCATGACGAGTAAAATTCAATGTTTCCCTATGGGAGCCGTCCTAACTGGTCCGACACAAGTCGTTCCGACTTTAGAAATGCTCCCTGTGCTACTTTGGTCCGACTTTGATCCTACTTCAGCCCATTGACTATTATTGAAGTCAGATCAAAGTCGGATCGCCGTCTTGCATGATCCGACTTCGGCATGCGACTTGTGCTCAGATGATCTTGAGGGGGAACTCCGCACCAAATTTTAACTAAAAAACCGGCATGGGTTCCCCCACCAAGAGCATACCAGGCCCTTGGGTCTGGTATGGACCTTAAGGGGAACCCCGTACGTTGAAAAAACGGCGTGGGGTTCCCCCCAAATCCATACCAGACCCTTATCCAAGCATGCAGCCCGGCCGGTCAGGAATGGGGGTGGGGATGAGCGAGCACCCCCCCTCCCGAACCGTACCAGGCCGCATGCCCTCAACATGGGGGGTGGATGCTTTGGGGGAGGGAGCACCCTGCAGGCCCCCCACCCAAAGCACCTTGTCCCCATGTTGATGAGGACAAGGGCCTCTTCCTGACAACCCTGGCCGTTGGTTGTCGGGGTCTGCAGGCAGGGGCTTATTGGAATCCGGGAGCCCCCCTTTAATAAGAGGGCCCCCAGATCCCGGCCCCCCACCCTATGTGAATGAGTATGGGGTACATGGTACCCCTACCCATTCACCTAGGGAAAAAGTGTCAATAAAAAAACACAGTATACAGGTTTTTAAAGTAATTTATTAGGCCGCTCCAGGGGTCTTTTTCCGACTTCGGGGGTCTTCTTCCGGCTTCGGGGGTCTTCTTCCGGCTTCGGGGGTCTCTCCGGCGTCTTCTCCCGGTGTCCGGATCTTCTGCCGGCTCCTCCGCTATCTTCTGTGGCTCTTTTGCTAGCGGTGGCCCGGACTTCTGCCTTCTTCCCTCTTCTCTTCTTCCGATGTTGACACGACGCTCTCTCCAGCTGGAATGCTCTCTGAGCACTCCGCAATGGACTTGTATATGCGGTGACCCCACCCCCTTATGAGGTCACTCTCCCGGGGCATGCTGGGACTGTGCCATCATAAGGGGGCGTGGTCAACATCACCCGGTGACCACACCCCCTACAACGTCACCGCCTATATAAGTCACATCGGAGCACTCAGAGAGCATTCCAGCCATAGTGAGCGTCGTGTCAACATCAGAAGAAGAGGGAAGAAGACAAGAAGGCAGAAGGCAGAAGTCCGGACCACCGCTAGCAAAAGAGCTTCAGAAGATAGCGGAGGAGCCGGCAGAAGATCAGGACACCGGGAGGAGACGCCGGAGAGACCCCCGAAGTCGGAAGAAGACCCCCGGAGTCGGAAGAAGATCCCCGAAGCCGGAAGAAGACCCCGGAGCTGCCCAATAAATTACTTTAAAAACCAGTGTACTGTGTTTTTTCATTGACACTTTTTTCCCTAGATGAATGGGTAAGGGTACGATGTACCCCATACTCATTCACAAAGGGTGGGGGGCCGGGATCTGGGGTCCCCCTTTTTAAAGGGGGCTCCCGGATTCCGATAAGCCCCCCGCCCGCAGACACCGACAACCAAGCCAGGGTTGTCAGGAAGAGGCCTTTGTCCTCATCAACATGGGGACAAGGTGCTTTGGGGCGGCCCCCCTGCCCCAAAGCACCCACCTCCCCATGTTGAGGGCATGCGGCCTGGTACTGTTCAGGAGGGGGGGCGCTCGCTCGTCCCCACCCCCATTCCTGACCGGCCGGGCTGCGTGCTTGGATAAGGGTCTGGTATGGATTTGGGGGGGACCCCACGCCGTTTTTTTCGGCGTAAGGGGGTTTCCCTTAAGGTCCATACCAGACCCAAGGGCCTGGTATGCTCCTGGAGGGGGAACCCATGCCTTTTTTTTATTTAAAATTTGGCGTGGAGTTCCCCCTCAAGAGTCATACCAAACACAGTGCCGGGCATTGGCGGGGATCCAAGTCGGATCCCCGTTCATTGAAAGTCGGACGCATGCCGGCTTCATGTCGCAGGGCAAAGTCGGATCCAAAGTAGGATGGCTGTCGTGTCGCACCAGTGTGAACCCAGCCCGAAAGATACTGGTGGGCGTGTACTTCTATTGGGTGTGTCAGTGTGCTAACAATACAACCTCTCTTATATAAAGGCCTGCAGTAGAAGGGTTCGTTTGGCCTGAGAAGGTCAGGTTTTTTGCTGTGATTTGTGGGGGAGAAGGAATGATATTGGGAGATTTGATGAAATTCTTGTGCATTTTTTCAATCAAAAGTGGGTTTATGTGGCCATGCTGTCAATGTTGTGCGTGTATTGGTCCTGTCTGATCGTGCAAACATCGTTTGGAATCATCTGCTGACCTACTCTTTTTGATCTTGTTTAATCGTGTACACCGAAATGCAGCTTCCAGCAGAACATGGTCACCAATGTATGTATGTGTGGATTGTGGGCTGGTGGTGGGCGTTTTGAATAAGTCTTTTAATATTATGTTGGAATGCTTTGTAAGAATGACTGTTAAGTATGTTTCTATAATCTTGCAGGTAAAAATGTGATATGTTGCCCGTTATACACTGAAATTAAAGCTGTGTCCACTCTAAGGTTTTGTCAAGTTTTAGAATGTAAGCTCCTATGAGCAGGGCCCTTAAAATCCCATTGCTAAATGTAGCACCATATATCTGTCCAAATTTTTTTAAAGCTAGTAAATGATTGTAAATTTTTTTTGTTGTTTTTTTGCTGGTAAAATAAAAGTACATTATTGAGCTTTGTTGTGGTGTTTTTTTTTTCTTCTACTTTTTTTCTCTTTAGTTTTTGTGGGTGGTGGTTTTGGGAAAGTGCAGTATCTCTTATATTTTATTTCAATATATATTTGTGCACCAAAAAACTAATCTCTTTGCCCTGGTTCACATTGATGCTACTTTGAAATCGCGCTACTTCACTTCACTTGTGCGAACACCATTAAAGTCTATGGGACACGAACATGAATAATCAAAAGTGCTAATTTTAAATGTTATTATGCAAGTTATTGTCATAAAAAGTGTTTGGGGACCTGGGTCCTGCCCCAGGGGACATGTATCAATGCAAAAAAGTTTTAAAAATGGCTGTTTTTTCAGAAGCAGTGATTTTAATAATGCTTAAAGTGAAACAATAAAAGTGTAATATTCCTTTAATTTTCGTACCGGGGGGTGTCTATAGTATGCCTGTAAAGGGGCTCATGTTTCCCGTGTTTAGAACAGTCTGACAGCAAAATGACATTTCAAAGGAAAAAAAGTCATTTAAAACTACTCGTGGCTAATAATGAATTGCCGGTCCGACAAAACACATAAAAGTTCATTGATAAAAACGGCATGGGAATTCCCAACAGGGGAACCCCGAACCAAATTTTTTTTTTTAAATGGCATGGAGGGTCCCCCTAAATTCCATACCAGGCCCTTCAGGTCTGGTATGGATATTAAGGGGAACCCCGGCCAAATTTTTTTTAAAAAATGGCGTGGGGTCCCCCTCAAAATCTATACCAGACCCTTCAGGTCTGGTATGGGTTTTAAGGAGAAACCCCCGCGTCAAAATTTTAAAAAAATGGCGTGGGGGTCCCCCCAAAAATCCATACCAGACCCTTATCTGAGCACGCAACCTGGCAGGCCGCAGGAAAAGAGGAGGGATGAGAGAGCGACCCCCCCTCCTGAACCGTACCAGGCCACATGCCCTCAACATTGAGAGGGTGCTTTGGGTAGCCCCCCAAAACACCTTGTCCCCATGTTGATGGGGACAAGGGCCTCATCCCCACAACCCTTGCCCGGTGGTTGTGGGGGTCTGCGGGCGGGGGGCTTATTGGAATCTGGAAGCCCCCTTTAACAAGGGGACCCCCAGATCCCAGCCATCTCCCCCAGTGTGAAATGGTAAGGGGGTACAAAAGTACCCCTACCATTTCACAAAAAAAGTGTCAAAAAAGGTTAAAAATGACAAGAGACAGTTTTTGACAATTCCTTTATTTAAATGCTTCTTCTTTCTTCTATCTTCTACCTTCTCTCTTCTATCTTCTATCTTCCTTTGGTTTCTTCCTCCATCTTCTTCTTCTTCTGGTTCTTCTGGTTCTTCCTCCGCTGTTCTCGTCCGGCATCTTCCTCCATGGCGTCTTGTCCCCTTCTTCTACTCGGGCCGCTCCGCATCCATGATGGCATGGAGGGAGGCTCCCGCTGTGTGACGCTTCTCCTCTTCTGATGGTTCTTAAATAACGGAGGACGGGGCCACCTGGTGACCCCGCCCCCCTCTGACGTCACGGGGAATGCCACAGGGAAGTCCCCGTGCATCAGAGGGGGCAGGGTCAAAAACTGTCTCTTGTCATTTTTAACATTTTTGACACTTTTTTTGTGAAATGATAGGGGTACTTTTGTACCCTCTTACCATTTCACACAGGGGGGAGGGCTGGGATTTGAGGGTCCCCTTGTTAAAGGGGGCTTCCAGATTCTGATAAGCCCCCCGCCTGCAGACCTCCACAACCACCGGGCAAGGGTTGTGGGGATGAGGCCCCTGTCCTCATCAACATGGGGACAAGGTGTTTTGGGGGGCTACCCCAAAGCACCCTCCCAATGTTGAGGGCATGTGGCCTGGTACGGTTCAGGAGGGGGGGCGCTCTCCCCCCCCTCTTTTCCTGCGGCCTGCCAGGTTGCGTGCTCGGATAAGGGTTTGGTATGGATTTTTGGGGAGACCCCACGCCATTTTTTTAAAAATGTTGGTGCGGGGTTCCCCTTAAAATCCATACCAGACCTGAAGGGCCTGGTATGGAATTTAGGGGGACCCCACGCCGTTTTTTTTTTTAAATTTTGTTTCAGGGAACTTTTATGTGTATTGTCGGACCGGCAATTCAATAATAGCCGCAAGTAGTTTTAAATGACTTTTTTTCCTTTGAAATGTCATTTTGCTGTCAGACTGTTCTAAACACGGGAAACATGCGGCCCTTTACAGGCATACTATAGACACCTCCCAGGTACGAAATTTAAAGGAATATTGCACTTTTATTGTTTCACTCAAAGCATTATTAAAACCACTGCTCCCGAAAAAAAGGCATTTTTAAAAAAAAAATTTGGCATTGATCCATGTCCCCTGGGCAGGACCCGGATCTCCAAACACTTTTTATGGCAAAGAACTTGCATATAAGCCTTCAGTGAGAACTTTGGATTTTGCAGGTTCGAGCCCCATTGACTTCCACTATTCCAGCATATGTGATCTGACAGGCATTATTGCTGCAATAGCGCTGCTTTCCATTTGCATTAGCGCTGACTTTCTGAGAGTTTTTAAATGGGTTAAACTGCCCTCGTCTACACACCGAAGTTCATTCCTTTGATCTAAGAAATTTTACAATGTTATAGTTAATTACTAGCGCGGACAATGTTGTGAAAATCTTGGCAGGCTGCCCGTTTTTTTATTTTTTTCAGCTGAGTGAGCAGAGAACTCTCTACACTTGTTACATGAATGAATTGGGAAATTCTGCATAAAGGTCGTGGGGGGGGTTGAATCGAGATCACAATTTTTTTAACAATTAATCGTGCAGCTCTAGTGTCCATTCATTTTTTAACTCCAGCTTGTGAGTGAAGGCAGACGCATTTTAGGTCCATGGGCAGTAGAGTGTTCTTCTATATCTGATCCACCATGTTTAGGTTTAGAAAAAAAGGAAAAGGACACAAACCTTTTCAGTTTTCTTTTTTTTTCTGATGTAGATAGACTCGGAGGTAATTGGATGTAAACCCTTAACATTGAGCTTTCCATCAGATCCACCTGAAAAACTGACAGGTGGATAAGACCAGACAGCTCATGTTAAAAGGACCCTAATGCCGCGTACACACAATCGGACATACCGATAACAAAATCCTGGATTTATTTCTGGCGGATGTTGACTCAAACTTGACTTGCATACACACGGTCGCACAAATGTTGTCGGAAATTCCGAATGTCAAGAATGCGGTGACGTACAACACGTACGACGAGCCGAGAAAAATGAAGTTCAATAGTCAGTGCGGCTCTTCTGCTTGATTCCGAGCATGCGTGGAATTTTGTGCGTCGGAATTGTGTACACACGATCGGAATTTCCGACAATGGATTTTGTTGTCGGAAAATTTGAGAACCAGCTCTCAAATTTTTGTTGTCGGAAATTCCAACAACAAATGTCCGATGGAGCCTACACACGGTCGGAATTTCTGACAACAAGCTCACATCGAACATTTGTTGTTGGAAATTTTGACCGTGTGTACGCGGCATTACCCTTCTCTCCTCTATCACAACTAAGAGCTACCTGTATAATGTAATCTGTATGACTTAACCTCTCTGCAAAGCATTACTGTTTATTATTGGACATTAAAATATCATTATATAAAAATGCCAGTAGTTTTGCTGTAAGTCTTTCAATGTTTTTTAACGTTTTTGCAATAGCGTTTTTAATGCGTTTTTTAGCTTTTTTTTTGTGTTTTTTTTTTTCAATGGATCAAATACATAGAAAAACGCTAGTGAGCCACGTTTTTGAGCGTTTATCGACGTTTATCAGCGTTTATGAGCGTTTGGCGTTTTTTGTGGTGAGAAAAACGACTCCTGAACACAATTTTATGGCGTTCAGAAAACAGAAACTTTGAAGTACAAATGTTCACACGAACATTAGTTTGTAAATCTACTGGTAAATCTGCTAAAGCATAGCCAACAATTGTTTATGGTACACACACTTTATCAAATAATACATTATTCATTTAGGTAGGATTTATCTCATTTTTAAATGTCTATGATGACCGTTAAATAGTTTTTGTAAAATCCCATGTATGTCTGCAATTTGCAACACCTTAAAAAAACGGAGAAGTAGATCAAATTATAGTCCAATATAGGAACCTGTTTACGGCTAATATTACTATTTTTTGGACGTGTTTCTGATTGGTGAGCAAAACACTAAGTAAGAGCTGGCAAGGCAAAATTAGCTATAGCGACATGAATTAGGCTGCTGAGTCACTTCTTATCCCTTGATAAATAAATGCCCTATAGTAGTGTACTCGTATCCTGCTGTTTGTGAGCTTTTAATACCTGCTGGCTTCCATTTTTAATGCAATTCAAATCCATCATTATATAAGGCTCCCCTCTGGCTTTTCCTTATTCTAACCACTAAGTCAACTCGTGCGGATCTATGAAATATGTACTATTAACACTGTGAATCTATTGAGGAAAAACAGCATGTTCCAGAATGTGAATAAGTATTTGGAAAAAAAGTATATATTTGCATTGATTCGGACTTGTTGTGCAGGCTATAAACACCTTAAATTTCAAGTAAATCTATTATGCTTTTTTTCAGCAAACTTTTTTTTTAGGTGCATTCATTTTATTGTGTGAGTGAGTCTAATGGCAAATACACTCAGAAATTTTACAATGAGGCATTATAGG